>CM043698.1:160479662-161679662 GCA_023935145.1 Bretschneidera sinensis
CCCTCAAACGAAAATTTCCCGAGTGTCATACCAGAAGAGTCCCAAAGCTCATTTGTAACAACTGCTCAAAGGCAAATGAAATTGTGCCTTATTCCTCTTCGATATAAATTTATGGTGCAATCACCAATCATTTTTAGTTACCTCCAACTGATGGCCAAACATAGATCTCCACCAGCAGTTTCAGTGAAAGCATGGTTCGCCTAAGATGTTTGCTAATTATGATAAGACAGCACCAAGATGTTTTTTGTTAAAGTGAGGTTCAATCAAGTTTTGTGGCCTGGTTTTATACAGTATAGTAGTATTATTCTTTACAGACAGAATAACGCTAAGAAAAAACTTAAATGACTCAGCATCCAAATTTGTTTACTCCTGAAAGAATCATTAAGAAAAAGAACAGCCCATATACGTTAACAAGTAATTAATCTCTTTGATCTTAAGAAGGCCTTTTATGGAGAGGAAAAATCGATTGTAGATGTAAAGAATGAATAGTTTACTACACTTAACTGTTGGCTCAACAGGAGATTTTTTGTAAGAGAGAATGAACTAAGTTCTTAGATTTTTTTGTCTTCTAGATAACTCTTTTGTACATGGGTTGTCACCCCCTTATGCCTTTGATACTAATCTTTACTTATCAAAAAAAAAAAAATTTCTCTTTGATTTTTATATATCGTGCAAACTAAATGGCCGATTGGCCCATGGAATTTGTTGATGAAGAGGAAGATAATGTCTATTTATGTAAATACATTTGAATAAATTTAGCATGGTTACCAGTGCAGCAGATAAGCATGATTACACGTGCTGACTCCTTAGAAACTTTCATATGAATAGCAGTTATCTTACATTTATTCATCAATCCATATCTAGTTCAAATATGAATTCTCAATATTTTTAATGTTTTCCTGTTTCTTTCTAAAATTTTGTAGTCATAGATTGTCTTTGCATATTATAGCATAGAAGCCAGGGTGAGTTTCCACAGGCCAGCCAAGTCCAAGCGTGTTGTGTGAGCACAAGCTAGAATCGCATTAGTGTTAATGCAAATGTTAATCTTCACTTGCCTGCAACATCGCCATAAGCGTAGAAAGGAAGGCATATGAACCTATTCCACCTGAATAGACCTGCATGCTTTAAAGAAATTTTGAATCACCCAGACCGCAAGAGCAGATCATTTTAAATGAAGCTTCAATCTATTATGGAACTACACAGAAAAACAAATTCACACCTCATTCAATTCCCTTTGTTGTAAAAATACTTTCAAGATCAAACACAATAGCCGTAATTGAGGCCACTTTAATACTGCATCCTGAAAATAGAACCACAAATGGCCATAAATAAAATTTTGTAAAGTATATAAATCAGAAAGCGTGTAGTAGAGGATATGCATAATACACACACACACTTAAAAGAAATTCCCAAAAATAGACACTGCCTGGTTCAAAAAAAATATAAACTTCGTTTTAACTACACCATTAGAAACTAATCTAGAGATATGGAGTATATAACCCACAAGAAAAAGGCATAAACATGCAGGATTAAAAAGACATGAACTTAAAAATTATGGGATGCAATGTGATACGATACTTTCTCAAATCAGAACATTTTTATAGTTGAGATGTTAAAAACAAATTCAGGTATATTTAATTATATTCTCCTGGTAGTAACCTTAAGTTTAAGGTAAAACAACTGTCTACCCATATTTAGGAAATGCCAATAATATGCAAAACTTCAGTGCTATAATACTTCTCACGACCAAAAACCTTTATTAAGCATATTGACCCCTTCCCACAGCATGGTGATATCCTGCCACATTTCATCACAAATAAGCTTTAGTACCTACTCCGTTATATGACTTCTAAGCTGAGCCCCCTTTTTCTGTTTAATAAGGTAAAGTATTTTTGAAAAAATATATATTTTAGTTATATTTGTCCCCTTTGAAAAAGCTCAAAGACTAAGAAAGTGCATTAATTGCATGCAAACCAATTAATATGGGTCTTAATATACCAATTTTACCACTCAAAGATTATGAAAGTGCATTAATTGCATACAAACCACTTGAGTAATTGGAGTAATAATGAAGAGTATTACTAGAAGATTGCTGTCTATGAACGGGGACAATAATTTTGAGACATCCCAAAATGAAAATGAAGACAAATATTAGGGGACGGAGGGAGCGGGAGCAAATCTTAGTATCTTACCAAATCAGCGGCCAAACATGAACTAGGTACTTATCATTTGATGGAACCTAAAGTGCCAACAAAATTTCAAAAAGCATTATCAATTTATGTAACTTTAATAGTTCCTCATGTCATGTATGTTGTTGAGATTTAAAATATTACGTTTCTTTACATAATGTTTGAAGCCGAGTTTACGGTAACATGTGAGGCTTGGTTTTGGATTTGATTATCATAATTAATAAAAAGTCTACTTAAAATTTTAAAACTTTCACCACTAATTTCTTCTTCTTTTTTTTAAATATGCATACATACACGTTATAGTACCTAGCAATAACTAGCATATACAATGGGTTTGTTTGGGTGTGCTTAAAGCCAGCTTTAAGCCGATGCTTAATTTTTAAAATTTGCAAATGCTTAGTCAAATTAAATCAAATCTTATTGGATAACAATTGAAATATCAATTAATAAGTGGTTTGATTTGATTTGACTAAGTTTTTTTTACCAATTTTAAAAAATAAGCAATGGCTTTAAGTAAGCCCAAACAAACCTAATAAATGTCAATAATCAGTATGACACATCTTTACTAAGAAAGAATCCAAACGAACAGATGTATGCATAGAATTGTTCAAAGCTTCCAAATACTTGATCTCCTCTAACCTTCAGCGAAAGGATTAAAATTACTATATTATGTGCATAGCATCAGTGATATAATTTGTGGAATGAACACTATAAGAAGCGAAGACAGATATTGCAACAAACCTTGATAAAAACAGCCGCTTTTGATCCATTTTGCACATCAAAATTGGGTCATATTAATATCAGTCAATTCACAACGACGATAAACACTCAATTATAAATTAAAATCATCCAATAAATGCACAACAAATCAAGAAGCATAGTTGAAAAATGGCACAGACAAACTTTTTACCTGTGCATATTATTGGCCAAATAGATTATTTGTTATACTAATTATGCCAAACCTATCTCTAGTTCTAAATTCCAAAGCAACTCCCCATATAAGATGACATCATGACAATAACATTACAATAAAGAACCTTACATGAAATTCAAAAGCCATGATGAAACACGTCAACAATGTTTGACTACATAGTAGCATTTATTAAATGAACAAATACAGTCTCAATGGACCACAGCTGGCACACAAATGAAGTAAATAGAAAAACCTTATATCAAATGCAACACCACTTTTCTTCTTGATAAATTTAATAATTGGAACGTGAGCCTTTGCAATCACATGAGAAATAGAGAGAAATAAAAAATGACAAATTATAAATTTGTCATAATGATTACTTTTAAAAAAAATATCATAATGATAGTATCAAAATAGTCAAGGGAAATAAACATGTATCTTTTTAGCAATGCCTCTTTATGCCGGTGCTCTAGAAAGAGCATGCAAACCAGTTTGTGGGGTTTTGATACCCAAACCCAGAATCACGACCTATACATTAAGCCAAAGGCCACACTTTAGTTTACCAACTACTGAAATCCTCAATCAAAAGAAAATAACAATATATATATACTTTTAAGGGAAAGGGTACAATCCATTTACTCAAGGAAAATGAACATTATATTTCCAATATGATCTTTCTATTATTTCTTCTTTTCCTAGTCTGGTTTGACTCACTTAAAGATCATTTTATCTATCAAAGTACAAAAAGATGCTTCAAAATTAAATTCTATTGATATGCAGTCATGATTCATAGAGTAGAAGGTCAAACAAAAAAAGTTGACAGCTAAAATTCATTCTCATACAGAAGAAAAAGCAACTAGGCCATCTTTCAGAGGCATGGCTGAATATCATACCTTTGATCTTTGATTACAAGCAATCTAATAAGCTAAAAGCATAATTATAAAAATAAAAAAATAAAAAAAAGCTAAAAACAAACCTTTTTTCTTAATTCCTTTGAAGGAACCACCTCATGATTTTATGAAATAAGAAGAAACATCATACTTACATCAATATCACTAGTTGGAAGATAAAGCCCTTTCCTGAATGACCTGAAAACATCCACCTACAAAGAGAGAGAAGTAGCATAACATTGGCAACACTAAGCTTTTTGAGGAAGGAAGAGGGAACAAAAGAGGAGACAGTCAATTATACCTTGCAGTTGGGCCATACATATTTAATAACATCAAAAACACATTCTATTGCTGCATTCCGTGATGCTTGTTCTTCTGGAGTTGGAGACAGAAAATCACAAAAATCTACTATCTCTGTAATACCCAAGATCAATCAACAAGTCATACTTCCATTTATATAATGTATGATATTGATTAGGGCTGTTGGGAACCTACTCATCACAATTTCTTTTAAAGTAAATGATTTTTTTTAATAAAATAAAGTAAATGATTTTTTTTAATAAAATAAAGTAAATGATCTAAAATCAAACAAAAACAAAACCACGTTTATCAAACCTGGCTTCACCATGTATCTACTCTAAAACCCAGCATACTTACCACCACCAATTTAACAATCCCTAAAAATAACAACAACAAATCCAAATTTTACCAATTCCAAAAAAATTGTATTCTTTTTCATTGCTCAATTACCTTTATGCAACTGAAGCATTGGGCTCTTAAACCTACTATTCCCCCTAAACCACCCGCGTTCAAGCTGGCTCCGCTTCATTATCAGCCGCTGCTTTCTTCTCCTTATTACTTGTTTTACACTCAGCCACGGGCGTCTTCAGTTCAGCCATGGGCGTATGCGGCTCAGCTTCCTGGGCCATACCCGGCTGAGGCTCCTGCAACCCGGCTTCCACGTCCAGGGAGAAAAAATCAGGTGCGGCGAGTCCACCGCCCTATAATTTATCACCAACATTGAAATCTCATTGCGGAAGACACTGTAGGGCTCGGGAGATCGATCAGATGGCGGAGATTGAGTAGAATTAAACGGTTGAGATTGATTGGAGAGGGATAAAGAGAAGGGACTTAGGGTGTCATAGAGATAAATCGGGGTCTGGGTTTCGGTTAGGGGATCCATTGGGGATGACAGAGATGAGTAGTGGATGGTGTTTACAAAGAAAGAGAGGCAGAGCGGTTTAGAAAGAGGGAAATTGGAGAGAATAGAAAAGGGTATCTTCTAAATATTGGCAAAAATCTATGGAATGTGCTTAAAGTGTCAGTTTCTGTTTCTTAGGGTTTAGGGTTTTAAGATATTCATTTTTTTTCAATTAAGAAGAAAAAGAGTTTTAATTTATGGTAGTAAATACTTTACATTATTTTTCACTAATTCATCTTCTCTCTTTTCTTTTCTTTTCTTTTCTTTTTCTCTCATAGTGAAGTAATTACATGTAAGTGGATGATCTCTTCGTAAATTGACTTATTTACAATAGGATTCTTTTTCTCACTATTTTTATTGATATTTTTGTAAAGTTCAAATGAAACAATAGGTGATTTCTAGTTGTAAATAATATATTTACATTTGTTAGAGTCATTAATGAGCTAAACATGATAGTTTTATAAAACAAATTTCATTTTTCGTCTTTGAAAAGTGTCACCCATATCCCATTTATGTAGTTTATTTTTTATTCATTTCAATTAGATCTTTAACGTTATAAATTCATTTTAATTGAAATCTTCATATTTAATTTCGTTGAGTTTAACCTAACAAGTTTGATACGAAGTGTTTATTTATCATAAATTTCTAGAACAATACCAAATTAACTTATTAAAATCCTTAAATTTCATCTCGAACGATGAGGGGAAGCTCAAACCTTAATTTATTAAAACCGCTCGAATTTTTTCTCATTCAATATTATTTCATGGTTGCTTTTTCTATCAACCAAAACTATCATTATGAAAAATTTGTAAGCCATAAACCTTCGCACGTCCTGAATGGAATAAATCTATGGAGAAGGTTCTTTGGATGTTGCAACTATGGTTGAAGGTAGATGCAATCATGTGAATGATCTAATAGGAATGCATTTATAACATGAAAAACTCAATTGAGAAAAACCAAAAATGATTATGAACGCAAACAAAATGGGTGAAAATATTCTGGGACGAACACTAGTTTATATATCTCTTAATATAACAAGTTTTAATTATTGAGTTAAGTATTGTGTCTATTATGTTTCATAGTAGAGAGAAAGGAAAAGAGTGAAAGATGTGTTTTCTCCGATCAATTTGAAATAGTAAATAATTTGAGATATATAATTCGATCATTTGACCAAATTGTTTTATAGCAAGATTTATACTTTACTTCAAAAATTTGCAATACTATATTTTTTAAAAATTATGTTTGTTTTTATTTTTATTGAATTTGGAACATACCTTTATGAGAAGAGAATGGTAATTATTGGACTAAAGCACCAAACTAAAAAAGAATATAAACTTCTAACATTGGAATTTTGTAAACCATAATATAAATGTGCATGAAATACTCACTTTTAAAATATGAATATTTGAAACATATAGAATCCGAGCTTAGAAAGGAAATTATTTGATACTTTATAAACATTGTTCTTTCCTTTTATATTTACGTGGGATTCACTCAATAAATTATTTTGTAAATTATATTAATCAACATAAGGTTAGTTTATGATTATACTTACCTCACATAGTTACTAAAATATACACGTATCCACCTATCGTTAGCTTTCTATTAGTTAACTGCTCAAAATCCAGTCAAACCTTGTGCTAACTCATTAAAACTTATTGAAAACCCGACTTTAACCTTAATAATTTCAAAATCCAATCAAACCTTGTGCTAACTCATTAAAACTTATTGAAAACCCGACTTTAACCTTAATAATTTCAAAATCCAATCAAACCTTTTACCCAAGTAGCACCCAAACCTTGATTGTATTTTGTAATTGTTAAGTGTAAAGTTGAGTTTCCAATAAGTTTTGATAAGTTGACATAAACTTTGACTGGATTTTGAACAGTTGACTAAAGGCTAACGATAGGTAGGTAAGTGTATATTTTAAAATCTAGGTTAGATAAATGTAACTATAGATTAATCTCATGTAGGTTAATGTAATTTACCCTAAATTATTATATGGTCCTTGGATGAATATGAGAAGAAAGAACAATACTGTCATAATTTTGAATAATTTTTTGGTTTATGAAACCTTGAAGATGATCATTAAACTAAAAAGTTATCGTTTATGAATATTATCTTAACAATATCGTTTACATGTAGATTTTTTTTTTTTTTTTTTGTGTTGGTGGGACTGAGACAATTAGGAAATGCTTTTAACTAGGTGGACAAATTAAGATACCACATAAATTTATGAATGAATTTGTCCAATTTGATGACTTATTAGACAAAAGAAGGAAAGAAAAGGTCAGTGAAGTTAGTGTACTTTTCATATATTAAAAAAAGGTAAGAGTCCAAATCCAAAGCAAGTTTCTTTTTTTTTTTTTTTAATTCTTACAGCAAAAAATAAATAAATAAACAAAAATCCAACAAATTAACTTTCTACATTAGTAATTGAGTCCTTACCTTCTTTCAAAAACTATACCAACCATGAAGAAAAGGATGTTTTAATTATTTTTGTGTGTGTGTGTGTGTGTGTGTGATAGGAACCATGAAAAGAATTTGAAGTAGTAACATATTCTTCTAACCATATAAAAAAACAAATTCGTACTCATAACACAAATATTAAAACTCATCATGATCCTTCTTTCTCCTCCTCCTCCTTCTCTTTACAGTTTTTGTTTTGTTTTTGTGAGGTTAACTTTTGCCTTTATTGCTTTTGTTCTTCTCCTAGTACTGGATCATTGTTTGGTTCAAATTTTTAATAAATTCTCAGAAGAAGAAAAAGAAGAAGAAGAAAAAAAAGAAGAAGAATGTTTTGCTTTTGTGAGATGAACTCTTGCCTTTATTTCTCTTGTTCTTCTCCTAGTACTAGATCATTGCTTGATTCAGATAAATTTTTAATAAATTCAAAGAAGAAGAAGAAGAAACAAAGAAGAAGAATATTGGTCCTTCTGATTAAGAAGAAACTACGCTAAACGTGAGTACAAACCCCAAAAGCTTCCTTATAGCTAGGAAATTGGTTGTAGACTTAAATGATTTGTTAGCTCTTTCACTTGTAACTCGTGATGGATTCAAAGAAAGAACATATCATCAATTAATACTTATAGTGGGTGTGCGATATGTTTAGAGGATTTCAAAGAGGGAGATGCTTGTCTGGTTCTTCCTATCTATTACCATGTTTATCATTATTCTTGTATCGAAGGTTCATGGAAAAACGAATGTGCCAGCTTTGTCGAATTGTTTTGTAATGTATTAGTGATATCTATTTGAAATACATGTATTTATATTTTAAAATAGTTATAAAATCTTGAATGAAATACGAAATTTATGAATTTTACAATTTTGTGACTTTGTTCAAGGAGTAATTGAAAAAACTTGTGAATTTGACGTCTTATATCTTTGTCTCTTATGTTAAGGATAGAGTGAATTCATGAATTTGAATGGCAGTGTAAAAGTTTATACTTCTGAACAGGATATTTTATATTGGGCTTTCATTTGGTGGACTCACCAAACTCAAGCTTATCCCAAACTTTGTTTATTATGCCTAAAAAGTGATTTGTAAACTTTGATCATCATGTCTAACAAGTGATTTGTTGAGATATGACTTAAGACAAAAATACTTGGATGGGAAGTTATTTTTGAATTAGAACTCATTGGCTTAAGCCTTGAGTTCATATGATCTCCAACATTATATATTGGACATTCGTTTAGTGGACTCTTCAAACCCAAATTGTTGTCAAACATTGGTCATCATACCTAACAAGTGATTTGTAAACTTGGGTCATCATGCCTAACAAGTGATTTATTGAGATATGACTCATATTCTTGATGTGAGACCTCAGAAACTTGATGGACAAGCTACTTGAGCGGAAAGTTATTTTTGACTTGGAGACCAATTAGCTTAGGAGCAAGTTTTGGATGACTACATATATGTGTACATTGGGAATATATATGAGGGAACAACATAAAACACAACGTCAAGAGATGTTTTTTGGGTTGAGATAGGGTGTACCAAGGTTTTTGGGATTGAGTTTGGGGGATAAAAACTCTATTGTTATTTTCTTGCATTTCTCTCATAGTAAAGAATGCGTTTATTTTCTCCTTGGATATATACAGAACTGTATAGAACTATATAAATCTTACATATTCACTCACTTCACTTCATCTTTGTTTATTTTCTTTTCATTAATTTATCTGTGTGTCTAATTTAATTAAATCTAAGTATCAAATCTTTTTTCCAGCACTAATTACTTATAAGACATGCAAAATATTCTTTTATTTTTAGAGAGTGGATGGTGACACCAAACTCAAAATGGAATAGCCAAAAATGAGGATATCCAATAACCACTCCCATCTCTTTGGTTATAGTGGAATAAGGTTAGCTATAGCCACATCATCACTTCACCCCAATTCCTGAGGAAAACTAAATTTGGACTCAGATTTTTGGAAAGGAAAGTGGTAAATACACTATTCATATTGCTGGATTCACGATAATAATATGGGTGTGAAGAGATGAATTTGTCCAACTAAATAAATGAGAGAAAAAATAAAGTTGAACAATCTCACGTGAAGGAAGAAATTTTGTTGGGAATTATCAACGTTTTACGTGGAAGAGTGATTCCATAACGAAAAGAACGGTGATCCACGGAACCAATTTTGTGGGAGTTACTATAAAATCGAGAAAGTCCACTAGTAGTCGTGGAGAAATTGAATAGTAATTGTTTTAAAAATTAAGGTTTAATTATAAAAATACCCTTTCGTTGATTTTATTTTCAAAAAATACCCGAGGTTTTTTTTGGAGGAAAAAAATATTTTGTGGCATGTTTCTGTAAGCAAAAAATACTCTGTGATCGACTAAAAAAAACATATCATAGGGTATTTTTGGCTAACAGAAACATACTTAGGGTATTTTTTGCTAACAAAACATACCACAAGGTATTTTTTATCACCAAAAAATCTAATGGTATTTTTTGAAAATGGAGTCAACCATGGGCATTTTTTGCCACAAAAAAAATCCCAAAGTATTTTTTGAAAATGTAGTCAATCACATGGTATTTTTTGTAATTAAATCAAAAGTAAAAAAAAGTAAATATTGAAGTTACTACTCCATTTCTCCGTGATTACTAATAGACTTTCTCGGTTCTGTGATAGCTCTCACAAAACCGGATCAATAATATCATCACTCTAACGAAAAACAAATAAAAAAAATTACTTCCTAAAGCCTTTCCAACAAATTTTTTGAGATTCATATATGGGTGTGTCACGTCATACATATTTATATATAGTGATGGATAAAAGCTTATGCTTTGAATTCATCATTCAAGTTTGGCCCTAAATTATATATTTGGGTTATTGATTATTTTACGGGCTTTCTAACTTGTTTCTCTTGGGCACTTTCTCAGTTTCTTGCCAAATTTTGGTGGATATATTAATATTGGTTAGCTGTCTTTTTAGATGATAGATGAACGATTTTGATTAGATTTTTCTCTCGAATGACGTATAGAAAAAAGATAAAATTTGAATCCATTGAAAAAATTTTAGAAAAAATTATCTTTAGAATTGGGATCACTCCACACTTAATGCAATTACGTCAATAAATAAGTCCATTTTTTTTATTGTGTGCATATATGGCTCTCTCTATATAATTTTTGTTCTAAAACTAAAATTTAAATGAAGAATTTATCCATCTCATTGACAAGATCAAAATCCCATAAATCACTGACCATGGTCAACATTTTTTCCCTTCAAAGTCTTTGATTTGAACAATTTGAGACCTGTCAATCACACAAATAATAAATAGAAAGAAAAATAATAAGACACGATATACCTAGATTCACCCCAGAATAGAGTTACATCTTGCTAGAAGTTTCACTATAATCAACCTCCAAAATCTCCTGTTATAATATGCGCTTAGTACATAGAGAGTATTTATAAGCAACTTATGATGTCCTAATTAGGGTTTCCGTCCTGTTGCAAAATCACGACTATTTATGGCCTACGCTCAAACCGTCAAGCAAAAAACCATATCCAAAACGTGTACAGGGCCTGAAATTCTACTCTTGTGGTTGTCAGGGCTCTACATATCTGGACTCGTGAAGTATGTACCAACTCTAACATGATTCTCTATCTTCTTCTTTTTTCATTACTATCACTCTTGATGATGTTCGAACTTCAATCTTTATTTGCATCGTAGGTCTTTTGCTCTTTTTCCTCGTTTATCACATTCTCGACGGATTTCATACTTGTCCTCAATATCATCAAAGGTACATTAATCATGATCTTGAAGTAGAAGAAAATGGTAACAAACCGACGAGCTTTCCTAATTGGTCTCGGCAAGCTGCAGCCTCGATAAATTTATGGGTTTTGGAAATGATATTCAATATGTCTATGCACAACGTAGAGGAAAGCATAGGATTAAGGAAGGAGGTGTTGGGGGAAATGTTGCGGTTTGTATTTTGTACAAGTCACGATTCGAAATCAACTTTTAATTATGTGTGTGTGATTTTCTTGGAGAATTTTGGAGATGATGAACCGTGTTGAGCTTTTTCAGTGTGCAAGCATATTTTTCATTTGAGTTGTATTGATCATTGGTTGAAGAATAATGTAAGTTTCCCTGTTTGTCACAGTTGTGTCTTAGATGCCATGAGCTGGAAAAAAAAATAGGAACTTGATTTTGTGACAAAAGAATTAATGAAAGCACAAAAGATCATTATTTTTTCTTCTATTCTTTTAATTAGTGAAAAGAAATAAGGGATTTTTTCTTGCCTGGAATATCCGAAGATCACTAAGCCCATCGGTCGGATCATAAAGGAATTGCTTTGCTTTTTCCCTCCAACATTTTGGTTAAAGACTTGTTTCTTTTCTTGTTGGTTGTATTTTGTATCAAGAATACTACAAACACTCTGAAATCTCTCTCTCTTGGGATGTTATAAATTAATTTGAGTATGATTAAGTATCTGTTAAATCAACTCCTCAGTAGTAAAAAAATGTGAAATAAAATCTGCAATATACAAAAAAAATTGATTATAAAGTGATTCCCACCAAATTCCAAAATTTAAGAAGTTGAAATCCATATGCAAAAACAGTGTACTGTAGGCTTATACTTCACAACTTTTCTTGTAGAGGAGTTGATCTCAGTGTCTGCTCCCTTCAAATCCACCTATCTGAGAGAATTTAAAAAAAAAATGAAGGTTCGAAAGGCAACGGAAGGATACATGTTTTTCCTGAAATTACTTTCTTTCCAGTTAAAATTATTTCAAAATAAAGGGGTGGATTTTCTCTTTCGTTTCCTCTCATTTCCTTCCATTCTCAATCCAAAAAATGAGTTAGGGTATAAATGAGTTGGCAACAATGGTCTAATCTGTGCTTCATGCTAATTTAAGGTTTATGATCATGGATGCTAATGGCTCAAAATCTAAGTAAGACATAACTATTTGGTATTTAGAAAATGGATGATACATAATTTACTTAATTAAGAGAGAAAAAGAAAAACATCTTTTATAAACAACTTTAAAATAAATCATTTGGGAGCGTTTATGAAATGGCTTATATTTCTTATAAACATAAATTAGGTCAAATATCTTAAAACATATTATGAAAAGAATGAAAGTTGAAAAATAATTTTTAAAAAACTGAATTTATGTAAGAAAAATTGTTTTTAGTGTTGTTTTACCAAACATTAATAAACAATTTTTAGTTTCAGTGTTGTTTTCATGAAAAATTGTTTGAAAAACTGTTTTATAAATCAAAACTACCGCTAGGTTAATCTAATTTAAAATCTAAACTCTTCTCTTCTGGCCACTTAAAAAAAAAACACTTATGCCATTTTTTTTAATCAACTAAGGTGTCATATGGGAACTCTCTTAAAGAGGGATTAAAACCATTTTTTCTTCCCTATTTAAGAGGGTTCCCAAACCGCGTCTAAATATTCTAATTATTACTTGTTTCCATAACAAAACTCATAACATAACATAACATAACTCAAACCAAATAATTGTATATATAAAAGATCCTCTCTAGTAACTTGGTGGAAATTTTCTCCAAATGTATTATTAGATGAATGTCACGTCAACACTATGGATGATGTTGCATTCAGAACAATCTGAGACACTAAATAACCCGACCCTAACTAACTCCAAACCTATCCTAAACTAAGATCAAATTGTTTGAAAGGGTAAGTGAGGCATTTGCAGGCATCATACTCCCGACTTATCCTACAAAATTGAATTAACTCACACTCAGTTTGGAACCAAGAAAAATATAAAAAATTTGTTCATTCATATTTTTATGGTAAAACACACGTTTTTTATGTATGCATTTAACAACAAAAGTTATATATTTGTAAGATAAAATTATCCTTTTTTTTTATAAAGACACTTTAGATACCACCTTCAAACATATCTTATGAATTTTGTGATAGAGTTGGTTGTAATTTATAAACGATTTCGATTAATAATTATTTTTTTAATGTACAACAATAATCTAACCTATCCTTAATCTCTTACAGATTTGTCTTAGTGACATTTAATCTCACTATGAATTTGATCTCCAATTTAATTCTCAAACGGAGAGGATCCAAATTCAATTTATACCTGCTCACACAATAATTGTCATAACCAGCTAAAAAATTCTCGTCACAATATCAAATATTTGCGTTGTACTAGCCCAAGAGTCTTAGTTTCAGAAAATTGAATAGAAAAAAATATTATTTGAAATCTATTTGTTTATAGTCTTAATTTTCTCCTAATTTTTTCTTTAACATCCAAGGAAAAAAAGAAAGAAAAGTCTTCAGTTTTTGTTTTTTTTTTCTTTCTTTTCATTTTTTTTATTTACAAAAAATTCATCGGTGTAAGAGCGGAAAATACCAAGCTGATCAACGATGACTAGTCTTCGACAGTGAAAGTCTCCTCCAAGTTGCTCTTTGTTTCCATGTAATTCCACTTAGAGTGCTAGTCATTTTCATAATGTACGATTAAGAATCTAGA
Source organism: Bretschneidera sinensis (assembly GCA_023935145.1). Classification (NCBI taxonomy): domain Eukaryota; kingdom Viridiplantae; phylum Streptophyta; class Magnoliopsida; order Brassicales; family Akaniaceae; genus Bretschneidera; species Bretschneidera sinensis. Next base: position 160,493,825 of record CM043698.1, read on the forward strand.
ACATGGAAGAAAAATGGGGATTGAAACTTCAACGACGAATCTCAAGTCTTCATCCATGAAGCTCTCCTCTAATTAATTCACCTCTCTCATTGGAGTTGGATTATTTGTTAATTAATAACTAAACATGCTTAGTATTACGAACGAAATCTATAAGGTTACTTTTTCTAAACTTCGAGTACAATTTAGTTAAAATCATTTGACCTTGATAGTTTCTTTTCAAAATACATGAAGTCACATAAAAAAAAATTGAAAAAAAATTAATTAATTAATTATAATCCCAACTTTAGTTAAAAAAATTCATAATCTTTTTTTTCTTTTTGTCTTTTCAAACCTAACAAATTTATTCCAAACATGCTCTTAAAGATTGTTAGGAAATTAATCATAATTCTTTCTTTAATTTAATTGATGAACCGTTCAGAAATTTGATTCATTTTAGGTAGACCAAACGGTACCTTAACATAAATGAACAATATGACTGAGTGTTGCTGAAAAACAGTTTCATTTTTTGACCCATGTGGAGCACTCAATTCATGATGGTTGCTTTTCTTTCATGGAAAGTAAACTGCAAAAAAACAAAAAAACCTTGAGTCATTATGACAAAGGGATAAAAAAAATGAAAAATTCTTAATCATACAACCCTACCTGAAATGACAACACCACAAAATCGCTCAATTGTTTTATATTACATTAAATTAAGTCAGTCAAGAAATTTCTTCGGAAAAAAAGACCATTTGTATGGTTTTACAGATTCTTTATCTTTTGCCTTTCTTTGATCATGGTTTGTTTAAGTCATTCTCTTCTTGGTGCCAGGATGGCTTGCTTTGGTCGCCCATTAAAACCAGTAGAGATAGAGGTTCTACCTTGTAGAGAGGTTGAGCTTGGCCATTGACAAATATTGGATCTTAGTGACCTGTAGGTTCCACTTGTGTTTAGATATACAAACAGAATTACAAATGAGGCTGTGTATTAAAGTATAATTTGGAGGCCTAAGTGCACTTAAGCCTACTCTTGGCAAAACAGTACGAAAGTAGACAGTGAAAGAACAAAGACTTTTGAGGACAATATGGCAAAGGATGAAAATTGTTCAATTATTTTTTCTCTCTACCTGACAATGACAACATTGCTTTTTGATATGCTAAAGTTGGTTTGGATCTTTCAATTCAAGCAATTTCTTTTAAACTTCAGAATTTCTGATAATAATATTATCTTTACTTTCTTTGACTGGAAATTTGTGGCCCTCACATCTATTGCGGTCCAGCAGTTCTATAGTCTACACTTTGGATCTCACACTCATGTAAAACTGTTAACCGTGAACGGGAATGGCTATTTCATATTCTCCTTTCACCATCAATTAACCATTTCGCAATTTATGAATCAATTACCATCTCAAAAGAATATGGCTGACGCGGTCGTTTCTGTAGTCCTGGAAAAATTGGTCTCCGCTCTTGCTCAACTGGTGGATAAAGAGGCGACACTGGTTGTGGGTTTGGAGGAAGAAGTCAGAAGCCTCATCCACAAGTTTGAGGCCATCCAAGCTGTGCTTGATGATGCAGAGATGCGACAAGTGAAGGAGGCCACTGTGAAACGCTGGTTAGATGAGCTCAAAGATGCATCCTATGATGTGGAGGATGTGTTGGATGAGTGGAACACTACAATTCTCAAATCAACAATTGAAGGGAAAGAAGAGAAGAAATGTAAAAAAGCCCCTGCTATGAAGACGGTATGCTCCTTCTTCCCCTCCTCTTGCTTTTGTTTCAATCAAGTTGTGTTGCGTCGTGGTATTGCTCTCAAGATAGAAAAACTGAATGAAAGATTAGATTTTATTGCAAATGAAAGAGAAAAATACAATTTTATTGAAGGGAGGAAAACTGTAGAATTTGAGCGAGAAACAACTGCTTCTCTAGTAGATGTATCAAAGGTGCATGGTAGAGTTCAAGATAAGAATAGACTAGTAACCATATTGTTGAATGAGAGTAGTCAACATCAAACCAATCTCCATATCCTTTCAATAGTTGGGATGGGAGGACTGGGGAAGACAACTCTTGCACAACTAGTTTATAATGATGATGAAGTGGATGCTCACTTTCAAAAGAAAGTGTGGGTGTGTGTTTCAGATCCTTTTGATAAGATCAGAGTTGCCAGAGCAATTCTTGAAGCTTTGACCCATGCTGCTCCAAATGTTGTCGAATTTGAAGCTTTATTACAATGTATTCGTGAATCTATTATGGGAAAAAAGTTCTTTCTTGTCTTGGATGATGTGTAGACTGAAGATGTTAAAAAGTTTGAGCAATTGATAGATGCTCTAAAATGTGGCTCCATGGGGAGTAGAATCTTAGTGACAACACGAAAGGACGCCGTTGCAAAAATGATAGGAACCACTAACCCTTTTCAATTAGGAAATTTGTCTGAAGAAGAATGTTGGTCGTTGTTTAGTCAGATAGCATTTTTTTGAAGAACCAACGAAGAGCATGAAAATTTGGAAGACTTAGGTCACCAGATTGCAGGAAAGTGTAGGGGATTACCTCTCGCCGCAAAGACTTTAGGAAATTTAATGCGTTTTAAAGAAAGAAGAGAGGAATGAGAGAATTTTTTGCATAGTGGGATATGGGAATTGGAAGAGGCTGAAGAAGGTCTTTTTCCGCCTTTACTTCTGAGCTATTATGACTTACTCTCTACAGTGAGACGATGCTTCTCGTACTGTGCCATATTTCCAAAAGACTATAGGATAAATAAAAATGAATTGATCCAGATGTGGATGGCACAAGGTTATTTGAGCTCCAATCGAAATATAGAGATGGAAGAGGTCGGAGAAAAATACTTTAAAATCTTAACAACTCGCTCTTTCTTTCAAGATTTCGAAAAGGGCTTTGATAGTGACATTATATTTTGCAAGTTGCATGATATAGTTCATGACTTTGCTCAATTTTTGACAAAAGGGGAATGTATTGTGTTGAAGCACGATGATGCAAAAGAGCCCAAACTAAACTATTCTCATGTTAAAACTCGTCATTTAAGGAGGGAGCCACAAAACAACGCATCAATTCCTGTTTGCATTGATAATGCAAAGAAATTACATAGTATTCTGATTGATTTTGACAAAAATAGATCAATGATTGACGGGGCCTTAAGTAATTTATTTGATCAATTAACATATATGAGGACATTGAAACTATTTACAGGTTTGAGAAATTATTCAATTGAAGAGCTTCCAGGAGAGGTGGGAAAATTAATTCATTTGAGATATATTGACTTGTCTCAGAATAATAAATTGAAAAAATTACCTGAATTGGTGTGTAACTTGTGCAATTTGCAAACGTTGAAAATTAATTTTTGTTGCAAACTTGAAAGACTACCTCATGGGATGGGCAAACCAATCAACTTGAGGCATTTAGAGAATACGGGAACTTATTGCGTAAGCTTTATGCCAAAGGGAATGACAAGATTAACTTCTCTCTGCACATTAAGGGAGTTTGTGGTGAAAGGGGATGGTGATGATAGTGAAACAATGACTTTCGGAGATATTGAACATTTTAACAACCTTCGTGGGTCTCTTATGATAAGAGGGTTAGGAAACGTGACAGCTGTCCAAGAGGCTAGAAAAGCGCGGCTTCTTAACAAAAAACACATCCGTCAATTGCATCTAGAATTTGATGGAGGGAGAGGAGATGGGGATACTCATGAAGTACTCCTTGAAGCCCTACAACCACCTCCCAACTTGGAAAGGTTGGAAATTGCACATTACAGAGGTGCCACAATGTTCCCCAATTGGTTAGTGTCACTGACTAAGCTGAGTATTCTTTCACTCTACAAATTCGAAGAATTAGAGCATTTGCCTCCGCTGGGGAAATTGCCTTCCCTCCAAGATCTCAGCATTAAGTATATGTACAGAGTGAAAAAAGTGAGTGTTGGATTTTTGGGAATAGAGACAGATTGCAGAACGTCATCTTCATTCTCATCAGTTATTGCCTTCCTCAAACTGAAAACCCTTACGGTTTATATAATGAAAAACTGGGAAACGTGGGATTACGGTGGGATGACAATTTAAAAAGAAAAAGAAGACAGTAATACTACTAGCAGTGGTAGCATAACAATAATAACAATAATGCCACAACTTCGTTCCTTAAAAGTTGATGGTTGTGAAAAGTTGAAGGCGCTGTCGGACTACCTTCTTCAGACGGCACCTCTGGAGGAATTGAACATCTCCCTGTGTCAAATTCTGGAAAAACGTTACCAAAAGAGTAGTGGAGAGGACTGGCACAAGATTTCTCACATCCCTACTGTTAATGTATTATATGGGCTTAGTCCCACATTGGTTGTGTATAGCTTTGCTTCTCCTATTAGCTTGTATAAATAGGATAGTCCCACATTGGTTGTGTATAGCTTTACTTCTCCTATTAGCTTATATAAATAGGATAGCTCCCTTTGTAAGTAAATCACACCATTCAATACAATTCTTCTTTTTGTATTGTCTCACTTCCTCTCTTAAATTCAACATGGTATCAGAGCCATAATGGTTCTCGGTATTTTAAGAGTTGAGTATGCTCTGTGATTGCCACTATTAGTGGATCCTTCACATCAGAAATTCTCGGTATATTAAGAGTTGAGTATGCTCTGTGATTGCCACTATTAGTGGATCCTTCACATCAGAAAAACTTCTAGTATATCCTTTTCATATCTGTCGGGTCATCACTATAGTCGGAGTCTCATCGACATCATCTCCGCTGCCGCTCTTGTTTCGGAAACGCTGCTGCCACGTCAGCCTTAAAGGCCACATCAACGCCACCTCACTGCCACGTCAGTGCCACGTCACTTGTTGACATCACATCTGTTGCCGCTCCTGTTTCAGAAACGCTGCTATCACGTCAGCCCTAAAAGCCACATCAACGCCACCTCACTGACACGTCAGTACCCTGTCACCCGTTGACCACCACATCATCAGTTGACCGCCACATCACCGGTTTCTTGGAGGTTCACCTTCCTCTTTGTGCATATGGCTGAATCGTACTTACCCCGGGTTATTACTACTGTTCTGGATGAATCTAATTATGTTGTGTGGGCTCAAGAAATGTCTGGTTTCCTCCGTGGACATAAATTGTGGCGTTACGTGACTGGAGATATCACTGAACCCAAGAAGAAGGACGATGAAGATGCTGACAAATATGTTGACCGTCTAGAGGACTGGGATAGTAAAAATCACCAGATTCTCACATGGTTTCGTGCCACTATTATCGCAGAAATCAAAATTCAATTTGGTACACTCCATACAGCTAAAGAAGCTTGGGATCTTCTCCAACACCGCTACACCAGGGCAGACATCTCAAATCGGTATCGTCTTCTTTCCATCCTTCATAGCATGCGCCAAGAACCTGGACAAACTATCAACAGCTTTCTATCTCAGATGACTGCCGTGTGGAACCAGTTAGCTCTCACTGAGCCAACTTGGGAATGCACAAAAGACGCTGATGTTCATAGAAAGTACCGAACTGAGACACACATTATGCAATTCCTGATGGGCTTGAGAGAGGAATTTGAACCTGTAAGAGCTTCAATCCTACACCGAGGCGCAATACCTCCCTTAAACGACGTTCTTTCTGATCTACTTAGTGAGGAAACACGTCTCGCCACATTACAGGGATCTCATACAGATGTTGCCCTTGTAGCACCCGTTGCTCTTGCCACACCAGCTGCCAAGACAAACTCATACCAGAAGCTCTTATATTGCAAGTATTGTCATTCACAAGGGCATGAATTGCTCAAATGTCCTTCTCGCCTATGTAAAGTCTGCAGAGAACCGGGTCACTATCTTGCAGACTGCCCTAAACTTCCTTCTGGAAATCAGTCAAATGGGAACCAATATCGCTCACGAGGCTCATACAATCGGTTCCATTCCAAGTCAAAGAATACTGCTGCTGTAGCCACTGATGCTACACCAACTTCATCCAGCTCTTCACCTGATTGGAGTGGTTTATGCACCATTCTTACCGAGGCTCTAACTAAAACTGGTAACAATATAGCCATGTCAGCTACACCAGGTACATCCCGATGGTATTTTGATTCTGCTTGTTGCAATCATATGACTTCGGATGCCTCCATATTTTCCTTTAAAACCCGTGATGAGCATGCACCTACTATTCACACTGCCAATGGATCAAATATGTTGGTCAGCCACACTGGACATGTTGACAGTTCTCATCTGTCTCTTCCTGACACATATTTGGTTCCTAATCTTACGCTTAACCTTATATCTGTTGGACAACTATGTGATCTTGGACTTGATTTGCATTTTTCTTCTACTGGTTGTCATGTGCAGGACCCTCAGACAGGAAAACTCCTTGGAACCGGCCGTAAAGTTGGACGCCTCTTTGAGCTTACTCACCTCCAAGTCCCATCATCACCATCACCAAACCAATCAGCCGCATCCATCCCAGCACACTCTCCTGTGGAATTGTGGCACTCTCGGTTAGGTCACACTTCATCCAGCCCTCTACGTTCTCTTATTTCTAGTGGTCAGTTAGGATCACTTCAGCATGAGTCTTTTCATTGTATTCATTGTCAACCTGCAAAACAATCAGCTTTACCTTTTAATGAGAGTCAGTCTGTTTCCCTTGCACCTTTTGATTTAGTTCATTCTGACGTTTGGGGGCCTTCTCCTCATACATCCATGGGTGGTGCTCGTTATTTTGTTATATTTGTGGATGACTATTCTCGTTATACTTGGTTGTTTCTTATGAAAAGCAGATCTGAACTCTTTCAAATATATTCTGATTTTTCTTCTATGGTTAAAACTCAATTCTCTCGGAATATCAAAATTTTTCGTTCAGATAATGCAATGGAATATAAACACCGTGTTTTTCTAAACCTACTTCACAAAAATGGTACGCTTCCCCACCGCTCGTGCCCTGGAACCTCCCAACAAAATGGACGAGCCGAACGCAAACATAGACATATTCTTGACACTGTTCGTGCTCTACTCATTTCGTCATCATGTCCTGAACGTTTCTGGGGTGATGCTGCCTTAACCGCAGTGTACACAATCAATCGTGTCCCTTCCGCTACAATCCAAAATCAGTCTCCATTCGAGCGCCTTTTCGGTAAATCTCCTGATTACTCTAACCTCAGAGTCTTTGGTTGCGCTTGTTTTGTTCTTCTCAAACCACATGAACACAACAAATTACAACCAAGGGCTCATCTGTGTTGTTTCATTGGATATGGTATTGAACATAAGGGGTATCGGTGCTGGGATCCTATTTCTAAAACTCTTCGTATCTCTCGTCATGTCATTTTTTGGGAACATCAAATGTTCTCTTCGTTACGGTCATTTGACATGTCAACCATCACTAACTCCAGATTCTTTACTGATCCATCTATTAAGTTATTTCCTGAGAATCCAGTTTCAGGTACTGTTGAATCCACCTCCGAATCACCAGCCGATATCACCCTTTCCGTTCCGGACCCAGCTTCAGCTCCAGAACCCTCAACTGACCTCACCTCTCCAACTCAATCGGTCGTGCCCGAGGATATTCCTATGTCTGATGAGTCTGCACCAACTCCCTCTGAGAGCCATCCTCCAGATCACCCCCGCAGATCTAACAGGGTAACTCATCCCCCTTCTCATCTTGCTGATTACCATTGTGATTATCATTGTTTTTCCACTATACTTCATCTGCATGAGCCTCAATCCTATAAGGAGGCTAGTACTAATCCACTTTGGCAGAAAGCAATGGATGAAGAACTTCAGGCCCTAGCTAAAACTCATACCTGGGATATTGTTGATCTGCCCCCTGGAAAAACTCCTATTGGGTGCAAATGGGTGTTTAAGATCAAGACACTTTCTGATGGCTCTATTGAACGATATAAAGCCCGACTTGTTGCCAAGGGATTTGCTCAGGAATATGGCATTGACTATGAAGAGACATTTGCTCCAGTGGCGAGGCTCACATCTGTCCGTACACTCCTTGCTGTCGCCGCCATTCGAAGATGGACTCTATTTCAAATGGATGTCAAAAATGCATTTCTCAATGGGGATCTTCTTGAGGAAGTCTATATGCATACACCTCCCGGCTTGGATGCCCCTCGAAACAAAGTTTGTCACCTTCGCCGTGCCCTATATGGTTTGAAACAAGCTCCACGTGCCTGGTTTGCCAAATTCAGCACTACCATTCATCAGTTTGGGTTCACACCGAGTGCTCATGATTCAGCTCTGTTTATCCGCCATACTATCAACGGTATTATCATTCTTTTACTATACGTGGATGATATGGTTATTACTGGAGATGATCTACATGGTATTTCTGAACTCAAAAAGTTTCTCAGTGGTCAATTCGAGATGAAAGATCTTGGCGTGCTCACCTATTTTCTTGGCCTCGAAGTCTCCTCTAATTCTGATGGATTTTTTCTCTCTCAGGCCAAATATGGCTCGGACCTCATTTCCAAGGCTGGGATCACTGACTCAACCACTGCCACTACTCCTCTCGAACCGAATGTCAGACTTACCCCACTCGATGGTTCACCTCTTCAGGATGCCACTCTATATCGTCAACTGGTTGGAAGTCTTGTATATCTTACTGTCACTCGCCCTGACATTGCCTATGCCGTTCATCAGGTCAGTCGGTTCTTGTCCGCTCCTCGGACCACCCATTACTCGGCTGTTCTTCGCATTCTTAGGTACGTCAAGGGTACTTTATTTCATGGGCTTCATTTCTCAGCACAGTCTGTCCCTGTTTTACAAGCCTATTCTGATGCCGATTGGGCCGGAGACCCCACCGACAGACGTTCAACCACTGGTTACTGTTTCTTTTTGGGCAATTCTCTCATTTCCTGGCGTAGTAAGAAACAAACTGTAGTTGCTCGCTCCAGTACTGAAGCTGAATATCGTGCCATGGCTGATGCAACTCAAGAACTTCTCTGGCTTCGATGGCTACTCGCTGACATGGGTATCTCTTCTCCTGCTGCCACTATCCTACACTGTGACAACAGGAGTGCTATTCAGATCGCTCACAATGATGTCTTCCACGAGCGTACAAAACACATCGAGAATGATATCCACTTCATCCGTGATCACATTCTCCAGAATACGGTTCGTCTACAATCCGTCAGTTCAGCCGATCAGACAGCTGACATTTTCACTAAGGCTCATCCACCCGGACGCTTTCACTCTCTGGTTTCCAAACTCAAGTTCACCTCCCACTTACCGCCTTGAGTTTGAGGGGGGATGTTAATGTATTATATGGGCTTAGTCCCACATTGGTTGTGTATAGCTTTGCTTCTCCTATTAGCTTGTATAAATAGGATAGTCCCACATTGGTTGTGTATAGCTTTACTTCTCCTATTAGCTTATATAAATAGGATAGCTCCCTTTGTAAGTAAATCACACCATTCAATACAATTCTTCTTTTTGTATTGTCTCACTTCCTCTCTTAAATTCAACACCTACCATCCAAATTGATGGTGAATATGTGCAAAGAGGCGGCCATTGAACTCTTTAAGGGCCCAATGCTTTCACAGGCCATCCACCGACAAGTACGTTGTCTAAATCTCACAAATTAAAAACATTATATTATTTTTTATTTTATAGAGGCTGCTTTGGGGGCTTTTTTGACTCTTTTTTCTTTCCTAATAAGCATAATTTATATTGGATTGGCCCAAATTAAAAAATAAATTACAGATACTTTCCAAATTAAAAAAATTTAAAGATACTTTCAAAATTGACAGAATAAATCTTTTCCAAAAATTTGACTTATTCTCTTTCTGTGCCCTTCTCCAGGCTCTAAAATTTTCTGTTTAAACAGACCATTTTCCTAATCTAGTTTCCGAAACCAAACTGATTTTCTTTATAAACAAACTGATTCTGCAGGCACCTCTCTCTAAAGAGCATCAGTTCGATGAGGACCTAGCTTACACCATCCTTCTAAAGCACCAAAGAGGTCAGTGTTTCTTTCGTGGAAACCAATATTAATTACTAGCATTAGAACACATTGAATATATAACTGATTTTCTAGAGAATATCTTTTTGCTGAGAATGTAATTTATCTAAAGCACCAGAGAGGTCTGTGCTACAAGACTACAAGTGCCCGAATATGGTACATTAATCCCTTTACAGCATGGGATAGGTGTACACGTCTTGTTTGTTTTTCATTTATTTATTTATTATATTTTTTGTTTTTACTTTATTTACTCTCTAAGAAAATTTTATTATCCTTAAAGGTAGCTCACTTGGTTTTCCTGCTTAGGGTAGAACTGCCTTAACACAAGTTTTTGACCAAACAAGTGCATGTGTAGATAGAGGAAATTTCAATTCAAAGATGCATCATCAAGTAAGCATGTTGAGATTTCTAGCAATGACAACTGCTGCACAAATTTCCAGTCATTTCAAAGTTGAGTGTTATATCTCGTGGATTTCTCAGTATAGTGATGCGGGCAACATGAATTAGGCAAGCAGCTAGTGTTTCCAGCAGAAGCTATGTATGTTAACTGATACAATCTTCTCTCTTATGATATTTTTCCTTGTCCTTCCAAGCTTACCTCATGCTATATGTTTTGTTAGCTTCTGGTCTCAATTAAACCAGACAGCAAAGTCCATTTGGAGAAGCACATTTCTCAATCATACCTTTTAAGGCTCTGTTTGGTCTATGCAATCTTGGTGGAGAACCAGAGAGTTATGTGCTTTTCATTGTTTGCCCTTGCTAAAAGGTAAATCTGTTGTATTGAAGTAGTTTGTACTTTAAATTGTTCAGTCGCATCAGTCCACAATTTCTATATTTGAAGTATGCTTCAAAATGGATATATTAGAAAATAACAGCTTTTATAAAGCTCAGGTGGCCCTCTGAGCTTTTATAATGGAGAGGAAAAGAGAGCTTAAGGGTCCTCATCATAACTGATGCTGCTAGCACTCTGGCTATCATCCTTCATCTGTCTTTATTTTGGTTGGGATAAAGAGGAAGGGCAGTTTTTTATTCTTTTTTTATTTGTATGGTCAGTTAAATAACATTTGCCTTTCTCAAGTTTTTATCCATTTGCAGCCAGTCTGGCCAGTTGCAGTTCTTTATCTTAGGCTCTCATTGGTAGAGTGTAAAAGAAAGTGGAAAGAAATAGATCCTTAGGAAGTTATCTCCAGTTTAGGAGGGCAGCATGGTGAATGCTTTTTATATAATTGCATATTTGCATTTGCATCTCTAATTCCAGAGTTACTTGTTCTTTGCACTTGTAGGAGCTACTTGGAAATGGAAAAGCAGTTAAAAATATTTGTCTACAAGGAAGGGAAGCCTCTGTTGTTTCACGATGGTACTTGCAAGATTATATACTCCACGGAAGGAATTTTTATCCACAAGATGGAGACTAAGAGCTGGTTCCGAACAAAAGATATGAAGAAGAACACTTGTTTTACCTTCTATTTAGTGTGGTAAATATGGTCCGATTTGTTTATTAACGTGACTCACATGATTTTCATCCCATAAGAAGCATTATCATAGACTATGTCAATCTTGTAGCAGGAAGATACCCATATTGGAACCGTATCCTTGGCGTTGACCATTTCATGCTTTCATGCCATGTTTGGGTAAGTGTATCACTTTTCTTTGTTTGCAAGCATCCACTATTGCAACGGAAATTATTCTCATTATGAATTTGATCAGCTGCAACTAGCACTATTTAATTTATTAATCTGATTCGTGTAGGTTTTTCAGCCTATATATATCGCTAACAACTGGCTTTTGAACATTAGTATCCATTTGGGGTTAATTTCATGGTGTTAAAATTATATACTAATTTGTAAGCACTTCAGTTTTGTAACAGGGGCCGGGATGCTAGTTTTTCATCTCCAGAAGAACTCAATTGGAGCCCTATGCAATGAAAATACCTAGGATGTATCAATCTCCAAACTGGTAAACTAAGTGGTTTGGTTGGCAGTCCATCTCCATATATTTATGTGTGTGTGTGTTTCTTACATATATTACCCTTCTCTTTATCAAACATGTAAACAAAGTATGTTATTGAATGTCTTCTGGTCTTTCTATAAGTGTGTGTATATGCTTACTGACATCTGCTTTGTCCTAAGAAGATCTCATTTTCCTACTAGGTTGCACAGCTATATATGGAGCAAATCTTCTTTGGGCCTGATTCTCACTTGAATCTGATGGAAATGTCCCACTCAAGCTGAAATGGAGTCCAATCTTAGCCTCGAGAGTCTCGGCACAACAACTTGTTGTCCATGCATTTACAAGTGGCTGCATGCCCAAACCTCATTCGATGATGAATAGCAGCAGCAGAACAGCCGTGTTCAAGGCTAACATCGTTATCACTTCACTAGTCCCCCTGTACGGCCTTGGCAATGGCATGTCTACTTCTGAATTTGAATCCAAGAAACCTGACTTGGGTATGATCATATACCCCGTAAACCACTTCCTTTCATCTCCAGAAGAACTCAATTGGAGCCCTATGCAATGAAAATACCTAGGATGTATCAATCTCCAAACTGGTAAACTAAGTGGTTTGGTTGGCGGTCCATCTCCATATATTTATGTGTGTGTGTGTTTCTTACATATATTACCCTTCTCTTTATCAAACATGTAAACAAAATATGTTATTGAATGTCTTCTGGTCTTTCTATAAGTGTGTGTATATGCTTACTGACATCTGCTTTGTCCTAAGAAGATCTCATTTTCCTACCAGGTTGCACAACTATATATGGAGCAAATCTTCTTTGGGCCTGATTCTCACTTGAATCTGATGGAAATGTCCCACTCAAGCTGAAATGGAGTCCAATCTTAGCCTCGAGAGTCTCAGCACAACAACTTGTTGTCCATGCATTTACTAGTGGCTGCATGCCCAAACCTCATTCGATGCTGACAAGCAGCAGCAGAACAGCCGTGTTCAAGGCTAACATCGTTATCACTTCACTAGACCCCCTGTACGGCCTTGGCAATGGCATGTCTACTTCTGAATTTGAATCCAAGAAACCTGACTTGGGTATGATCATACATCCCATAAACCACTTCCTTCTGTCTTGAACAGTTTAATCGTTTCATCACCAGCAATACTTCCCTCATCCTCATGGAAGTTGCACAGAAATGACATCAACTAATCTTGGTGGTGCAGCAATGACAAGTTTCATGGGTAGCAACAGTCCTAGTACTAGAAGGCAGGAAATGCAGTATTTTAAGTCTCTTAATAGGGCATCGATCTTTCTTTTTTGTTGCGTTATTTTGTGCTTTCAGAAAGTTTGCTGGAAATTCATTAGACTTTTGTATATAGTAATAGCAATTTTTCAGAAGTAGTTATGTTTATATAACTTATGCAGAATGTAGAAATTATTCGCACACTGCATTGGAATTTTTTTAAGGTTAAGTCACTATGTACTTTTTTTAAGGACACTGTAATTATCTGGAAACCATGATCAATGGACTAGTCAACTTCCTATTATACTTGCAGCGTATTTTACTGAAGGAGCCTTGCATATAGTTCAATAATTTGTCTCCGTTTGATCTGTTATGATCAAGTATCCTGCTTAATTATTACAAAAAGGAAAGAAAAGTAAAAAAACATGCTTGGTATAACAAAATTTTTCTTAATATAATTAAGCAAATATTATTATAAATTAATTAATTATGGTACTAAATTATGTAATCTTGACATTCTTATTGACACATTATTGATTCATGTTAGGAATAAATGAAGAATTTAAAAGATGAAGGAGGTTGAGGCAAGGGGGAAGGAGAGCGAGAGAAAAGGAGTATTTTGGTCAATATAACTTTTTACTGAATTTTGTTAATTTTGATAGAATTTGCAACAAACTAACTTAATTTTACTGTGAATTGATTTCGAAATAAATTTAATAGTTTTTTTTTTTTCAAAACACAACAAACATAAAATTACAAACGAATTCTATAATATTATAGAATTCATTTGTTTCAAACACAGTATGAATCCTCATTCAGATCGACGTGCTCAGATTGTTTTAGTACTGGACCGATCTCATTTTCGACTAAAATAATGCTCGACTGACCCTCATCAATCATGCTACCAGAATCAACTTTGTTAGCATCCACAAACATCAAACTTTGTCCTTCAACCTCTAATTCGTTCACAATGCTGACAAGGCCTTGTGGTTGCCATGATCACCTCGTGGCTGCGTAGAACATTTCAACTGGAGAAGGTGGAATTGCAACAGAAAGGCTGTCATTTTGACTACTACACTCTGTAGCTGAATGACAGCTTGATCAGTACCGTTTTGGAAGAGAATTGAGTTTGAGAGCAAGAGACCATGGTCAAGTAGAAGATAGGAGAAAGGAGTAACAATATTGTAGAAGAATCCACAACCATAAGCAACATAAATTTCTTCAAGTAACAAAATGGAGATGAAAAAGATATTTCAAAATTTAAAGTTAGGAAAAAAAAAAGTTATAGTCATCTCTCTCTATCTCTCTCACTCACTTAAAGACTTGGCCAAAAGTAGTTGATAGGTCTCTCTCAAAAGTCTTTCTTCCTGCTCCAAACAATTCAAGAGCTTTGGAAAAATGGAGCTCAAATTAGAATTGTTTAAAGCAACAAGTTAATTACTGAATGTTTATAGTACAAAATAAAAATGAAAAGAAAAGGGGGAAAAATACGTTGGGTCAATGTTAAGCTCATGAGACTTCCAAGAATCTTAAAATCTTTTTGTTGAAGTCAAGGCTTACTCTCACTCTCTGCTTTTGCTTAATCTAAAACATTAACTAACAGGTTATATAGCTCACATAAAACCATTTTCTTAATGTTTTTAAATGCATTTGTGGTTGAGGGCTTGGATAGATATTTTTCACAACATACATTCATTACTTCGTAACAATAAATTTTGAAAGACGACACTTCTTTCTTCTCCCTTTCGTAATCATGATCAAATAAAAAGGAGATGATTGACACCCCCAATTATGCTGTGGTTAAACTTGTAAACTAACAAAGTCCTATCAGGTCATACCTTTACTACTTTGTTGTTCCTGTTATTTTTATGGTTGGCAAGAGTTGAACTAAAACCTTTTCTATCACATCCGTTGTACTACTTGAACTAAAGCCCAAGGTTTCTAGCAGTCTATTTGGGCTTGAATATTCATATATTTTTGGTCTTGGGACTTTGGGCATATGGGTGGAAATTTGGATTGCCTCGGGGCCTGATTGGGTCCACCTATAAGGAATTCTCAGGAACAATTCTATTTTATGCCAGCATTGGTATTCCTGATGTTAATAGATAAATGGACTTGGATTGGGTTACAGTGCCCATGCTATAGACTGTATGGGCAGCCGAGGAACTAATTTCTCTGCTATTACTTGTTTGGAAAAGGTTCTGTTCCCTGGTCGCATTCGATGGTTTGCCATTGGTGGTTACGATGATGATGATGATTACTTTTCTGATGATGATTACTTTTCGGATGATGATGATGACGATGACGATTTTTACACTGATGAGGACGACGACGATGATGATATTGACGATGATGATGATGATGTTGACGATGATGATGACGTTGATGATTTCAATGACGATGGTGATGGGTATGATGACACTGGTGATGGCCAAGATGATTTTGATGATGGCGATGACAATGTTGATAATATTATTGGTGGTTATGATGATGCTAATAATGATGATTGATTTTGCACTTTCTGTTCCAGTTCAAACCGAAGCCTAGGGGCTGGATGTGCCGTCTATCTTCACCGCAGGACCTGATGTTGCAATTATTTTCACTGCCAGTGCAAAGGACTAGCCCAGAGCGCAATGGAGAAAACTCAGCTGCAGCTCGGGACCTTCTAGATTTTATATTGTCATTCAATGCCAACAGTGATGCTTCTTCAGATGATGGAGGAGATGATGCTGCCAGTCATGAGGACTTGTTCTCCTGAGTGATACTCTTTCAACCTTTCTGCCAATGAGAAAGTGATAGGAATTGTAAATAGCATGGACTTCATATGAAACTGATTTGGATGAGGCTTTGACAATTTTCAGGCCACCGTTTATTCTATTTTAGTTTCAAGTTTATTCTAATTTATCCTTGGTTTTATTACTTCTTGCGTATGTATCATATGTTTCATGATTGTTTATTTCCATGCTAACTTGCATTACATGAGTGGGATATATATGAGTAGGGGTTATTTCTGAATTCGGGGGAAGTTACTAATTTCTATAAGCTTTCGGTAGATAGGCTGACTGCATAGTTTATAGGGCAAATTACAGATTAGGGTTATATTAACTTAGATCCCTCTGTTTTAAAAAGTTTAATTTGATTAACCAGTGGTTAGGTTTATATTTTATTTTGGTTTGTGTTTTAAAAAGTATAATTTGACTGCTGTGGTTAAGACTATACTAACTTTGTTTTAAACTAAGGTTGATTATTAGAGTTTTGAGACTTCCAACGATATTATATTGAGAAAATGAAACTAAGGATGAAATCGAGGTAAATAAACGTTCAGTGCTAGTTATAGAAATTGCAACATCCTAAAATGCACAAAGAAAAGGAGAAAGAGAAATAAATGTATAAAGATTTGCAGTTCCAGACTTTTTCTCTATCTCCTTAACCGTAGGGTGGTTATGGTGACTTGATATGGAAGAGTGGCACCTCCTTGATTATGTAGTGAGCTTCTCTTTAGTTTCCTTCCGCACTGACCTTTTCAATATTCATAAAGTTGGTCACTTGACTCACTGCAAACTATTTTACTGAATGTATTATTCTCCAAATTATTTAAAATGAATTACTTGCATTTTCTGATCCTTTTTTGTTTGTTAAGATTGCTGTGTTGAGGAATTCATCCATGGCCTTGATAGATGATCCCTTAAAACCTTCTTCTCTGATTGCATCTTCCATTTTCCTTTTCATTTCACAAGCTTTTCTCCTCATCTCCTCTCCTTCCTCTGTTTTTCCCATCACCACCTTGATAGTTTTTGCAATATGATCTTCTTTTACGATCCCGGAATCAGACCCTCTTGTAATCTCTATACAAACACCTAGTTCCTTTTCCAGCATGTGGGAGTTAAAGAACTGCTCTCCAGCCAGTGGCCAACTGATGATCGGTATTCCATGACTCAAACTTTCCAGCACTGAACTCCAACCACAGTGACTAAGGAATGCTCCTGTTGCTCTGTGAGACAAAATCTCCAGTTGCGGAGCCCATTGACGAATCAGGATACCTTGATTCTTTCTCTTGATTCGTTCTTCGAATCCATCAGGCAACCATTCATCTCTAAATTCTTCTGTCACACTGAATCCGATTGGCGGCTTGACAACCCAAATGAATGCTTTGCCACTCGACTCCAAACCCAAAGCCAATTGTCTCATTTGTGAAGGTAAGATGGTGTTTTGCGATCCAAAAGATGCATACAGAACTGAATCTGGTGGATGGAGATCAAGCCATTCAGAAAAACCATCACTTTGCTTATGAACACCATCCTCCTTCTTGGCAATCGAACAAGCTGGTCCGATACTCCATACAGGTTTTCCACCCATTTTCCTGCTAAAATATGTTTCACCAATTTGCCCCAAACCCTCTATGCTATTCAGCAAAATAGCATCAGATTGCAAGCAGTATAAGAACTGGCGCTGGCGGAAACAGAACCAAGATTTAGTACCATCTGTATATTTCAGATCATACCCAAGTCGTGATTGGTGAATGTTTGATGCTTCAGGGAAATCAAGCAAAAGCAAGAATTCGTCTTTGGTCATGAAATCATGATTTGTGTTGAGAGAAACTGAGAAATAAACTGCCATGCTGTAACCAGCACCGGCTATGAATACTGAATGGAAGATTCCAAGCTCGTTGGCAACATTTACTGTCCATCCGAGGAACATATCTGAGATGATACAGACAGGGACTTGACCATCAGTTTCAGTCATGTCTACCAAAAGTTTCCTGAAGGGAGATTGAAGATTCTCGGAAGCTTCCAGGAGACGAATCATGGGTTCATAAGATAAGGTATCTGTGTTTTCTATATTGGGTGGGAGACCATAATCAGTTCCATTGAAGGGAATTTCAGCGAGGTATATGTTGGTTTCAGAGGGGAGTGAGGATTTCAGTTTCTGGATGTTGAGAGGAGTATTGACAATGGTGATTTTGTAGCCTTTTCTTTGCTCTAGTTTTCTTGCAAGTGCCATGAAAGGGTTGAAATGGCCGCGAGCCATGAATGGAAACATCACAATGTTTCTTTCATCTTTTCTTTTGGCCATAGCTCTGATGTGTGTGTGAGTGAGAGAGAAAGAGGGAGGGAGGGAGTTTGGTACGGGGAGGTAACTTGCTTGCTGGTTTTTATAGCTCAATATGTTGCCTTGCTGAAAGAACTTTTTATTTTATTTTTTTTTTTTAAACAAAGATTTCAATTTAATCCTAATCCCTCCAACCTATGCGAACAACGCTGGTCTGAGGACTTGATCTCAAGACCTCGAGGCATCCAAGTACTCATACTTGAGTGCAATTACCTGCAGTTACTCAATGGCTGCTGATTCTTGCTGGCGGATTTTTATTAGCTAGCTATGTTGTTAGTTTGTATTGCGTGGACACCAAAGAACTGACAAGAATATGTTACTGTCCAATTTAGTTTGCAGCATTTAGTGAAGAGCTTTACCAAGCAGAAAAGTGGGAAAAAAATAGAACTTAGTGTTCTATTTTATCTACTAACATTTCAAAAGTTTAATTAGAAACAAGGAAAATAATCACATCCGCAGAATTTATTCCAAGTTTTAATCGGTACATATGGACGGAGCAATTTGTATATTCACAAAAAATAATTAGGTCAAAAACCTAGATACCTCGTTACGAAGCACATGAAAATTAAGCCAGAGTAACAAGAGCTAACTTGTAAAGCATTTTTTGATATATTCTGTTTTGATATCTTGAGCTTTCTGTTAAGAGTGGTTGTCTGATAATTATTTGGATCAAGTTTGGTATATTTAACCACTCAACAAAACCCAGCTTGATACACCCTTCTACAAATAGTATGAAGATCATTGAAGGGTTGAGATGAGGATTATGTCAATTGGTAATGTCATTTTCTCCATAAATAGAGAGAAACTATGTTTGTTGATGAGCACCAGATTGTGTGTCCCGATTTCACTATCTGACAAAGTTTGGTGGGCCTCATAGATGTTGGCTCTAATTGTAGAGAATAAAAGTGGAGAGGAAAAAAAGAGGGGAAAGAAAAAAAAGAATAAAATATTTTTCATCGTGTATTTGGTAAAAATAACGAAGAAATGAGAAAAAAAATAAAAATGAATTTATTTTAGTTTTTCTCTGCAATCCTCTCAATTTGTAAGAAAAAAATATTATTCCTCTTACTTTTTTTTTTCTTTTCTACGAAATGATTCCCTCTCTTCATTTCTCTCATTTTTTTTTTGTCAATCATATCCACACGTGAGTTATCTCAGATATAAAAAAAATTAAAAAATAAAAGTGAATTATATACATGATTTAGGTTGACTCTTGAGCAGCTTTTGAGTCATATTGATGCTATTCATATATAACAAACTCTCATAATAATGAAAACTATAAACTAATATTTTTGTAATTTTCTTTTATTTCTTTTGTATTTTTTTTTCCATCCTCTCCTCCTTTCTTTTCACTTTTCTTCAGAACCATAAGAATCTAATGCAATCGAGTCTTACACAGTTGTTTAATTTTCTTAGGTTTACGGATTCTTGTGTGTGTGCTTGAAGGGCTAACCTATAATTAGATCAGTCTCAAGAACTAGTGAAGAGGAAGTTTCTCTCCTCTATTAGGGGTAGATCAACATCCTATCATTCATTGTAGACTATGCCTCATTGCAGCTGTTGCTAATTTTCTGACTTGAAATAGAAGGAACAGCCCTTATCATAACACTCTGAATGAAGGCAATCATCTGCAAGAAAAAGAAAATGATTTTAATTCCTTTAGCAAACAAAAACAAAAATAAATTGGTAGATAACAGTATATGATAAAAGCATCAAGCAATCAGCGAGCTGTTAGAGGTTAGAAATTGTGACAGTTTTAATTATGAACAAATTTTAAGTTTCACCTGCAGTTCATGGAACAGTCAATCTTCAGCACTGCAGTATTATGAAGAAAGTAAATATTAAAAAAATAGTTCAAATTGTATAAGGTCATACCGATGCAAATCCAACGCACATGAGACTGAATCCAGGGTAATTAAATGGTGCTTCTTCGGACAGGAACAAAGCTGGATGGATAAAAATAAGAGAAGTAGTTAATTAATCTGATTCTAAGTATGTCAACAAAAATAAAAACTTACCCTTCTCTTACATTACCTGTCAGAGGACTAAAAATCAACGGAGAAATGATATTCGCGAAGGAAGTTATGCCTGAGATGCATCCTTGAGCCTTCCCCTGATAGGAATTTTAACAAGTAAAAAGGTAAAAAGAAAGGTGAAAACAAGTTCTGATACATGAAGTTGAAGGCAGACAGGGAATTCTAAAGAGTACAAGATAACTGCTCTCGATTCAGTGGGAAGCCTACCTGCTCATTAGGCCCAACTTGTTTTGATGCAATGCTGCGTAGCTGCGAGTTAGAAATTTCCATCAACAATCATACTGCTTCAATCAAGGTAACCAAACCTTTACAATGTGTTTGGATTGGGGGGAATGAAGGGAAATGTACACGTACCCTTTCCTTTCCTTTCCCTCCATTCCCCTTCAATCCAAACACAACTTCAGTGAGATAAAAGTAAATAACTTACAGATGGGGTTGTAAAAAGGGAGAAAACAGAAAACACGGTAGTGGCATATGGGACCTGCATGTGAAAACATTTTGAAGAATTACATACAACAAAGAGCTGCTTAGAGAAGTAATAAACACCTGATCATTTAGGAAAACTTGAACTATACCTCACTATGGTGCTAAATCTTACAATTATAAGTCTTCTTTAATCTTAAAATTGTAGTAGTAAAAAACAATGGATGTGAAAACAGATTAACACCAAATCAAGGGAATAAAGTTAATCTAGTAATGTATGACAAACGAAAATGGAAACTTGGCTGAAGAAATTACCCAAACTGACCATGCTACGCTGTAGAGAACCATCTGCATAATCAGGTTAATAATTAGAAATTTGGGCTCCATGAAAATGGTATTAACCTCACTAGAATTCAAGGCACAAACAGAAAAGATAATGGATATAATGTAGCAGAGTAAGACCTAGGAACTTACACTTATACAGCTCATAAAGAGCCCTATCGAAAGCAGCCATTCCTCTCTTATAGCAAGTGCTAACATGGGCATTAAAAGAAGCTGCAGAATTCATGATAATTTATGAATAAGAATCTGGTTATATGATAAAGAAATATAAAAGAGAAAGAAATTTAAGTAAAAACAGCAGAAAATAAGACCATACAGCTTTGTAAAACATACCTGTGAAATGGCCCCTGCAAAACCAGCAATCAGCATCAGATCAGCAAACTGGTTTTTGTTGAAGTGAAAACGAGCCTTTAAGAAGTACTGCACGGTTTTAAAAATTCTCAAGTTAAAATTAAGAGAGTTCTTTACATGTTTCGTTATGAAATTATAGTATTTAATCTAGTCCTATAGAAGATCTCTTTCCTATACCCCCCCCCCCCCTCTTCCCCTTGCTTCATTTTTTTTTAATATATTCTAGTTTTGCTCTTTCTAGAGTGGCTATCCATCTGCTGAGTAGCAGCATATTCTGTTAGCTTCATCTGTGATGGTTTCTATATTTGAATTCCTCTTTTTCGTTTTTAAGTACCATTAGCTGCCTTAGTTTTTTTTCTCCCATTCTCTATTTAACATTATGCATATTGTAACTCAGAATCTGGCTTCTTTTCAAGAGATTTTTTTTTTTTTTTTTTTTTGTGTTTATAGAACTTGGTTTTTTGAGTAGTCTACTATGTTGGGCTAATCGAGAGGACAAAAGTCTAAGATCACGCGTCTGATTAATGTAGAAATGTTATAATATTTAAAGGAAACGGGTACCAGTAGTGAAGCTTGCATCCCACCATCCGTAAGACTGCTGAAGAATGCAACAACCAATGCTTGTGAAAATGTTTTGCTGCAACAGAATATAACAAAATTTAGCTCTCAAACCTTGTTAACTAGAAGAGTACACAACATATAATCAAATTGATTCAAGAAATTGCATCTACTCTAGCATAAAAAAAAGGGTTTAGATTCCGAAATGATTGCCAATGAGAAAAGAATGCTAACATGTTTGGCTTGCCAATTACCAGAATCCTTGATTTCTAAATCCTCAATAGTATTATGCTTACATTTATTTCTCCTTAATTCAGATGTCAATAAAAATCACTGCAGAAATGAACTTGTCTAAAATCAGTTTGCACCCCCATCGACTCAAAACAGTCTAGGAGGTTGGTTGCCCTGTCCTCTCTCTCTCTCTCTCTCTACCCTTTCCCCTCCACCACCCCCCCCCCCCCCCAACACACACACACCCCTAAAAAACAGGAGAGAGGGAAGAAACAGAACATAATCATTTGCAAAGATCAAACATAATTTTATTAGTCCTGTAGTGACAAGCATAAATGAAATAAAAACCTTATAGCAAGTCTTACCTACTTTTCAGCAAACAAATAAGATCCCCTACTGATGAAATCTTCTTGAACACTGGCGTCTTCCTAGGTGAATTGCCATCATTTTCAATGACATCCACTCCTCCCTTTAAGATTGGTTGTATCAAACCATCACCACCAGGAACACTTTCCTTCAGGAAAACTCTCATATACACTGCTGCAAGCATTGATACAACAGCTGCAACCTGAAAAAGATGAAAAGATCTCAATTCAATTGCTAACCAAAGTTAAAAAATAAAAAGAATGAAAAATTGATAGAAAAGGCTTAATTAAGTTAGAACCTGAAATGTGGAAGCAGGAGATAGAAAACGAGCTGCTAAGGTTCCACAGACAAAGGAGACTGAACCTACACCAGATAGAATTCCGAATGCTGATGTTCGTTGTCTATCTGAAATGTTATCTGCCTGGGGAAGAAAATATGATCACAACTTCAGCAAATAAAGCTGAAAGGTATAGTAAGTGTTTCAAAGTCTTAACTGTATAAACTGTCACAATATGATCAATTGTAAGCTCTCTATTCTTCTTTTTCTTAAGGGTATGTTTGGATGAGATCGAGGAGAGTAGAGGATAAGTGGTGTGAAGCATACCCTCCCCCTTGTTTGGGAGTTTTTTTAAAAGAGGGAAAGCATATGAAGGGGTTCAATTACCCTTTCAAATCCCCTCAAAGCTTCCTCTTTATCAATTCCTATAAATTGGAGGAATATGGACGGAGAGAGTACCATCCATAAGAACATAAACTTTCATTTTCTCTCTTTTGCTTTATATAAGACATCTAAACAAGGGGAAGGAATAATCATCTAAATTCTCTCATTCCCTCTCCTCTACTTCCATCCGTACCCTTGCCTTTTCTCTCCGTTCAAGCATCCAAACATAGTGTTAGACACTTTCGAGGACTTTTTGTGATCTTATTTAGTAATCATTGTTGCCAAAATCAACTTGAAGGGAGAACATCTGGAGTCCTTGACAGAACTCAGGTACTAATTATCTAGTAATAACAACATTTTGGGCAGTATAATCTAGTAACTTTGGATTACTCGAGGTAATTACCACATAAGCAAGAGCCAGGCAGTTAATGCTTCCTTCACAAACCATTGCAGTGAGAGTCCTGAACACATAGTAGGCATAAAAATAGTTTGTCTCCCTGCTATATGCCAATATAGCTGGAAAAAAAAATGCGGTAGTGTAAGTAATACAGTAAAGATCATGAAATATAACACCAGGAGCCTAAGATAATATTGCAGTAATACCACCCTATGGTTTTTTTTTTATAAAAAAAAAGAATAAAATGAAGACCTGAAAGTGAGTAATAGAGAATAATTGTAATTAATATGGTAGTGATCCATCCACCATGGGGCCATTAGGTATCATTAAAAACTATACAAACAAATTGGCACTTAAAATCTGACATTGAGAACCCACCAAGGAATTTTAATCGTTAAGAAAAGGAAAAGTGAAGAGCATTACCTAATGGAATAATGGATAAAGTCGTAGGCAGTGTGAGCAAAGCTTTTCTCCCATACTCATCAGACAGATTCCCAATTAATGGCATCATTACTACTGTCCCCAGACCAATTATCTGTATAATCAAATCAATAACATTAGTAAAAATAAACAGAAAAAACAATTTTGATGAAATTAATTATTATTATAATTTATATCGGATGCATGTCAGTTGTTCATAAAAAAAATCACTATCTTTTTTTACGGACAATTGATATGCAACAAAAATCTCACCTTCCGTACATGAATTTGTTTTTTTATTTTTCCCTTGTATTCAATTTTGTTTTCTTGTCTACTGGCACTGCACATTAATTGAACTTTTTGTTCGTAAGTGCCTTTATTGTCTTTATTCTTTTAACAACTTAATATAAATGTTTTTTTTATTTTTTTTTTTATGGATGGTAATCGATCGCCCAATCTATCTCTCACTTTTAAGAACCTTCAAGGAAATTTTCAAAAAAATTGGATGTGTTTGGACAGGAGAAAGGGGGCCAGGCAGGCACGGGTCATGCCTCCAAGCCTTGGGCAATTTCTGTAAATGATAAGAGACATGATGTCTAAGCTTAAATATTAAGTAAATAAATTTTTTGTAATAATATTAAGTAAATAATTTTGATATTATTACTTTTCTATGTACCTGAGCAAGTATTTTTTTGAGTTTAATGATAAAATAATATAACGGGTTAATTCTCAATTACGTTGAAATTTTTATATTTAAGCATGACTGTTCTAATACATATATTATACACTCCCAATTTTAATTATTTTTTTAAATGTAAATTATAATTTGATAGTTTATAATATTTTAAAAGTAAATGAGTTTCAGTTTTCTTGTTTTTTAAGCAAATTCCCACCATCTAAAGTTATACGAGCAAGTAAATGGATGAGCACAACTTTCCTGCCGGTGAAATAAGACAAAAGGAAAAAGGAAAACAAGAATGGATGCGGTTTTAGTGGTTGAACATTAGTCACCTTCGATGTAGATATTTTCTTTTATGAGTTTATGAGATTTGGAATTATATTAGTGGTAAGTACTAAAAGAAATTATGTTAGTGGAAAAGTTAAATTGAAGAAAAATTTAGAATTACTTTTTCTCTTTTCACAAAATTTAGTTAAATAGACATGCAAAAGACATGTTATAGTAGCAACTATTTAGAATTTAATTAATATATTATGTTTGTGTCAGACTTAGAAAATATATTTTTTTCTTAAAAAGAGAGAAAAATCAGTAAGTCAAAAAAAAAAAGACTTTGGGTTGGACAAGTCCTATTAACCAATAAAATTGCAAAATTTTAATATGCCTTCAGTTGTAAAAAAAATATCCAGATTCTTATAAAATAATTTCAAAAAATGCGTTATAATACAAAATTTTCTTAATCGGAGAATTTTCTGCAACTTAACGAACCTTTAAATTACTGAAAATCTAGAGAAATTTTAATAACTGAAAGCACCTAAAGCTTTCTATTCTTGTAGAAATGCATGTTAATTTGCAAGAGAGGGAGAGACACAAAATGCTCTATGAATTGCTTTTTTCCATGGAAAGTATTGCTTTTTATATTCTTACATTTAACAAACTAATATAGTATATAGTAGTTCTTGATAAAGGAAAGTTGATGAATTATGAGTACATATTATCACCAGAAATTTGCCAAGAAAATGAGATGAGCAGAAGGAAGACTGTTAAACAAAAGAAAAGAAAGCAAGCTAATTTAAAAACGAAAATAAATTAATTTAACACACCGCTTGTTGAATTCCAGTGAGATAAACAGCAATAGAGCATTCATCTTTACCAGGACAAACTGCCAACATGGTGACATCAGTAATGGCTGGAATCACCATGAAGCTAGCAAACCCAGACAGGAAAACTGTCACAAAAAGATGGCTTAAACTTGTCAACTTCTTCTCCATCTCTCTCTATCTCTGTTTCTCTCTCTACCTCTTTAGTGAATCTGTTAGATTCATAAGCTATATATAAAATTAACTGTTATAATAGTGAAAAGATTTCTGGTATCTGTAATTTAGTAAAGGACTGTTTGGCTTTTGCTTTTCTTTTTTTTAGCATAAAATGACCTGCAAGTCCTTTTCTCTTTTGTGATTTTTAACCGACCAATGACAAAGAAACGCCAGATTAAGAGAGAGGGCTGCAGATACGTAGCTTCTAAGACTGAAGCCCTTTACAGTCATAATTGAAGCAAAATTCAATTTTAGGTAGCATGACAAAAAGCAATGTTTATGGCCAACAAATATTTTCACATATAAAGATTTATGTATTAATTACGACAATTTTTATTTATTTATACATAGAAAGATTTTTGTATGACCACAATTTTATTGAAATGGACAAAGCTTCTTTCCTAAGGTGACTAGCATTTTTGGTTAAATTTTTATTTTGGCCCATGAAGAATTTGTGGGCTTTTAAGTTTGTCCATGATGTTTCAATTTTTCAATGTCTTTTTTGTTGTTACAAAATTTGATCCAATAAAGTTCTTACCATAGAACATCCGTTAAAAACTAACAGATGTCTATGTGCGCAATTTTTTTTATACGTAGTGTTTAGTTTAAGAAGTGTGACATAATCAAATATTATAAATAAGAAAATAGATATTAAATTATAAATATTTATAATCAAAATTTAAAAAACATGTTTTCTTATTTTAAAAAAAAAAATCAATTAGCCTTTGAACTTTGAAGTTGCATGCCCCAAGAGACTTTGCGGCCCATTGATTAAGGATATTCATTAAACAATTAAAATCGATTAACTGACAGTTTCAAACTATTTTTGACAAAACAATTCGATTAAAATAATCATTCGGTGACATATTGGTTAATCAAATAGTGTTATTCGGTTAATCGATTGGACAACAAAAAAAAATTCTTTAACTGTATCGATCGTTTAACCGATTAAGAATTATAATAATTACTAATTTCTACATATCGAGACCCAACCATAACTCATCTTAAGAAAAATAAATCTATGTAAGTATATAAAATTACAAGAAAAACTCATCTTAAGACGAGACCCAACCAAAATCTCTCTCTATTTTTGATCTCTCTCTAGTCTCTACTCTCATATCTGGGTTGGGTTGAACACAATTTCTCTACTCTAAGTATAGTTCTTGAATTATTTGTGGAGATATTTTTTTTTTTTTTTTTTGGTCCTGGTTTGATGGCCAAGAAAGTGAAAGAAAACAGAGTCTCTACTCTCAGATATGACTGGGTTGAACACGACATTTCTACTCTAAGTAGAGTACTTGAATTATTTATGGAGATTTTTTTTCTTGTCTTTGTTTGGTGGTCAATAAAGTGAAAGAAAACCGAATTAATGCACCGAAACCAACCGAAATGAAAGGGTCAAAACTTAATCGGTAACACTGTTGTTATTCGGTTGAAATAGTAGAAAAAAATTGTTCCAAAAATATCGGTTAAAATTTTACGGAATGTTCTAACTGTTTGAACACCCCTATCATTGAGACTGCTCAATCCCTTGACCCTTGGAGTGGAGAAAAATTGACCGCGTTGACGTCTCTAGTTGACATCTCTATTGCATGTTTAAGATGTTTGTATATATGGTGAGGATTTAATCAAATCAGTTTTATAACATCAAGGAATATTAAAAAAAACCCTTAAAAACCTCGTAGGTGTTAATTAACTAGTTGATAATCGTAGATCAAATCTCACTTTACACAAGTGCTACGAGATAGTTACATACTATTATATAATTCATAGGTTAATGTAGAGTAAGCTCAGAACCTTAGTTAATTTTAATCTTATCTCACTTTAATTTTGTCCGTGAATCAAACAGACCCTAATAACTTCAACAGACCGTCCAAGGTAGAATCTTAGCTCTCTATTAAGAGGATTTCTGATAAAACCATAATTCAGCAGATCAGATTCCTTATGATGCTAACAAGCCTGATTGATTTCAGACGTTGGAATGATCCATAACACCGTTAGATATATACTACTTGTAAGCATATATTATATACATATAAGAGTGATTCTTCTGAGATACAAAAATATTGAAATGCTGAATTTTTCTTACAACTTACAATTTATTGTATGAGCTCAAATTTTTTTACCTTCAATTTTTTTTGACATGGGTATTTCTTGTTTCTTCTCTTGTTTTTCTCTGCTAGGAAAAAAAAAAGCAAAACAAAACTTTTAACAAATTTGCTTCTGTACCTTAAATACTTCCATGTACCAACAACATGAACAACTTTGTTTTAAGATGTATAACCTGGAATTTTCAGAGAAAAAGAAGAGATAAGAAGAACAAGAAAAACCCATCATTGTTAAAGAAATTAAAGGAAAGGTAAATTTAAACGAAGCATACCGCTTGTTGAAGTCCAGTGAGGTAAATGGCAAGAAAGCATTCATCTTTACCAGGACAAACTGCCAACATTGTCACATCAGTAATTGCTGGAATCACCATGTAGCTAGCAAACCCAGAGAAGAATGCTGTCACAAAGAGATGGCTCAAACCTATTAACAATCTCAGTCCTTAAAAAAAGACAATCACTAATTCACTAGGGTTTTACTTATTTTCAATTTAAAATTATGTTTCAATTGATGATACTTTTAAGCTGATTTACTAATATTTGATTTGAATATCAGGCCAATTAGTACCTTAATGTTTGGTAAATGAACATTTTAAGCAGTCGCTTAAAATATTGTTTATTGTAAAATAAATTGAAGTAAACAAATTAACATGAGTTTTCGTGTATGCTTTTAAAAAAATTACTTCAAACTAATGCAATTAAATCAATATAAATTCCATGAATTCTATTTTTTTTATCCTTTTATTAATTTGTTCAGCTTAGATTATGCGAATTTAGACTATAACTCGATCGTGTGGTTGTAGGAACCCTGTTTTAGATTTGCACTATTCTGATGACTATTTTCAATGGACACCACCTACACCACTGTTGAGCTGGATTTTGGATGATTTACTGAACCATGAAAACTTCGCGCCGAAATAGCGGCAGGAGACGCTACATGCTACACGCTACACACACCCGTGGGGCTCTCCCTTGTGAATAGGTTAAGATGAATTTTATTTTTAAGATTATCAAAAAATCTCAATTTTAATGTGATTTTTGAGTATAATCAAGGGCATTTCCCCATATATACATATTTTTAACATTTGAATTTCAAACACTTACCTTACTAAACAAAAGAAAAATTCATTCCACATGCTTTATTTTGTTTTTATTTTTTTCTTCTTATCTTTTTTTCTTACAAAACATGCCAAATTACAAATAGAAAAATAGAAATGGGGGAGACAGTTACATATCCCCTGTTATAAGTAGTATATACACTTGTTCCCCCTATTCTTTGGGCATGTAGATTTGCAAAATCATAGGTTGTTCTCTTTATCTTAAAAAGGTTCTTAATATTTGAACCCAAAACCAGGTGCTTAACAAATTAATTCTTGCTGTCATTATTCAGAATTCCAGATAATTAAGAGGATTTTGGTTACATTTCTAGCAGAGACATTGAGCTGGATCTTGAAATATAAGGGCAAAAAGATAGATGATGAATGCTAAAATTAAGAGGGAAAGGGAAAAATTTTCTTTTCATTTTCCAATATGAATTTCAATGGGAACCAAAGTTCAGGAAATTTGATTAAACCAACGACAAGTGATTTCCCTGAAGATATATTATTAGACATACTGTCAAGACTACCTATTAAATCCCTTGTTCGATTCACAAGCATGAACAAATCATGGGGTATGCTTGGCCACAATCCAATTTTCACCTCCATGCACATCGATAAAGGCAAAGGCTACCAAGCTATGATCCGTAATCATGAATTTGGTGGGAGTTTCATCTCTTTCCTTTCTGATGATACCCATCGCCAATCTCATAAAGCAGATATTCCCATAGAGATTACTTACAAAGATATTCAAACCGTGGATTGCTGTAAAGGATTGTTTTGTCTCACCCATGTTTATGATTTCGGCCTTTCTAATTATATTTTCAACCCTGCTACCAGAGAACTCAAATCACTACCAGAACTTGGTGATCATATTCCAAAATCACAATTCGGAGTTACGAGTGCTAATAACTCTTATCCTTCTGTTAGTCTTGGTTTTGGTTTCGATTCCTTTACTAATGATTACAAATTGGTGAGAATTTGCAGTCCTTTCAAAAATCCTCAATCGGAAGTTTATGTTTACTCGTTGAGTGATAATTCTTGGAGAAAGGCAGCCTCTGTAGAAGCAGTTATATCGCGGAGAGAAGCCACATCTAGAGTGAAAGGCTTTCTTCATTGGAAAGCAATTAAGGTGGTAGGTGATAAGCGTTGTGAAGTTATCATGTTGTTTCATTTAGGGTATGAAAAGTTTTGATGCATCTGGTTGCCTGATTTTTATAAGGATTGGAAGCCAAGTCATTGGTATCCCTCCGCGTTAAACATATCCCTTTCTCTCATTGTTTGTGATGGAGAATATATGAACAGAACCATTGACATATGGTTGATGAATCAATATGGGAATCATGAGTCTTGGACAAGGAAATACTCTCTTGCACCGCATTTAGAAATTAGGGGAGTGATGGGATTTGACAAGAATGGTGAGATTCTAATGGAAAAGAAATTTGGTGAACTTGTCGTGTATGATCCAATTATCCAAACAATTACACAGACTCTCAATATCAGGGGGTTTTCGACAGATCAGATCGAAATGTTTTACTATGTTGAAAGCTTTGTTTCACTCCAAGGAAGACAAGTAAATGTGAAAATCCTTGACACAATATGGTTTTGGTTTTTTGTGTTTTTCTTCGTATTTTTAGTTGTAACTGTTAATTTATCTCTGATTTCAGAATGAATGAATTGATTGGTTCAAACTTGTGCTGTCCTTTTCTTTTGATATAACCTTTAATATATAAAACCTTCATTTTTTGCTTGAGAAGAAAGAAGTTGAATGGTTTCATGTTCTCAATGGATAAGCAAAGTTTGCTGCTTAGTTTTAATGGAATAACTGGTTTTAAAATTAAAAGTATCAATTTTGTAAATAGTTTTAACATCTTATTTTGGAATATTGATTTCTTGATTATTTATAACTAAATCAAGGTTTTGAAAAGAAGAGGAAGAAAAAAACTCGAGTATTATTACTATGTTTAGATAATGTCCATCTAATTAAGCTTACCATAGAAAATTTTAATCACTCATAAAATTAATATTAAATTCTTCAATAATTGTTTAGTAGTTTATCGAGACCACCTTCCGAGATCACCTATAAGAGATAGCCTATTAATTAAAAGACCAAACTCATTTTCTTGTGGCTCTGCTGGTAATAGCCCCTTTTTTGGACATGGAGGCTGAATCTGCATATCACATGGTCCAGTACTATAGTACCAGAGAGTCCAAGCTCTCCAATCGAAAGACTTCTTATTGATCAGTTTGAGAAGAAAAGGAACAAAATCAGGAAGACTAAATGTGTGGCCTTCTTGGCTTGCGGTGAAAGCAATAAAATTTGAAATAATCCATACTGCATGCTACTTAGATTCTACTTGGTTACAACAACTTGCTTATTCAAAAAAATGGAACCTAAAATGTGACTGGCAGAATACTTACCCAGGACAAATTTTTAAGGATAAACCACATGCATTTGCAGACACCACAGTAGGATTTCCTCTCCAGAATCCATGAAAATATTTGTTTCCTATTCTGGTTGTCTTAGTCACCCGTAGTTAAAAGATTAGTAGGAATATAATCAAACAATTCTGCAGAACAAGCCACCCCAATTCTTCTAAGACTCTCAAGATTGATAACTAAGAGAATGATATTACCTGCTTATTCAAGAGTCCTACAAGCTTCTATCTGTCCATGCTTTTCAGTTCTGAAAGTTTGTTCATGATGGAATGCAACTGATTTTCCACATCACCAATGTTCATTCGATCCCTTGGCAATTCTGCTGAACAAACCACACCAATTCTAAATATAGAAATCAAGCACTCTCGTATTTTGGCACTACTTGCACTGCTTTCAGCACGGTTATTGTTGGCACTTGTATCCCCCTCTTTTATTTCATTGAGAAGTACTGGATCTGTAATATCTTCCAACTGGTTAGGCAAAGCAGCTTCAACATAGTTGTGAAGATTCAAATCGTCTTTGAACATTTCATCAATAGGCCTCTGTCCTGTAAACATTTCCAACAAGATGATACCAAAACTATAAACATCGCCAGATGTTGACACTTCACTCCCCATACCATACTCTACAATTAACAAGTCAAATGATGTGAATAATACCTTTAAAAGAAGTTTAATGAGAATAATTTCATTGTAAAATCTTTGTATAACCACTTTAAGCTTCTAAAATTAGATACTTCTACAAATTAAATCCCAAATTGAAAGAATGAAGGAAAAGAAAAGAATATTGTATACGTACCTGTGCAGTGTAGCCCATCGATCCTCGTATACCAATGGAACTTGTTGGGTTAGAAGAAATATTTTGGGTTGCTTCTGGAAGGAATCTTGCTAACCCAAAGTCACCGACATGTCCTGTCATTTCGTCATCCATAAGAATATTGCTTGGCTTGAGATCACAGTGAATTATTGGTGTTTCACAATGATGATGAAGATAATCTAACGCGCAAGCAACATCAATTGCAATATCCAGTTTTTGAAGAAGACTAAAACTCCTTGGTGCTCTATCCAATCCAAGAGTTGGATGCAACCACCCATCCATGCTTCCATTAACCATGAAATCATAAACCAAAGCCATGAAATCGTTTCCTTGGAAATCAATACTAACACAGACAGTACTGATCTTGACAAGATTTCTATGCCTAACATTTTTCAAGGCTTCACACTCAGCCATGAAACTCTTGAAAGCCCCTCGATGTTGAAGGTTAAGCACCTTCACTGCAACAATCCTTCCATCAGACTCCAAAATTCCTTTATATACAGAACCAAAACTACCCGAACCAATCAGATTGTTAGGCAAAAACCCACCGGTTGCTTTTACTAGATTATCATAGGATACCTGCAAAAACGAACTCAACAATGGTGGTGCAGGGGAGGGCTTATTTTTTGTTTTCCACCGCTGGTAAAAAGTTATCAAACACATCATCACAATTAGTAAAAGAATCCCAGAAACTACAAAAATTGCCAACTTCAATGCTGGAGTCCCTTTTTTCTTGGACCATTTGGTTGAACAAGTGGGTAAGTGTAACTCAGAAATGCCACCGCAGAGCTTATCATTTCTAGCAATTGAAACAATACTTGCATTCACAAAGACTCCTTTGGTAGGGACTTTCCCTTCAAAATTATTAAATGATAGATTTAAATTCTTCAAGAACTTAAAACTTGTCAAAAACTCTGGAATTTGACCAGACAACATGTTGTGAGAAAGATCTAAAATTTGAATTGCTCTCAAAGAGCTCAAAGATTGGGGAATTGTGCCTTGCAAGAAGTTTCCCTCCAGACTCAAACTTTCCAAGCTTATGCAACTCCCCAGAGTTCGAGGAATTTCACTTGATAACTTGTTATTAGAAACATCCAAAACACCAAGATTCACCAAGTTACCAACTTCCATAGGTATAGAACCACTTAATTGGTTGTTAGAAAGATCTAGACCCAACGACAAAGATGATATGCTCATTACTTCCCTTGGTATAGTGCCACTGAGATTGTTTGATGCAAGAGACATGTACAACAGACTTTGGCATTTTCCAAGACTTGAAGGAATTCCCCCCTGCAATTTATTCATGTTTACAGAAAATCTTAATAAAGAAGTATTATTCCCCAGAGAATATGGGATACCATCTGAGAGTCCATTTCCCCAAAGAGACAAAATGGTCAAATTTTGTATTTTACCAAGAGAACTTGGTATCGTACCAGTCAAATAATTGTCATCCAGACCTAACACTTCCAAACTAATGAGGTTGCCAATCTCGGTAGGAGTGTTTCCATGAATATAATTTACTCCAAATGTAATACTTTGGAGTTTTGTTGAGAAGTTACTCATATATTCAGGTAGCATCCCTCCAAAATTGTTGAAAGCAATAGATAAACTTTCTAAACTGCTGCAATTGACCAGATCAGAGAGAAAATTCAAATCACCACCTACGTTTTTTCCAAGATTATTTCTCCCAAGCGACAAATATTGCAAATTATCCAGGCCTTTCAAAGTAGGCACTTCCCCGAAAAACTTGTTAAAGTCTAATTCAAGATACAAAAGTTTGGAGGCGTTGGAGATTGTAATCGGAATTGGTCCATCTAATTGGTTCCCGTGAATCTCAAGCTTCTCAAGATTTGGGAGAGTGTTGCCCAAGTCAAGTGGAAGACTTCCTTCAAGTTGGTTACCTTGCAGATTAAGAAGGACAATAGAGATAGATTGAAAATGGAAGGTGGGACAATACCAGTTAGATTATTTGCCCCAAATGCAAGACCTTCCAACTTTTTCAATTGCCCGAAGCTACCTGGAAGACCTCCATGAAAATTATTCGACGATCCAGAAATTCTCTCAAGTGAAGAAAGATTTCCAAAATAAGGTGGGATCTCACCTACAAGATTGTTGTTGTAAAAGTAAAGATTCTGCAGCTTTGATAATGAAGCAAGTTCTGCAGGGAGTTTCCCTATCAGCTTGTTGTTACTAAAGTTTAGGACCAAGAGATTAGAGCAACGTGCTATGTTGATAGGGATTTCACCACCGAACGTATTGTTTCTAAGCAAGAGTTTCTTTAGCCGAAGCAAGCGACCCAATTCAGGAGGAATAGAACTATAGAAGATATTGCTTTGAAGGTTTAATATCCTAAGAAAGCTCAAGTTCCCAACGTGGGGAGTTAGGCCACCCATCAGTTGGCATGATGGTAGACGCAGCACGGTGACCCTCTGGTGTAGACGGCCACACGTAACACCAGACCACTGGCAGAAGTGTGAAGATTCATTCCATGAGCTGAATACACCAAGGGGATCGTGAGTTATTTGAGCTTTAAAGGCTAGCAAGGAGAGTCTATCTGTCATGTTTCCTCTAAGCTCTGAGGACGCAACACAGAAATGAAATGTTAGCAAGAATAGCAATGAAAATATGCATAGACTCATGTTTGAAAGCTTCATTAGTATTTTATGTCTGAATATTGAGCTAAAAGTATTTCAGTTCACGAGGAATTGTTTAACTTTGTTGTTTAATCGAAAATAATATAATTCATGGAGTCTGTTTGTAAGTCAAGCGCAACAACTTGTGCGTAGGGTACATAGGAGTTAATTAAAGTCAAGTCAATCAAACGCATTTTGAGATTGGAAGGAACTTTTCTTTGGCTTGCCCTTCTTCATATAGAATAAGATGCTGATATTATTTTTTGATGGAGAAAATTGTGAATGATATTATTGACTGGACTTAAAAAGTTTTGACATCCACTGACCTTTTAGAGGGAGAGAATGATACACGTATTTTTTTTTTCTTTTTATATGAAAGGTCCATATCAAGCAGTTAGAGAGAAGTTGCTTCGGTTTTTAGTCAAACAATATGACTATTGTAGCATATTATTTAATTACTTTTCTGTCTGCCTAGCTCGGATGATGTTCTTGTTAAAGGTGGAGGCTTTTATCTTTATTGTCAAAGTTATCAATGCGCTGAAGCCTTATATTTATTAATTATATAACCGTAAAACAATTAATTGTGAGATTTGTCTATAACTGCAGTCTTAGATTTAAATAACAAGAGTTGTAAATATAGCAACAATTCTTATTAATGGAATTTAAAGTAGCTGCAGTTGAGTTGTAAATATAGCAACAACTCTCATTAATGCACAATTGTTTATGAGCCTATAAATTGGTATTAGGACTTGGGTTTTAATAGAAGACGAGAGAAGAGAGAAAAAATATTGTGAGAGATAAGTGTTTTGTGCAGAAACACATTGTGAGAAAACATGTCTTGTAAAAATCAAGTGAGTGGTTTTTTGTAACGGAGCACTGCTCTGATTTTTTTTCTGGGCTTTTGCCAAATAATAAAATACTTTGGGTGTGGGTCCGAAGAATAGGCACATTGTCGAACCTCGTTAAATCTCTGTGTTCAATTCTTTGTGTGTGCGCGTTATTCAAATTCTTGTTATTTTCCTTAACAACTAGTATCAAAGCGTTTGGTGATAAATTTCTGTATGTTTTTTGCGAGGTTACTATTCACATAAATAGTGAATTTTGTGAATAGGAAAATTTTGTCGGTGGTACCGATTCATCGGCAACGATGTTCTAATACACGGAGATTCACAGGAATTGTCAGAAAAGATCCAGAGAAAGCCATATTCGAGTGGGAGTAATGGCGGACGAAGGTAAAACAAGGATCGAGAAGTTCAATGGAGCAAACTTCAGTTTGTGGAAGATGCAAATAGAGGATTATCTTTACCAGAAAGACCTATATCTTCCTCTTGGTGGCAAAACAAAGAAACCACATGAAATGACAGATGAACAATGGGAGGTGCTGGACAGGAAAGCTCTTGGCATGATCAGACTCTCTCTCACTGTAACTGTCGCTTTCAACATCTCGAAGGAGAAAACCACTGTAGATTTAATGGCAGCTCTGTCCAAAATGTACGATAAGCCATCAGCCTCAAATAAGGTATTCTTGATGAAAAAACTCTTCAATATGAAGATGGAAGACAGCAGTAGCATCGCTGAACTCTTGAACGGTTTCAACACACTGACAAGTCAGTTGGAATCCGTTGGGATCAGCTTCGACGGCGAAGTTAGAGCACTGCTAACTTTGTCAACGTTACCAGATAGTTGGGATAGTCTGGTAATGGCCGTCAGTAACTCTTATGGCTTGGGAAAGCTAAAGTTCGATGACGTTGTAAGAGTTCTTCTAAGCGAAGAATTGCGCAGAAGATCTTCAGGATCTGCGGAAACATCTGGGAATGCTTTGAGTGTAAAAGAAAGAGGAAGATCTTCAAATAGAGGAAACAAGAACTGTGAAAGTTTTAGGAAGAGTAAATCAAGAGGACCAAAATCAAGAAGTGGAGGTTGCTGGAACTGCGGAAAGAAATGATATCTGATGAGAGATTGCAAAGCAGAATGATAATCAGGAAAGTAAAAATTCTATTAATCTTTCTGATAAAGATTTTGATGCTTTGATCCTTTCTGTTGCTGTTCGTAATGATTTATGGGTGATAGATTCTGGTGCATCTTTTCATGCTACCTGTCAAAAGGAGATACTCCAAAATTATGTCCAGGGTGATTTCGGGAAAGTGTATCTCGGAGATGATGAACCATGCAACATAACTGGAAGAGGAGATGTACAGTTAAACCTGGGCGAATGGGACTGCCCTACAGTTGAAGGACATGCGACATGTTACGAACCTCACAAAAAATCTGATATCAGTAGGCCAACTATCAAATTCAGGATGCATAACCACTTTCACAAGTTGGAACAAATAGTGTTCTAACAGCTGCATCAATAGATTCGAGCATAGACACCTGGCATCGCAGACTTAGGCACATGAGTGAGAAATGTATGAAGGTCATGCTCTCAAAAGAGAAGATTCCAAATTTGAAGCATCTAGACCTGAGCTTCTATGAAGACTGTCTCTATGGAAAGCAGAAAAAAGTGAGTTTTTCTAAGACAGACAGAAAACTAAAGCTTGAAAAGCTAGAATTGGTCCATACAGACGTGTGGGGACCAACTAAGGTACCATCTCTTAATGGGTCTCAATACTATGTTACTTTTATTGATGATGCCATTAGAAAATTATGGGTATATTTCTTGAAGCATAAATCTGATGTATTTGATGTCTTCAAAAAGTGGAAAACTATGGTTGAGACTGAAACAGGTCGGAAGCTAAAGTGTCTGAGGTCAGACAATGGTGGAGAATATTGTAGCGATGAATTTGAGGAATATTACGCTCTCAATGGTGTCAAGAGACAGAAGACAGTTCATAAAACACCGCAGCAAAATGGAGTGGTAGAACGCATGAACCAAACCATTAGTGAACGTGCTAGAGGCATGAGGATTAATGCTGGATTACCCAAACAGTTCTGGGAAGAAGCAGTGAACACATCAGTCTATCTGATCAATAGAGGATCATCTGTTGCACTTGAGTTTGGACTTCCAGAAGAAGCGTGGACGGGAAAAAAGGTAAACCTATCACACTTAAGAATATTTGGTTGCACCTCTTATGTCCATATAAACTCAGATGAAAGATCTAAGCTAGACCCAAAATCCAAAAAGTGTGTCTTTGTTGAATATAGCATTAATGAGTTTGGCTATCAGTTTTGGGATCCAGAAAACTGAAAAGTCTTCAGAAGTAGAGATGTAGTGTTTAACGAGAATGTCCTATATAAGGACATGATGAAACAGGTGGAAGGGGAAACAAAAAAGAAAGAGTTTGTAGAACTTAAGGAAATTTCTACAAAATGAGTGTTACAACCCAGAGATGAGAATATAGAATCTCACACTCCTGTTCCCCAAGTTCCCCCTCAAGAATTGAGGAGATCAGAAAGAGTTAACAAAGGTCAACTCCCAACTCGTTATTTAACATCTCTGAATTATTTGCTTTTGACTGACAAAGGTGAACCAGAATGTTATGAAGAAGCAATGCATATTAAGGATAAGCTCAAGTGGGAGGCTAGAATGAATGATGAAATGGACTCTCTGATAGCAAATCAGACATAGGATTTGGCTGAGCTTCCAGAAGGTAAAAAGGCTTTGTATAACAAGTGGGTTTACAAGTTGAAAGAAGAACACGATGGAACTAAGCGATACAAGGCTAGGCTGGTAGTCAAGGGATTTCAATAGAAGGCAGGTATCGACTATACTGATATTTTCTCTCTTGTTGTAAAGTTGTGTACCATCAGATCTGTATTGAGCATTGTTACGGTAGAGGACTTACATCTAGAACAGCTAGATGTGAAAATCGTTTTCCTTCATGGTGATCTGAATGAAGATATTTATATGAAG
Organism: Bretschneidera sinensis; assembly: GCA_023935145.1. Taxonomy (NCBI): domain Eukaryota; kingdom Viridiplantae; phylum Streptophyta; class Magnoliopsida; order Brassicales; family Akaniaceae; genus Bretschneidera; species Bretschneidera sinensis. The sequence goes on from CM043698.1 coordinate 160,532,766, forward strand.
CAACCACTGGGGTATGAAGAACTAGGGAAGGAAGAGTTGGTGTGTAAGCTCAAGAAAAGCTTGTATGGGTTGAAATAAGCACCCAGACAGTGCTATATCAGGTTTGATAATTTCATGTTTAAAAACGAGTATATAAGATGTAACGCTGACCATTGTTGTTATTTCAAGAAGTTTGATGATTCCTACATCATTCTTCTATTGTATGTGGATGATATGCTTATTGCAGGATCAAGCATGATGAAATTAACAATGTTGAAGGAACAACTCTCTAAAGAGTTTTCTATGAAGGATTTGGGTATGGCTAAACAAATCCTTAGTATGCGGATCAGCAAAGACAGGAAGAATCGGAGATTGCGGCTATCTCAGGAACAATACATCGAAAAGGTACTACAAGGGTTCAGTATGGATCGGGCTAAACCGGTGAGCACTCCACTAGCAAGTCACTTCACACTTTCAAAAGGGAAAAGTGCGACAACAGTCGAAGAACATGAATACATGTCAAAAGTACCATATCCCTCAGCAATTGGTAGCCTCATGTATGCTATGGTCCGTACCAGACCAGATATTGCACAAACAGTGAGAGTCGTGAGCAGATTTATAAATAATCCAGGCAATGAGCATTGGAAGGCTGTGCAGTGGATTATGAGGTACTTGAGAGGTACCACTAATCTATCCCTATGCTATGATGGATCAGAGATCAGTTTGAAGGGTTATGTCGATTCTGACATGGCAGGAGACCTAGATGGTAGAAAGAGTACTACAGCGTACGTCTTTACACTGGGCAGTGCAGTGGTGAGTTGGGTCTCAAGATTACAGAAGATCGTAACTCCCTCGACTACAAAAGCAAAGTACATGGCAGCGACAGAAGCATGTAAGGAAATGGTGTGGCTACAAAGTCTACTCAGAGAATTAGGCAAAGAGCAGAAGGACTGTAAGATTTACAGTGACAGTCAGAGTGCAATTTATCTGGCCAAAAATTTTGCATTTCATGCTAGGACAAAGCACATCAACATCAGGTACTATTTCATACGGGGGCTCTTAGAAGAAAGGGTTATTACGCTGGAAAAATTCACACCAGCAAGAATCCCGCAGATATGTTAACCAAGACTGTTACGATTGAAAAACTGAAAGGATGTTCAGCTTTGATCGGTCTTCATGCTTGAAGAAGCGAGAGAAGACTCACACCTAGTTTGACTATGTTGGAATTTCGTTACAAATGGCATATTGTCTCCAAGTGGGAGATTGTTAAAGATGGAGACAAGGCTATGTGCTTCCATCTTTATTGTCAAAGTCATCAATGCGCTGCAGCCTTAGATTTATTAATTGCTAGCCGCATAACAATTAATTGTTAGACTTGTCTATAGCTGTAGCCTTGGATTTAAATAATAAGAGTTGTAAATGCAGCAACAACTCTCATTAATGCACAATTGTTTTTGAGCTTATAAATTGGCATTAGGACTTGGGTTCTAATAGAAGATGAGAGAAGAAAAAAAAATATTGTGAGAGATAAGTGTCTTGTGCAGAAACACATTGTGAGAGATAGTGTCTTGTAAAAATCAAGTGAGTGGTTTTTTGTAATAGAGCACTGCTTTGATTTTCTTTCTGGGCTTTTGCTAAATAGTAAAATACTTTGAGTGTGGGTCCGAGGAATAGATACATTGTCGAACCTAGTAAAATCTCTGTATTCAATTCTTTGTGTGTGCGCGTTGTTTGAATTCTTGCTATTTTCCTTAATAGTTCTGTTTGTACAAAGTGATTTTAACTATGTCTTATAATGCTGTTTTTTTCAATGAATATGGGAATGATTGATGTGTTTGGATAGAATAAAATTGAAGTAAGAAAATTGAAATAAAAATAAAATGAAAAACAAAAAAAATAGATGAGGAAAAGTTAACAGAAAAAATAACCATGTAAAAAAAACCACATGAAGCCATTGCCCAAAAAAATACGTGAAGAAATGTGTTTCATATAAAAATACTCGTAGCTATGTCAGCTATTTTTGGCCTTAATAGAAGACTTTTAGACTATGATTGTTAGTAAAAAGGAAAAAGAAAAAAAAAAGAACAGATATAAAAAAAAATAGTGATATGAAAGAAAAATGAGATGATTTGTATTTTTTTTCTTCATAAAATGAACAAATGGTAATATGATTGATTAGTGAAAGATAAAATAGAAAACTTATTATTATTATTTTCGTATTTTCTCTCATTTTTCATAATTTTAACCAAACAAATTGAATATTATTGTATTTATATAGTTTACTCTTTTTTTTTTGAGAAATTAATACATATATGTGATAATATTATCTTAATTATTTTAATTATTGTACATATATATATTTGTACCACGGTTAATTTTATTTTTTGTATTAACATATTTTTATGGTATGGCTTGTTTAATTTTAAGTTGTGCATGAATTGAAATTTTTAACTAATAATTTGAAATGATATATTTATATAAAACATATATGTAAACCAATTTTATTTACTTTTAATTTTTTAATTTAATTTATAAATTAAAATTAACTTAAAAATTAATTGATAATATTTGATAGAAATACGAACATTGAAATGTGACAGTTTTAGTGTGTGAAAAATTAATATATTATCTATTTAGGTGTCTGACAAACATCATAATTATACAAGTTTTTAAAGCACTTTTACTTGATTTTGAAAAAAAAACAGAGAAAGAAACATCATAAAATAAACTACCAGTCCCTGCTTTTGCCTTCACCTTTTGACTCCACCAGGCTCTGCTTTCTACAAGGTAACAAAAGCACATAGAGACAAGTTGTCTCTCACCAAAAAAGTGACAAATAATGAAAACTTATAAATGTGTGGTGCTCTAAAAATTTATTAATTTCTTCATATGACCCAAAAATCTTGAGTTAGCATTCCTTCCTATGTATGCTTTTGGCCCCAATCTTCCAATATTTCATTATAATTCATTATATGTCCTGAGCTGAATTTTTATTAAAATATCCTAACTCATACCTCTCAGCATTTATCCGGTAAAAAATCCAGAAGATGCTGTTTAGGACAGTTTATTTTTTTTTGTTTTTATTTATTATAAATAAAATTTAACTCAAATATTTTTTAAAACAGTTTATGAAACTGATTTTTTTCACAAAAACTAAATTTTTTATTAATTTATCAAACATGAAATAATTTATAACTTCGCTACTGTTTTACTATATTTAAATCGTTTAAAATATCATAAACTAAATTATAAAACGTTTTCATTACCGGTATTAATTGATTAGGTTCAATCTACTCTTATGAACCATCACATCACTCAATCCAAGGGCTCGAATGATTTTGGAAATGTTGAAATTTGTATTCTCTGTTTCTTTTGTGTAATATCATGAGTAACAAGGGAGTTCATGGTTTAAATAGATTTGTTCGATCTATTGCAAAGTTTTTGTAAGACCTGGTTTTTTTTTTAATATGGAGTTGGTTTCTCTTGAGATCCAAATACACTATCGGGATTTTGTTTTGTAAAGGAATTGAGCGGAATGTAGATACGAATAGATATCTAATTAAGAATAGAATAATTATAAGTTTTAATTTTAAAAATATATTGTGATTTATCCGTTTTTCATATATTTTGTCTTTTGTTACGTTAGTTAAGAGACGGGTTTTAATATTCACATTTGTAAACCACTTTTTAAAACTTATTTCATAAAAAACATATGATTTACCTCGATTTTTATTTCATATCGTGAGAAATTTTTTGACAAATTGGATCTTGTGTTTTGTTCCATCAACAAAATTAAAATTAAATTTTTTTTTTCGAAAAATAACCTGTCACCACTTTTACATGCCATTGAGCACATTTTTTTTTTTACATTGATAAACAAAACTAAACTTGAATATTTTATACAGAGAAATCTAGATTCCTTTGAGCACAATATATTAGATATATAGTACCATGTGAGTTTATTTTCATTCATTCTTTTTTTTTTTAATTTACTATAATGGATTGAAAATTAACCAAATTACCAAACCCTTTTCTTTCAATTTCATCTTTGTACCATATGGTCATAAATTTAGCTTATCTTTAAGATAGGTATTGCATGTTGTAACTAGAGTTGTAATTTACGCTTAAAAAGCTTGCACATAACTCAACATTTATTACGAACAAAATACCCTTGATATCAAAGTTCTTTCCTATGCATGTGTAACCTTTGGCTAGTGTGCCTTGCCTAACCGTTGCCTGTTTCCATGTAGGAGTCATTTCTCGTTTTCAATCCAAATTGTTATTGCTTCAATCACAAAAGAAAAGAAGTAATTTAAGCATGAAGATTCAATTTTGATTAGGCATCCCAAATATAGTACGTACTACTCTTCAAAGTAAACATATATTCGGCTCAAATCCTTTCGTATATAATCAAAGAAAAATGATGCATCAAGCATGCATATTTTGTGTAAAATTTAAAATATAGAATACCTTTAAATCCGTGACATAAATGAATAGAAAACACTTAATATTAAATAAATAGAATGATTACATACTTTATTTGGGATTCACATCAATAGCAAGAATATATATAATCTCTTAATAATAAATTAGATTTTTCCTCTTCATATTTTCCTTTTATACTAGCTTTAAAGGCATAAACCTTAAACCGTAGAAGTGTAGGGAACAAGAAATTTTTAAGGTTAAGAATATGAGAGGGACATAGCTTATATTTTATATAGTGATGCAATGTTTCACTCATTACAAGTTTAAAGGTCAAATATAACTTACACTGATTAGTTCATATTAAACACAATAGATTATTAGATTCATTGTATATATATTGCTTTATTGAGCTTTCTTTTAAATCTTATTTAATAGACAAACACTTAGGGGGTGTTTGTTTGCACTTAATGAACTTCTTAATAATATCATATCTTAATAAGTCAGATGTGTTGTTATTAAGTTCGTTTGTTTTTCATCTCTTAATGACACTTAATGGGTCTGACCGAATCAGACTTAAAATTAAGTCTTAATAATGCATTTTGGACAAAAATATCTCATTATTTTCTCATAATGTCATTATGTCACAATAATCTCTTATTTGTTTTCTTACACTTTCTCAGTATCCAAACATGTTCTCACATTTTCTCATGGGAGTTCTGGGCCGAGCTTCTGTTGACCGGTCGAATTTGAGACACTGGTCAAGTTGTTGGCACGGGCTGGGAAATTGGAAAAGTTCTTCAAACAGTTTTCTTCTTTTCTGCATTCGGGCCAAAATGGAGTGTAACTTGCAAAAATATTTCTTTTCTTCTTCTTGAGCCGAAAATGCTACAATCATGGAGCCGTCCGGAAATTTTGCAGATCTTGTGTGCAGAGACGGGAAAAGAGAGGAAATACACTTGCTTGAAGAAATTAAAAATTATAGACAACCTTCTGAAAATCGTATCTAAAAAAGAAATCAGAAGAGCATGAAGCAATACCAAACCTTTTCCACTGGGCTAGAAAAGAGTTGCAAGGAAAAACCCCCAAAAAACAAAGTCAGCGAGAACAAAAATCAATAGAAGAAACCAGCTCAATAAAATCAATAAAATATACTATCTAATTAAGCAACAACAAATTTTGGCCTCTTCTTAATTTCAAAGATGTCCCCTTTTCCCTATCACTTTTTATATAGGTTTTACTAATTAGTTAATGGAGAGAAAAAGATAACAGTTTTTTTATTTTATTTTATTAATTATTTAAAAATGAGATTAGTAACATGTATTTATTGTTAACTCAATATATTTTTATATTTAAATTGGTCACTTTAAAAAAAAATGAGATTACGACTCAATCCATTAAAAAAAACAATTAAAAATATTTTTGTGATAAAATATGCAAATTTTGTTTTGATCAATAGTTGATTCTTATTTACAACAAACAATCATGTTCTTAATAGTTAACAAGATTAAAAAGAGGAAATACACATATTCAGATGTTTTAATCAATTCAATTATCAAACAGTTTAAACACTTAACCATTCAGCATTCAGACACTGTATTTTGTTGATTCAGTGTTATTCAAATATTAATTCAGTATTCAACGCTTAACACTTAATACTTAAAAAAAATAAATAACCACTTTAGTTTATTTTCGTTTTGTGACAAAACCCAATAAACTTCGATTAATGTAAACTCACCTGAGAAAAAATTCTAACATCTTGTGCTTCGTAATCGTGGGAGTAGTGTTAATCCTTTGATTATATTTGGAGTGCACCAACTATATATATATATCAAGGAATTTTGTGGAAGTTGAATAAAGCATTAGGTTCATATAAATATTGAGTATATAACCATTGAAGCTAACAAACCATAAGAATTTATGAAGTTTGGTTATTTAGGAAGAGGAATGACCATAATCAAAGACAACCTATCTCCAGCTCTGACAATGACTTTGCATTCAGATCAAAACTAGATGTAGTCATAGTTGAATTAAACTCACTGATCATCTGATTGTTTATATATTGATAAAGTTTTGGGGTTTAGTATAACTGGGCCCTATATTTTTATCATATTCTCATATTAAGTTCTAAACTTTTAATTTATACAATCAACATTATGTACTTTCTCAAAAACGATTAATTAATAATCTTTTATTAAGAGTACTGTTAGAATTTAGTAAAAATTTGAATATGTGCGATGTATGTGAATCTTTACACATGTTTTACACATATAAATGACAAATCAGTGTGTTATTAATTCTTCTGCATTTTTTTGCAGACTCTGATGTTGTTTGGTATCTACTTAAAGTGAGATTAAAACTATTTTTTTTAATAATTTTAATTTTACTTTAAATAAGTACCAAACAAACTCTCTACACTAATTTGTTATTTATATTTGATGAGTATTTTAATTATTTTGTTTCTTTAATTCAAAAAATTTACATGTGACATGTGTGAGGTTAGACGCGTTGCACGTCCTCAAAACTCTACTAAATTGTAACAATGTTCTTTATAAAAAAAAATTTATTAACTATTTTGAGAAAGTACAAGAGATTGATTATAAAAATTAAGAATGGAATACTCAACATGGTATACAGGGTCGAAATATGTAAATTTAAATCCCCTAATTAATAGCATTAATTCTCAATTTTTGGTTATATATTTACTTCAATGACAGATGTTAGAACCTTCGAAAGAAAGACCAAGAATTAAAGATTCTAGCAATCTTGCATTTAATTTATGAAAGCGTTTTTAAAAGACGACTGAATTGATCCCCACTCACCGCTTCTGCCACTCCATGTATCCATATCTCTCCTGTTGCAGTTACCTTTCTCCCTCTCCTCTCTTTCATCTCCCCACGTTTCTGCCTTCAAAACAGATCAACCCTACGTTTATTCAATTATTCAACAGAGAGACCAAGGCTCTCTGCTTCCTTCTAAGATGAAATTCAAACCCATTATGACCCACTGACTGATCCTGATTTCTCCTACCCATAACCTCCTTCACCAAAATCTACGGGAACTTGGGCAAGCCTCTACTAACTGCTACTTGCAAAGCCCAACAACTCATCTACAATTGCTTCTCAATTTCTCTTCCACTCAAATCTATCATAACTGTTTAATTTCGTCTTTGCTTTTTTTTTGGGGTTTATTGGCTACGTATCATTACTCCAATCTTTAAAGGTATCTCCTAATTTTCGGTTACTTCTATCAAGTTTCTTGCTGGGTTGTTGAAAATTTGTATTGGGTTTAGTGGATTTTTTTTGGTTAACTGATTTTGATGGGACCAAAATTGAACTCTTGCAGGTAATCCACGGACTGCATTTATATGTTTCTTCTCTGCTTTTTTGGGGATTTATTGGCTATCATCACTCCAATCTTCGAACGTATTTCCTAATTTTCGGTTACTTCTATCAATCTCCTTGCTGGGTTGTTGAAAATTTGTATTGGGTTTAGTGGATTTTGATGGGAAAAAATTGGACTCTTGCAGGTAATTATCGAACTGCAAAAGGTAATGTCATCTACCCACATGTCAATTGCTGAAGAGGAACTTTTTGACTTTGTGTATGTGTCACTTTGAGAAGAAGATCTCTTTCTAGGTATTTATCTAATTTATGTACTCCCTTTAATTAAAAATGTGTTGACTTTCATGATTTCACAATGATTTACCTCTCCTTTTTCCCTCTGTTATTTCCTGTCAAATTATATCTTCCAATGTGTTCTCAGAATTACCTGTAGTGGCATTTATGTTTCTTACTTTGGATTGACGCCTACTTTTTTTTTTCTTCCTGAAACTTGACGCTGCTCTCTTACCAATTTTGGTCGACTCTGTGCTTCTGTTTTGATCGGATTTTTGCCTGTATTGTGATTATTTCTCATCTTTTAAAATCAATGTATCTATTCTTCTTCTTGTTCAGTCTTTTTAAATTAATTACATACGACTTGATGCATAAAAGAGCAGATAAAAGCACGTGATGCTATTAAATTTAGTACTATTTGTTTACTTAGCAACATCTGATGCTCTATAACGCTTATATTTGGTTATTTCTGTTTTTGATGTATCTTTAGTTTTATGTTTCTGGGTCAATAATTTTTTGTGGGTTTTAATTAGAAATTTGACTATCAATTTATAAGTACTTTTCTTTCATAATTTCTTTCATAATCAAGTATATATAGCTGGATAATATTGTTGTTAAGTTTGTTTTTGATACTACATTTTATGTGTCCTTAACATGAATTCTTTACTTAAGAGTAACATTTTCATTTGAGTTACTTTTTATATCCTTTGAATTAGTTATAAGTGTGTTCCTTTCTGTTTCTTAATAGACTATAGGTGTTTAGAAGAATGCATACCAAGGTTTATCGAAGGAGAGTAAAAGCTCTAAAACTTGAAAATGCAATGGAGAAAGGGAATGGGAAAAGCTCCACTTGGTTTCCAGAGACCTCTGCAATGTCTGATAGAAAGCCACAGAAAGTCTGTCAAATAGAATCATGGCCCTAGTTTTGCATCTAACATTTTTTGCACCCACAAGTTCTATAGATGTACCTAATGCTTTATTTTAATTCGAGTATCAAAGTAGCCGTAAATGAGAAGGATCAAAATTGCAATGGAACAGGAGGGAGATGTTTGGATTCTGCAGGGTTGATAGATCTAGAGAAAAACACTTTTGAGCTGCAAAATGTTGATAAGGTTGCTTCTCCATCCCCTATTATTACTATATTTTTTATATGTCCTTAACATGAATTTCTCTGCCTAGAGTAACAATCTTTATTGAGTACAATACTTTTATATCTTTTGAAATAGTTAGCAATTTGTTTCTTAATAAACTATAGAGTTCCTTTTGTTCTATGCTTCTCCTGCTTGAGTGTATTATTTGGTTTTTTGGGTTTTAGGTGTTCAGAACAACCTTGCACAACAAGTTTTACGAAAGGAGAGTAAAAACTCCAAGAGTTGATGAAAATACAATGGATGTCAAAAGGAAGTTGAAAAAGAATCTTGACCCTAGTTTTGCATCAATCAGTTTTGCACCCACAAGTTCCTCAAATGAAGTCCTTGATGATATGGTTGCTTCTTCGTTGTCTATTGTTATTAATTCTCATTCTACAGAGCAGTTGAGTGTGGCTTATCTAGACTCTCTTGCTGATAGTTTTGTTCCGGTTTGGCAGTCCCAAATTCATAGCAAACTACTAGAAGAGCCTGATAGGAGCTTTTTTCCTGGAGACTGGTTTTTTGCTTGTGACGAACAGCCAAGAATCAAACTTAACTCAATGTATGATTTCCCTTGCTTCAACGTTTTGACCAAAGTAGCTGATTTGACAACGTTCTTACTTAAAGTTTTTATATTTTAACCAGATTTGACAATGTTCTATGTTCTATACTTATGATGCTGATGATCAGCAAGTGTTGAAGAGAATTTAAAGCATGTTGGCGGACCAATTTCATCCACTGTTTCTGCTCGAACTCAGGAAACTAGAGGACCAGAAGTTGGCATAAGAATACTCACCCAGAGAGGATGACGCTATTGGACTTGCAACTCCAAAGTGTGTTGAGAAGAGAAAGAATGTAGAGAAGAGTAATCGAAAAAAATCAGTCACAGAAGATGTTGTTCGAGCTTTGAATTTCAACTATGAAGATTGGGAGATCATTAATAGTAAGAGTCCGTTGTACATTCTTCTCACACTACTCCAGTAAGATTTTTCTTCTTTCTGATCATCATTTTTCCTATTTCTTCTTTGAGAAGCTTTCTTTTCTATTACTTTGTTGGGTGTTTTCCCTCCCGACATTTTCTTGCTATACTATATAGTTCTTGTAACAAGGTTGAGCTGTTATCTTCAACTTCTATTAAACTTGACTGTTATACCACACTAATCAAGTTCTCTTCTGTTGTTTCTTTCAATACATGGCTCTTGTTTGCTTCAGGAGGTTCTTTGACAAAATACTTTTGACCTTCTGAGTTATATAATAGCATATCATATCCCATATTACTTTCAACGAACTTTTGGTTATTAGTGATCTCTCAATCTTAATGGTTGATACTTTGCAGCCAGTGTCATGTAAGTATTGCTGTAAAGAATCTTTACTGATACAAAGCCAGAAAATATACTAAATAAGAAAAAAAATTTTTTAAAAAACTTTCTACTATACCTTACAACAATATTTACAGGACACTAGCTGCAAAGTATCTCATCAACCATGAAGATTGGTAAATCACTAATAGCCAAGAGTCGGTTGGAAGTAATATGGGATATGATATGCTATAATATAAGGTCAAAAGTATTTTGTCAGAGAACTTCCTGATGCATATAAAAGTCATGTATTGAAGAAAACAACATAAGGTGGTAGAACAATCAAGTTTAATAGAAGTTGAATATAGCGAAGTAGTCAACTAAACCTTGTTACAAAGAATTATCTAGCATAAGCAAGAAAATGCCGGGAGGGAAAACACCCAACAAAGTAAGAGAAAAGCAAGCTTCTCAAAGAAGAAATAGGAAAAACGAATGATCATAAGGAAGCTGAAAAACATTACTGGAGGAGAGAGTTCAATGAGCCAATTGTTTGACCCTCACATCTCATATATGTAACATATTCTTCACAAGTATAACTAACCTCTAAATTTTTCTGATAATGAGCTGCCAAAGTATGCAGCCTGTGGTTTTATTTTATGAAGTAATTCTCTAGGAAAATGGATGGGGTGGTTACTAGTTTCATCGTCGGCAAATACCTGCATATATGGGTTTCACACAGTTTCCCTATCACGTTTTAGTTTAAAGGACTGGTGGATTAGGGGTATAGGGACGATTAGATTAATCGAAGGTTGAAGCTTTAAACAATTAAAGATAAGTCATGTTGATTTTATGTTGTGAGTGCTTATCGTTCAGCTCATGCCACTTCTTTTTTACTTGAAAGAAAATTGAAGTTACTCCTCTATCATTCATCTGCTTAATAGCTATGGTCACCATCATCTGATCCTCTTTTCAACATTGGCTGTGTAAGACCATCACTCTCATGTAGACTTTCCTTAAGGAGAACTCTCATGTACACTGCTGCAAGGATTGATACAAATGCTGCAACCTGTAAAGGATTCAACAAAAAAGGAGATAGAGCTGAAAGCTGTGTGGACTAAGCTTTTGTAAGTCTTAACAGCTCGCACAATACCATCAACCTGTAACTATGCATTCAGTTGTAGAATTTTTTTCCAGAACATGACTTTCAATTTCAGATTTTTTCTGAAAATTTTCTATAACTAAACGCACCTGAACTTTTGTTCTCGTAACTTCTTTGCCTAAGCTACTGTGTCACAAACTCACAATGACGTACTATGGTCATCTTATATAGCAATCGATCATTTTCAATTATCAGATTGATGGAGATTCTTGAGAGAATATTGTATTAAATACTAATACAGAGTTGGAAGTAACTAGTTTTCCTTAAAGTTTTCTATGTAACGAAGCAAAAAAAGTATGAATGGTGACTACCTGGGGGAATAATGGATAAAACCAGAGGAACTGTGAGCAAAGCTTTCCTCGCACACTTACCAGATAAAATACCCTTCATATGATCATGATATCAAATTCTTTCATATGCGTGTGTAACCTTTGGTTAGTGTGTTTTGCTTAACCGTTGCCTGTTTCTATGTAGGAGTCATTTCTCGATCATTTTCGATCCAAACTTGTTGGACCATTTTGCTCTAAAGTCTTCAGTGGGGTCATGTTGGAGACATTGTCTCCATAATTTTGGCCAGACTTCAGGGCCATGTTTTTGGTTGAATTTAGGGTTTGCCTATTGCCATGGTAGGGGCCGGTTTATGTACTGTAATTGCAATACTGTGCATAGCCTCTTTATCCATTTTGCTATAAATGTGTAGAAATGGCAGAGAGAAAGAAAGCAAGATTTGAATCAAATAGTGAGAGTGAGAGCATGAGCAAGAGAGCAAACATGTAGTGTAGTTTGAGAAGTTGAGTGAGATGCTCCTTCTCATGGAGGAGCTACATGTTTGTGATTTGCAAGTGTCTAGCAGTGAGCAATTAAGTGTAATTGGTATAGAGAGAAAAATAAGTGTGAGCTTGTGAGAGATTAGTATGAGCTATAGTGTGTGGCTCGTATTCTCAAATATTTAGCAGTGAGTGCCAGGTGTATTTGGGGATTAGGCTTGAGTGCTTTAGGTACTTCAAACCCTGTTGTAATCTCTCAGTTTCATAGTGGAATATTTCTCTGTTGTGTGTCCGTGAAGTAGGCTTATGTTGAACCACGTAAATCTCTTGTTTTCTGTATGCTTGTTTTTGTTGGTCTTTATCATCTCTTGGAAAACACAATTGTAGACACCCATCGTAAGCCGTACCCTCCCCATATCCACCTTCTTTAAGAGGAATGACCTTGGGTATTAAGTTGGATGCATGGTCCCCGACGGAAAATGATGGTACCTACAATAGTGAATGTTGTTTCTATGGTGCCGACATTCGATGATCCGAAGGAGGATGTGACATGGTTGTGGCATATGTGTCTCGGGCATATGAGTGAATGAGGGATGGTTTGTAATGACCTATCCCGGGTTGGTCACCCCCGAGACGGTGTCATCACATTTTGAAAATCCCAGCATGACACATATATGCAACAATAAAAATAATACTAATAGAAATTTTTACTGTAATCCTCAACCCTCAACCAGAGAGGTATATAAATCTGATATTAACTTAAACATAATATACAACGTAAAAATGCATGGATATTTACAGATAAAATATTTATTTCATTTTCTAATTTGTCTGAGGATGTTGACACGTACGTGTCTTATAGAAATGATTTCGTCTGACTCTCAACCTACCAGACTATTTGTCCTGTCTGCTAGCTGAAATCATTGTACAATGAGGGATGAGTTTCACAAGCTCAGTGAATTAAATTTACTAAAAGTATTCAGTTTGTATAAATAGCCATTTTATATTTAATCATTTATCTCTTATATGACTGGATAATAGCGTTGAGTCTAACATTTAAATAATTCCGTTCACATCATACTTCAATGTCTTTTTCTCACTGTAATTATCTCTCTGTGAGACTTATTTATCTACAAATAAATGCACAATATCAACAACATTTCAGTAAAAATATTAACATGTAAAACAGATGCAATGCATGAATTATTATTATTAGGGAATGTCTTCCCACATATCGACATGTTTTTGTCTTAGACCGGCCCCCTCCTGGTTCTTTTATTTCCAGCATATACCGGCTGTCACGGTTTTCGTTTATTTCCAGCATTATCGATTGTCACGGTTTTCCTTTATTTCTAGCATATACCAGCTGTCACGGTTTTCCTTTATTTCTAGCATATACCAGCTGTCACGGTTTTTCAATTAGACTGGCCCCCTCCCGGTTCTTTTATTTTATGCATATGCATATGAACAACGATATGAAATATGCATATGTAACATAAAAACGAACATGAATTCAAATATTTAAATAAACTATCCTAGTTATTCTCAAATTATTATTTGAAAAATTTCACTAAATTCCTCTCCTCATAAATCACATCAAATCATCAATCATAGCTTGTCAATCCACTAAATTTCATCTCCTCATTTATCACATCAATTTATTTACCACAATTCGTCAAGAATTTTATTTATCACCATCATTATTAAATCAACTTATTATTCTAATAATATTTCTTTGCACTTAATAATTTTTCGCATATCCAATATTTATATCATACCTATCAATTAAATTTCATCTACTACCAAACCATAAGCTAATAATTTATTTTAATATTATAACTAGATATTTCAATTTTATTTAGATTACTTAAAGTAAATCTAATTCACCAAGTAGCACTTAAAGCTACCCGTGGATCACCTCCTTGCTTTTCTCGTTCCTCTCAGCAATTTCCTCCAGTTGCTGATCGTCAACACATGACGTAATATTTGGATTAAATTTCTAATTATTTATTCAATTCTTCATAAACCACACCCTTTGAAAATTCTCACTTTGAATTCCAAGAAATTTCATGTATGCTAAAAAATTTCAAAAATAAACATTACATTATTACCTTCTGTTTTTCTGATAGCTTTTCGTGACTCTCTATAAAATTTCCCCAAAACAATTGTCTACCAAGCCTCCACGATTTTGGCCTTGCTGTAACACATGCAAGGCCTTCAATCTTTTTCACTTGCACTTGGCAGCACCTGCTGCCACGTTTTTAATTTTTTCTGTATTCTGGGACGTCCACGTCCCAGATTTTTATTTTAGAATTGCTTTATTCAAATAATAATAAACCTTTCACATGTATTTTATTTTAATTCCATGTCATATTTATTAAATTATAGTGGTGCTAGAGTCGACTCTCGAAAGCTCGGCCGGAGGGTTTGCCCGCCGGGTTGCCTGGTGGGGGACCATACAGCGAGGACATTGTGCCTCGAGGAAGGAGATTGTGATGTCTTGGTATCCCACATCGACTAGAGAGGATGTTGCTGGGCTATTTATAAGTGATAGCCACCTTAACTTGCATAACACGTTTTAAAGCCGTGAGGCACGGGGTGCCAAAGCGGACAATATTTTGCCAAGTGGGAGGTTGGGACATTATATGGTTGAGTTGACTCAACGGGATATGTTGTGTTGCCAAAGGATTGGCAAGCTAGACTTGTGTGGGCATTCGATGCCTGGTTCTGTTTAGCACAGAGGTTTGTTGGACCAAGTACACAGTTGACCGAATCCATGCGGATTTATGGGATCCCTCTCGAGTTACATCTAAAGGTGGATCGTAGTGTATGTTGACGGTTGTCGATGGTTTTTCGAGGAAGGTGTGGGCTAACACCTTGAAGGACAAGAGTGATGATGGGTTTGGTTCATGGATGCTATGGAAGAGCTTGATTGAGAGGCAGACAAGAATCAAGCACTTGAGTATAGGCCTTGGCCTTGTGTACTGCATTAGTGTGGGAAGCACCAAAATTTGCAGAAGGGATGAACCACACACTTTTGGACTGGGCTTGTAGTGTGATCTCTCAAGCTAGTTTTGTTGAAGACTTTTGGGCTGAAGCTGTGAGTTATGCTTGCTATTATCGATCTCCATCCATTGCTATTGGGTTAAAGAATCCAGAGAAATTGTGGTCGGGTATATTTGCTGATTATTCTTGAATGAGGATATTTGATTGTTTAGCGTATGCTCTTGTAACGGATGGGAAACTTGAGCAATGATGTTACCTTTGATGTGTCTGTGTGATGAGCAATCATGAGTCCTCTGGAATAGTAGAATCAGATCGAGGAGGTGAAGCTTTGGATTGAAGCTTCATATAAGATAGTGCAGGGTTCAGTTGAAGTTCAGAGTGGCGCTAGTGGGAGCACTAGCGGGATGCAGACTCTAGTGGATCGGGTTGATTTGTTGGAGGTGGAGTCATCACAAAGTTAGTTACCAGATGAATTGTCATTAGAAATGGAGGATGAGGAAGAATATGTGGATCGTGTCCTATGTGCAGGTGTTGCGAGGAACTTGATGTATATTGTGATACATATTCGTCTTGGTATACCCTTTTGTGCCAGTGTGAGCAGAGACATTGGTGGGGGTGATATTTTTCGGATCCTTCAGTTTTGCAGAGACATAATGGATGATCAGAGTCTCCTCGATGTTGCTGATAAACTGAATAGAGATATTATTCATGATTACTATCTTCGTCTACTCAATGTATTCCACAGGTTGGAGGGCTATGCTACAGTCCTATGTTGTCTTGTCTATGACTGAGACAGTGGTCATAGCGGTTTTCGAGGACTTGAGGATGGACATGTTGTGACATGTTTTGTTGAATGATCTTAAGGCTGTTATGATATCCGATGTGGTTCTGATTGAGTTATTCTCCTTATTGGAGAACTTGACAAATATGGTGGTTGTACGATTGGTTTATGCGGTGTCTGAGCACCCTACGGGGCGATGTGCAGAGAAATTTATGAAGGTACTTGTTTTTCGAATACTTGCCAAAGTGGAGATTGTTGGATCATTTTTCTCTAAACTCTTCAGTAGATCCATGTGGGAGACTTGTGGGAGACATTGTCTCCATAATTTTGGCCAGACTTTAGGGCCATGTTTTTTTGGCCGAATTTAGGCTTTGCCTATTGCCATGGTAGGGGCCGGTTTATGTACAGTAAACTGTGCATAATCTCTCCCTATTGCTATAAATATGTGTAGAAATGGCAGAGAGAAAGAAAGCAAGAGTTAAATCTCAGAGTGAGAGCAAACATGTAGTGTGGTTTGAGGAGTTGAGTGAGATGCTCCTTCTCTTGGAGGAGCTACATGTTTGTGATTTGCAAGTGTTTAGGGAGCAATTAAGTTTAATTGCTATGGTGAGGTATAGAGAGAAAAATAAGTGTAAGCTTGTGAAAGATTGGTAAGAGCTATAGTGTGTGGCTCGTATTCTTAAATATTTAGTAGTGAGTGCAGGGTGTATTTGCGGATTGGGTTTGAGTGCTTTAGGTACTTCAAACACTATTGTAATCTCTCAGTTTCATAGTGGAATATTTCTTTGTTGTGTGTCCGTATAGTAGGCTTGTGTTGAACCACATAAATCTCTTGTTTTCTGTGTGCTTGTTTCTTGTTGGCAATTTGATTGCTCATTTTAATTTTACAATCTCATGGTCGTGGTTGGCAATTATTATTCCTAATGGAAATTTTCAGAACAAAACTACAATTGCTTCAATCACAAAAGAAAATAAGTAATCGAAGCATGAAAATTCAATTTAGATTAGGCATATCCCAATATAGTACGTACTGCTTCTCTTTAAAGTAAACATATCTTAAGCTCAACTCTCTATGTATATAATATATTGATAAGAAAAATAATGCGTCACGCATGCATCTTGTGTAAGATTTTAAGTAGAATATCCTTAAACCCATGACATAAATGAATAGAGAACATCTAGTACTAAGGAAAAAGAAAGATTATTTATTTTGTTTGAGATCCATCTTGAATGGTGCATCACAATTTTTAATCAATACCAAGAATATATATAATCCCTTAGCAATAAACTAAATGCTTTTCTCTCCTTGTTTCTCCTTTTACACTAGCCTCAATGGGATAAGCCTTAAACCTTAGAAGTGTAGATAACACGAAATTTCTAAGGTTGAGAATAGGAGAAGAAATTAGTTTATATTTTATATAATGATCCAATGACCTACCCATCAAAGGCTCAAAGGTCAATTATAGCTAGTTCATATCATGTTTCAAAATGTTCCACCAAAATCAAAGGGATCATTTCCCAAAACAGAGCTTTGAAGGCCAAATTATACTGTCTAAAAGTTTTGCTTGTGTTAATGGAATTCTCTCCCTCTTTCTAACAATTTTTAATGAGCTTTTATACGATTTTTGATGGCCGGTGACCACGAAAGTGGAATTTATCATGATCTAAGTGAAATACGGCTTGGTCCAAGTGAAAAATAGCGTGGCCAAGAAAAATCAAATTTTGGAAGAAACAAGACATTTTCGAAGGTAGCTCATGTTTTTTGAGCATTTTTTGCTAACATAGTTATGATCACTATTTACTAAGAAAATTTTCTATGAACTAAGTTTCAAAAAGTTACATCAAAACCAAACAGATTATTTCCCAAATAAAGTCTAGAAGGCCAAATTATACTATCTATAAGTTTTGCTCGGTTTAATCCAATTCCCTCCATCTTTCCTACAATTTGTAATGCACTTTAATCCTATTTTTTTATGGCTGCCGACCTCGAAAGTTGAATTTAACGTGATTTAAGTGAAATAATGTTTCGTCCAAGTGAAAAATGGGATAGTCCAGAAAAATCAAAACTTGGAAGAAACTGGTCATTTTCGAAGGTTAACTCACACCTTTTTTTGTGCATTTTCACTAAAATAGTTACGATGATCATTTCCTTTGAAAATTTGCCACGAATTAGTTTCAATAAGTTACATCAAAACCAAATGGATCATCCCAAAACGAAGTCCAGAAGGTCAAATTGTACCCTCCATAAATTTTGCTCGTGTTAATCGAATTCTCTCATCATTTTCCTACAATTTGTAATGCATTTTTATTCTCATTTTTTTTTATTGCTGGTGACATTGAAAGTTGTATTTAACCTAATTTAAGTGAACTAGTCTTTGGTCTAAGTGAAAAGTGGGATGGTAAAGAAAAATCAAATTTTGGAAGAAATTGGCCATTTTTGAAGGTTAATAGCTCATTTTTTGTTCATTTTCGCTAAAATAATTATGATGGTAATTTCATTTGAAAATTTGCAAAAAACTAGGTTGCAAAAAGTTGCATCAAAACCAAACGAATAATTTCCCAAAATGGAACATTGAAGGTCAAATTATACCTTCCACAAGTTATTCTCGTATTCGAATTCTCTCCCTCTTTACTACAATTTGTAAAGCACTTTTATCCTATTTTTTGATGGCTGGTGGCCTCAAAAGTGGAACTTAACCTGATCTAAGTGAAATATACTTTGGTCCAAGTGAAAAATGGGATGGTCAAGAAAAATCAAAATTTTGAAAAAACAGACTATTTTCTAAGGTTATAGCTCATGTTTTTTGTGCATTTTCGCTAAAATAGTTATTATGGTTGTTTCCTTTGAAAATTTACCACAAACTAGGTTTCAAAAAGTTACATCAAAAGCAAAACAGATCATTTCCAAAAATAGAGCCTTCAAGTCCAAATTATATCCTCTAGATGTTTTGATCGTGTTAATCTAATTCTTTTCCTCTTTCCTACAATTTGTAAGACACTTTTATCCTATTTTGATGGTTGGTGACCTTGAAAGTGGAATTTAATATGATCTAAGTGAAAAAGATTTGTTCCAAGTGAAAAATGGGATGGTCAAGAAAAATCAAATTTTGGAAGAAACTATCCATTTTCTAAGGGTATATAGTTCACGTTTTTTTGTGCATTTTTGATAAAATAGTTACGGTGGTTATTTTCTTTGAAAATTTGTCCCGAACTAGGTTTCAAAAATATACATCAAAACCAAAGGGATCATTTCTCAAATCATGGCCTAGAAGGCCAAATTATACCCTCAAACAGTTTTGCTCATGTTAATCAAATTCTGTCCCTATTTCTTACAATTTATAATGCGCTTTTATCTTTTTTTTTTTTTATGGCTTGTGACCTTGAAAGTGAAATTTAATAGGGTATAAGTGAAATAAGTTTGGTCCATGTGAAAAATGGGATGATAAAGAAAAATCAAATTTTAGAAGAAACTAGCCATTTTTGAATGTTATTAGCTCACGTATTTTGTTCATTTTCGCTCAAATAGTTATGATGGTCATTTCCTTTAAAAATGATTACAAATTAAGTTTGGAAAAGTTACATCAAAACCAATTGGATTATTTCCCAAAGCGGAGCCTGAATATCAAATTATACCCTCAAGAAATTTTGCTAGTGTATTTTATTCGAATTCTTTCCCTCTTTAGTGCAATTTGTAATGCACTTTTATCCTCTTTTTTTATGGTTGGTGAGCTCGAAATTGAAATTTAACATGATCTAAGTAAAATATGTTTTAGTCTAAGTGAAAAATGAGACGGTAAAAAAATCATTTTTTTAAAAAGAAAATGGCCATTTTCGAAGGTATAGCTCACACATTTTGTGCATTTTCGCTAAAATAGTTATGATGATCATTTTCTCTGAAACTTTATCACGAACTAGGTTTCAAAAAGTTACATCAAAACCAAAATTATCATTTCCCAAAACAGAGCCTTAAATGCCAAATTATACCCTCCAAAAGTTTTGCTCGTGTTAATGGAATTCTCTCTCACTTTCCTACAATTTGTAATGATCTTTTATCCAATTTTTTGATGGCTAGAGACCTCGAAAGAGGAATTTATCATGATCTAAAAATATGCTTTAATCCAAGTGAAAAGTTAGATGGTCAAGAAAATTAAAAATTTGGAAGAAACTGACCATTTTGGAAGGCTAGCTCTTTTTTTGTGCATTTTTGCTAAACTAGTTACGATGGCCATTTCTTTTAAAACTTTACCGCGAACTAAGTTTCAAAAAGTTACATCAAAACCAAATGGATTATTTCCAAAAACAGAGCCATGAAGGTTAAATTATACCTTTAGAAGTTTCGCTCGTGTAATTGGAATTCTCTCCCTTTTTACTACAATTTGTAATGCATTTTTATCCTTTTTTGATGGTTGGTGACCTTGAAAGTGGAATTTAACATGTTATAAGTTAAATAATCTTTGGTCTAATAAAAAATGAGATGGTAAAGAAAAATCATTTTTTTAAGAGACTAGCCATTTTTAAAGGTATATAGTCCACGTTATTTATGCATTTTCGTAAAAATAGTTATGATGGTCATTTCCTTTGAAAATTTGCCAGGAAATATGTTTCAAAAAGTTACATCAAAATCAAATGGATCATTTCTCAAAACGAAGTTGTTAAGATCAAATTATACCCTCTAGAAGTTTTGCTCAAGTTAATTGAATTTTCTCACTATTTCCTACAATTTGTAATGCATTTTTATCCTAAATTTTGATGATTGGTGACCTCAAAAGTGGATTTTAACATTATCTAAGTGAAATATGCTTTGGTGTAAGTGAAAAATGATATTATCAAGAAAAATCAAAACTTGGAAGAAACTGACCATTTTCGAAGGTTGCTCACATTTTTTGAGCATTTTCGCAAAAATAGTTATGATGGTCATTCCCTTTGAAAATTTACCATGAACTAGATTTGAAAAAGTTATATCAAAGCCAAATGGATCATTTCTCAAAATGGAATCCTGAGTCAAATTATACCCTCAAAAAATTTTGCTCGTGTTATTTGAAGTCTCTCCCTCTTTACTACTATTTGTAATGTACTTTTATCCTTTTTTGGATAGCTGGTGACCTCAAATATGGAATTTAACATTATCGAAGTACAATATGTTTTGGTCCAAGTGAAAAATGGGATAGTCAAGAAAAATCAAAATTTTGAAGAAACTTGCCAATTTCGAAGGTATAGCCCACGTTTTTCATGCATTTTCACTAAAATAGTTATGACGGTCATTTCCTTTGAAAATTTTCCATGAACTAGGTTTCAAAAAGTTGCATCAAAACCAAAAGGATCATTTCCCAAAATGGAGCCTTAATGGCCAAATTATACCCTATAGAAGTTTTGTTAGTGGTAATGAAATTCCCTCCCTCTTTCTCACAATTTGTAATGTGATTTTATCCGATTTTTTGATGGCTGGTGGCACCAAAATTGGTATTTATCATGATCTAAGTGAAACCCGCTTTGGTCTAAGTGAAAAATCGGATGGTAAAAAAAATTCAATTTTTTGAAGAAACTGGCCATTTTCGAAGGTATAGTTCACGTTTTTTTGTACATTTTCGCTAAAATAGTTATGACGGTTATTTCCATTGAAAATTTACCGTGAACTAGGTTTCAAAAAGTTCCATCAAAACCAAAAGGATCGTTTCCCAAAATAGAGCCCTAAAGGTCAAATTATACCCTTAAGAAGTGTTGCTCATGTTAATCAAATTCTTTCCCTATTTTTTTTATTGCTGGTGACCTCAAAATTTGAATTTAACATGATCTAAGTGAAATACACTTTCATTCAAGTGAAAAATAAGATAGTCAAGAAAAATTAATTTTTTGAAAAAAACTAACCATTTTCAAAGTTTATATAGCTCATGTTTTTTGTGTTTTTTCACAAATATAGTTCTAATGGTCATTTCCTTTAAAAAATTACCAAGAACTAGTTTTCAAAATGTTAATTCAAAATCAAGCAGATCATTTTCCAAAATAGAGCCCGGAAGACAAAATTATACCCTCTAGAAGTACTGCTCGTGTTAATCGAATTCTCCCTCTTTTCAACAATTTCTAATGTACTTTGTCCTATTTTTTGATGGTCGGTGACCACAAAAGTAGAATTTAACATGATCTAACTGAAATACGCATTAGTCCATGATTAAAATGGGATGGTCAAGAAAAATCAAATTTTGGAAATAGCGGGCCATTTTTGATTGTTATAGCTAAGGTTTTTTGTGCATTTTCGCTAAAAAATTTATGATGGTTATTTCTTTTGAAAATTAGCCACGAACTAGGTTTGAAAAAGATACATCAAAACCAAAAGGATCATTTCCAAAAATTGAAAGCCAAATTATACCTTCAAAAAGTTTTGCTCGTGTTAATTTAATTCTCTCAATATTTCCTACAATTTGTAATGCATTTTTAACCAGATTTTGATGTTTGGTGACCTCAAAAGTGCAAATTAATATGATCTAAGGGAAATACGCTTTGGTCCAAGTGAAAAGTGGGATTGTTAAGAAAAATCAAATTTTTGAAGAAACTGACAATTTTTTATCGTTATATAGCTCACATTTTTTTTGTACATTTTCACTAAAATAGTTATGATAGTATTTTCCTTTAAAAATTTGTCACAAACTAGGTTCAAAAAGTTACATCAAAACCAAATGGATTGTTTCCCAAAACGGATCCCTAAAGGCCAAATTATACTCTCAAGAAGTTTTGCACGTGTTAATCGAATTCTCTCCCTCTTTCCTACAATTAGTAATGTAATATTATCATATTTTTCTATGGCCAGTGGCGTCGAAAGTAGAATTTAAGATGATCTATGTGAAATATGCTTTCGTCCTAGTAAAAATTGTGATGGTCAAGAAAATCAAATTTTGGACTAAAATGGCCATTTTCTATGGCCGGTGGCTCACTTTTTTTTTTGTGTATTTTCGTTAAAATAGTTATGAAGATCATTTCCTTTGAAATATTGCCATGAACTAGGTTTTAAAAAGTTACATCAAAATCAAATGGATAATTTCCCAAAACAGAGTCCTGAAGGCCAAATTATACCCTATAGAAGCTTTGCTCGTGTTAATCGAATTCTCCCATTCTTTTCTATAATTTGTAATGCATTTTTATCCTATTTTTTAATCGTTGGTGACCTCAAAAGTCGAATTTAACTTGATCTAAGTGAAATATGCTTTGGTCCAAGTGAAAACTGGGATGATCAAGAAAAATCAAATTTTGGAAAAAAACTGGCCATTTTCGAATAGCACACGTTTTTTGTGCATTTTTACTAAAATAGTGATGATGGTCATTTTCTTAAAAAATTTGCCACAAATTAGGTTTCAAAAAAAAAAAAAAAATCAAAACCAAAGAATCATTTCACAAAACAGAGCCCTATAGGCCATATTATACCCTATAGAAGTTTTTCTCGTGTTAATCGAATCTCTCATTCTTTTCTACAATTTGTAATGCACTTTTATCCTATTTTTTTTTTTGAATGGGTGGTGACCTCGAAAGTTGAATTTAACATGATCTAATTGAAATACGCTTTGTTCCAAATGAAGAATGGGATAGTCGAGAATAATCAAATTTTGGAAGAAACGGGTCATTTTGGTAGGTTATTGCTCACTTTTTTGTGCATTTTTGCTAAAATAGTTTTAATGTTCATTTCCTTTGAAATTTACCATGAACTAGGTTTCAAAAAGTTGTATCAAAACCAAAGCGATCATTTCCCAAAACGAAGCCATGAAGGCCAAATTATATCCTCCAGAAGTTTTGCACGTAATTGAGTTTCTCCCTCTTTCCTATAGTTCGTGATGCACTTTTATCCTATTTTTTTAGCTGGTGATATTGAAGTTGAATTTAACATGATCTAATGTCCCATTTGGTTGTAGTAATCAAGCTTGTAATGGAATGCTCATTCATTCTGTAATGATCATTACGTTATTTGGTTGGTTTAAAATGGTTGTAATAGGTATTACATTGTAAAGCCTATTACACCAAAATGTTGTAATGGATAGTACACTCTTGAATTAGTGTAATGATCATCACTTTACAACTCTGATTTATCTTGGTTTTACAATATAATTAAATATTAATATAATATTATACAAAATATCATAAAATAATATTATTATAATAAAATAAAATAATATATTAATAAAAATAATAATTCATAATATATTATTAACAATTAATAAATACAATATATCATTAAAAGCAAAAAATACAAATAAACTAATAAATATTTGAAAATATAATTTAATATTAATATAATATTATACTAAATATAATAAAAAAAGATAATTTTATTATAGTAAAAAATATAATTTAATAAAAAAGAAAAATAATAATATTATATTAATAATAAGTAATAAATATAAAATATATTACTAATAAATTAATAAATATTTATAAAAATTAAATATTAATATAACACTATATTAATTTAATAATATAAAGTATAGTAATATATGACTAATAATTAAAATATATATTATAATTAACTATTAATATTATACAAAATATTTTAAAATAATATAATTAACTAATATAATATATTTAAATAAAATAATAATATTATAGTAAATATATAATATATGAATGATAATACTAATATAATTAACTAATATAAGATATTTATATTTATATAAAAACAATATATTGATAAACTAAATATTAGAAAATAATAAAATAAATACTAATACAATAATTTAATTAACTAAATATAAGATATTTAAATAATATAATATTATGATAGAAAGTAATATGATATATATATACACATAAAATAAAATGGTAATAATATTAAATATCATAAAGTAATAAAAAATATGAATAATAAAATAATATTATTATAGTAAAAATATAATACATTAATAAAAATAAATAATTTATAAATAATAATACCAATATAAAATGATTATATGATAAAATTATAAATTATTAATAAATAATAAAATAATATGTTCAATATAAATAAATTATATTTTATCCCCAAACACATTTTAGTCAATTTAATTTCATTATAGTGGTATGAAATGTTAAACAAACACAGTTATTGATTCCAACTTCAATTCAAGGGTCTTTTCCATGTTCACCAAACAATATAATCAGATTCCAACTTTGATTACATTACAGCATCAATTACATTATATCTTTGATTCCATTACCAAAACCAAACGGGGCCTAAGTGAAATACACTTTTATCTAAGTGAGAAATGTGATGGTCAAGAAAAATCAAATTTTGGAGGAAGTATGTCATTTTCGAAGTTTATATAGTTCATGTTTTTTTGTACATTTTCGCTAAAATAATTATGATGGTAATTTCCTTCGAATATTTGTCACGAATTAGGTTTCAAAAATATACATCAAAACCAAAAGGATCATTTCTCAAAACGAAGCTTTAATGGCCAAATTATACCTTCCTGAAATTTTGCTCGTGTTAATCAAATTCTCTCCCTCTTTCCTACAATTTGTAAAGAACTTTATCATATTTTTTTTTATGACCGGTGACCTCAAATGTGGAATTTAAAATGATCTAAGTCAAAATATGCATTGATCTTTATTAAAAATGGGATCACCAAGAAAAATCAAAATTTGGAAGTTACTGGCCATTTTTGAATATTATAGCTCAGGTTTTTTTGTGCATTTTCGCTAAAAAAGTTATGATTGTTATTCTCTTTAAAAATTTACCACGAACTAGGTTTTAAAAAGATGCATCAAAACCAGTAGGATCATTTCCCAAAACAAAACCCTGAAACCCAATTTAAACTCTCAAAATGTTTTGCTCGTATTAATCTAATTCTCTCAATCTTTCCTACAATTTGTAATGTACTTTTATCCTAATTTTGATGGTTGGTGACCTCGAAAGTGCAATTTAAAATGATCCAAGTGAAATATGCTTTGGTCTAAGTGAAAAATGGGTTTGTCAAGAAAAATAAAAAAAATTGAAGAAACGGACCATTTTTTAAGGTTACATGATTCATATTTTTTCTATATTTTCGCTAAAATGGTTATGATGCTCTATTCCTTTGAAAATTTTCCACAAATTAGGTTTCAAAAAGTTACATTAAAACCAAACCGATCCCTGAAGGCCAAATTATACCATCTAGAAGTTTTGCCCATGTTAATCGAATTCTCTCCCTCTTTCCTACAATTAGTAATGCACTATTATTATTATTATTATTTTTTTTTATGGCCGGTGATCTCGAAAGTGAAATTTAATATTATCTAAGTGAAATATGCTTTCGTCCAAGTGAAAAATATGATGGTTAAGAAAAATCAAAATTTTGACTAAAATGGCCTTTTTCTTTGGTTTTTTGCGCATTTTCGCTATAATACTTACGATGATCATTTCATTTGAAAATTTGCCATGAAATAGGTTTCAAAAAGTTTCATCAAAATCAAATTGATAATTTCCCAAAACATAGTTTTGAAGGCCAAATTATACCCTCTAGAAGTTTTGCCCGTGTTAATCGAATTCTTTCCCTAATTATTACAAATTGTAATGTAATTTTATCCTATTTTTCAATGGTTGGTGACATTAAAAGTGGAATTTAAGTTAATCTAAGTGAAATATGCTTTGGTCCAAGTGAAAACTGGGATTATCAAGAAAATTCAAATTTTGGAAAAATGTTGCCATTTTCGAATGTTAGTTCACAGTTTTTGTGCATTTTTGCCAAAATAGTTATGATGGTCATTTCCTTAAAAAATTTGCCACGAACTAGGTTTTAACAAAATACATCAAAACCAAATGATCATTTCACAAAACGGAGTCCCGAAGGTCAAATTATACCCTCATGAAGTTTTGCTCGTGTTAGTCGAATTCTCTCCCTCTTTCCTACTATTTGTAACGCATTTTAATCATATTTTTTGATGGCTGGTGACCTCAAAATTTGAATTTATCATGATCTAATTGAAATATGCTTTGGTCCAATGGAAAAATAGGATGGTCAAGAATAATCAAATTTTGGAAAAAACTAGTCATTTTGATGTTCATGTTTTTTGTGCATTTTCGCTAAAATTGTTATGATGGTCATTTCCTTATAAAATTTACCATGAACTAGGTTTCAAAAATTTACATAAAGCTAAAGTGATCATTTCCCCAAACGAAAGCCAAATTATATCTGCCAGATGTTTTGCCCGTGTTAATCAAGTTTCTCCCTCTTTTCTACAATTCGTAATGCACTTTTATCCTATTTTTTATGGTTGGTAACCTCGAAAGAGGAATTTAACATGATCTAAGTGAAATACACTTTCTTCCAAGTGAGAAATGTGAAGGCCAAGAAAAAAACATATTTTGGGATAAACATGCCATTTTCGAAGTTATAGCTTATGTTTTTTGTGCGTTTTCGCTATAATAGTTATGATGGTCATTTCCATTGAATATTTACCAAGAACTAGTATTAAAAAATTTACATCAAAACCAAAAGGATAATTTCTAAAAACGAAGCCCTGAAGGTTAAATTATACACTCCACAATGTTTGCTCGGGTTAATCGAATTCTCTCCCTCTTTCCTACAATTTGTAATACAATTGTATCCATTTTATGGCTAGTGATGTCGAAGGTGGAATTTAACATAATATAAATGAAATACGCTTTCGTCCAAGTGAAAATGTGGTGGTCATGAAAAATAAAAATTTGGATGACAATGGCCATTTTCGAAGGTTATAACTCATGTTTTTTTTGCTAAAATAGTTATGATGATCATTTCCTTTTAAAATTTGCCATGAACTAGGTTTCAAAAAGTTACGTCAAAATCAAAGAGATAATTTCCCAAAATGGAGCCTTGGAGGCCAAATTATACCCTCGGGAAGTTTTGCTCGTGTTAATCGAATTCTCTCCCTCTTTCCTACCATTTGTAATGCACTTTCATCCTTTTTTTTTATATGGCTGGTGACCTCGAAAGTTGAATTTAACATGATCTATTTGAAATACTCTTCCGTCTAAGTGAAAAAAGGGATGGTCAAGAATAATCAGATTTTGAAAAAAGTAATCATTTTTGTAGGTTATTGCTCACGTTTTTTTTGTGAATTTTCACTAAAATAGTTATGATAGTCATTTCCTTTGAATATTTTCTATGAATTAGTTTTTAAAATTTTACATCAAAACTAAATGACAATTTCCTAAAACGGAGCTTTGAAGGTCAAATTATACTTTCTAGATGTTTTGTTCCTGTTAATCGAGATCTCTCTCGTTCCTACAATTTGTGATGCACTTTTATCATATTTTTTGATACTGGGTGATGTTGAAGGTGAAATTTAACATGATCTAAGTGAAATACACTTTGGTCCATGTGAAAAATAGAATGGCCATTTTGGAAGGTTATATAGCTTACGTCTTTTTTAATAAATTTTTGCTACAATATTTATGTGGGTCATTTCCTTTGAAAATTTGCCATTAACTAGGTTTCAGAATCATTTACCAAAATGGAGCCCTGAAGGCTAAATTATACCCTCCAAAAGTTTTGCTCGTGTTAATCGAATTCATTTCCACCTTCCTACAATTTGTAATGCACTTTTATCCTAGGTTTTTATGGTTGTTGAACTCATAAGTGGAATTTAACATAATCTGAGTGAAATACACTTCGAATCAATTGAAAAATAAGAAGGTGAAGAAAAGTCAACTTTTGGAAGAAACTGACCACTTTTGAATGTTATATAGCTCACATTTTTTTGTGTATTTTCGCTAAAATAGTTATATTTGTCATTTCCTTGGAAAATTTTCCACAAACTAGGTTTCAAAAAGTTTCGTCAAAACCAAAAGATACTTTCCCAAGACGGAGTCCTGAAGGAAAAATTATACCCTAAAAAATTTTTGCTCATGTTAATCGAATTCTCTCCCTCTTTCATACAATTTGTAATGCATTTTTATCCCATTATTTTATGGCTAGTGACCTAAAAAATATAATTTAACATGATATTAGTGAAATACAATTTTGGTCCAAGTGAAAAATGGAATGGTAGAGAAAAATCAAATTTTGGAAGAAACTGGCCATTTTCGAAGGTTGTAGCTTATTATTTATTTTTTTTTTGTGAATTTTCTCTAAAATAGTTATGTTGATTATTTCTTTTGAAAATTTACCACAAACTAGGTTTCAAAATAATATATCAAAACCAAAGGATCATTTCATAAATCGGAGCTTGAAGGCCAAATTATACCCTCTAGAAGTTCTACTCGTGTTAACTGAATTCTTTCCCTAATTCCTACAATTTGTAATGCACTTTTATCCTATTTTTTGATGGCCGGTGACCTTGAAAGTTGAATTTAACATGATCTAAGTGAAATACATTTTCTTCCAAGTGAAAAATGTGATGGTCAAGAATAATCAATTTTTGGGAGAAATATGCCATTTTCAAAGCTCACATTTTTTTTTGTGCATTTTTGCTAAATAGTTGTGATGACCATTTCCTTTGAATAACTGGCAGGAGCTAGGTTTCAATAATTTACATCAAAACCAAAAGAATAATTTCCCAAAACAGAATGTTGAAAGTCATATTATACTCTCCACAAGTTTGCTCGTGTTAATCGAATTCTCTTCCTTTTTCCTACAATTTGTAATACAGTTTTATCCTCTTTTTAAGGTTGGTCACGTCGAAGGTGGAATTTAACATGATATTAGTGAAATCCACTTTCGTCCAAGTTAAAAATGTAGTGGTCTAGAAAATTTTAATTTTGGACGAAATTGGCCATTTTCGAAGGTATAGCTCATGTTTTTTGAGTTTTTTCACTAAAATAGTTACGATGATCATTTCTTTTGAAAGTTTTCCATGAAATAGGTTTCAAAAATTTAATTCAAAATCAAATGGATCATTCCCAAGATAGAGACTTGAAGGACAAATTATACCCTCCATAAGTTTTGCTCGTGTTAATTGAATTCTCACTCTCTTCCCTACAATTTGTAATGCATTTTAACTTATTTTTTGATTGATAGTGACCTTAAACGTGGACTTTAACATGTGATAAGTGAAATATGCATTGGTCCATGTTAAAAATGGGATGGTCAAGAAAAAATAAATTTTGGAAGTAACTGACCATTTTCGAATGTTATAGCTCAGGTTTTGTGCATTTTCGCTAAAAAAATTTATGATAATTATTTTCTTAGAAAATTTGTCACGAAATAGATTTTTAAAATATACATCAAAACCAAAAGAATCATTTCCCAAAACAAAACCCTGAAAGACAAATAAAACTCTCAATAAGTTTTGCTCATGTTAATCTAATTCTCTTCGTCTTTCCTACAATTTGTAGTGCACTTTTATCCTAATTTTGATGGCTGGTGACCTCAAAAGTGCAATTTAACATGATCTAAGTAAAATATGCTTTGGTCTAAGTTAAAAATGGGATTGTCAAGAAAACTCAAATTTTTGAAGAAACTAACCATTTTCGAAGGTTATATAATTCACATTTTTTATATATTTTTGCTAAAATAGTTATGATGGTTTTTTTTTTCCTTTTAAATTTACCACAAACTATGTTTTAAAAAGTTATATCAAAACCGAAGGATCATTTCCCAAAATGAATCACTGAAGGCCAAATTATACCCTCTAGAAGTTTTGCTCATGTTAATCGAATTATCTCCCTCTTTCCTAAAATTAATAATGCACTATTATCCTATTTTTTATGGTCAGTGACTTCATAAGTAGAATTTAACATGATCTAAGTGAAATACATTTTTTTTCTAAGTGAAAAATGTGATAGTCAAGAAAAATCAAATTTTTGACTAAAATGGCCATTTTCTAAAATTATAGCTCACATTTTTTGTGTATTTTCGCTAAAACACTTACGATGATCATTTCCTTTGAAATTTTGCTATGAAATAGGTTTAAAAAATTTACATCAAAATCAAATGAATAATTTTCCAAAACGGAGCCCTAAAGGCCAAATTATACCCTCTAGAAGTTTTGCTCGTGTTAATCGAATTCTTTCCCTCTTTCCTACAAATTATAATGCATTTTTATACTATTTTTTAACGGTTTGTGACCTTGAAAGTGGAATTTAACTTTATCTTCGTGAAATATGATTTGGTCCAAGTTGAAACTGGGATGATCAAGAAAAATCAAATTTTGGAAAAAACTGGCCATTTTCAAAGGTTATAGCTCACTTTTTTGTACATTTTCATTAAAAAAGTTATGATGGTCATTTCCTTTAAAGAGTTACCATGAACTAGATTTTAAAATGACGCATCAAAACCAAAAGGATCATTTTCCAAAACGAAACCCTAAAAGACACATTAAACACTCAAAATGTTTTGCTCATGTTAATCTAATTCTTTTCGTCTTTCCTACAATTTGTAATGCACTTTTATCCTAATTTTGGTGGTTGGTGACCTCGAAAGTGCAATTTAACATGATCTAAGTGAAATATGCTTTGGTTCAAGTGAAAAATGGGGTTGTCAATAAAAATCAATTTTTTGAAGAAACTAGCCATTTTTCGAAGATTATATAAATCACATTTTTTTTTTACATTTTCGCTAAAATAGTTATGATGATATTTTCCTTTGAAATTTTTTCACAAACTAGGTTTCAAAAAGTTGCATCAAAACTAAATTGATCGTTTCCCAAAACGTATCCGTGAAGGCCAAATTATAACTTTAAAAAGTTTTGCCTTTGTTAATCGAATTCTCTTCCTCTTTCTTACAATTAGTAATGCACTATTATCCTTTTTTTTAATTTTTTTTATGGTCGGTGACCTCAAAAGTGAAATTTAACATGATCTAAGTGAAATATACTTTTGTCCAAGTGAAAAATGTAATGTTCAAGAAAAATCAAAATTTTGACTAAAATGACCATTCTCAAAGGTTATAGCTCACTTTTTCTACATTTTTGTTAAAATACTTACGATAATCATTTCCTTTGAAAATTTACCATGAAATAGGTTTCAAAAAGTTACATTAAAATCAAATGGATAATTTCCTAAAACGGAGTCTTGCAGACCAAATTATAACCTCGAGAAGTTTTGCTCGTGTTAATCGAATTCTTTCACTCTTTCCTTCAAATTGTAATGCACTTTTTATCCTATTTTTTAATGGTTGGTGATCTCTCAAGTGAAATTTAAGTTAACTAAGTGAAATATACTTTGGTCCAAGTGAAAACTAGGATAATCAAGAAAAATCAAATTTTGGAAAAAATTGATTAATTTGTAAGGTTAAAGCTCACATTTGTTTTTGTGCATTTTGACTAAAATATTTAGGATGGTCCTTAGAACATTTTCTACGAACTAGGTTTCAAAAAAATACATCAAAACCAAAGGATCATTTCAATAAACAAATATGTGAAGGTGAAATTATACCTTCCAGAAGTTTTGCTCTTGTTAATCCAATTTTCTCCCTCTTTCCTACAATTTGTAATGCACTTTTTATCCTTTTTTTTTTTTTTTTTTTTTTATGGTTGGTGACCCTAAAAGCTGAATTTAACATGATCTAATTGAAAAACACTTCGGTCCAAATGAAAAATGAGATTGTTAAGAATAATCAAATTTTGGAAAAAATCTAGTCATTTTCGTAGGTTATTGCTCACTTTTTTGTGTAATTTCGCTAAAATACTTATGATGGTCATTTCCTTTGAAAATTTGCCACGAACTACATTTCAAAAACTGACATGAAAACCAAAGCAATCATTTTGCAAAATGGAGCCCTGAAGGCCAAATTGTATCCTCTAAAAGTTTTGTCAGTGTTAATTGAGTTTCTCCCTCTTTCCTACAATTCGTAATGCACTTTTATCCTTTTTTTTTTTTTTTTTTTATGCTTGGTGACCTTAAAAGTGGAATTTAACATGATCGAAGTGAATACATTTTCTTCTAAGTGAAAAATGTGAGGGTCAAGAAAAAAAAAACAATTTTTGGGAGAAGGGTACCATTTTAGAAGGTTATAACTAACTTTTTGTGCATTTTCGCTAAAATAGTTGAAATGGTCATTTCCTTTGAATATTTGCCACAAACTAGATTTAAAAAATTTACATCAAAACAAAAGGATAATTTCCCAAAATGGAGCCCTGAAGGTCAAATTATACCATTTGAAAGTTTTGCTCGTGTTAATTGAATTCTCTCCCTATTTCATACAATTTTTAATGCATTTTTATCCTAATTTTTTATGGCTAGTAACCTCAAAAATGGAATTTAACATGACCTTAGTGAAATATGCTTTGGTCCAAGTGAAAAATGGGATGGTCAAGAAAAATCAAATTTTGGAAGAAACTGACCATTTTCGGAGGTTATATAGCTCACATTTTTTTGTGCATTTTCACTAAAATAGTTATGATGGTCATTTTCTTTGAAAATTTTCTATGAACTAGATTTCAAAAGGTTACATCAAAATCAAAGAGACAATTTCCCAAAACGGAGCCCGAAAGGCCAAATTATACCCTTCAAAGTTTTGCCCGTGTTAATCTAATTCTCTTCCTATTTCCCACAATTTTTAATGCACTTTTATCCTGTTTTTCGATGGCTGGTGACCTAAAAGCTGAATTAAACATGATCTGCTTGAAATATGCTATTATCCAAGTGAAAAATATGATCATCAAGAAAAATCAAATTTTGTAAGAAACATTCCATTTTCGAAGGGAACTCACGTTTTTTATGCATTTTCGCTAAAATAGTTATGATGGTCATTTCCCTTGAATATTTACCATGAACTAGTTTTCAAAATTTTGCATCAAAACCAAAAGGATAATGTCCCAAAATGAAGCCTTGAAAGTCAGATTATAGCTTTTAGAAGTTTTGCTCCTGTTAATCCAAGTCTCTCCCTCTATCCTACAATTTGTAATACACTTTTATCATACTTTTTATGGTGAGTGACTTCGAAGGTGGAATTTAACATGATCTAAGTGAAATACGCTTTGGCCCAAGTGAAAAATAGGATGACCAAGAAAAATTAAAATTTTGAAGAAATTGGCCATTTTCTATGCATAGCTCACGTTTGTTTTTTTTATGAATTTTCGCTAAAATAGTTATGTAGGTCATTTCCTTTGAAAATTTTGAATGTACTAAGTTTCAAAAGGTTACATTAAAACCAATGAGATCATTTCCCAAAATGAAGCCCTGAAGGCCAAATTATATCCTCTAGAAGTTTTGCCCGTGTTAATCGAATTCACTTCCTCCTT
Source organism: Bretschneidera sinensis (assembly GCA_023935145.1). Taxonomy (NCBI): domain Eukaryota; kingdom Viridiplantae; phylum Streptophyta; class Magnoliopsida; order Brassicales; family Akaniaceae; genus Bretschneidera; species Bretschneidera sinensis. Next base: position 160,567,027 of record CM043698.1, read on the forward strand.
CCTACAATTTTTAATGCACTTTTATCCTATGGTTTTATGGCTGGTAACCTTGTAAGTGGAATTTAACACAATCTAAGTGAAATACACTTTGGTCCAAGTGAAAAATGGGACGGTCAAGAAAAATCAAAATTTCAAAGAAATTGATCATTTTCGAAGAGCTCACATTTTTTTGTGCATTTTCGCTAAAATAGTTATAATAGTCATTTCCTTTGAAAATTTGAAATGATATAGGTTTCAAAAAGTTACATCAAAACCAAAGGATCATTTCTCAAAACGGAGCCTTGAAAGCCAAATTATACCCTCTAAAATTTTTGCTCGTGTTAATCGAATTCACTTCATTTTCCTACAATTTGTAACACATTTTTATCCAATGTTTTTTATGGCTAGTGACCTCCAAAGTGAAATTTAAGGAGGTCTAAGTAAAATACACTTTGGTCCAATTGAAAAATGGGGTGTTCGAGAAAAATCAAATTTGTGAAGAAACTAACAATTTTCGAAGGTATAGCTCACTTTTTTGTTCAATTTTGCTAAAACAAATTATGATGGTCATTTCCTGGGAAAATTTACCATGAACTAAGTTTCAAAACGTTACATAAAACCAAAAGGATAATTTCCCAAAACTATATACTGCGAAAGTTTTGCTCGTGTTAATCAAACTATCTCCCTCCTTCATACAATTTTTAATGCACTTTTATCCTATTTTTTATGGCTAGTGACCTCGAAAATAGAAACATGACCTTAGTGAAATATGCTTTGGTCCAAGTGAAAAATGGGATGGTAAAAAAAATCAAATTTTGGAAGAAACTGGCCATTTTCGAAGGTTATATAGCTCAAGCAAAATGGTCACATATTCTCCTTTAGAAAACTAAACCTACAAAGAAACCCCAAGAGAAGAACAATCCGGTTAGAATCACTAAAAAGAAATAAGAACAATTAAAATTGTGGAGAAGATAAATAGCAACAGAGAAAATCAATATGGGTTGCAGATAAGAGAGATAAGGAGAGTGGAGAAGTCAAGTTTGGGTAAGATAGTGGGAAAGAAAAAAATGAATTGAAGATAAGAGAGATAAGGAGAGTGGAGGAGTTAAGTATGAATGGGATAGTGGGAGAGAAAAACATGGGAGAAAGACGTGGAAAGTTGGAATCAATTGAGTTATATATATAACTTTATTTAAATATTTGATTTATATATTTAAGTAGAGGTTTATGGGACATTTTGGAGTGTGGACACCAAAGGGTTACGCTTTTATTAATGGTATATATATATTCTCCTAAAGCATTAAAATTAACAAATCCCCTTTGTTGTTAAACACTTGAGGAATGAACTTGACACAAGTAGTGTAAGATTTCAATCTTTATAAAAATAAAGATATAAGATTTTCAATCACTTTGTATAATTATTTTTACTCAAGCAATTTTTGAATAGTTATTATATTTTTCATAATTAATTAGAAAAATTATGCTTTTTAGTGCTCGATTTTCTTCTTTCTTTTTTCTTTTCATTTTGTGACTTAATTAAGAGAAAATTTGACAATGAAAAATTACCAATATTATTAACTAAATTATAAATATTGAATTTTATCCTATCCTATACTAATTACTATTTTGATAATTATCATAAATTTAATGAGTGATTGCTTTCATATTATGATTGTCAAAATAGGCGAATAGTCACATTTTCTCCACTGTGAGAGTATATCTTGGGTTTAATTTAGATCTCCATGCCCACAATATTAAAAGAAAATAACATAAACACATATACATACAGTAATTAGCTTTTAACACAATTCTTCTTTTAGTATTTAAAGCCATGCATTATATATCTTACTTGAAATGTAAAATTTTTATTACAAATAACTATTTCGTTTTTGCAATATTAGCTTGGGCCCCTCCAAAATAAAATTTCTGACTCAGCCCCTACGAACATACACTTCAACACTCAAGTCAGTCTATAAATTAAGAGAATAATTTTATTTAGAGAGTTTTAAAAAGTGATTTAAAACGTGGATTATAATAAAATGCCCTCTTTTATATAATGGAGAGGTGAGAAACTGTTATCAGTGCCTATGATTTGGATCATAGATTGGTGAATAAATGGAGACTTGAAATCCCCTAAAGGTTTAGCACGATTTTTACCCTTATGCACTTTAAACTAGTTTTTACTGTTTTGACATTGGTTGGCAAAATGATTTATTTTTCCCGAAGGTTTCACATGCTGTTTTGTGATTAGAGAATGGATTTTTACCAACAACACCAACCAACTTCATACAAACAAGCAGTTTCTAGTTTGACCTTACACTCCTTGCACAGGTGTGTAAATGAGTCGGGTCGAATCAAGTAGTGTATCAATCATCAAGCTTGTTCGTTAAGATTTTCGATCTCAAACAGAACTCAAGTTCATGAAGAATTTCAAAAACATTGATTAAGTTTGTTCTTTATGATTTTAACCGAGCTTCAACAACTTTTTTGAGTTTAGTTTTTTTAACTTAAGGAAATTGAGTTTGACTCAAACTTGATTCAATTATATAAACAAACGAACTAGTTAATAAATTAAGTTCAAGCTTGTTCATGAACTTAATGAGTACTTGTCAAATAAATTTCTAAATGAACATAAACAAGTCCCAAACATTTTAATCTATTTATTATCAAAGTTAAAAATAATATATATGATATTTATTGCTTTAATATATATATATATATATATATATACATGTATATATATAAAAGCACATATGATCAAGGTTAAAAAAAATACCGCATATAAATACAGTTAATTAGCAAAAAGGTTAAGCTCCCCACCCATGTAGGATGGGATTTATTCAGTGACCGGACCATTGGGAATACTAGTTTAATGATGCTACCCATCCATGTTGGATGGGTTTGGTTTTGCCCTTTGGCCTGGTGCGTAGGACCTGTTGTGATATTTTCACAATCCGTGGAACACACTTAGATGCCCAATTTGGTCGTCAGCTAACGCTACCAGATATGGCCATAGTTGCCTTCACTCTAATAATATATAAAACGATTACCTATTTTCTTATCTTTCGACGTGGGATGATTTCCATTCAAATACTGATGTGAAACAACAAACACAGAATTCAACTACATTTTATGGTTTCTTAGTTTTTTTTTTTTTTTCAAAAGCTCAGTAACAATTTTCAGTTAGTCAAGCAAGAGCTAAATCATGTGACATTGTCTAAGTGTTCATTAACATTTCATTATTTGGATAACTCAGTTGGCTTAAATTGAATATCAAACCTCACATTTGATGGCTAACTACGGTTTTATTGTATTATATATATAGTATATTACTATAGGGATTGTGATTTATGAATACAATCAACATTTGTGAATACTCTACAAAAGGAGTTCTCTCTCTCATCGCATCGATCTTTTCTCTCATTCTCACTTCATAATTAGTTTGTTTTATATAATAATATATGTATTCAAACGATTTAATCAAGATTATAAAAAGAAATGAAAGGATAATAGGTACTTATCTTGCAATGTTTGATAGTTTCCATTTCATATTTTGAACAATCTTGCAAAAAAAAAAAATTAACACCTCTCTATTAACTTTAATTATTGTTTCATTGACCAAAGGGTTTACGGAGATTTCTTCCTTAAAATGAAAGATTGCGTTAAAATGAACATCATGATCATACTAAGGGTACAACTTTAATGAGCTCCAGCGGCCAACTCGAACTTTGAGCAAACTAAGGTTGAAAATTTTTAAGGTTTGGTGAGTTGAAAATTCTCCGCCTGAATTAAATTTGCAACTCATGAATCTCAATGTAATTACATAACCAATATAGCCTTTATTGCTTGCTAGCGATTTAAATTTGTGTAAAATGTTTATAGTGTTATAATTTAAATGTCCAAGTGAGACTAGAATTTGAATATGTTAATTTAATACTTTTAAAATTATATTTGTAATATTTAATATCTAAAATAAAAAAATACAAATCGATAATATTATTAAATCAATTTGAACCCCATTTTGACTTCAAAAACTAACCTAAATCCAATCCGAGTCCAACTCAATTTTTCATATGTTGGATTAAAATTAAGATATATATAAACCGCCATAGATTAGATTAGATTAAAAACGAAAAAAATTATATATAGACAAGTCTCAATTTGATATCTAACCGACCCAATCCAAACCATTGACATCCCTAGATAATACCCTGCTCTTTACTAATAGATTTGGTAAGTAATAAAATCAGGAAACAGCACTATAACAAAAGAAGAGAAAGTAAGAGAAATATATATATGGGAAAAATACTTTTGGTCACAATTCGTAAGGTTATGTAAAGAAGATGGCTTAAAACAAAACAAGCAAATTAGATTTACAACATTTCCTCTGATGCTCTGCTCTTTTGGTAGTTCATGGTTACAAATTAGAGTTTCAACATGCAGACTTAAAAGCCATCACAACCTTGGTTCATGGACTTGAACGCAACCATAAAACCAGTAAGATCAGAGCACGATGAAATTATATCTTGCAAGTACAACAGCTCAAATCCATATGCATAATTGTCCCGAAACCCCATCAAAGAATTCTGCTTCAGTAGCATCGTCTACTACAAAATCAGTGAAGTGGCCAACCAACTGCTCAGAATTCTATTCCACTTGAGATAATTCATCCATTTCCACTATAACATGTTAAGAGGAGGAAAAGTACTTTCGGTGATATAGTTAAATACTCTCAAAAAGTTTGTTCGAGAATTTCATCTTACCAATGGAAAATGCATATCTCATCAGGAAGTAATTTTTTTCCTTGACTTATTTATATACACTTGATGCTTGATCTTGCCAGAAGCCAAGAGATACAAATGCATGTATAGATTCTAACAAGCCCATGGAGAACCACCATAATAACGGCTGAAGCCGTTGACATCATCATGGTTATGTCTCCAAAGTTTCTTTTTTCCACTCCTCTTTCCTTGAGTCGTTTTTTTCATGCCTTGCCAACCCCCAACTCTCAATTTTCTTTTACCTTCTTCTTACCAGACTTATATTTGGAAGAAGCTTTCCTTTTCTTTCCAGAAGACTGTTCACTAACATCTCCAGCAATCCCATCTCCTCGTGGCGGTGGTTCCTCATCATCTAACTGCCAATTGCACAAAAGCTCCTGCTGCTCTCCACAGCATGGCTGTAATGGCTCTCCAGCTCCAGAAAGCAAGCTAGTAAAAGTGACCTCCCCATTTAATCCTCCTTTGCGCTTCAGTAAGACTGAGTCTGGTCTAATTATGGTACCAAGAATGCTCCTGTTGGGCCCCAGGCCAATAATAGTCCTTGGATTTGTCAAGGTTGAAAGTGCTACAGCAAAGGCTGATCTAATCTGCAGCGAAAACATTTGAAAATGCACTCTCACAGGACATTCAAATAAACCTAAAAAAAACTGTTTCATAAACCGCACAGAGTTAAACGTTAAACTCCCAGGTAAATCCAAGAAAAAAAACAATTTGATTTCATACAACCAACATTAACAGCAGCAAGAGTTGAGAAAAAGATAAACTATTTTTTTTAACAAACCTGGAAATAGTTGAATGAGTTCATCCCAATATCATTCTCTGGCGCTTAGTTCATCATAGGAAATAACACTAGTTAATAACCATTGGAAGATAAAATATATCCTTAAGGTTCATTCTTATCCCCATCAATGTGCTAAAAACAGGGAAAAAAGAAGCAAGACTATTATTTGTCAGTTAAAAAGAATTAAGAAGTGAATCAGAAAGTTTTTTTCTTTTTCGTTTTTTTAATGTTGCAAACTGAAGGTGGAGGTGGGACAAGCCTTCCAAGGGTCCTGTTTGGGAACTTCATATAAGGTTCACTGATATTCTGAACCTCAGCCTTTGATTTCAAATCAGTCCCTTCAAAATTTAAATAGGAAAAAAATAAGAACAAGTCACAGCTGCCTCACACCCACCAACCCATACTGCCATGCCCCAAATCGTGCTCATACCAACATCTTAAGTGACACCCTCAGGTGCATGCGAGCAATAGGACTTTGGCTGGTCTGAGTGTATATGCCTGCTACTGCCGCTGGATTCCTCTAATTCCTCTAATCATTATATAACAAATCAGAATCTGCAAGTTAACCTGTGGGTCCTTGATGGAGATGAGAAACGGCCGTCCCTTAATTAAAAACCTAAAAGAAGAAAACCCAACAAAAGGTTACTTCAACCACATGTTGAATTTCCAAACAAAAAGTGAATGCTAACTTTATCATAAAGATACTTTGTATACTGATTACCCTTTGTCACTCTTCAAAAAGAAGGTGCCAGCTCCTTTGCAAGACAGACCGACATCCATAGTGTTCAATTTGCATCCATAGAAATCAAAGAAGTTCAGCTATTTTCCCGAAACAACATATGAGACAAAATGTAAGAAGTCTGTTTCACCTATTCTTATTTTTCCCTTATCCTTTTTCTTTCCAGTATCAGACACAATATAATCTAAATCTCTCAAAATAAAATTACACAATTATGTTTTCGAAAAATCATAATTAGGTAAACCTTATTGTATTGCAACCAATAAAAACTTGAAGTGTGTGAGATAAACTATTCAACTTGTTTTGATTCTACTTGATTTCAAGTTTATGTAAATTATGAATCAACAATTTCATATATCATATGAAATTGTTGATTCATAATTTACGTAACTTGAAAATTTCATATGACAAGTAAAAATTCTATCCCTAATGGTTAAAATAAAGCTCTGTTGAGTCCACTAAGAAGTACAAATAGCATTTATGAGAATGCATACCAGAAGGACTCCCAAGTTATATTCTGGAGAAGCTTGGCACTCACGGAGACTCTGTGGCATGAAAGGCATTATACAGTATGGAAGCAAAAGAAATTAAAGGGGATAAGAGAATGAAAGGAGGCAGAGAAAAACTGAGTTAAAAAAAAAACACTAAATTATTCTCTTTTTAGCTCTGTAGTAGAGTTGAAGACCTCGCTCCAGCCTTTTTTGTAGCAAAAAGAGCTTTGGAAAAACATATTTCCCTCAAACGAAAATTTCCCGAGTGTCATACCAGAAGAGTCCCAAAGCTCATTTGTAACAACTGCTCAAAGGCAAATGAAATTGTGCCTTATTCCTCTTCGATATAAATTTATGGTGCAATCACCAATCATTTTTAGTTACTTCCAACTGATGGCCAAACATAGATCTCCACCAGCAGTTTCAGTGAAAGCATGGTTCGCCTAAGATGTTTGCTAATTATGATAAGACAGCACCAAGATGTTTTTTGTTAAAGTGAGGTTCAATCAAGTTTTTGTTATGCCCATGAGTAATCTAACACACACCAAACACACACAAACACAATAATTTACGAGGTTCGGCAATTTGCCTACATCCCCGGGCAGAGACAGTTGATTTTGTATATTGAGGAGGAATTACAAAGAGAATGCTCACACTAGAAAGCAAACTACACCTCACTCTACACCTCACTTTTATGCTCTTTTCTATATCTGATCATTCAGTTGCTCCCTCTATTTATACATGAAGGAGGGGAATCATAGAGAGGAAAAAACAAGAGCCCATCACATGGGCTCATATCTTTTCCACCGAAAGGTGGATTGAACTCAACAATGGCTGCTAAGAGATAATGGCTGCTGGAAAGAGTCAACAATGGCTGCTGGAGAGAGAGTCAATAATAGCTGCTGCAGATTGAGCCAAAATCCAACAAATTTCCACCTTGGCGAAAATCTCATCGCCTACACAAATCAACTTCCTGCCAAGGCGTCCTAAGACGCTATACACCCTTGGTGTTCAATACTGCGAGATGTGGATCAAATCCAAACAGTGTTGGAACTTGACCCCAGTAACGATCTTCGTTAACATGTCTGCCGGATTATCCGCTGTACCAATTTTCTGAAGTTCTATGTCCCCTTCTTCCAAAATCTCGCGAACAAAGTGAAAACGGACATCAATATGTTTAGTGCGAACGTGATGCACCTGATTCTTCGCCAAGTGGATTGCGCTCTGACTGTCACAATAGACGGTAACTTGTTCCTGCTCAACGCCAAGGTCTGCTACCAATCCATGTAACCAAATGGCTTCTTTGATGGCTTCTGTCACAGCCATGTACTCAGCTTCCGTAGTGGATAGCGCAATCGTGGACTGCAATGTAGAACGCCAACTTACTGGTCCTCCTGCCATAGTGAACACATAACCAGTAGTGGAACGACGTTTGTCGAGATCACCTGCATAATCGGAATCAACATAACCGACTACCAGATGATCGACTGCATCACTTCTCTTGAACTTCAGACCATGGTCCACGGTCCCCTGAATGTACCGTAGAATCCATCTGGCCGCATGCCAATGTGCCTTTCCTGGATTGTGCATGTATCTGCTCACCATGCTAACGGCCTGGGAGATATCAGGTCTCGTGCACACCATTGCATACATTAGGCTACCAACCAAATTTGCATAAGGGAATTTTGCCATGTAATCCTTATCTGAATCACTGCTGGGAGACTGCGCTGCACTGAGCTTGAAGTGCGGGGCCAACGGAGTGCTAACTGGTTTCGAGTTCTTGTCCAAGCCGAAACGCTGCAGAACTCGCCTCAGGTATTGCTTTTGAGTCAGGTGAACTGTGCCCTTCGCCCTGTCTCTGGTAATCTCCATGCCCAGAATTTTTCGTGCTTCTCCCAGGTCCTTCATCTCGAATTCTTGGCTCAACTTAGCCTTCAAACGATCTATCTCCACCTTGCTCTTAGATGCCACTAACATGTCATCGACATATAAGAGCAAATAGATGAAGGAACCATCTGCAAGGGTTCTGAAATATACGCAGTGATCGAACTGACTACGCGTATAATTTAGATCTAACATGAAGCTATCGAACCGCTTGTACCACTGTCGGGGGGATTGCTTCAATCCATACAAAGACTTCTTCAGACTACAGACTAGTTTTTCCTTACCAACTTCTTTGAACCCATCTGGTTGAGACATATAAATATCCTCTTCCAGGTCACCATGGAGAAATGCTGTCTTCACATCAAGTTGTGCCAACTCGAGGTTAAACTGGGCCACCAAAGCTAGCAAAATGCGAATCGAAGAGTGTTTGACGACCGGAGAGAACACTTCATTGTAGTCGATTCCCTCCGTCTGAGCATAGCCCTTGGCTACCAGTCTAGCTTTGTAGCGTACTCCATCTCTGCTAGTTGGATCCTCCTTCTTGGTGAACACCCACTTACAGCCAATTACCTTTTGTTTCTTTGGAAGCGACACAAGCTCCCAAGTCTAATTCTTGTGAAGAGACTGCATCTCCTCATCCATAGCTATCTTCCAGTCAGCCCATTCAGTGGACTGTGCAGCTGCTTTGTAAGTGGTGGGGATATCATCCCCAACTGTTGGTAGTGCATATGTGACGTAATCTTGTAGACGAGCTGGTTTAACTAGCTGTCTCCTTGGTCTGTTGACTGCAATAGATTCAAGCTGTAGTGGAGGTGCAGTGGTTGGGCTAGCATTATCGGTATGTTGATTATCCTCCTCCTCATTTACGGCTGAATCATCTTCATATATTGGAGCCTTAAGCTCCACCTTCTGCGAATTCCTGGCTGATTCGCTGCTACTGCTGCTGCTTTCACTGGAGCCTTCATGCTTCTGTGGATGAAGCATTTCAGACTCGTTGAACTTTACATCTCTACTGACAATGATTTTCTTTGACTTAATGCACCAGAGTCTGTACCCCTTCACGCCTGTACTAAAGCCCAAGAAATTTGCTTTCTTGGCTCTAGGGTCGAGCTTGTCTTCCTGAACATGATAATAGGCAGGACAACCAAAGATATGAAAAGAATCATAATCAGTAGCAGGAGTACCTTTCCACATTTCCATTGGTGTTTTTCTGCCATTTGCAGCTGCGGGCAATCGGTTGATCAGGTGGCTAGCATAAACCAAAGCTTCAGCCCAAAAATGTTTCCCAAGTCCAGCACTCAGAAGCATACACCGGACCTTATCCACCAAAGTCCGGTTCATTCGTTCTGCCACCCCATTCTGTTGCGGTGTCTTCCGCACGGTGAAATGTCTGACAATACCTTCTTTTCGGCATAAGTCAAAGAATGGATCCTCTGTGTATTCTCCTCCGTTGTCTGATCTGAGCCGCTTAATCTTTCTGCCAGTTTGGGTTTCCATCAATTTCTTCCAATTTTGGAAGATCTCCAATACTTCATTTTTGCGTTTCATCGTGTACACCCACACACGACGAGAGTAATCATCAACAAAAGTAACAAACCAGTGTCTACCGCCAATCGATGCTGTTCGGGATGGTCCCCAAACGTCGGTATGCACATAATCAAGAATTCCCTTCGTTCGATGAATTGCAGTGCCGAACTTGATCCTGGTTTGTTTTCCCATAACACAATGCTCGCAAAAAGATAACTTGCAAGTCTTGGCACCTTTGAGTAAACCCTGCTTTGCTAGAATCTGCATGGACTTCTCCCCGGGATGACCCAGACGCATGTGCCAAAGTCTGGTCATGTCCGCATCAGTCTCGTCTAGCTTCTCACAAACTGTGGAAGCTTCACCTCCAATGGTACTCCCTTGTAGGAAGTACAGGTTGCCATGCTTCATTCCCTTCATGATCACTAGAGCTCCCATTACCACATTGAGAACTCTGGCTTCAATGCTGATTCTGAATCCTTTCGAGTCCAGGGCTCCGAGTGAGATGAGGTTCTTCCGCAAGTCCGGTACATACCGAACTTCTGTCAATGGCTTGATAGTTCCATCATGCAATTTCAAATGGATGGTGCCTATCCCCTTCGTCTTACAGGCAAAGTCGTTGCCCATAAGTACTGATCCACCGTCAATCTCTGTGAATTCAGCAAACCATTCCCGGTTGGGACACATGTGATAGGTGCATCCGGAATCTAAGATCCACTTGTCATATTGGGACATGAGTGAAGATCCGGTGAAAGCAAAATCCTCTTCATCACTAGCTGTGTTGGCTGTGGAGGGTTTATCCTTCTGCTGCCCTTTTAACTGTGGGCAATCCTTCTTCCAGTGTCCCTTGTTGCGACAGTAGGAACACTCATCTTTGGCAGGTCTTCGTCTGTCTGATGGACCACGAGATCTGCTATGAGGCCTTGGTCGAGAATTTCTTCTATTCACCTTGCTTGCAAGCTGTTTCGTTTCTGATCTGCCTCTAGCTGCAAAGGCTCCGCCGGAAGTATCTCTGTGTATCTGCTTGTCTATCCTGCGACACTCATTGTTCTGAAGTACACTAGATACTTCGTCAAATTTAATCTTTTCTTTCCCGTACAACAGTGTGGTAATTAAGTGTTCATATGTGTCGGGCAAAGAATTTAACAAAAGCAGAGCTTTATCTTCATCTTGAATTTCGACATCCAAGTTTTGCAAATCAGCTAACATTTTATTATAATTATTTAAATGTTCGGCCATAGATATACCTTCACGAAACTGGAACCTGAAGAGCCTTTTTTCAAGTAGAGGCGACTCTCTATGCTCTTCGTCATGTACTTGTCCTCCAATTTTTTCCAGAGTACCTTCGCATTTGCCTCCTTCATCACGAAGTACTTCTGGTCCTTCATGAAGCAAAGTCGGATTGTGCTGCAGGCCTGGCGATTCACCTTTTCCCAGTCTGCATCCGTCATATCCTCAGGCTTCTTCTCCTCCAGGGCAATCTCCAAGTCTTGCTGGAACAAGACATCCCTCACTTCGCACTGCCACATGCCGAAGTTGTTCGTACCATCAAACTTTTCCACCTCAAACTTCGCGTTGGATGCCGTATTCCTTCGCGAGGAGCTGCTCGTTGTGGAGCTGCTCGGTGTGGTGGTATCTGTATTATGTCTTTCTTCTGCCATACTAACAATTTCCCGCTTTTAGAAAATTTCTCCAAAGGCTTCACTAAGGTAGAACAGCAACTTAGGAGCAAAATTACCAGAAACGGAGACTACGGTTGTGTCCGGAACGGCCGAAAATGGTGGGAACCAGTTTGAACTGGCAAAAAAAAAGGCCAAAATCGGACCGAAAACAGCAAAAAATGAATCTGGTCAACGCTGGTCAATGGTCAACGCCAGTCAATGCCGGTCAGCGGTCAATGCCGGTCAAAGTCCGGTTAGCAGGTCCAAATGCGGGTCGGGTCGGATCTGGATCGGGTTGGTTCAATCGACCACGGGCTGGACTATTTTAAATGAGCTGGGCTTAATGAAGTGAACTGGGCTGGTCAACTCTGGGCTTGACCAATGGACTTGGGCTGGGGCTTGTGGCTTCTAGACTGGGCCAAGTCAAGTCTTGACTAGGCTTTCTGGTGTTGGGCTGGGCCTTTGCAACTGGGCTGAAAAAAAATGGGCTGGTCTGAGTAAAATGGGTCGAGTTGGTTTACTGAGTCACCGAGTCGACTCAGCTACTGTTCATCTTCTCTGCAAAAATTCTGAATTTCAGAGTTAAGGCCGCGTTTGGCAAAAAACATAAAAACAAAAGCTTTAAACGGCTGCTACGGCCTCGTTTTAGCTCCGATTTCAACGTGTAAGATACCGTTGAACTCGTATCGACGAGCTCTACAATTAAAACTCCAAATTTGAGGTGTTTGGATCTGGTCAGATTGTGGACCTGAGCTCTGATACCATTTTTGTTATGCCCATGAGTAATCTAACACACACCAAACACACACAAACACAATAATTTACGAGGTTCGGCAATTTGCCTACATCCCCGGGCAGAGACAGTTGATTTTGTATATTGAGGAGGAATTACAAAGAGAATGGAATTACAAAGAGAATGCTCACACTAGAAAGCAAACTACACCTCACTCTACACCTCACTCTTATGCTCTTTTCTATATCTGATCATTCAGTTGCTCCCTCTATTTATACATGAAGGAGGGGAATCATAGAGAGGAAAAAACAAGAGCCCATCACATGGGCTCATATCTTTTCCACCGAAAGGTGGATTGAACTCAACAATGGCTGCTAAGAGATAATGGCTGCTGGAAAGAGTCAACAATGGCTGCTGGAGAGAGAGTCAATAATAGCTGCTGCAGATTGAGCCAAAATCCAACAGTTTTGTGGCCTGGTTTTATACAGTATAGTAGTATTATTCTTTATAGACAGAATAACACTAAGAAAAAACTTAAATGACTCACATCCAAATTTGTTTACTCCTGAAAGAATCATTAAGAAAAAGAACAGCCCATATACGTTAACAAGTAATTAATCTCTTTGATCTTAAGAAGGCCTTTTATGGAGAGGAAAAATCGATTGTAGATGTAAAGAATGAATAGTTTACTACACTTAACTGTTGGCTCAACAGGAGATTTTTTGTAAGAGAGAATGAACTAAGTTCTTAGATTTTTTTGTCTTCTAGATAACTCTTTTGTACATGGGTTGTCACCCCCTTATGCCTTTGATACTAATCTTTACTTATCAAAAAAAAAAATTTCTCTTTGATTTTTATATATCGTGCAAACTAAATGGCCGATTGGCCCATGGAATTTGCTGGTGAAGAGGAAGATAATGTCTAATTATGTAAATACATTTGAATAAATTTAGCATGGTTACCAGTGCAGCAGAGAAGCATGATTACACGTGCTGACTCCTTAGAAACTTTCATATGAATAGCAGTTATCTTACGTTTATTCATCAATCCATATCTAGTTCAAATATGAATTCTCAATATTTTTAATGTTTTCCTGTTTCTTTCTAAAATTTTGTAGTCATAGGTTGTCTTTGCATATTATAGCATAGAAGCCAGGGTGAGTTTCCACAGGCCAGCCAAGTCCAAGCGTGTTGTGTGAGCACAAGCTAGAATCGCATTAGTGTTAATGCAAATGTTAATCTTCACTTGCCTGCAACATCGCCATAAGCATAGAAAGGAGGGCATATGAACCTATTCCACCTGAATAGACCTGCATGCTTTAAAGAAATTTTGAATCACCCAGACCGCAAGAGCAGATCATTTTAAATGAAGCTTCAATCTATTATGGAACTACACAGAAAAACAAATTCACACCTCATTCAATTCCCTCTGTTGTAAAAATACTTTCAAGATCAAACACAATGGCCGTAATTGAGGCCACTTTAATACTGCATCCTGAAAATAGAACCACAAATGGCCATAAATAAAATTTTGTAAAGTATATAAATCAGAAAGCATGTAGTAGAGGATATGCATAATACACACACACACACTTAAAAGAAATTCCCAAAAATAGACACTGCCTGGTTCAAAAAAAATATATAAACTTCGTTTTAACTACACCATTAGAAACTAATCTAGAGATATGGAGTATATAACCCACAAGAAAAAGGTATAAACATGCAGGTTAAAAAGATATGAACTTGAAAATTATGAGATGCAATGCGATACGATACTTTCTCAAATCAGAACATTTTTATAGTTGAGATGTTAAAAACAAATTCAGGTATATTTAATTATATTCTCCTGGTAGTAACCTTAAGTTTAAGGTAAACCACTGTCTACCCATATTTAGGAAATGCCAATAATATGCAAAACTTCAGTGCTATAATACTTCTCACGACCAAAAACCTTTATTAAGCATATTGACCCCTTCCCACAGCATGGTGATATCATGCCACATTTCATCACAAATAAGCTTTAGTACCTACTCCGATATATGACTTCTAAGCTGAGCCCCCTTTTTCTGTTTAATAAGGCAAAGTATTTTTGAAAAAATATATATTTTAGTTATATTTGTCCCCTTTGAAAAAGCTCAAAGACTAAGAAAGTGCATTAATTGCATGCAAACCACTTAATATGGGTCTTAATATACCAATTTTACCACTCAAAGATTATGAAAGTGCATTAATTGCATACAAACTACTTAAGTAATTGGAGTAATAATGAAGAGTATTACTAGAAGATTGATGTCTATGACCGGGGACAATATTTTGAGACATCCTAAAATGAAAATGAAGACAAATATTATGGGACAGAGGGAGCGGGAGCAAATCTTAGTATCTTACCAAATCAGCGGCCAAACATGAACTAGGTACTTATCATTTGATGGAACCTAAAGTGCCAACAAAATTTCGATAAGCATTATCAATTTATGTAACTTTAATAGTTCCTCATGTCACGTATGTTGTTGAGATTTAAAATATTACATTTCTTTACATAATGTTTGAAGCCGAGTTTACAGGAACATGTGAGGCTTGGTTTTGGATTTGATTATCATAATTAATAAAAAGTCTAGTTAAAATTTTAAAACTTTCACCACTAATTTCTTCTTCTTTTTTTTTTTTTTTTAAATATGCATACATACACATTATAGTACCTAGCAATAACTAGTATATACAATGGGTTTGTTTGGGTGTGCTTAAAGCCAGCTTTAAGCCGATGCTTAATTTTTAAAATTTGCAAAAAATTAGTCAAATTAAATCAAATCTTATTGGATAACAATTGAAATATCAATTAATAAGTGGTTTGATTTGATTTGACTAAGTTTTTTTTTACCAATTTTAAAAAATAAGCAATGGCTTTAAGCAAGCCCAAACAAACCCAATAAATGTCAATAATCAGTATGACATGTCTTTACTAAGAAAGAATCCAAACGAACAGATGTATGTATAAAATTGTTCAAAGCTTCCAAATAGTTGATCTCCTCTAACCTTCAGCGAAAGGATTAAAATTAATATATTATGTGCATAGCATCAGTGATATAATTTGTGGAATGAACACTATAAGAAGCGAAGACAGATATTGCAACAAACCATGATAAAAACAGCCACTTTTGATCCATTTTGCACATCAAAATTGGGTCATATAAATATCAATCAATTTACAACGACGATAAACACTCAATTATAAATTAAAATCATCAAATAAATGCACAACAAATCAAGAAGCATAGTTGAAAAATGGCACAGACAAACTTTTTACCTGTGCATATTATTGGCCAAATAGATTATTTGTGATACTAATTATGCCAAACCTATCTCTAGTTCTAAATTCCAAAGCAACTCCCCATATAAGATGACATCATGACAATAACATTACAATAAAGAACCTTACATGAAATTCAAAAGCTATGATGAAACACGTTAATAATGTTTGACTACATAGAGCATTTATTAAATGAACAAATACAGTCTCAATGGACCACAGCTGGCACACAAATGAAGTAAATAGAAAAACCGTATATCAAATGCAACACCACTTTTCTTCTTGATAAATTTAATAATTGGAACGTGAGCCTTTGCAATCACATGAGAAATAGAGAGAAATAAAAAATAACAGATTATAAATTTGTCATAATGATTACTTTTAAAAAAAATGTCATAATTATAGTATCAAAATAGTCAAGGGAAATAAACCTGTATTTTTTTAGCAATGCCTCTTTGTGCCGGTGCTCTAGAAAGAGCATGCAAACCAGTTTGTGGGGTTTTGATACCCAAACCCAGAATCACGACCTACACATTAAGCCAAAGGCCACACTTTAGTTTACCAACTACCGAAATCCTCAATCAAAAGAAAATAACAATATATATATACTTTTAAGGGAAAGGCTACAATCCATTTACTCAAGGAAAATGAACATTATATTTCCAATATGATCTTTCTATTATTTCCTCTTTTCCTAGCCTGGTTTGACTCACTTAAAGATCATTTTATCTATCAAAGTACAAAAAGATGCTTCAAAATTAAATTCTATTGATATGCAGTCATGATTCATAGAGTAGAAGGTCAAACAAAAAAAGTTGACAGCTAAAATTCATTCTCATACAGAAGAAGAAGCAACTAGGCCATCTTTCAGAGGCATGGCCGAATATCATACCTTTGATCTTTGATTACAAGCAATCTAATAAGCTAAAAGCATAATTATAAAAATAAAAAAATAAAAAAAAGCTAAAAACAAACCTTTTTTCTTAATTCCTTTGAAGGAACCACCTCATGGTTTTATGCAATAAGAAGAAACATCATACTTACATCAATATCACTAGTTGGAAGATAAAACCCTCTCCTGAATGACCTGAAAACATCCACCTACAAAGAGAGAGAAGTAGCATAACATTGGCAACACTAAGCTTTTTGAGGAAGGAAGAGGGAACAAGAGAGGAGACAGTCAATTATACCTTGCAGTTGGGCCATACATATTTAATAACATCAAAAACACATTCTATTGCTGCATTCCGTGATGCTTGTTCTTCTGGAGTTGGAGACACAAAACCACAAAAATCTACTATCTCTGTAATACCCAAGATCAATCAACAAGTCATACTTCCATTTATAATGTATGATATTGATTAGGGCTGTTGGGAACCTACTCATCACAATTTCTTTTTAAGTAAATGATTTTTTTTTAATAAAATAAAGTAAATGATCTAAAATCAAACAAAAACAAAACCACGTATATCAAACCTGGCTTCACCATGTATCTACTCTAAAACCCAGCATACTTACCACCACCAATTTAACAATCCCTAAAAATAACAACAACAAATCCAAATTTTACCAATTCCAATAAAATTGTATTCTTTTTCATTGCTCAATTACCTTTATGCAACTGAAGCATTGGGCTCTTAAACCTACTATTCCCCCTAAACCACCCGCGTTCAAGCCGGCTCCGCTTCATTATCAGCCACCGCTTTCTTCTCCTTATTACTTGTTTTACACTCAGCCACGGGCGTCTTCAGTTCAGCCATGGGCATATGCGGCTCAGCTTCCTGGGCCATACCCGGCTGAGGCTCCTGCAACCCGGCTTCCACGTCCAGGGAGAAAAAATCAGGTGCGGCGAGTCCACCGCCCTAGAATTTATCACCAACATTGAAATCTCATTGCGGAAGACACTGTAGGGCTCGGGAGATCGATCAGATGGCGGAGATTGAGTAGAATTAAATGGTTGATATTGATTGGAGAGGGATAAAGAGAAGGGACTTAGGGTGTCATAGAGATAAATCGGGGTCTGGGTTTCGGTTAGGGGATCCATTGGGGATGACAGAGATGACTAGTGGATGGTGTTTACAGAGAAAGAGAGGCAGAGGGGTTTAGAAAGAGGGAAATTGGAGAGAATAGCAAAAGGGTATCTTCTAAATATTGGCAAAAATCTATGGAATGTGCTTAAAGTGTCAGTTTCTGTTTCTTAGGGTTTAGGGTTTTAAGATATTCATTTTTTTTCAATTAAGAAGAAAAAGAGTTTTAATTTATGGTAGTAAATACTTTACATTATTTTTCACTAATTCATCTTCTCTCTTTTCTTTTCTTTTCTTTTTCTCTCATAGTGAAGTAATTACATGTAAGTGGATGATCTCTTTGTAAATTGACTTATTTACAATAGGATTCTTTTTCTCACTATTTTATTGATATTTTTGTAAAGTTCAAATGAAACAATAGGTGATTTCTAGTTGTAAATAATATATTTACATTTGTTAGCGTCATTAATGAGCTAAACATGATAGTTTTATAAAACAAATTTCATTTTTCGTCTTTGAAAAGTGTCACCCATATCCCATTTATGTAGTTTATTTTTTATTCATTTCAATTAGATCTTTAACGTTATATATTCATTTTAATTGAAATCTTTGTATTTAATTTCGTTGAGTTTAACCTAACAAGTTTGATACGAAGTGTTTATTTATCATAAATTTCTAGAACAATACCTAATTAACTTATTAAAATCCTTATGAAAAATTTGTAAGCCATAAACCTTCGCACGTCCTGAATGGAATAAATCTATGGAGAAGGTTCTTTGGATGTTGCAACTATGGTTGAAGGTAGATGCAATCATGTGAATGATCTAATAGGAATGCATTTATAACATGAAAAACTCAATTGAGACAAACCAAAAATGATTATGAACACAAACAAAATGGGTGACAATATTCTGGGACGAACACTAGTTTATATATCTCTTAATATATCAAGTTTTAATTATTGAGTTAAGTATTGTGTCTATTATGTTTAATAGTAGAGAGAAAGGAAAAGAGTGAAAGATGTGTTTTCTCCGATCAATTTGAAATAGTAAATAATTTGAGATATATAATTTGATCATTTGACCAAATTGTTTTATAGCAAGATTTATACTTTACTTCAAAAATTTGCGATACTACATTTTTTTGAAGATTATGTTTGTTTTTATTTTTATTGAATTTGGAACATACCTTTATGAGAAGAGAATGGTAATTATTGGACTAAAGCACCAAACTAAAAAAGAATACAAACTTCTAACATTGGAATTTTGTAAACCAAAATATAAATGTGCATGAAATACTCACTTTTAAAATATGAATATTTGAAACATATAGAATCCGAGCTTAGAAAGGAAATTATTTGATACTTTATAAACATTGTTCTTTCCTTTTATATTTACGTGGGATTCACTCAATAAATTATTTGGTAAATTATATTAATCAACATAAGGTTAGTTTATGATTATACTTACCTCACATAGTTACTAAAATATACACTTATCCACCTATCGTTAGCTTTCTATTAGTTAACTGCTCAAAATCCAATCAAACCTTTTACCCAAGTAGCACCCAAACCTTGATTGTATTTTGTAATTGTTAAGTGTAAAGTTGGGTTTCCAATAAGTTTTGATGAGTTGACATAAACTTTGACTAGATTTTGAACAGTTGACTAAAGGCTAACGATAGGTAGGTAAGTGTATATTTTAAAATCTAGGTTAGATAAGTGAAACTATAGATTAATCTCATGTAGGTTAATGAAATTTACCCTAAATTATTATATGGTCCTTGTATGAATATGAGAAGAAAGAACAATACTGTCATAATTTTGAATAATTTTTTGGTTTATGAAACCTTGAAGATGATCGTTAAACTAAAAAGTTATCGTTTATGAATATTATTCTTAAATATATCGTATACATGTAGATATATATATATATATATATATATATATTTTTTTTTTTTTGTGTTGGTGAGACTGAGACAATTAGGAAATGCTTTTAACTAGGTGGACAAATTAAGACACCACATAAATTTATGAATGAATTTGTCCAATTTGATGACTTATTAGACAAAAGAAGGAAAGAAAAGGTCAGTTAAGTTAGTGTACTTTTCATATATTAAAAAAATGTAAGATTCCAAATTCAAAGCAAGTTTCTTTTTTCTTTTTTTTTTAAATTCTTACAGCAAAAAATAAATAAATAAACAAAAATCCAACAAATTAACTTTCTACATTAGTAATTGAGTCCTTACCTTATTTCAAAAACTATACCAACCATGAAGAAAAGGATGTTTTAATTATTTTTGTGTGTGTGTGATAGGAACCATGAAAAGAATTTGAAGTAGTAACATATTCTCCTAACCATATAAAAAAACAAATTCCTACTCATAACACAAATATTAAAACTCATCATGATCCTTCTTTCTCCTCCTCCTCCTTCTCTTTACAGTTTTTGTTTTTTTTTTTTTGTGAGGTTAACTCTTGCCTTTATTGCTTCTGTTCTTCTCCTAGTACTGGATCATTGTTTGGTTCACATTTTTAATAAATTCTCAGAAGAAGAAAAAGAAGAAGAAGAATGTTTTGCTTTTGTGAGCTGAACTCTTGCCTTTATTGCTCTTGTTCTTCTCCTAGTACTAGATCATTGTTTGATTCAGATAAATTTTTAATAAATTCGAAGAAGAAGAAGAAGAAACAAAGAAGAAGAATATTGGTCCTTCTGATTAAGAAGAAACTACGCTAAACGTGAGTACAAACCCCAAAAGCTTCCTTATAGCTAGGAAATTGGTTGTAGACTTAAATGAGTTATTAGCTCTTTCACTTGTAACTCGTGATGGATTCAAAGAAAGAACATATATCATCAATTAATACTTATAGTGGGTGTGCGATATGTTTAGAGGATTTCAAAGAGGGAGATGCTTGTCTAGTTCTTCCTATCTATTACCATGTTTATCATTATTCTTGTATCGAAGGTTCATGGAAAAACGAATCTGCCCGCTTTGTCCAATTGTTTTGTAATGTATTAGTGATATCTATTTGAAATACATGTATTTTTATTTTAAAATAGTTATAAAATCTTGAATGAAATACGAAATTTATGAATTTTACAATTTCGTGACTTTGTTCAAGTCTTCGTCTCTTGTGTTAAGGATAGAGTGAATTCATGAATTTGAATGGCAGTGTAAAAATTTTAACTTCTGAACGGGATATTTTATATTGGGCTTTCATTTGGTGGACTCACCAAACCCAAGCTTATCCCAAACTTTGTTTATTATGCCTAAAAAGTGATTTGTAAACTTTGATCATCATGTCTAACAAGTGATTTGTTGAGATATGACTTAAGACAAAAATACTTGGATGGGAAGTTATTTTTGAAATAGAGCTCATTGGCTTAAGCCTTGAGTTCATATGATCTCCAACATTATATATTAGATATTCGTTTAGTGGACTCTTCAAACCCAAATTGCTGTCAAACGTTGGTCATCATACCTAACAAGTGATTTGTAAACTTGGGTCATCATGCCTAACAAGTGATTTATTGATATATGACTCATATTCTTGATGTGAGACCTCAGAAACTTGATGGACAAGATACTTGAGCGGAAAGTTATTTTTGACTTGGAGACCAATTAGCTTAGGAGCAAGTTTTGGATGACTACATATATGTGTACATTGGGAATATATATGAGGGAACAACATAAAACACAATGTCGAGAGATGTTTTTTTGGGTTGAGAGAGGGTGTACCAAGGTTTTTGGGATTGAGTTTGGGGGATAAAAACTCTATTGTTATTTTCTTGTATTTCTCTCATAGTAAAGAATGCGTTTATTTTCTTTCTCCCTAGACGTATACAGAACTGTATAGAACTATATAAATCTTACATATTCACTCACCTCACTTCATCTTTGTTTATTTTCTTTTCATTAATTTATCTGTGTGCCTAATTTAATTAAATCTAAGTATCAAATCTTTTTTCCAACACTAATTACTTATAAGACATGCAAAATATTCTTTTATTTTTAGAGAGTGGATGGTGACATCAAACTCAAAATGGAATAGCCAAAAATGAGGATATCCAATAACCACTCCCATCTCTTTGGTTATAGTGGAATAAGGTTAGCTATAGCCACATCATCACTTCACCCCAATTCCTGAGGAAAACTAAATTTGGACCCAGATTTTTGGAAAGGAAAGTGGTAAATACACTATTCATATTGCTGGATTCACGATAATAACATGGGTGTGAAGAGATGAATTTGTCAAACTAAATAAATGAGAGAAAAAATAAAGTTGGACAATCTCACGTGAAGGAAGAAATTTTGTTGGGAATTATCAACGTTTTATGTGGAAGAGTGATTCCATAACGAAAAGAACGGTGATCCATGGAACCGGTTTTGTTGGAGTTACTATAAAATCGAGAAAGTTCACTAGTAGTCGTGGAGAAATTGAATAGTAATTGTTTTAAAAATTAAGGTTTAATTACAAAAATACTCTTTGGTTGATTATATTTTCAAAAAATACCAGAGGTTTTTTTTGGAGGAAAAAAAATACTTTGTGGCATGTTTCTGTAAGCAAAAAATACTCTGTGATCGACTAAAAAAAACATATCATAGGGTATTTTTGGCTAACAGAAACATACCTAGGGTATTTTTTGCTAACAAAACATACCATAAGGTATTTTTTATCACCAAAAAATCTAATGGTATTTTTTGAAAATGGAGTCAACCATGAGTATTTTTTGCCACAAAAAAATCTCAAAGTATTTTTTGAAAATGTAGTCAATCACATGGTATTTTTTGTAATTAAACCAAAAGTAAAAAAAAGGTAAATATTGAAGTTACTACTCAATTTCTCCGTGATTACTAATAGACTTTCTTGGTTCTGTGATAGCTCTCACAAAACCGGATCAATAATATCACCACTCTAGCGAAAAACAAATAAAAAAAATAACTTCCTAAAGCCTTTCCAACAAATTTTTTGATATTCATATATGGGTGTGTCACGTCATACATATTTATATATAGTGATGGACATAAAAGCTTATGCTTTGAATTCATCATTCAAGTTCGGCCCTAAATTATGTATTTGGGTTATTAATTATTTTACGGGCTTTCCAACTCGTTTCTCTTAGGCACTTTCTCAGTTTCTTGCCAAATTTTGGTGGATATATTAATATTGGTTAGCTGTCTTTTTAGATGATAGATGAACGATTTTGATTAGATTTTTCTCTCGAATGACGTATAAAAAAGACAAAAGCTGAATCCATTGAAAAATTTTTAGAAAAAAATTATCTTTAGAATTGGGATCACTCCACACTTAATGCAATTACGTCAATAAATAAGTCCAATTTTTTCTTGTGTGCATATATGGCTCTCTCTATATAATTTTTGTTCTAAAACTAAAATCTAAATGAAGAATTTATCCATCTCATTGACAAGATCAAAATCCCATAAGTCACTGACCATGGTCAACATTTTTTCCCTTCAAAGTCTTTGATTTGAACGATTTGAGACTTGTCAACCACACAAATAATAAATAGAAAGAAAAATAATAAGATACGATATACCTAGATTCACCCCAGAATAGAGTTACATCTTGCTAGAAGTTTCACTATAATCAACCTCCAAAATCTCTTGTTATAATGTGCGCTTAGTACATAGAGAGTATTTATAAGCAACTTACGATGTCCTAATTAGGGTTTCCGTCATGTTGCAAAACCACGACTATTTATGGCCCACGCTCAAACCGTCAAGCAAAAAACCATATCCAAAACGTGTACAGGGCCTGGAATTCTACTCTTGTGGTCGTCGGGGCTCGACATATCTGGACTCGTGAAGTATGTACCAACTCTAACATGATTCTCTATCTTCTTCTTTTTTCATTACTATCACTCTTGATGATGTTCGAACTTCAATCTTTATTTGCATCGTAGGTCTTTTGCTCTTTTCCTCGTTTATCACATTCTTGACGGATTTCATACTTGTCCTCAATATCATCAAAGGTACATTAATCATGATCTTGAAGTAGAAGAAAATGGTAACAAACCGAGGAGCTTTCCTAATTGGTCTCGGCAAGTTGCAGCCTTGATAAATTTATGGGTGTTGGAAATGATATTCAATATGTTTATGCACAACGTAGAGGAAAGCATAGGATTAAGGAAGGAGGTGTTGGGGGGAATGTTGCGGTTTGTATTTTGTACAAGTCGCGATTCGAAATCAACTTTTAATTATGTGTGTGATTTTCTTGGAGAATTTTGGAGATGATGAACCGTGTTGAGCTTTTTCAGTGTGCAAGCATATTTTTCATTTGAGTTGTATTGATCATTCGTTGAAGAATAATGTAAGTTTCCCTGTTTGTCACAGTTGTGTCTTAGATGCCATGAGCTGGAAAAAAAAATAGGAACTTGATTTTGTGACAAAAGAATTAATGAAAGCACAAAAGATCATTATTTTTTCTTCTATTCTTTTAATTAGAAAAAAGAAATAAGGGATTTTTTCTTGCATGGAATATCCGAAGATCACTAAGCCAATCGGCCGGATCATAAAGGAATTGCTTTGCTTTTTCCCTCCAACATTTTGGTTAAAGACTTGTTTCTTTTCTTGTTGGTTGTATTTTGTATCAAGAATACTACAAACACTCTGAAATCTCTCTCTCTTGGGATGTTATAAATTAATTTGAGTATGATTAAGTATCTGTTAGATCAACTCCTCAGTAGTAAAAAAATGTGAAATAAAATCTGCAATACACAAAAAAAATTGATTATAAAGTGATTCCCACCAAATTCCAAAATTTAAGAAGTCGAAATCCATATGCAAAAGCAGTGTACTGTAGGATTTTACTTCACAACTTTTCTTGTAGAGGAGTTGATCTCGGTATCTGCTCCCTTCAAATCCACCTATCTGAGAGAATTTAAAAAAAAAATGAAGGTTCGAAAGGCAATGGAAGGATACATGTTTTTCGTGCAATTACTTTCTTTCCAGTTAAAATTATTTCAAAATAAAGGGGTGGATTTTTTCTATCGTTTCCTCTCATTTCCTTCCATTCTCAATCCAAAAAATGAGTTAGGGTATAAATGAGTTGGCAACAATGGTCTAATCTGTGCTTCATGCTAATTTAAGGTTTATGATCATGGATGCTAATGGCTCAAAATCTAAGTAAGACATAACTATTTGGTATTTAGAAAATGGATGATACATAATTTACTTAATTAAGAGAGAAAAAGAAAAACATCTTTTATAAACAACTTTAAAGTAAATCATTTAGGAGCTTTTATGAAATGGCTTATATTTCTTATAAACATAAATTAGGTCAAATATCTTAAAACATATTGTGAAAAGAATGAAAGTTGAAAAATAATTTTTAAAAAACTGAATTTATGTAAGAAAAATTGTTTTTAGTGTTGTTTTACCAAACATTAATAAACAATTTTTAGTTTCAGTGTTGTTTTCATGAAAAATTGTTTGAAAAACTGTTTTATAAATCAAAACTACCGCTAGGTTAATCTAATTTAAAATCTAAACTCTTCTCTTCTGGCCACTTAAAAAAAAAACACTTATGCCGTTTTTTTTTAAAGTTTTTAATCAACTAAGGTGTCATATGGGAACTCTCTTAAAGATGGATTAAAACCATTTTTTCTTCCCTATTTAAGAGGGTTCCCAAACCGCGTCTAACTTTTCTAATTATTACTTGTTTCCATAACAAAACTCATAACATAACATAACATAACTCAAACCAAATAATTGTATATATAAAAGATCCTCTCTAGTAACTTGGTGAAAATTTTCTCCAAATGCATTATTAGATGAACGTCACGTCAACACCATGGATGATGTTGCATTCAGAACAATCTGAGACACTAAATAACCCGACCCTAACTAACTCCAAACCTATCCTAACCTAAGATCAAATTGTTTGAAAGGGTAAGTGAGGCATTTGCAGACATCATACTCCCGACTTATCCTACAAAATTGAATTAACTCACACTCAGTTTGGAACCAAAAAAAATATAATAAATTTGTTCATTTATATTTTTATGGTAAAACACACGTTTTTTATGTATGCATTTAACAACAAAAGTTATATATTTGTAAGATAAAATTACCCTTTTTTTTTATAAAGACACTTTAGATACCACCTTCAAACATATCTTATGAATTTTGTGATAGAGTTGGTTGTAATTTATAAACGAATTCGATTAATAATTATTTTTTTAATGTACAACAATAATCTAACCTATCCTTAATCTCTTACAGATTTGTCCTAGTGACATTTAATCTCACTATGAATTTGATCTCCAATTTAATTCTTAAACGGAGAGGATCCAAATTCAATTTATACCTACTCACACAATAATTGTCATAACCAGCTAAAAAAGTCTCTTATCACAGTATCAAATATTTGCGTTGTACTAGCCCAAGAGTCTTAGTTTCAGAAAATTGAATAGAAAAAAATATTATTTGAAATCTATTTGTTTATAGTCTTAATTTTCTCCTAATTTTTTCTTTAACATCCAAGGAAAAAAAGAAAGAAAAGTCTTCAGTTTTTGTTTTTTTTTTCTTTCTTTTCATTTTTTTTATTTAAAAAAAATTCATCGGTGTAAGAGCAGAAAATACCAAGCTGGTCAACGATGACTAGTCTTCGACAGTGAAAGTCTCCTCCAAGTTGCTCTTTGTTTCCATGTAATTCCACTTAGAGTGCTAGTCATTTTCATAATGTACTACTAAGAATCTAGAACATGGAAGAAAAATGGGGATTGAAACTTCAACGACGACTCTCAAGTCTTCATCCATGAAGCTCTCCTCTAATTAATTCACCTCTCTCATTGGAGTTGGATTATTTGTTAATTAATAACTAAACATGTTTAGTATTACGAACAAAATCTATAAGGTTACTTTTTCTAAACTTCGAGTACAATTTAGTTAAAATCATTTGACCGTGATAGTTTCTTTTCAAAATACATGAAGTCACATAAAAAAAATTGAAAAAAAATAATTAATTAATTATAATCCCAACTTGAGTTAAAAAAATTTAAAATCTTTTTTTTTTTTTGTCTTTTCAAACCTAACAAATTTATTCCAAAAATGCTCTTAAAGATTGTTAGGAAATTAATCATAATTCTTTCTTTAATTTAATTGATGAACCATTTAGAAATTTGATTCATTTTAGGTAGACCAAACGGTACCTTAACATAAATGAACAATATGACTGAGTGTTGCTGAAAAACAGTTTCATTTTCGGAC
Source organism: Bretschneidera sinensis (assembly GCA_023935145.1). Classification (NCBI taxonomy): domain Eukaryota; kingdom Viridiplantae; phylum Streptophyta; class Magnoliopsida; order Brassicales; family Akaniaceae; genus Bretschneidera; species Bretschneidera sinensis. The sequence goes on from CM043698.1 coordinate 160,594,164, forward strand.
CCATGTGGAGCACTCAATTCATGATGGTTGCTTTTCTTTAATGGAAAGTAAACTGCAAAAAAAAAAAAAAAAAAAAAAACTTGAGTCATTGTGACAAAGGGATAAAAAAAAATCGAAAAATTCTTAATCATACAACCCTACCTGAAATGACAACACCACAAAATCACTCAATTGTTTTATATTACATTAAATTAAGTCAGTCGAGAAATTTCTTTGGAAAAAAGACCATTTGTATGGTTTTACAGATTCTTTATCTTTTGCCTTTCTTTGATCATGGTTTGTTTAAGTCATTCTCTTCTTGGTGCAAGGATGGCTTGCTTTGGTCGCCCATTAAAACCAGTAGAGATAGAGGTTCTACCTTGTAGAGAGGTTGAGCTTGGCCATTGACAAATATTGGATCTTAGTGACCTGTAGGTTCCACTTGTGTTTAGATATACAAACAGAATTACAAATGAGGCTGTGTATTAAAGTATAATTTGCAGGCCTAAGTGCACTTAAGCCTACTCTTGGCGAAACAGTACGAAAGTAGACAGTGAAAGAACAAAGATTTTTGAGGACAATATGGCGAAGGATGAAAATTGTTCAATTATTTTTTCTCTCTACCTGACAATGACAACATTGCTTTTTGATATGCTAAAGTTGGTTTGGATCTTTCAATTCAAGCAATTTCTTTTAAACTTCAGAATTTTTTATAATAATATTATCTTTACTTTCTTTGACTGGAAATTTGTGGCCCTCACATCTATTGCGGTCCAGCAGTTCTATAGTCTACACTTTGGATCTCACACTCATAAAAAACTGTTAACCGTGAACGGGAATGGCTATTTCATATTCTCCTTTCACCATCAATTAACCATTTCGCAATTTATGAATCAATTACCATCTCAAAAGAATATGGCTGACGCGGTTGTTTCTGTAGTCCTGGAAAAATTGGTCTCTGCTCTTGTTCAACTGGTGGATAAAGAGGCGACACTGGTTGTGGGTTTGGAGGAAGAAGTCAGAAGCCTCATCCACAAGTTTGAGGCCATCCAAGCTGTGCTTGATGATGCAGAGATGCGACAAGTGAAGGAGGCCACTGTGAAACGCTGGTTAGATGAGCTCAAAGATGCATCCTATGATGTGGAGGATGTGTTGGATGAGTGGAACACTACAATTCTCAAATCAACAATTGAAGGGAAAGAAGAGAAGAAATGTAAAAATGCCCCTGCTATGAAGACGGTGTGCTCCTTCTTCCCCTCCTCTTGCTTTTGTTTCAATCAAGTTGTGTTGCGTCGCAGTATTGCTCTCAAGATAGAAAAACTGAATGAAATATTAGATTTTATTGCAAATGAAAGAGAAAAATACAAGTTTATTGAAGGGAGGAAAACTGTAGAATTTGAGCGAGAAACAACTGCTTCTCTAGTAGATGTATCAAAGGTGCATGGTAGTGTTCAAGATAAGAATAGACTAGTAACCATATTGTTGAGTGAGAGTAGTCAAGATCAAACCAATCTCCATATCCTTTCAATAGTTGGGATGGGAGGACTGGGGAAGACAACTCTTGCACAACTAGTCTATAATGATGATGAAGTGGATGCTCACTTTCAAAAGAAAGTGTGGGTGTGTGTTTCAGATCCTTTTGATAAGATCAGAGTTGCCAGAGCAATTCTTGAAGCTTTGACCCATGCTGCTCCAAATGTTGTCGAATTTGAAGCTTTATTACAATGTATTCGTGAATCTATTATGGGAAAAAAGTTCTTTCTTGTCTTGGATGATGTGTGGACTGAAGATGTTAAAAAGTTTGAGCAATTGATAGAAGCTCTAAAATGTGGCTCCATGGGGAGTAGAATCTTAGTGACAACACGAAAGGACACCGTTGCAAAAATGATAGGAACCACTAACCCCTTTCAATTAGGAAATTTGTTTGAAGAAGAATGTTGGTCGTTGTTTAGTCAGATAGCATTTTTTGGAAGAACCAACGAAGAGCATGAAAATTTGGAAGACTTAGGTCACCAGATTGCAGGAAAGAGTAGGGGATTACCTCTTGCCGCAAAGACTTTAGGAAGTTTAATGCGTTTTAAGGAAAGAAGAGAGGAATGGGAGAATGTTTTGCATAGTGGGATATGGGGATTGGAAGAGGCTGAAGAAGGTCTTTTTCTGCCTTTACTTCTGAGCTATTATGACTTACCCTCTACAATGAGACGATGCTTCTCGTACTGTGCCATATTTCCAAAAGACTATAGGATAAATAAAAATGAATTGATTCAGATGCGGATGACACAAGGTTATTTGAGCTCCAATCGAAATATAGAGATGGAAGAGGTCGGAGAAAAATACTTTAAAATCTTAACAACTCGCTCTTTCTTTCAAGATTTCGAAAAGGGCTTTGATGGTGACATTATATTTTGCAAGTTGCATGATATAGTTCATGACTTTGCTCAATTTTTGACAAAAGGGGAATGTATTGTGTTGAAGTGCGATGGTGCAAAAGAGCCCAAACTAATCTATTCTCATGTTAAAACTCGTCATTTAAGGATGGAGCTACAAAACAACGCATCAATTCATGTTTGCATTGATAATGCAAAGAAATTACATAGTATTCTGGTTGATTTTGACAAAAATAGATCAATGATTGATGGGGCCTTAAGTAATTTATTTGATCAATTAACATATGAGGACATTGAAACTGTTTACAGGTTTGAGAAATTATTCAATTGAAGAGCTTCCAGAAGAGGTGGGAAAATTAATTCATTTGAGATACATTGACTTGTCTCAAAATAATAAATTGAAAAAATTACCTGAATTGGTGTGTAACTTGTGCAATTTGCAAACGTTGAAAATTAATTTTTGTTGCAAACTTGAAAGACTACCTCATGGGATGGGCAAACCAATCAACTTGAGGCATTTAGAGAATACAGGAACTTATTGCGTAAGCTTTATGCCAAAGGAAATGGCAAGATTAACTTCTCTCCGCACATTAAGGGAATTTGTGGTGAAAGGGGATGGTGATGATAGTGAAACAATGACTCTCGGAGGTATTGAACATTTTAACAACCTTCGTGGGTCTCTTATGATAAGAGGGTTAGGAAACGTGACAGCTGTCCAAGAGGCTAGAAAAGCGCGGCTTCTTAACAAAAAACACATCCGTCAATTGCATCTAGAATTTGATGGAGGGAGAGGAGATGGGGATACTCATGAAGTACTCCTTGAAGCCCTACAACCACCTCCCAACTTGGAAAGGTTGGAAATTGCACATTACAGAGGTGCCACAATGTTCCCCAATTGGCTAGTGTCACTGACTAAGCTGAGTATTCTTTCACTCTACAAATTCGAAGAATTAGAGCATTTGCCTCCGCTGGGGAAATTGCCTTCCCTCCAAGATCTCAGCATTAAGTATATGTACAGAGTGAAAAAAGTGGGTGTTGGATTTTTTGGGAATAGAGACAGATTGCACAACATCATCTTCATTCTCATCAGTTATTGCCTTCCCCAAACTGAAAACCCTTACGTTTTATATAGTGAAAAACTGAGAAACGTGGGATTACGGTGGGATGACAATTGAAAAAGAAAAAGAAGATAGTAATACTACTAGCAGTGGTAGCATAACAATAATAACAATAATGCCACAACTTCGTTCCTTAAAAGTTGATGGTTGTGAAAAGTTGAAGGCGCTGCCGGACTACCGTCTTCAGACGGCACCTCTGGAGGAATTGAACATCTCCCTGTGTCAAATTCTGGAAAAACGTTACCAAAAGAGTAGTGGAGAGGACAGGCATAAGATTTCTCACATCCCTACCATCCAAATTGATGGTGAATATGTGCAAAGAGGCGGCCATTGAACTCTTTAAGGGCCTAATGCTTTCACAGAGGCCATCCACCGACAAGTACGTTGTCTAAATCTCACAAATTAAAAACATTATATTATTTTTTATTTTATAGAGGCTGCTTTGGGGTTTTTTTTTTTACTCTTTTTTCTTTCCTAATAAGCATAATTTATATTAGACTGGCTCAAATTAAAAAATAAATTACAGATACTTTCCAAATTAAAAAAATTTAAAGATACTTTCAAAATCGACAGAATAAATCTTTTCCAAAAATTTGACTTATTCTCTTTCTGTGCCCTTCTCCAGGCTCTAAAATTTTCTATTTAAACAGACCATTTTCCTAATCTAGTTTCCGAAACCAAACTGATTTTCTTTATAAACAAACTGATTCTGCAGGCACCTCTCTCTAAAGAGCATCAGTTCGCTGAGGACCTAGCTTACACCATCCTTCTAAAGCACCAAAGAGGTCAGTGTTTCTTTCGTGGAAACCAATATTAATTACAAGCATTAGAACACATTGAATATATAACTGATTTTCTAGAGAATATCTTTTTGCTGAGAATGTAATTTATCTAAAGCACCAGAGAGGTCTCTGCTACAAGACTACAAGTGCCCGAATATGGTACATTAATCCCTTTACAGCATGGGATAGGTGTACACGTCTTGTTTGTTTTTCATTTATTTATTTATTATATTTTTTGTTTTTACTTTATTTACTCTCTAAGAAAATTTTATTATCCTTAAAGGTAGCTCACTTGGTTTTCCTGCTTAGGGTAGAACTGCCTTAACACAAGTTTTTGACCAAACAAGTGCATGTGTAGATAGAGGAAATTTCAATTCAAAGATGCATCGTCAAGTAAGCATGTTGAGATTTCTAGCAATGACGACTGCTGCACAAATTTCCAGTCATTTCAAAGTTGAGTGTTATATCTCGTGGATTTCTCATTATAGTGATGCGGGCAACATGAATTAGGCAAGCAGCTAGTGTTTCCAGCAGAAGCTATGTATGTTAACTGATACAATCTTCTCTCTTATGATACTTTTCCTTCTCCTTCCAAGCTTACCTCATGCTATATGTTTTGTTAGCTTCTGGTCTCAATTAAACCAGACAGCAAAGTCCATTTGGAGAAGCACATTTCTCAATCATACCTTTTAAGGCTCTGTTTGGTCTATGCAATCTTGCTGGAGAACCAGAGAGTTATGTGCTTTTCATTGTTTGCCCTTGCTAAAAGGTAAATCTGTTGTATTGAAGTAGTTTGTACTTTAAATTGTTCAGTCGAATCAGTCCACAATTTCTATATTTGAAGTATGCGTCAAAATGGATATATTAGAAAATAACAGCTTTTATAAAGCTCAGGTGGCCCTCTGAGCTTTTATAATGGAGAGGAAAAGAGAGCTTAAGGGTCCTTATCATAACTGATGCTGCTAGCACTCTGGCTATCATCCTTCATCTGTCTTTATTTTGGTTGGGATAAAGAGGAAGGGTAGTTTTTTATTCTTTTTTTATTTGTATGGTCGGTTAAATAACATTTGCCTTTCTCAAGTTTTTATTCATTTGCAGCCAGTCTGGCCAGTTGCAGTTCTTTATCTTAGGCTCTCATTGGTAGAGTGTAAAAGAAAGTGGAAAGAAATAGATCCTTAGGAAGTTATCTCCAGTTTAGGAGGGCAGCATGGTGAATGCTTTTTATATAATTGCATATTTGCATTTGCATCTCTAATTCCAGAGTTACTTGTTCTTTGCACTTGTAGGAGCTACTAGGAAATGGAAAAGCAGTTCAAAATATTTGTCTGCAAGGAAGGGAAGCCTCCGTTGTTTCACGATGGTACTTGCAAGATTATATACTCCACGGAAGGAAATTTTATCCACAAGATGGAGACTAAGAGCTGGTTCTGAACAAAAGATATGAAGAAGAACACTTGTTTTACCTTCTATTTAGTGTGGTAAATATGGTCCGATTTGTTTATTAACGTGACTCACATGATTTTCATCCCATAAGAAGCATTATCATAGACTATGTCAATCTTGTAGCAGGAAGATACCCATATTGGAACCGTAGCCTTGGCGCTGACCATTTCATGCTTTCATGCCACGTTTGGGTAAGTGTATCACTTTTATTTGTTTGCAAGCATCCACTATTGCAACGGAAATTATTCTCATTATGAATTTGATCAGCTGCAACTAGCACTATTTAATTTATTAATCTGATTCGTGTAGGTTTTTCAGCCTATATATATCCTATATGGCTAACAACTGGCTTTTGAACATTAGTATCCATTTGGGGTTAATTTAATGGTGTTAAAATTATATACTAATTTGTAAGCACTTTAGTTTTGTAACAGGGGCCGGGATGCTAGTTTTTCATCTCCAGAAGAACTCAATTGGAACCCTATGCAATGAAAATACCTAGGATGTATCAATCTCCAAACTGGTAAACTAAGTGGTTTGGTTGGCGGTCCATCTCCATATATTTATGTGTGTGTGTTTCTTACATATATTACCCTTCTCTTTATCAAACATGTAAACAAAGTATGTTATTGAATGTCTTCTGGTCTTTCTATAAGTGTGTGTATATGCTTACTGACATCTGCTTTGTCCTAAGAAGATCTCATTTTCCTACTAGGTTGCACAGCTATATATGGAGCAAATCTTCTTTGGGCCTGATTCTCACTTGAATCTGATGGAAATGTCCCACTCAAGCTGAAATGGAGTCCAATCTTAGCCTCGAGAGTCTCAGCACAACAACTTGTTGTCCATGCATTTACTAGTGGCTGCATGCCCAAACCTCATTCGATGCTGAATAGCAGCAGCAGAACAGCCGTGTTCAAGGCTAACATCGTTATCACTTCGCTAGTCCCCCTGTACGGCCTTGGCAATGGCATGTCTACTTCTGAATTTGAATCCAAGAAACCTGACTTGGGTATGATCATATACCCCGTAAACCACTTCCTTTCATCTCCAGAAGAACTCAATTGGACCCCTATGCAATGAAAATACCTAGGATGTATCAATCTCCAAACTGGTAAACTAAGTGGTTTGGTTGGCGGTCCATCTCCATATATTTATGTGTGTGTGTGTTTCTTACATATATTACCCTTCTCTTTATCAAACATGTAAACAAAGTATGTTATTGAATGTCTTCTGGTCTTTCTATAAGTGTGTGTATATGCTTACTAACATCTGCTTTGTCCTAAGAAGATCTCATTTTCCTACCAGGTTGCACAGCTATATATGGAGCAAATCTTCTTTGGGCCTGATTCTCACTTGAATCTGATGGAAATGTCCCACTCAAGCTGAAATGGAGTCCAATCTTAGCCTCGAGAGTCTCAGCACAACAACTTGTTGTCCATGCATTTACTAGTGGCTGCATGCCCAAACCTCATTCGATGCTGACAAGAAGCAGCAGAACAGCCGTGTTCAAGGCTAACATCGTTATCACTTCACTAGTCCCCCTGTACGGCCTTGGCAATGGCATGTCTACTTCTGAATTTGAATCCAAGAAACCTGACTTGGGTATGATCATATACCCCGTAAACCACTTCCTTCTGTCTTGAACAGTTTAATCGTTTCATCACCAGCAATACTTCCCTCATCCTCATGGAAGTTGCACAGAAATGACATCAACTAATCTTGGTGGTGCAGCAATGACAAGTTTCATGGGTAGCAACAGTCCTAGTACTAGAAGGCAGGAAATGCAGTATTTTAAGTCTCTTAATAGGGCATCGATCTTTCTTTTTTGTTGCGTTATTTTGTGTTTTCAGAAAGTTTGCTGGAAATTCATTAGACTTTTGTATATAGTAATGGCAATTTTTCAGGAGTAATTATGTTTATATAACTTAGGCAGAATGTAGAAATTATTCGCACACTGCATTTGAATTTTTTTAAGGTTAAGTCACTATGTACTTTTTTTAAGGACACTGTAATTATCTGGTAACCATGATCAATGGAGTAGTCAACTTCCTATTATACTTGCAGCGTATTTTACTGAAGGAGCCTTGCATATAGTTCAATAATTTGTCTCCGTTTGATCTGTTATGATCAAGTATCCTGCTTAATTATTACAAAAAGGAAAGAAAAGTAAAAAAACGTGCTTGGTATAACAAAATTTTTCTTAATATAATTAAGCAAATATTATTATAATTTAATTAATTATGGTACTAAATTATGTAATCTTGACATTCTTATTGACACATTATTGATTCATGTTAGGAATAAATGAAGAATTTAAAAGATGAAGGAGGTTGAGGCAAGGGGGAAGGAGAGGGAGAGAAAGAGAGTATTTTGGTCAATATAATTTTTTACTGAATTTTGTTAATTTTGATAGAATTTGCAACAAACTAACTTAATTTTACAATGAATTGATTTCGAAATAAATTTAATAGTTTTTTTTTCAAAATACAACAAACATAAAATTACAAATGAATTCTATAATATTATAGAATTCATTTGTTTCAAACATAATATGAATCTTCATTTCGATCGACGTGCTCAGATTGTTCTAGTACTGGACCGATCTCATTTTCGACTAAAATAATGCTCGACTGACCCTCATCAATCATGCTACCAGAATCAACTTTGTTAGCATCCACAAACATCAAGCTTTGTCCTTCAACCTCTAATTCGTTCACAATGCTGACAAGGCCTTGTGGTTGCCATGATCACGTCGTGGCTGCGTAGAACATTTCAGCTGGAGAAGGTGGAATTGCAACAGAAAAGATCTCATTTTGACTACTACACTCTGTAGCTGAATGACAGCTTGATCAGTACCGTTTTGGAAGAGAATTGAGTTTGAGAGCAAGAGACCATGGTCAAGTAGAAAATAGGAGAAAGGAGTAACAATATTGTAGAAGAATCCACAACCATAAGCAACATAAATTTCTTCAAGTAACAAAATGGAGATGAAAAAGATATTTCATAATTTAAAGTTAGGAAAAAAAAAAAGTTATAGTCATCTCTCTCACTCACTTAAAAGACTTGGCCAAAAGTAGTTGATAGGTCTCTCTCAAAAGTCTTTCTTCCTGCTTCAAAAAATTCAAGAGCTTTGGAAAAATGGAGCTCAAATTAGAATTGTTTAAAGCAACAAGTTAATTACTGAATGTTTATAGTACAAAATAAAAATGAAAAGAAAAAGGGGAAAAATACGTTGGGTCAATGTTAAGCTCATGAGACTTCCAAGAATCTTAAAATCTTTTTGTTGAAGTCAAGGCTTACTCTCACTCTCTGCTTTTGCTTAATCTAAAACATTAACTAACAGGTTATATAGCTCACATAAAACCATTTTCTTAATGTTTTTAAATGCATTTGTGGTTGAGGGCTTGGGTAGATATTTTTCACAACCTACATTCATTACTTCGTAACAATAAATTTTGAAAGATGACACTTCTTTCTTCTCCCTTTCGTAATCATGATCAAATAAAAAGGAGATGATTGACACCCCCAATTATGCTGTGGTTAAACTTGTAAACTAACAAAGTCCTATCAGGTCATACCTTTACTACTTTGTTGTTCCTGTTATTTTTATGGTTGGCAAGAGTTGAACTAAAACCTTTTCTATCACATCCGTTGTACTACTTGAACTAAAGCCCAAGGTTTCTAGCAGTCTATTTGGGCTTGAATATTCATATATTTTTGGTCTTGGGACTTTGGGCATATGGGTGGAAATTTGGATTGCCTCGGGGCCTGATTGGGTCCACCTATAAGGAATTCTCAGGAACAATTCTATTTTATGCCAGCATTGGTATTCCTGATGTTAATAGATAAATGGACTTGGATTGGGTTACAGTGCCCATGCAATAGACTGTATGGGCAGCAGAGGAACTAATTTCTCTGCTATTACTTGTTTGGAAAAGGTTATGTTCCCTGGTCGCATTCGATGGTTTGCCATTGGTGGTTACGATGATGATGATGATGATGATTACTTTTCGGATGATGATGATGACGATGACGATTTTTACACTGATGAGGACGACGATGATGATGATGATTTTGACGATGATGATGATGTTGATGATGTCGATGACGATGGTGATGGGTATGATGACACTGGTGATGGCCAAGATGATTTTGATGATGGCGATGACAATGTTGATAATATTATTGGTGTTTATGATGATGCTAATAATGATGATTGATTTTGCACTTTCTGTTCCAGTTCAAACCGAAGCCTAGGGGCTGGATGTGCCGTCTATCTTCACCGCAGGACCTGACGTTGCAATTATTTTCGCTGCCAGTGCAAAGGACGAGCCCAGAGCGCAATGGAGAAAACTCAGCTGCAGCTCGGGACCTTCTAGATTTTATATTGTCATTCAATGCCAACAGTGATGCTTCTTCAGATGATGGAGGAGATGATGCTGCCAGTCATGAGGACTTGTTCTCCTGAGTGATACTCTTTCAGCCTTTCTGCCAATGAGAAAGTGATAGGAATTGTAAATAGCATGGACTTCATATGAAACTGATTTGGATGAGGCTTTGACAATTTTCAGGCCACCGTTTATTCTATTTTATTTTCAAGTTTATTCTAATTTATCCTTGGTTTTATTACTTCGTGTATGTATCATATGTTTCATGATTGTTTATTTCCATGCTAACTTGCATTACATGAGTGGGATATATATGAGTAGGGTTTATTTCTGAATTCGGGGGAAGTTGCTAATTTCTGTAAGCTTTCGGTAGATAGGCTAACTGCATAGTTTATAGGGCAAATTACAGATTAGGGTTATATTAACTTAGATCCCTCTGTTTTAAAAAGTTTAATTTGATTAACCAGTGGTTAGGTTTATATTTTATTTTGGTTTGTGTTTTAAAAAGTATATTTGAATGCTGTGGTTAAGACTATACTAACTTTGTTTTAAACTAAGGTTGATTATTAGAGTTTTGAGACTTCCAACGATATTATATTGAGAAAATGAAACTAAGGATGAAATCGGGGTAAATAAACGTTCAGTGCTAGTTATAGAAATTGCAACATCCTAAAATGCACAAAGAAAAGGAGAAAGAGAAATAAATATATAAAGATTTGCAGTTCCAGACTTTTTCTCTATCTCCTTAACTGCAGGGTGGTTATGGTGACTTGATATGGAAGAGTGGCACCTCCTTGATTATGTAGTGAGCTTCTCTTTAGTTTCCTTCCCCACTGACCTTTTCAATATTCATAAGGTTGGTCACTTGACTCACTGCAAACTATTTTACTGAATGTATTATTCTCCAAATTATTTAAAATGAATTACTTGCATTTTCTGATCCTTTTTTGTTTGTTAAGATTGCTGTGTTGAGGAATTCATCCATGGCCTTGATAGATGATCCCTTAAAACCTTCTTCTCTGATTGCATCTTCCATTTTCCTTTTCATTTCACAAGCTTTTCTCCTCATCTCCTCTCCTTCCTCTGTTTTTCCCATCACCACCTTGATAGTTTTTGCAATATGATCTTCTTTTACGATCCCGGAATCAGACCCTCTTGCAATCTCTATACAAACACCTAGTTCCTTTTCCAGCATGTGGGAGTTAAAGAACTGCTCTCCAGCCGGTGGCCAACTGATGATCGGTATTCCATGACCCAAACTTTCCAGCACTGAACTCCAACCACAGTGACTAAGGAATACTCCTGTTGATCTGTGAGACAAAATCTCCAGTTGCGGAGCCCATTGGCGAATCAGGATACCTTGATTCTTTCTCCTGATTTGTTCTTCGAATCCATCAGGCAACCATTCATCTCTAAATTCTTCTGTCATACTGAATGCGATTGGCGGCTTGACAACCCAAATGAATGCTTTGCCACTCGACTTCAAAACCAAAGCCGATTCTCTCATTTGTGAAGGTAAGATGGTGTTTTGCGATCCGAAAAATGCATACAGAACTGAATCTGGTGGATGGAGATCAAGCCATTCAGAAAAACCATCACTTTGCTTATGAACACCATCCTCCTCCTTGGCAATCGAACAAGCTGGTCCGATACTCCATACAGGTTTTCCACCCATTTTCCTGCTAAAATATGTTTCACCAATTTGCCCCAAACCCTCTATATTATTCAGCAAAATAGCATCAGATTGCAAGCAGTATAAGAACTGGCGCTGGCGGAAACAGAACCAAGATTTAGTACCATCTGTATATTTCAGATCATACCCAAGTTGTGATTGGTTAATGTTTGATGCTTCAGGGAAATCAAGCAAAAGCAAGAATTCGTCTTTGGTCATGGAATCATGATTTGTGTTGAGAGAAACTGAGAAATAAACTGCCATGCTGTAACCAGCACCGGCTATGAATACTGAATGGAAGATTCCAAGCTCGTTGGCAACATTTACTGTCCATCCGAGGAACATATCTGAGATGATACAGACAGGGACTTGACCATCAGTTTCAGTCATGTCTACCAAAAGTTTCCTGAAGGGAGATTGAAGATTCTCGGAAGCTTCCAGGAGACGAATCATGGGTTCATAAGATAAGGTATCGGTGTTTTCTATATCGGGTGGGAGACCATAATCAGTTCCATTGAAGGGAATTTCAGCGAGGTGTATGTTGGTTTCAGAGGGGAGTGAGGATTTCAGTTTCTGGATGTTGAGAGGAGTATTGACAATGGTGATTTTGTACTCTTTTCTTTGCTCTAGTTTTCTTGCAAGTGCCATGAAAGGGTTGAAATGGCCGCGAGCCATGAATAGAAACATCACAATGTTTCTTTCATCTTTTCTTTTGGCCATAGCTCTGATGTGTGTGAGTGAGAGAGAAAGAGGGAGGTTGGTACGGGGAGGTAACTTGCTTGCTGGTTTTTATAGCTCAATATGTTGCCTTGCTGAAAGAACTTTTTTTTTTTTTTATAGTTTAAACGAAGATTTCAATTTAATCCTAATCCCTCCAGCCTATGAGAACAATGCTGGTCTGAGGACTCGATCTCAAGACCTCGACGCATTAAAGTACTCATACTTGAGTGCAATTACCTGCAGTTACTCAATAGCTGCTGATTCTTGCTGGCGGATTTTTATTAGCTAGCTATGTTGTTAGTTTGTATTGTGTGGACACCAAAGAACTGACAAGAATATGTTACTGTCCAATTTAGTTTGCAGCATTTAGTGAAGAACTTTACCAAGCAGAAATGTGGGAAAAAAATAGAACTTAGTGTTCTATTTTATCTACTAACATTTCAATAGTTTAATTAGAAACAAGGAAAACAATCACATCTGCAGAATTTATTTCAAGTTTTAATCGGTACATATTGACGAAGCAATTTGTATATTCCCAAAAAATAATTAGGTCGAAAACTCGGATACCTCGTTACGAAGCACATGAAAATTAAGTCAAAGTAACAAGAGCTAACTTGTAAAGCATTCTTTGATATATTCTGTTTTGATATCTTGAGCTTTCTGTTAAGAGTGGTTGTCTGATAGTTATTTGGATCAAGTTTGGTATATTTAACCACTCAACAAAACCCAGCTTGATACACCATTCTACAAATAGTATGAAGATCATTGAAGGGTTGAGATGAGGATTATGTCTATTGGTAATGTCATATTCTCCATAAATAGAGAGAAACTATGTTTGTTGATGAGCACCAGATTGTGTGTGCCGATTACACTGTCTGACAAAGTTTGGTGGGCCGCATAGATGTTGGCTCTGATTGCAGAGAAAAAAATGGAGAGGAAAAAAAGAGGGGAAAGAAAAAAAAGATTAAGATATTTTTCATTGTGTAATTAGTAAAAATAACGAAGAAATGAGAAAAAAAATAAAAATGAATTTAATTTAGTTTTTCTCTGCAATCCTCTCAATTTGTAAGAAAAAAATATTATTTCTCTTACTTTTTTCTTTATTTTTCTTTTCTATGAAATGATTCTCTCTTCATTTCTCTCATTTTTTTTGTCAATCATATCCACACGTAAGTTATCTCACATATGAAAAAAAAAAAAAGTAAATTATATACATGATTTAGGTCATGACTCTTGAGCAGCTTTTGAGTCATATTGATGCTATTCATATATAACTAACCCACATAATAATGAAAACTATAAGCTAATATTTTTGTAATTTTCTTTTATTTTTTTTGTATTTTTCTTTATTTATTTTTTTTCCATCCTCTCCTTGTTTCTTTTCACTTTTCTTCAGAACCATAAGAATCTAATGCAATCGAGTGTAACACAGTTGTTTAATTTTCATAGGTTTACGGATTCTTATGTGTGTGCTTTTAAGGGCTAAGCTATAATTAGATCAGTCTCAAGAACTAGTGAAGAGGAAGTTTCTCTCCTATCATTCATTGTAGACTATGCCTCATTGCAGCTGTTGCTAATTTTCTGACTTGAAATAGAAGGAACAGCCCTTATCATAACACTCTGAATGAAGGCAATCATCTGCAAGAAAAAGAAAATGATTTTAATTCCTTTAGCAAACAAAAACAAAAATAAATTGGTAAATAACAGTATATGATAAAAGCATCAAGCAATCAGCGAGCTGTTAGAGGTTAGAAATTGAGACAGTTTTAATTATGAACAAATTTTAAGTTTCACCTGCAGCTCATGGAACAGACAATCTTCAGTACTGCAGGATTATGAAGAAAGTAAATATTAAAAAAGTAGTTCAAATTGTATAAGGTCATACCGATGCAAATCCAACGCACATGAGACTGAATCCAGGGTAATTAAATGGTGCTTCTTCGGACAGGAGCAAACCTGGATGGATAAAAATAAGAGAAGTAGTTAATTAATCTGATTCTAAGTATGTCAACAAAAATAAAAACTTACCCTTCTCTTACATTACCTGTCAGAGGACTAAAAATCAATGGAGAAATGATATTCGCGAAGGAAGTTATGCCTGAGATGAATCCTTGAGCCTTCCCCTGATAGGAATTTTAACAAGTAAAAAGGTAAAAAGAAAGGTGAAAACAAGTTCTGATACATGAAGTTGAAGGCAGACAGGGAATTCTAAAGAGTACAAGATAACTGCTCTTGATTCAGTGTGAAGCCTACCTGCTCATTAGGCCCAACTTGTTTTGATGCAATGCTGCATAGCTGCGAGTTAGAAATTTCTATCAATTCCTTTCCTTTCCCTCCATTCCCCCTCAATCCAAACACAATTGTAGTGAGATAAAAGTAATTAACTGACAGATGGGGTTGTAAAAAGGGCGAAAACAGAAAACACTGTAGTGGCATATGGGACCTGCATGTGAAAACATTTTGAAGAATTACATACAACAAAGAGCTGCTTAGAGAAGTAATAAAAACCTGATCATTTAGGAAAACTTGAACTATACCTCACTATGGTGCTAAATCTTACAATTATAAGTCTTCTTTAATCTTAAAATTGTAGTAGTAAAAAACAATGGATGTGAAAACAGATTTACACCAAATCAAGGGAATAAAGTTAATCTAGTAATGTATGACAAAACGAAAATGGAAACTTTGCTGAAGAAATTACCCAAACTGACCATGCTACGCTGTAGAGAACCATCTGCATAATCAGGTTAATAATTAGAAATTTGGGCTCCATGAAAATGGTATTAACCTCACTAGAATTCAAGGCACAAACAGAAAAGATAATGGATATAATGTAGCAGAGTAAGACCTAGGAACTTACACTTATACAGCTCATAAAGAGCCCTATCGAAAGCAGCCATTTCTCTCTTATAGCAAGTGCTTACATGGGCATTAAAAGAAGCTGCAGAATTCATGATAATTTATGAATAAGAATCTGGTTATATGATAAAGAAATATAAAAGAGAAAGAAATTTAAGTAAAAACAGCAGAAAATAAGACCATACAGCTTTGTAAAACATACCTGTGAAATGGTCCCTCCAAAACCAGCAATCAGCATCAGATCAGCAAACTGGTTTGTGTTGAAGTGAAAACGAGCCTTTAAGAAGTACTGCACGGTTTTAAAAATTCTCAAGTTAAAATTAAGAGAGTTCTTTACATGTTTCGTTATGAAATTATAGTATTTAATCTAGTCTTATAGAAGATCTCTCTCCTCACCCCCCTTTCCCCTTGCTTCATTTTTTTTAATATATTCTAGTTTTGCTCTTTCTAGTGTGGCTATCCATCTGCTGAGTAGCAGCATATTCTCTTAGCTTCATCTGTGATGGTTTCTATATTTGAATTCCTCTTTTTCGTTTTGAAGTACCATTAGCTGCCTTAGTTTTTTTTCTCCCAATCTCTATTTAACATTATGCATATTGTAACTCAGAATCTGGCTTCTTTTCAAGAGATTTTTTTTTTTTTTTTTTTTTTTTTTGTGTTTATAGGACTTAGTTTTTTGAGTAGTCTACTATGTTGGGCTACTCGAGGGGACAAAAGTCTAAGATCACGCGTCTAATTAATGTAGAAATGTTATAATATTTAAAGGACACGGGTACCAGTAGTGAAGCTTGCATCCCACCATCCGTAAGACTGCTGAAGAATGCAACAACCAATGCTTGTGAAAATGTTTTGCTGCAACAGAATATAACAAAATTTAGCTGTCTCAAACCTGGTTAACTAGAAGAGTACACAACATATAATCAAATTGATTCAAGAAATTGCATCTACTCTAGCATAAAAAAAAGGGTTTAGATTCCGAAATGATTGCCAATGAGAAAAGAATGCTAACATGTTTGGCTTGCCAATTACCAGAATCCTTGATTTCTAAATCCTCAATAGTATTATGCTTACATTTATTTCTCCTTAATTCAGATGTCAATAAAAATCACTGCAGAAATGAACTTGTCTAAAATCAGTTTGCACCCCCATCGACTCAAAACAGTCTAGGAGGTTGGTTGCCCTGTCCTCTCTCCCTCTCTCTACCCTTTCCCTTCCCACCTTCCCCGTCCCCACTTCCCCCACCCCCCCCCCCTCCCCCCCCCCCCCACACACACACACACACCCACCCCTAAAAAAAGGAGAGAGGGAAGAAACAGAACAGAATATAGAACATAATCATTTGCAAAGATCAAACATAATTTTATTAGTCCTGTAGTGACAAGCATAAATGAAATAAAAACCTTATAGCAAGTCTTACCTACTTTTCAGCAAACAAATAAGATCCCCTACTGATGAAATCTTCTTGAACACTGGCGTCTTCCTAGGTGAATTGCCATCATTTTCAATGACATCCACTCCTCCCTTTAAGATTGGTTGTATCAAACCATCACCACCAGGAACACTTTCCTTCAGGAAAACTCTCATATACACTGCTGCAAGCATTGATACAACAGCTGCAACCTGAAAAAGATGAAAAGATCTCAATTCAATTGCTAACCAAAGTTAAAAAGTAAAAAGAATGAAAAATTGATAGAAAAGGCTTAATTAAGTCAGAACCTGAAATGTGGAAGCAGGAGATAGAAAACGAGCTGCTAAGGTTCCACAGACAAAGGAGACTGAACCTACACCAGATAGAATTCCGAATGCTGATGTTCGTTGTCTATCTGAAATGTTCTGCCTGGGGAAGAAAATATGATCACAACTTCAGCAAATAAAGCTGAAAGGTATAGTAAGTGTTTCAAAGTCTTAATTGTATAAACTGTCACAATATGATCAATTGTAAGCTCTCTATTCTTCTTTTTCTTAAGGGTATGTTTTGATGAGATTGAGGAGAGTAGAGGATAAGGGGTGTGAAGCATACCCTCCCCCTTGTTTGGGAGTTTTTTTAAAAGAGGGAAAGCATATGAAGGGGTTCAATTACCCTTTCAAATCCCCTCAAAGCTTCCTCTTTATCAATTTCTATAAATTGGAGGAATATGGATGGAGAGAGTACCATCCATAAGAACATAAACTTTCATTTTCTCTCTTTTGCTTTATATAAGACATCCAAACAAGGGGAAGGAATAATCATCTAAATTCTCTCATTCCCTCTCCTCTACTTCCATCCGTACCCTTGCCTTTTCTCTCCGTTTAAACATCCAAACATAGTGTTAGACACTTTCGAGGACTTTTTGTGATCTTATTTAGTAATCATTGTTGCCAAAATCAACTTGAAGGGAGAACATCTTGAGTCCTTGACAGAACTCAGGTACTAATTATCTAGTAATAACAACATTTTGGGCAGTATAATCTAGTAACTTTTGATTACTCGAGGTAATTACCACATAAGCAAGAGCCAGGCAGTTAATGCTCCCTTCACAAACCATTGCAGTGAGAGTCCTGAACACATAGTAGGCATAAAAATAGTTTCTCCCTGCTATATAGCTAGAGAAAAAAAATGCAATAGTGTAAGTAATACAGTAAAGATCATGAAATATAATACCAGGAGCCTAAGATAATATTGCAGTAATACCACCCTATGAATTTTTTTTTACAAAAAAAAAAGAATAAAATGAAGACCTGAACGTGAGTAATAGAGAATAATTGTAATTAATATGATAGTGATCCATCCACCATGGGGCCATTAGGTATCATTAAAAACTATACAAACAAATTGGCACTTAAAATCTGACATTGAGAACCCACCAAGGAATTTTAATCATTAAGTAAAGGAAAAGTGAAACCAGCATTACCTAATGGAATAATGGATAAAGTCATAGGCAGTGTGAGCAAAGCTTTTCTCCCATACTCATCAGACAGATTCCCAATTAATGGCATCATCACTACCGTCCCCAGACCAATTATCTGTATAATCAAATCAATAACAGTAGTAAAAATAAACAGAAAAAAACAATTTTGATGAAATTAATTATTATTATAATTTACATCGGATGCATGTTAGTCGTTCATAAAAAAAATCACTATCTTCTTTTATGGACAATTGATATGCAACAAAAATCTCACCTTCAGTGCATGAATTTGTTTTTTATTTTTCTCTTCTATTCAATTTTGTTTTCTTGTCTACTGGCACTGTACATTAATTGAACTTTTTGTTCGTAGGTGCCTTTATTGTTTTTATTCTTTTAACAACTTAATTTAAATGTTTTTTCTTTTTTTTTATGGATGGTAATCGCCCAATCTATCTCTCACTTTTAAGAACCTTCAAGGAAATTTTCAAAAAAATTGGATGTGTTCGGACAGGAGAAAGGGGGGCCAGGCAGGCACGGGTTATGCCTCCAAGCCTTGGGCAATTTCTGTAAATGATAAGAGACATGATGTCTAAGCTTAAATATTAAGTAAATAAATTTTTTTGTAATAATATTAAGTAAATAATTTTGATATTATTACTTTTCTATGTACCTGAGCGAGTATTTTTTTGAGTTTAATGATAAAATAATATCACAGGTCAATTCTCAATTACATTGAAATTTTTATATTTAAGCATAACTGTTCTAATACATATATTATACCCTCCCAATTCTAATTATTTTTTTAAATATAAATTATAATTTGATAGTTTATAATATTTTAAAAGTAAATGAGTTTCATTTTTCTTGTTTTTTAAGCAAACTCCCACCATCTAAAGTTATACGAGCAAGTAAATGGATGAGCACAACTTTCCTTGCCGGTGAAATAAGACAAAGGAAAAAGGAAAACAAGAATGGATGTGGTTTTGGTGGTTGAACATTAGTCACCTTCGATGTAGATATTTTCTTTTATGAGTTTATGAGATTTGGAATTATATTAGTGGTAAGTATTAAAAGAAATTATGTTAGTGGAAAAGTTAAATTGAAGAAAAATTTAGAATTACTTTTTCTCTTTTCACAAAATTTAGTTAAATAGACATGCAAAAGACATGTTATAGTAGCAACTATTTAGAATTTAATTAATATATTATTTTTGTGTCAGACTTAGAAAATATATTTTTTTCTTAAAAAGAGAGAAAAATCAGTAAGTAAAAAAAAAAGACTTTAGGTTGGACAACAAGTCCTATTAACCAATAAAATTGCAAAATTTTAATATGGGCTCAGTTGTAAAAAAAATATCCAGATTCTTATAAAATAATTTCAAAAAATGCGTTATAATACAAAATTTTCTTAATCGGATAATTTTTTGCAACTTAACAAAGCCTTTAAATTACTGAAAATCTAGAGAAATTTTAATAACTGAAAGCACCTAAAGCTTTCTATTCTTGTAGAAATGCATGTTAATTTGCAAGAGAGGGAGAGAGACAAAATGCTCTATGAATGAACTTTCTTCTTTTCTTTTTTCATGGAAAATGTTGCTTTTTATATTCTTCCATTTAACAAACTAATATAGTATATAGTAGTTCTTGATAAAGGAAAGTTGATGAATTATGAGTATATATTATCACCAGAAATTTGCCAAGAAAATAAGATGAGCAGAAGAAAGACTGTTAAACGAAAGGAAAGCAAGCAAGCTAATTTAAAAACGAAAATAAATTAATTTAACATACCGCTTGTTGAATTCCAGTGAGATAAATAGCAAGAGAGCATTCATCTTTACCAGGACAAACTGCCAACAAGGTGACATCAGTAATGGCTGGAATCACCATGAAGCTAGCAAACCCAGACAGGAAAACTGTCACAAAAAGATGGCTTAACCTTGTCAACTTCTTCTCCATCTCTCTCTCTCTCTGTTTCTCTCTCTACCTCTTTAGTGAATCTGTTAGATTCATAAGCTATATATAAAATTAAGTAACTGTTATAATACTGAAAAGATTTCTGGTATCTGTAATTTAGTAAAGGACTGTTTGACTTTTGCTTTTCTTTTTTTAGCATAAAATGACCTGCAAGTCCTTTTCTCTTTTGTGATTTTTAACCGCCCAATGACAAAGAAAAGCCAGATTAAGAGAGAGGGCTGCAGATACGTAGCTTCTAAGACTAAAGCCCTTTACAGTCATAATTGAAGCAAAATTCAATTTTAGGTAGCATGACAAAAAGCAATGTTTATGGCCAACAAATGTTTTCACATATAAAGATTTATGTTTTATTTATTTATTATTTACGACAAATTTTTTTTTTTATTATTTATACATAGAACGATTTTTGTATCACCACAATTTTATTGAAATGGACAAAGCTTCTTTCCTAAGGTGACTAGTTTTTTACCAAACTGAATTGGTCCATTCTCCCATTACCTTTTTTTTTTTTTGTCTTCTTCTTTTTTTATTTGTTCAATACTTTTGGTTAAATTTTTATTTTGGCCCATGAAGAATTTGTGGGCTTTTAAGTTTGTCCCTGACGTTTCAAAATTTTCAATGTCTTTTTTGATGTTACAAAATTTGATCCAATAGAGTTCTTACCATAGAACATATGTTAAAAACTAACAGATGTCTATTTTTTATATGTAGTGTTTAGTTTAGAAAGTGTGACATAATCAAATATTATAAATAAGAAAATAGATAATAAATTATAAATATTTATAATCGAAATTTAAAAAACATGTTTACTTATTTTTTAAAAAAAAAGAATCAATTGGCCTTTAAACTTTGGAGTTGCATGCCCCAAGAGACTTTGCGGCCTATTGAATAAGGATATTCATTAAACAGTTAAAATCGATTAACCGACTGTTTCAAACTATTATAATTTTTAAAAAACTTAGATTTTGAATGGTCACTCCAAATTGATTTTTTCTCAATAATTTTTTTATTATTTTTATAATAAAATTTATAATTTTTTATTTGCGGGATTTGATCATGAAACCTATTAACAATCTCAGTCCTTAAAAAAAGACAATCACTAATTCACTAGGGTTTTACTTATTTTCAATTTAAAATTATATTTCAATTGATGATACTTTAAGTTGATTTACTAATATTTAATTTGAATATCAGGCCAATTAGTACCTTAATGCTTAAAATATTGTTTATTGTAAAATAAATTGAAATAAACAAATTAACATGAGTTTTCGTGTATGCTTTTAAAAAAATTACTTCAAACTAATGCAATTAAATCAATATAAATTCCATAAATTCTTTTTTTTTTTTTATCTTTTTATTAATTTGTTCAGATTAGATCATGTGAATTTAGACTACACGTCGATCGTGTGGTTGTAGGGAACCCTGTTTTAGATTTGCACTCTTCTGATGACTATTTTCAATGGACACCACCTACACCACCATCGAGCTGGATTTTGGATGATTTACTAAACCATGAAAACTTCGCGCCGAAATGTCGGCTGGAGACGCTACACGCTACACACACCCGTGGGGCTCTCCCTCGTGAATAGGTTAAGATGAATTTTATTTTTGAATTTTTTTTAAGATTACCAAAAAATCTCTATTTTAATGTGGTTTTCGAGTATAATCAAGGGCATTTCCCTATATATACATACTTTTAACATTTGAATTTCAAACACTTACCTTAATAAGAGAAAAATTTATTCCACGTACTTTATTTTGTTTTTATTTTTTTCTTCTTACCTTTTTTTCTTACTAAACACGCCAAATTACAAATAGAAATGGGGGAGACAGTTACATATCCCCTGTTATAAGTAGTATATACACTTGTTCCCCCTATTCTTTGGGCATGTAGATTTGCAAAATCATAGGTTGTTCTCTTTATCTTTAAAACCAGGTGCTTAACAACTTAATTCTTGCTGTCATTATTCAAAATTCCAGATAATTAAGAGGATTTCGGTTACATTTCCAGCAGAAACATAGAGCTGGATCTTGAAATATAAGGGCAAAAAGATAGATGATGAATGCTAAAATTAAGAGGGAAAGGGAAAAATTTTCTTTTCACTTTCCAATATGAATTTCAATGGGAACCAAAGTTCAGCAAATTTTATTAAACCAACGACAAGTGATTTCCCTGAAGATATGTTATTAGACATACTGTCAAGACTACCTATTAAATCCCTTGTTCGATTCACAAGCGTGAACAAATCATGGGGTATGCTTGGCCACAATCCAATTTTCACCTCCATGCACATCGATAAAGGCAAAGGCTACCAAGCTATGATCCGTAATCATGAATTTGGTGGGAGCTTCATCTCTTTCCTTTCTGATGATACCCATCACCAATCTCATAAAGCAGATATTCCCATGTAGATTACTTACAAAGATATTCAAATCGTGGATTGCTGTAAAGGATTGTTTTGTCTCACCCATGTTTATGATTTCGGCCTTTCTAATTATATTTTCAACCCTGCTACCAGAGAACTCAAATCACTACCAGAACTTGGTGATCATATTCCAAAATCACAATTCGGAGTTACGAGTGCTAATAACTCTTACCCTTCTGTTAGTCTTGGTTTTGGTTTCGATTCCTTTACTAATGATTACAAATTGGTGAGAATTTGCAGTCCTTTCAAAAACCCTTAATTGGAAGTTTATGTTTACTCGTTGAGTGATAATTCTTGGAGAAAGGCAGCCTCTGTAGAAGCAGTTATATCGCAGAGAGAAGCCACATCTAGAGTGAAAGGCTTTCTTCATTGGAAAGCAACTAAGGTGGTAGGTGATAAGCATTGTGAAGTTATCATGTCGTTTCATTTAGGGTATGAAATATTTCTATGCATATGGTTGCCTGATTTTTACAAGGATTGGAAGCCAAGTCTTTGGTATCTCTCTACGTTAAACGGATCCCTCTCTCTCATTGTTTGTGATGGAGAATATATGAACAGAACCATTGACATATGGGTGATGAATCAATATGGGATTCATGAGTCTTGGACAAGGAAATACTCTCTTTGACCGCGTTTAGAAATTAGGGGAGTGATGGGATTTGACAAGAATGGTGAGATTCTAATGGAAAAGAAATTTGGTGAACTTGTCGTGTATGATCCAATTATCCAAACATTTACAGAGACTCTCAATATCAGGGGGTTTTCGACAGATCAGATCGAAATGTTTAACTATGTTGAAAGCTTTGTTTCAGTCCAAGGAAGACAACTAAATGTGAAAATCCTTGACACAATATGGTTTTGGTTTTTTGTGTTTTTCTTCTTATTTTTAGTTGTAACTGTTAATTTGCCTCTGATTTCAGAAGGAAGGAATTGATTGGTTCAAACTTGTGCTGTCCTTTTCTTTTGATATAACCTTTAATATATAAAACCTTCATTTTTTGCTTGAGAAGAAAGAAGTTGAATGGTTTCATGTTCTCAACGGATAAGCAAAGTTTGCTGCGTAGTTTTAATGGAATACCTGGTTTTAAAATTAAAAGTATCAATTTTGTAAATAGTTTTAACATCTTATTTTGGAATATTTCAGTTTAAAAAATCTTATTCAATTTTTGAAATATTGATTTCTTGATTATTTATAACCAAATCAAGGTTTTGAAAAGAAGAGGAAGAAAAAAACTCGAGTATTATCACTATGTTTAGATAATGTCTATCTAATTAAACTTACCATAGAAAATTTTAATAACTCATAAAATTAATATTAAATTCTTCAATAATCGTTTAGTAGTTTATGGAGACCACCTTCTGAGATCAACTATAAAACACCATGGGCTGACCAACCGCAAACCACTAAGAAAGATATGATTAATATAGATAAGAGATAGCCTATTAATTAAAAGTCCAAACTCATTTTCTTGTGGCTCTGCTGGTAATAGCC
This sequence comes from Bretschneidera sinensis, assembly GCA_023935145.1. Lineage (NCBI taxonomy): Eukaryota > Viridiplantae > Streptophyta > Magnoliopsida > Brassicales > Akaniaceae > Bretschneidera > Bretschneidera sinensis. Next base: position 160,618,294 of record CM043698.1, read on the forward strand.
CCTTTTTTTGGACATGGAGGCTGAATCTGCATATCACATGGTCCAGTACTATAGTACCAGAGAGTCCAAGCTCTCCAATCGAAAGACTTCTTATTGATCAGTTTGAGAAGAAAAGGAACAAAATCAGGAAGACTAAATGTGTGGCCTTCTTGGCTTGCGGTGAAAGTAATAAAATTTGAAACAATCCATACTGCATGCTACTTTAGTTCTACTTGGTTACAACAACTTGCTTATTCAAAAAAATGGAACCTAAAATGTGACTGGCAGAATACTTATCCAGGACAAATTTTTAAGGATAAACCACATGCATTTGCACGCACCACAGTAGATTTCCTCTCCAGAATCCATGAAAATATTTGTTTCCTATTCTGGTTGTCTTAGTCACCTGCAGTTAACATATTAGTAGGAATATAATCAAACAATTCTGCAGAACAAGCCAGCCCAATTCTTCTAAGACTCTCAAGAATGATAACTAAGAGAATGATATTACCTGCTTATTCAAGAGTCCTACAACCTTCTATCTGTCCATGCTTTTCAGTTCTGAAAGTTTGTTCATGATGGAATGCAACTGATTTTCCACATCACCAATGTTCATTCGATCCCTTGGCAATTCTTCTGAACAAGCCACACCAATTCTAAATATCGAAACCAAGCATTCTTGTATTTTGGCACTACTTGCACTGCTTTCAGCACGGTTATTGTTGGCACTTGTATCCCCCTCTTCTATTTCATTGAGAAGTACTGGATCTATAATATCTTCCAACTGTTTAGGCAAAGCAGCTTCAACATAGCTGTGAAGATTTAAATTGTCTTTGAACATTTCATCAATAGGCCTCTTTCCCGTAAACATTTCCAACAAGAGGATACCAAAACTATAAACATCACCAGATGTTGACACTTCACTCCCCATACCATACTCTACAATTAACACGTCAAATGATGTGAAGAATACCTTTAAAAGAAGTTTAATGAGAATAATTTCATTGTAAAATCTTTGCATAACCACTTTAAGCTTCTAAAATTAGACACTTCTACAAATTAAAGCCCAAATTGAAATAATGAAGGAAAATAAAAGAATATTGTATACGTACCTGGTGCAATGTAGCCCATCGATCCTCGTATACCAATGGAACTTGTTGGGTTAGAAGACATATTTTGGGTTGCCTCTGGAAAGAATCTTGCTAACCCAAAGTCACCGACATGACCTGTCATTTCGTCATCCATAAGAATATTGCTTGGCTTGAGATCACAGTGAATTATTGGTGTTTCACAATGATGATGAAGATAATCTAATGCGCAAGCAACATCAATTGCAATATCCAGTCTTTGAAGAAGACTAAAACTCCTTGGTGCCCTATCCAATCCAAGAGTTGGATGCAACCACCCATCCATGCTCCCATTAACCATGAAATCATAAACCAAAGCCATGAAATCGTTGCCTTGGAAATCAATACTAACACAGACTGTAATGATCTTGACAAGATTTCTATGCCTAATATTTTTCAAGGCTTCACACTCGGCCATGAAACTCTTGAACGCCCCTCGATGTTGAAGGTTAAGCACCTTCACTGCTACAATCCTTCCATCAGACTCAAAAATTCCTTTATATACAGAACCAAAACTACCCGAACCAATCAGATTGTTAGGCGAAAACCCACCGGTTGCTTTTACTAGATCATCATAAGATACTTGCAAAAACGAACTCAACAATGGTGGTGCAGGGGAGGGTTTATTTTTTGTTTTCCACCGCTGGTAAAAAGTTATCAAACACATCATCACAATTAGTAAAAGAATCCCAGAAACTACAAAAATTACCAACTTCAATGCTGGAGTCCGTTTTTTCTTGGACCATTTGGTTGAACAAGTGGGTAAGTGTAACTCAGAAATGCCACCGCAGAGCTTATCATTGCTAGCAATTGAAACAATACTTGCATTCACAAAGACTCCTTTCGTAGGGACCTTCCCTTCAAAATTATTAAACGATAGATTTAAATTCTGCAACGACTTAAAACTTGTCAAAAACTCTGGAATTTGACCAGACAACATGTTGTGAGAAAGATCTAAAATTTGAATTGCTCTCAAAGAGCTCAAAGATTGGGGAATTGTGCCTTGCAAGAAGTTTCCCTCCAAACTCAAACTTTCCAAGCTTATGCAACTCCCCAGAGTTTGAGGAATTTCACTTGATAACTTGTTATTAGAAACATCCAAAACACCAAGATTCACCAAGTTACCAACTTCCATAGGTATAGAACCACTTAATTGGTTGTTAGAAAGATCTAGACCCAACGACAAGGATGATATGCTCATTACTTCCCTTGGTATAGTGCCACTGAGATTGTTTGATGCAAGAGATATGTCCAACAGATTTTGGCATTTTCCAAGACTTGAAGGAATTCTCCCCTGCAAATTATTCGCGGTTACATAAAATCTTAATAAAGAAGTATTATTCCCCAGAGAATATGGGATACCATCTGAGAGTTCATTTCCCCCAAGAGACAAAATGGTCAAACTTTGTATTTTACCAAGAGAACTTGGTATCGTACCAGTCAAATAATTTTCCTCCAGACCTAACACTTCCAAACTGATGAGGTTGCCAATCTCGGTAGGAATGTTTCCATGAATATAATTTTCTCCAAATGCAATTCTTTGGAGTTTTCTTGAAAAGTTACTCATATATTCAGGTAGCATCCCTCCAAAATTGTTGTAATTTATAGATAAAAGTTTTAAACTGCTGCAATTGACTAGATCAGAGAGAAAATTCAAATCACCACCTACGTTTTTTCCAAGATTATTATCCCCAAGCAACAAATCTTGCAAATTATCCAGGCCTTTCAAAGTAGGCACTTCCCCGAAAAACTTGTTAAAGTCTAATTCAAGATATAAAAGTTTGGAGGCGTTGGAGATTGTAATCGGAATTGGTCCATCTAATTGGTTCCTGTGAATCTCAAGCTTCTCAAGATTTGGGAGAGTGTTGCCCAAGTCAAGTGGAAGACTTCCTTCAAGTTGGTTACCTTGCAGATTAAGAATAAGAATAGAAGATAGATTGAAAATGGAAGGTGGGATAATACCAGTTAGATTATTTCCCCCAAATGCAAGAACTTCCAATCTTTTCAATTGCCCGAAGCGTCCTGGAAGACCTCCATGAAAATTGTTCCACGATCCAGAAATTTCCTCAAGTGAAGAAAGATTTCCAAAATAAGGTGGGATCTCACCTACAAGATTGTTGTTGTAAAAGTAAAGATCCTGCAGCTTTGATAATGAAGCAAGTTCTGCAGGGAGTTTCCCTATCAGCTGGTTGTTATTAAAGTCTAGGACCAAGAGATTAGAGCAATGTGTTATGTTGATAGGGATTTCACCACTGAACGTATTGTTGCCAAGGAAGAGTTTCTTTAGCCGACGCAAGCGACCCAATTCAGGAGGAATAGAACTATTGAAGATATTGCTTTGAAGGTTTAATATCCTAAGAAAGCTCAAGTTCCCAACGTGGGGAGTTAGGCCACCCATCAGTTGGCATGATGGTAGCCGCAGCACGGTGACCCTCTGGTGTAGACGGCCACACGTAACACCAGACCACTGGCAGAAGTGTGAAGATTCACTCCATGAGCTGAATATACCAAGGGGATCGTGAGTAATTTGAGCTTTAAAGGCTAGCAAGGAGAGTCTATCTGTCATGTTTCCTCTAAGCTCTGAGGACGCATCACAGAAATGAAATGTTAGCAAGAATAGCAATGAAAATATGCATAGACTCATGTTTGAAAGCTTCATTAGTATTTTGTGTCTGAATATTTGAGCTACAAGTATTTCAGTTAAGGAGGAATTGTTTAAATTTGTTGTTTAATCGAAAATAATATAATTCATGGAGTCTGTTTGTAAGTCAAGCACAACAACTTGTGCGTAGGGTATAGAATAAGATGCTGATATTATTTTTTGATGGAGAAAATTGTGAATGATATTATTGGCTTGACTTGAAAAGTTTTGACATCCCCCGACCTGTTTTTTTTGTCTTAGCAGAGGACTTTAGACTATAATTGTTAGTAAATATAAATATATATATATATATATATATATATATATATATATATATATATATATATATATATATCAAGAATGAGATGATTGATATTTTTTTACTCACAAAATGAATAAATTACAGTATGATTGATTAATAGAAGTTAAAATAAACTACTTCTTATTATCTTTTTTCGTATTTCCTCTCATTTTCCATAATTTTTACCAAACAAATTGAATATTATTGTATTTACATAGTTTACTCTTTTTTTTTTTTGAGAAATTAATACATATATGTGGTAATATTATCTTAATTATTTTAATTATTATACATATGTTTGTATAATGGTTAATTTTATTTTTCGTATTAACATGTCCTTATGGTATGGTTAGTTTAATTTTGACTTGTGCGTGAATTGAGATTTTTAGCTAATAATTTGGAATGATATATTTATATGAAAAATATGTATAGATCGATTTTATTTACTTTCGATTTTTTAGTTTGATTTGTAAATTAAGATTAACTTAAAAGTTAATTGATAATATTTAATAAAAATATAAAAATTAATATGTGACAGTTTTAATGTGTGAAAAATTAATATATTATCTATTTAGGTGTCTGACAAACATCATAATTATACAAGTTTTTTTAAGCACTTTTACTTGATTTTGAAAAAACAAGAAGAAAGAAACATCATAAAATAAACCACCAGTCCCTGCTTTTGCCTTCACCTTTTGACTCCACCAGGCCCTGCTTTCTACAAGGTAACAAAAGCACATGGAGACAAGTTGTCTCTCACCAACTATAACTTTAAGAGATATATTAAATGAAAAATAATGAAAACTTATATATATATGTGGTGCTCTAAAAATTTATTAATTTCTTCATATGACCCAAAAATCTTGAGTTAGCATTCCTTCCTATATATGCTTTTGGCCCCAATCTTCCAATATTTCATTATAATTCATTATGTGTCCTGAGCTGAATTTTTATTAAAATATCATAACTCATACCTCTCAGCATTTATCCCGTAAAAAATCCAGAAGATGCTGTTTAGGACATTTTATTTTTTTTTGTTTTTATTTATTATAAATAAAAATTAACTCAAATATTTTTTAAAACAGTTTATGAAGCATGAAATAATTTATAACTTTACTACTGTTTTACTATATTTAAATCATTTAAAATATCATAAACTAAATTATAAAACGTTTTCATTACCGGTATTAATTGATTAGGTTCTATCTACTCTTATGAACCATCACATCACTCAATCCAAGGGCTTGAATGATTTTGGAAATTTTGAAATTTGTATTCTCTGTTTCTTTTGTGTAATATCATGAGTAACAAGGGAGCTCATGGTTTAAATAGATTTGTTCGATCTATTGCTAAGTTTTTTGTAAGACCTGGTTTTTTAATATGGAGAGGTTTCTCTTGAGATCCAAATAAACCATCGAGAATTTGTTTTGTAAAGGAATTGAGCGGATTATAGATACGAATAGATATCCAACGAAGAATAGAATAATTATAAGTTTTAATTTTAAAAATATATTGTGATTTATCCGTTTTTCATATATTTTGTGCTTTGTTACGTTGGTTAAGAGACGGGTTTTAATATTCACATTTGTAAACCACTTTTTAAAACTTATTTCATAAAAAACATATGATTTACCTCGGTTTTCATTTCATATCGTGAGAAATTTTTTTGGCAAATTGAATCTTGTGTTTTGCTCCATCAACAAAATTAAAATTAAAATTTTTTCGAAAAATAACCCCGTCACCTCTTTTGCATACTCTTTAGCACATTTTTTTTTACATTGATAAAAAAATCGAACTTATATTTTATTCAGAGAAATCTGGATTCCTTTGAGCACAGTATATTAGATATATAGTACCATGTGAGTTTATTTTCATTCATTCATTCTTTTTTTTTTAATTTACAATAATGGATTGAAAATTAACTAAATTACCAAACCCTTTTCTTTCAGTTTCATCTTTGCACCAAATGGTCATAAATTTAGCTTATCTTTAAGATAGGTTTTGCATGTTGTAACTAGAGTTGTAATTTACGCTTAAAAAGCTTGCACATAACGTTTATTACCAACAAAATAACCTTGACATCAAAGTTCTTTCCTATGCGTGTGTAACCTTTGGCTAGTGTGTTTTGCCTAACTGTTGCCTGTTTCCTTGTAGGAGTCATTTCTCGTTTTCAATCCAAATTGTTATCGCTTCAATCACAAAAGAAAGGAAGTAATTGAAGCATGAAGATTCAATTTGGATTAGGCATATCCCAATATAGTACGTACTACTCTTCAAAGTAAACATATCTTCAGCTCAAATCTTTTCGTATATAATCAAAGAAAAATAATGCATCAAACATGCATATTTTGTGTAAGATTTTAAATATAGAATATCTTTAAACCCGTGACATAAATGAATAGAAGATACTTAATATTAAATAAATAGAATGATTACATACTTTATTTGGGATTCGCGTATTTTGAATGACATAGTGCAATCTTTAATCAATACCAAAAATATATATAGTCTCTTAACAATAAATTAGATGCTTCCTTTCCATATTTTCCTTTTACACTAGCTTCAATGGCATAAATCTTAAACCGTAGAAGTGTAGAGAACAAGAAATTTCTAAGGTTAAGAATATGAGAGGAACATAACTTATACTTTATACAGTGATCTAATGTCTCTCTCATCACAAGTTCAAAGGTCAACTATAACTTACATTGGTTAGTTCATATTAGACACAATAGATTATTAAGTTCATTGTATATAGATTACTTTATTGAGCTTTCTTTTAAATCTTACTTAATAGACAAACACTTGGGGGGTGTTTGTTTGCACTTAATGAACCTCTTAATGACACCACATCTTAATCGGTTAGATGTGGTGTTATTAAGTTCGTTTGTTTTTTTATCTTTTAAGGAAACTTAATGAGTCTGACCGAATCAAACTTAAAATTAAATCTTAATACCATTAAGATGCATTTTGGACAAAAATATCTCATTATTTTCTCATAATGTCACAAAAAGACAATCTCTTATTTGTTTTCTTACACTTTCTTAGTATCCAAACAATTTTTCTCATGCTTTCTCATGGGAGTTCTGGGCTGAGCTTCTGTTGACCTTTCGGATTTGAGACGCGTTGGCACCCGCTGGGAAAATGGAAAAGTTCTTCAAACAGTTTTCTTCTTTTCTGCATTTGGGCCAATATGGAGTGTAACTTGCAAAAATATATATTTTCTTCTTTTTGAGCTGAAAATGCTACAATCATGGAGCCATCAGGAAATTTTGCAGATCTTGTGTGCAGAGACGGGAAAAGAGAGGAAATACACTTGCTTGAAGAAATTAAAAATTATAGACAACCTTCTGAAAATCGTATCTAAAAAAGAAATCAGAAGAGCATGAAGCAATACCATACCTTTACGACTGGGCTAGAAAAGAGGCAAGGAAAAACCCACAAAAAACAAAGTCAGCGAGAACAAAAATCAATTGAAGAAACCAGCTCAATAAAATATACTATCTAATTAAGCAACAACAAATTTTGGCCTCTTCTTAATTTCGAAGATGTCCCCCTTTTCCCTATCACTTTTGACCTGTACAAAGGTTTTACTGATTGGTTAATGGAGAGAAAAAGGTAACCTTTTTTTATAAATTTTATTAATTATTTAAACATTAAATTAGTAATATATATTTATTGTTAACTCAATATATTTTTATGTTTAAATTGGTTATTTTAAGAAACTGAGATAATGACTCAATTCATTAAAAAAAACAATTGAAAATGTTTTTGTTATGAAACATGCAAACTTTGTTAAGATCAGTAGTTGATAATTAAGAGGGTTAAAAAGATAAAATACACATATTCAGATGTTTTAATCAGTTCAATTATCAAATAGTCTAAACACTTAATCATTCAGCATTCAGACACTGCCTCTTATTGATTCAGTGCTATTCAAATACTTATTCAGTATTCAACACTTAACACTTAAAAAAAAAAATCACCTCATTTTATTTTTCGTTTTGTGACAAAACTCGACAAAACTCAATAAACTTCGATTAATGTAAACTCACCATGAGAAAAAAATTCTAACATCTTCTGCTTCATAATCATGGGAGTAGTGTTAATCCTTTGATTATATTTTGAGTGCAGCAACTATATGTCAAGGAATTTTGTGGAAGTTGAATAAAACATTAGGTTCATATAAATGTTGAGTAAATAACCAATGAAAAGCTGTCAGAGCTAACATTGTTGGATCTTTAATCCAACATTGGGCTTATATGTGAATAATTATGTGTTGTAGACTGTCATATAAGGTTAAGCCCATTTAAAGTGGTCTACTGAGGTTTAGGTAATTTGGGCTTTAATTTATATAATAGGGTGTGGGCCTTTAATGTGTAGAGACTTAAGGGTATTTTCTATTTTTATGATGGACTAAAATAGAAATTTCAAAAGATAACAAAGAAGTTATCTATTAATAGTGGTTATGGTCCCCATATCACACGTACTATTATTCTTCTATTCTTTGACATCCCATCATCAAAGAGAGAAAGCAAAAGAAAACAAAAGATTCTCTAAGAGAATGTGTTGATCTAGAAGACATACCGCACGACTCTAGAGAGTAATTGATTGTCATGGATTCAGGTACAATTCCGCATATTAATCTTTTCATTCTTGGTGATTTAACATGAATGTTTCCTGGATTTTAAGAGAGGTTTTACATCCAAAGATATTTTCTAACAAGTGGTATCAGAGCCATATTCATGCTGAATCATTGGGAATCGGAATTTCATTCGATTACATGATGATTTGTATGTGTTTTTTGGATTTAATGATTCCGGGTATGGTGTTGTTAAATTCAAGAACAATTTTGGTTGTTCTTTGTATAATTTTTCTGAAATTTGGTTGATTCAAAAGGTATTTAGGGTTCGTTTAAAGAAAGTCATGAAATCATATAATTATTTGAGAATTTGGTTGATTTGCTACCATAGATCAGCTAGGAATTAAAAAATGAGCAAAATTCCTTTTGAATCGTCGAAATTGGAGTCCGGAGGCCAAGATATGGCTGGGTCAAGTTTTGTAAAGGAATTAAGCGGATTATAGATACGAATAGATATCTAATAAAGAATAGAATAATTATAAGTTTTAATTTTAAAAATATATTGTGATTTATTCGTTTTTCATTTTATTTTATTGTGATTTATTTCGTGACAAAATATATTTTGTGCTTTGTTACGTTAGTTAAGAGGTTTTAATATTCACATTTGCAAACCATTTTTTTGAACTTATGTCATATAAAAACATATAATTTACCTTGGTTTTCATTTCATATCGTGAGAAATTTTTTTGGCAAATTGGATCTTGTGTTTTGCTCCATCAACAAAGTTAAAATTGTAATTTTTTCGAAAAATAACCTTTGTCACCTCTTTTACATGCCCTTGAGCACATTTTTTTTTGCATTGATAAAAGAAAATCGAACTTGAAGCTTTTATACAGAGAAATCTGGATTCCTATGAGCACGATATACTAGATATATAGCATCATGTGAGTTTATTTTCATTCATTTTTTTTTAATTTACAATAATGGATTGAAAATTAACCAAATTACCAAACTCTTTTCTTTCAATTTCATCTTGTACCATATGGTCATAAATTTAGCTTATCTTTAAGATAGGTTTTGCATGTTGTAACTAGAGTTGTAATTTTTCGCTTAAAAAGCTTGCACATAACTTAACATTTATTACCAACAAAATACCCTTGATATCAAAGTTCTTTCCTATGCATGTGTAACCTTTGGCTAGTGTGTTTTGCCTAACCGTTGCCTGTTTCCATGTAGGAGTCATTTCTCGTTTTCAATCCAAATTGTTATTGCTTCAATCACAAAAGAAAAGAAGTAATTGAAGCATGGAGATTCAATTTGGATTAGGCATATCCCAAATATAGTACGTACTACTCTTCAAAGTAAACATATCTTCAGCTCAAATCCTTTCGTATATGAACAAAGAAAAATAATGCATCAAGCATGCATATTTTGTGTAAGATTTTAAATATAGATATCTTTAAACCTGTGACATAAATGAATAGAAGACACTTAAATATTAAATAAATAGAATGATTACATACCTTATTTGGGTTCCGTGTATCTTGAATGACACATTGCAATTTTTAATCAATACCAAGAATATATATAATCTCTTAACGATAAATTAGATGCTTCCTCTCCATATTTTCCTTTTACACTAGCTTCAATGTATAAACCTTAAACCGTAGAAGCGTAGAGAACAAGAGATTTCTAAGGTTAAAAATATCATAGGGATATAGCTTATATTTTATACAGTGATCCAATGTCTCACTCATCACAAATTCAAAGGTAAATTATAGCTTACACTGGTTAGTTCATATTAGACACAATAGATTATTAGGTTCATTGTATCTAGATTGCTTTATTAAGCTTTCTTTTAAATCTTACTTAATAAACAAACACTTAAGAGGTGTTTGTTTGCACGTAATAAACCTCTTAATGACATCACATCTGAATTGGTCATATGTAGTGCTATTAAGTTCGTTTGTTTTTCATTTCTTAATGATATTTAATGGGTCTGACCGAATAAGACTTAAAATTAAGTCTTAATACCATTAAGATGCATTTTGGACAAAAATATCTCATTATTTTCTCATAATGTCACAGAAGGACAATCTCTTATTTGTTTTCTTACACTTTCTCTGGTATCCAAACAAGTTTTCAGGCTTTCTCATGGGAGTTCTGGGCCGAGCTTTTGTTGACCGGTCGGATTTGAGACACTCGCCAAGTTGTTGGCATCGGCTGGGAAAATGGAAAAGTTCTTCAAACAGTTTTCTTCTTTTCTGCATTCGGGCCAAAATGGAGTGTAACTTGCAAAAATATTTCTTTTCTTTTTGAGCCAAAAATGCTACAATCATGGAGCCGTCAGGAAATTTTGCAGATCTTGTGTGCAGAGACGGGAAAAGAGAAGAAATACACTTGATTGAAGAAATTAAAAATTATAGACAACCTTCTGAAAATCGTATCTAAAAAAGAAATCAGAAGAGCATGAAGCAATACCACACCTTTTCCACTGGGCTAGAAAAGAGTTGCAAGGAAAAACCCCCCAAAAAACAAAGTCAGCGAGAACAAAAATCAATAGAAGAAACCAGCTCAATAAAATATACTATTTAATAAAGCAACAACAAATTTTGGCCTCTTCTTAATTTCAAAGATGTTCCCTTTTCCGTATCACTTTTTACCTATACAAAGGTTTTGCTAATTGGTTAATGGAGAGAAAAAGATAAATTTTTTTATATAATTTTTTTATTAATTATTTAAACATTAAATTAGTAATATATATTTATTGTTAACTCAATCTATTTTTATGTTTAAATCGGTTATTTTAAGAAACTGAGATTATGACTCAATTCATTAAAAAACAATTGAGAATATTTTTGTGATGAAACATACAAACTTTGTTCATATCAGTAGTTGATTCTTATTTTCAACAAACAATCATGTTCTTAATAATTAAGAGGGTTAAAAAGATAAAATACACATATTCAGATGTTTTAATTTGTTTAATTATTAAATAGTCTAAACACTTAATTATTCAGCATTTAGACACTGTCTCTTATTGATTCAGCGCTATTCAAGTACTTATTTAGTATTCTATACTTAACACTTAAAAAAAAATAAAAACCACCTCAGTTTGTTTTCGTTTTGTGACAAAACTCGACAAAACTCATTAAACTTCGATTAATGTAAACTCACCATGAGAAAAAATTCTAACATCTTGTGCTTCATAATCATGCGAGTAGTGTTAATCCTTTGATTATAGTTTGAGTGCGCCAACTATATATCAAGGAATTTTGTGGAAGTTGAATAAAGCATTAGGTTTATATAAATATTGAGTATATAACCAAGGAAAAGCTGTAACCATAAGAATTTATGAAGTTTTGTTATTTAAGAAGAGGAATGATCATAATCAAAGACAACCTATCCCCAGCTCAGACAATGACTTTGCATTCTGATCAAAACTAGATGTAGTCATAGTTGAATTAAACTCATTGATCATCTGAATGTTTGTATATTGATAAAGTTTTGGGGTTTTATATAACTAGGCCCAATATTTTTATCGTATTCTCATATTAAACTCTAAATTTTTAATTTATACAATCAACATTATGTACTTTCTCAAAACAATTAATCAATGATTTTTATTAAGAGCACGACTAGAATTTAGTAAAAGTTTGAATATGTGCGATGTATGCGAATCTTCACACGTGTGTCACACATGTATTGTTAGAGTGAGAAAGACAAAATAACTAAAATGCTCAACAGATATAAAGGACAAATCAATGCATTATTAACTCTTCTGCACTTTTCTGCACAGACTCTGGTATTGTTTGGTACCTACTTAAAGTGAGATTAAAACCATTTTTTCTTAATGACTTTAATCCCACTTTAAGTAAGTACCAAACAAGCTCTCTATTGCACTAATTTGATCTTTATATTTTATGGGTATTTTAGTTGTTTTGTTTCTCTAATCCAAAAAATTTACGTGTGACATGCGTGAAGGGTTAAATGCATTACACGTCCTCAAAACGCTACTAAATTCCAACAATGTTCTTAACAAAAAAAATTTATTAACTATTTTGAGAAAATACAAGATATTGATTATAAAAATTAAGAATCGAAAACTCAACATGGTATACAGGATCGAAATAAGCAAATTAAAATCCCCTAATTAATATTAATTCTCAATTTTTGGTTATATATTTACTTCAATGACAGATATTAGAAACCTTAGAAAGAAAGACCAAGAATTAAAGATTCTAACAATCTTGCATTATAATTTATGAAAGCGTTTTTAAAAGACGACTGAATTGATCCCCACTCACTGCTTCTTCCACTCCATGTATCCATATCTCTCCTGTTGTAGTTACCTTTCTCTTGCTCCTCTCTTTCATCTCCCCACGTTTCTGCCTTCAAAACAGATCAACCCATGTTTATTCAATTATTCAACAGAGAGACCAAGGCCCTCTGCTTCCTTCTAAGATGAAATTCAAACCCATTATGACCCACTAGCTGATCCTGATTTCTCCTACCCATAACCTCCTTCACCAAAATCTACAGGAACTTGGGCAAGCCTCTATTAACTGCTACTTGCAAAGCCCATCAACTCATCTACAATTGCTTCTAAATTTCTCTTCCACTCAAATCTATCATAACTGTTTAATTTCGTCTTTACTTTTTTGGGGTTTATTGGCTATGTATCATTACTCCAATCTTTAAAGGTATCTCCTAATTTTCGGTTACTTCTATCAAGTTTCTTGCTGGGTTATTGAAAATTTGTATTGGGTTTAGTGGATTTTTTTGGTTAACTGATTTTGATGGGACCAAAATTGAACTCTTGCAGGTAATCCACAGACATTGTGAAGTCTTGGTATCTCACATTGGTTAGAGAGGATGTTGTTGTGTTGTTGGGCTATTTATAAGTGATAGCCACCTCAACTTGCAGAAGAGGGCCTGGGGTGCCAAAGCGGATAATATTATGCCAAGTAGGAGGTCGGGTCGTTATAGTGGTATCAGAGCCGACTCTCGAAAGCTTGGCCGGAGGGTTTGCCCAGCGGGTTGCCTGGTGTGGGACCACACAGTGAGACTGTGCCCCGAGGGGGGGAGATTGTGATGTCATGGTATCCCACATCTGCTAGAGACATTTGTTACTTTAAAACCAATGATATCATTTACCAAAACGGAGCCCTGAAGGCCAAATTATATCCTTTAGAAGTTTTGCTCGCATTATTCAAATTCTTTCCCTCTTTCCTTCAAATTGTAATGCACTTTTATCCTATTTTTTAATCTTTGGTGACCTCGAAAGTGAAATACACTTTGATCCAAGTGAAAAATGGGATGGTCAAGAAAAATCAATTTTTGGAAGAAATTGACATTTTTTATATATTTTCGCTAAAATAGTTATGATTGTCATTTCTTTTGAAAATTTGAAATGAATTAGGTTTCAAAAAGTTACGTCAAAACCAAAGGATTAATTCTCAAAACGGAGCCCTAAAGACCAAATTATACTCTCTAAAATTTTTGCTTGTCTTAATTGGATTCACTTCCTTTTTCCTACAATTTGTAACATATTTTATCCAATGTTTTTTATGGCTGGTGACCTCGAAAGTGGAATTTAAGAATATCTAAGTGAAATACGATTTGCTCCAATTGAAAAATGGAATGTTCAAGAAAAATAAATTTTGTGAAGAAAATAAATTTTTTTGAAAGTTATAGCTCATGTTTTTTATGCATTTTAGCTAAAAATTTTATGATGGTTATTTCCTTGGAAAATTTACCCTCAACTGGGTTTCAAAAAGTTACATCAAAACCAAAAGGATAATTTCCCAAAACAGAGCCTTAAAGGTGAAATTATATACTCTGAAAGTTTTTCTCGTCTGAATCGAATTCTCTCTCTCTTTCATACAATTTTTAATGCACTTTTATCCTTTTTAAAATTTTTTTTTTATGGTTAGTGACCTCGAAAATGGAATTTAACATGACCTTAGTGAAATACGCTTTGGTCCAAGTAAAAAATGGGTTTGTTAAGAAAAATCAAATTTTGGAAGAAACTGGCCATTTTCGAAGGTTAAATAGCTCACAATTTTTTTTGTGCATTTTCGCTAAAATAGTTGTGATGGTCATTTCCTTTGAAAATTTGCCATGATCTAGGTTTCAAAAGGTTACATCAAAATAAAAGAGACAATTTCCCAAAACGGAGCCTGAAAGGCCAAATTATACATTTCAAAAGTTTTGCTCGTGTTAATCAAATTCTCTTCCTATTTCTTACAATTTTTATTGCACTTTTATCCTATTTTTTGATGAATGGTGACCTGAAAGTTGAATTTAACATGATCTACTAGAAATATGCTATTATCCAAGCGAAAATTGTGATGGTCAAGAAAAATCAAATTTTGTAAGAAACATGTTATTTTCGAAGGTTATGGCTAACATTTTTTCATGCGTTTTCACTAAAATAGTTATTATGGTTATTTCCCTTGAATATTTACCATGAACTAATTTTCAAAATTTTGCATCAAAACCAAAAGGATAATGTCCAAAATGAAGCCTTGAAAGTCAAATTATAGCCTTTAGAAGTTTTGCACCGGTTAATCCAATTCTCTCCCTCTATCCTACAATTTGGAATACACTTTTATCATACTTTTTATGGTGGGTGACTTCGAAGATGGAATTTAACATGATCTAAGGTTCAAGTAAAAAATAGGATGATCAAGAAAAATTAAATTTTGGAAGAAATTGGCCATTTTCATGTCACAACTCACGTTTATATATATATATATATATATATATATATATATATATATATATATATTTTAATGAATTTTCACTAAAATTGTTATGCAGGTTATTTCCTTTGAAAATTTTTCCTGTACTAGGTTTCAAAAAGTTACATTAAAACCAAAGAGATCATTTCCAAAAACAAAGCCGTGAAGGCCAAATTATATCCTTTAGAAGTTTTGCTCGTGTTAATCGAATTCTTTCTCTCTTTCCTTCAAATTGTAATGCACTTTTATCCTATTTTTTAATCATTGGTGACCTCGAAAGTGAAATACACTTTGTTCCAAGCGAAAACTAGGATGGTCAAAAAAATCAAATTTTGGAAGAAATTGATCATTTTCGAAGGTTATAGCTCACGTTTTTTGTGTGTTTCGCTAAAATAGTTATGATTGTCATTTATTTTGAAAATGTGAAATAACTTAGGTTTCAAAAAGTTACATCAAAACCAAATGATCATTTCTTAAAACGGAGCCCTAAAGGCCAAATTATACCCTCTAAAATTTTTGCTCAAGTCAATTGAATTCACTTCCTCTTTCTTATAATTTGTAACACATTTTATCCAATGTTTTTTTTTTATTGCTGGTGACCTGGAAAGTGAAATTTGAGAAGATCTAAGTGAAATACGCTTTGCTCCAATTGAAATATGGGATGTTCAAGAAAAATCAAATTTGTGGAGATATTGATGATTTTTAAAGGAAGCTGACGTTTTTTGTGCATTTTCACTAAAACATTTATGATGGTCATTTCCTGGGAAAATTTACCCTGAATTGGGTTTCAAAAAGATAATTTCCCAAAATAGAGCCCTGAGGGCGAAATTATATACTCTGAAAGTTTTGCGCGTGTTAATCGAATTCTCTCTCTCTTTCATGCAATTTTTAATGCACTTTTATCCTTTTTTTTTATGGCTAGTGACCTCGAAAATGGAATTTAACATGGCCTTAGTGAAATACGCTGTGGTCCAAGTGAAAAATGAGTTGGTTAAGAAAAATCAAATTTTAGAAGAAGTTAGCCATTTCCGAAGGTTATAAGCTCACCATTTTTTTGTGCATTTTTGCAAAAATAGTTGTGATGTTCAGTTCCTTTGAAAAATTTCCATTAACTACGTTTCAAAAGGTTACATCAAAACCGAAGATATTATTTCCCAAAACAAAGCCCGAAAGGCCAAATTATACCCTTCTGAAGTTTTGCTCATGTTAATCATATTCTTTTCCTATTTCCTACAATTTTAATGCACTTTTATTCTTTTATTTTTTTATTTTTTTATTTTTTTTATGGTTGGTGATACGAAAGTTGAATTTAACGTGATCTACTTGAAATATGCTATTATCCAAGTGAAAATTGTGACGGCCAAGAAAAATCAAATTTTGTAAGAAACATGTCATTTTCGAAGATTATAGCTCACGTTTTTTTTGGGTACATTTTCGCTAAAACAGTTATGATGGTCATTTCCCTTGAATATTTACCATGAACTAATTTTCAAAATTTTGCATCAAAACCAAAATGATAATGTCCCAAAACAAAGCCTTGAAAGTCAAACTATAGCCTTTAGAACTTTTGCTCCTTTTAATCCAATTCTCTCTGTCTATCCTACAATTTGTAATATACTTTTATCATTTTTTTTATGGTGGGTGACTTCGAAGGTGGAATTTAACATTATCTCAGTCAAATACACTTTGATCCAAGTGAAAAATAGGATGATCAAGAAAAATTAAATTTTTAAAGAAATTGGCCATTTTCGTATCTTATAAAGCTCATGTTTTTTTTAATGAATTTTTGCTAAAATTATTATGCAGGTTATTTCCTTTGAAATTTTTTCATGTACTAGGTTTCAAAAAGTTACATTAAAACCAAAGACACCATTTTCCCAAACGGAGCCTTAAAGGCCAAATTATATCATCTAGAAGTTTTGCTCGTGTTAATCAAATTCTTTCCCTCTTTCTTACAAATTGTAATGAACTTTTATTCTATTTTTTAATCGTTGGTGACCTTGAAAGTGAAATACACTTTGATCCAAGTGAAAAATGGGATGGTCAAGAAAAATAAAATTTTGGAAGAAATTGACCATTTTCGAAGGTTACAGCTCATGTTTTTTTATGCATTTCGCTAAAATAGTTATGATTGTTATTTCCTTTGAAAATTTGAAAAGAATTAGGTTTCAAAAAGTTACATCAAAACCGAATGATAATTTCTAAAATGGAGCCCTAAAGACAAAATTATACCCTTTAAAATTTATGCTCGTGTTAATCGAATTCACTTCCTTTTTCCAACAATTTGTAACACATTTTATCCAATGTGTTTTTTATGGCTGGTCATCACAAAATTGAAATTTAAAAAGATCTAAGTGAAATACGCTTTGCTCCAATTGAAAATTTTGATGTTCAAGAAAAATCAAATTTGTGAAGACATTAACAATTTTCGAAGGTTGTTAGCTCACGTTTTTTGTGCATTTTCGCTAAAAAATTTATGATATCATTTCTTGGGAAAATTTACCCTCAACTGGGTTTCAAAAAGTTACATCAAAACCAAAACTATAATTTCCCAAAACAGAGCCTTAAAAACCAAATTATATACTCCGAAAGTTTTGCTCGTGTGAATCGAATTATCTCTCTCTCTCTCTCTCTCTCTCTCTCTCTCTTTCATACAATTTTTATGCAGTTTTATCCTATTTTTTTTTTTTTTTTTTATGGTTAGTGACCTTGAAAATGGAATTTAACATGACCTTAGTGAAATACGATTTGGTCCAAGTGAAAAATGGGTTAGTCAAGAAAAATCAAATTTTGGAAGAAACTGGCCATTTTCGAAGGTTATATAACTCACTTTTTATTGTGCATTTTTGCTAAAATAGTTATGATGGTAATTTCCTTTGAAAATTTTCCATGAACTAGGTTTCAAAGGGTTGCATCAAAATCAAAGAGATAATTTCCCAAAACGGAGCCCGAAAGGCCAACTTATACCCTTAAGAAGGTTTGCTCGTGTTAATCAAATTCTCTTCCTATTTCCTACAATTTTTAATACTCTTTTATCATAATTTTTTTTATAGCTGGTAACGTGAAAGTTGATTTTAACATGATCTACTTGAAATACACTATTGTCCAAGTGAAAATTTTGATGGTCAAGAAAAATCAAATTTTGTAAGAAACACGTAATTTTCGAAGGTTATGGCTCATGGTTTTTTTGTACATTTTTACTAAAATAGTTATTATGGCATTTCCATTGAATATTTACCATGAACTAATTTTCAAAATTTTGCATCAAAACCAAATGGATAATGTCCCAAAACAAAGCCTTGAAAGTCAAATTATAGCCTTTAGAAATTTTGCTCATGTTAATCCAATTCTCTCTCTCTATCCTATAATTTGTAGTACACTTTTATCATACTTTTGATGGTGGGTGACTTCGAAGGTGGAATTTAATATGATCTAAGTGAAATACGCTTTGGTCCAAATGAAAAATAGTATGATCAAGAAAAATGAAATTTTTGAAGAAATTAGCCATTTCCATATGTTATAGCTCACGTTTTTTTTAATGAATTTTCGCTAAAATTATAATGCAGGTCATTTCCTTTAAATTTATTTCAAGCACTAGGTTTCAAAAATTTACATCAAAACCAACGATATGATTTCCCAAAACGGAACCCAGAAGGCCAAATTATATCCTTTAGAAGTTTTACTCGTGTTAATCGAATTCTTTCCCTCTTTCCTTCAAATTGTAATGCACTTTAATCTTATTTTTTAATTTTTGGTGACTTTGAAAGTGAAATACACTTTGATCCAAGTGAAAAATGGGATGCTCATGAAAAAATCAATTTTTGGAAGAAATTGACATTTTTTTTTATACATTTTTGCTAAAATAGTTATGATTGTCATTTCCTTTGAAAATTTGAAATGAATTAGGTTTCAAAAAGTTACATCAAAACCAGAGGATCAATTCTCAAAATGGAGCCCTAAAGACCAAATTATACCCTCTAAAACTTTTGCTCATCTTAATTGAATTCACTTCCTTTTTCCTACAATTTGTAACACATTTTATCTAATGTTTTTTATTTTTTTTATTTTTTTTATAGTTGGTGACCTTGAAAGTGGAATTTAAGAATATCTAAGTGAAATATGATTTGCTCCAATTGAAAAATGGGATGTTCAAGAAAAATAAAATTTTTGAAGAAAATAACAATTTTCGAAAGTTATAGCTAATGTTTTTTTTTTTTTTTTTGCATTTTCACTAAAAATTTTATAATGGTCATTTCTAGGGAAATTTTATCTTTAACTGGGTTTCAAAAAGTTACATGAAAACCAAACAGATTATTTCCAAAAACAGATCCTTAAAGGCGAAATTATATACTCTAAAAGTTTTACTCGTGTGAATCGAATCCTCTCTCTCTTTCATAAAATTATTAATGCACTTTTATCCTATTTTTTATGGTTAGGGACCTAAAAAATGGAATTTAACATGATCTTAGTGAAGTACGCTTTGGTCCAAGAGAAAAATAAGTTTGTCTAGAAAAATCAAATTTTGGAAGAAACTGGCCATTTTAGAAGGTTATACAACTCATATTTTTTTTTGGGTGCATTTTTGCTAAAATAGTTGTAATAGTCATTTCCTTTGAAAATTTGCCATGATCTAGGTTTCAAAAGGTTACATCAAAATCAAAGAGATAATTTCCCAAAATGAAGCGCGAAAGGCCAAATTATACCCTTCAGAAGTTTTGCTCGTGTTAATCAAATTCTCTTCTTATTTCCTATAATTTTTAATGCACTTTTATCCTTTTTTTTTTTTATGGCTGGTGACCTGAATGTCGAATTTAACATGATCTACTTGAAATACACTATTATCCAAATGAAAATTGTGATGGTTAAGAAAAATCAAATTTTGTAAGAAACATTTTATTTTCGAAGGTTATGGCTCACGTTTTTTCGTGCATTTTCGGTAAAATAGTTATGATCGTCATTTCCCTTGAATATTTACCTTGAATTAATTTTCAAAATTCTGCATCAAATCCAAAAGGATAATGTCCCAAAACGAAGCCTTGAAATTCAAATTATAGCCTTTAGAAGTCTTGCTCCTGTTAATCCAATTCTCTCCCTCTATCCTACAATTGGTAATACACTTTTATCATACTTTTTATGGTGGGTGACTTCAAAGGTGGAATTTAACAAGATCTAAGTGAAATACATTTTGGTTCAAATTAAAAATGGGATGATTAAGAAAAATTATATTTTTGAAGAAATTTGCCATTTTCGTATGTCACAGCTCACTTTTTTTTATGAATTTTTCGGTAAAATTGTTATGCAGGTCATTTCCTTTGAAATTTTTTTAATGCACTAGGTTTCAAAAAGTTATATTAAAACCAAATAGATCATTTCCAAAAACAAAGCCATGAAGGCCAAATTATATCCTTTAGAAGTTTTGCTTGTGTTAATCGAATTCTTTCCCTCTTTCCTTCAAATTTTAATGCACTTTTATCCTACTCTTTAATCATTGGTGACCTTGAAAGTGAAATACACTTTGATCCAAGTAAAAAATGGGATGGTTAAAAAAAAATCAAATTTTGGAAAAAATTGACTATTTTCGAAGGTTATAGCTCATGTTTTTTGTGCATTTTCGCTAAAATAGTTATGATTGTCAGTTCTTTTGACAATTTGAAATGAATTAGGTTTCAAAAAGTTACATCAAAACCAAACAATCATTTCTCCAAACGGAGCCCTAAAGGTCAAATTATACCCTCTAAATTTTTTGCTCAAGTTAATCGAATTCACTTCCTTTTTCTTACAATTTGTAACACATTTTATCCAATGTTTTTATTTTTTTATTTTTCTATTTTTTTTATGGCTGGTGACATGGAAAGTGAAATTTGAGAAGATCTAAGTGAAATATGCTTTGTCCAATTGAAATATGTGATGTTCAAGAAAAATCAGTTTTGTGAAGAAATTGACAATTTTCAAAGGTTGGCTCATGTTTTTTGTGCATTTTTGCTAAAAATTTTATGATGATCATTTCCTGGGAAAATTTACCCTAAACTGGGTTTCAAAAAGTTACATGAAAATCAAAAAGATAATTTCCCAAAACAGTGCCCTGATGGCGAAATTATATACTCTGAAAATTTTGCGCGTGTTAATCGAATTCTCTCTCTCCCTCTTTCATATAATTTTTAATGAAATTTTATACTTTTTTTTATGGCTAATGACCTTGAAAATGGAATTTAACATGACTTTAGTGAAATATGCTTTTGTCCAAGTGAAAAATAGGTTTGTCAAGAAAAATCAAATTTTGGAAGAAACTGGCCATTTTTGAAGGTTATATAGCTCATGTTTTTTTTTGTGCATTTTCGCAAAAATAGTTGTGATGTTCATTTCCTTTGAAAAATTTCCATGAACTAGGTTTCAAAAGGTTACATCAAAATAAAAGAAACAATTTCCCAAAACGGAGCCCAAAAGGCTAAATTATACCCTTACGAAGTTTTGCTCGTGTTAATCATATTCTCTTCCGATTTCCTACAATTTTAATGCAATTTTATCCTATTTTTTGATGGTTGGTGACATGAAAGTTGAATTTAACATGATCTACTTGAAATACGCTATTATCCACGTGAAAATTGAGACGGTAAAGAAAAATCAAATTTTGTAAGAAACATATCATTTTCAAAGGTTATGGCTCACTTTTTTTTTTGTGCATTTTCAATAAAATAGTTATGATGGTCATTTCCCTTGAATATTTACCATGAACTAATTTTCAAAATTTTGCATCAAAACCAAAAGGATAATGTCCCAAAACGAAGCCTTGAAAGTCAAATTATAGTCTTTAGAAGTTTTGCTCCTTTTAATCCAATTCTGTCCCTCTCTCCTACAATTTGTAATACACTTTTATCATTCTTTTTATGGTGGGTGACTTAGAAGGTGGAATTTAATATTATCTCAGTCAAATACACTTTGATCCAAGTGAAAAATAGAATGATCCAGAAAGATTAATTTTTTGAAGAAATTGGCCATTTTCGTATGATATAGCTCATGCTTTTTTTTAATGAATTTTTGCTAAAATTATTATGCATGTCATTTCCTTTGAAATTTTTTTCATGTACTAGGTTTCAAAAAGTTACATTAAAACCAAAGAGATCATTTCCCAAAACGGAGCCTTAAAGGCCAAATTATTTCATCTAGAAGTTTTGCTCATGTTAATCGAATTCTTTCCCTTTTTCCTACAAATTGTAAAGCACTTTTATCCTATTTTTTAGTCGTTGGTGACCTCAAAAGTGAAATACACTTTGATCCAAGTGAAAAATGGGATGGTCAAGAAAAATCAATTTTTGGAAGAAATTGACCATTTTCGAAGGTTATGGCTCATGTTTTTTTTTTCTCGCTAAAATAGTTATGATTGTCATTTCCTTTGAAAATTTGCAAAGAATTAGGTTTCAAAAAGTTACATCAAAACCAAAGGATCATTTCTCAAAACGGAGCCCTAAAGGCCAAATTATACCCTCTAAAATTTTTGGTTGTGTTAATCGAATTCACTTCTTTTTTTCCTACAATTTGTATCACATTTTATCCAATGTTTTTTTATATGGCTGGTGACCTAGAAAATGAAATTTCATGAGATCTAAGTGAAATACACTTTGCTTCAACTGAAAAATGAGATGTTCAAGAAAAATCAAATTTGCGAAGAAATTGACAATTTTCGAAGGTAGCTTACTTTTTTTGTGCATTTTCGCTAAAAATTTTATGATGGTCATTTCTTGGGAAAATATACCCTCAACAGGGTTTCAAAAAGTTATATCAAAACCAAAAGGATAATTTCCCAAATCAGGGCTCTGAAAGTAAAATTATATACTCCAAAAGTTTTGCTTGTGTTAATCGAATTCTCTCCCTCTTTCATACAATTTTTAATGCACTTTTATCCTATTTTTTATGGCTAGTGACCTCAAAAATGGAATTTAATATGACCTTAGAGAAATAAACTTTGGTCCAAGTGAAAAATGGGATGGTCAAGAAAAATCAAATTTTGGAAGAAACTGGCTACTTTCGAAGGTTACATAAATCAAAATTTTTTTGTGTATTTTCGCTAAAATAGTTATGATGGTAATTTCCTTCAAAAATTTGCCATGAACTAGGTTTCAAAGGGTTACATCAAAATCAAAGAGACAATTTCCCAAAACGGAGCCCGAAAGGCCAACTTATACCCTTCAGAAGGTTTGCTCATGTTAATCAAATTCACTCCCTATTTCCTACAATTTTTAATGCGCTTTTATCATAATTTTTTATGGCTGGGGATGTGAAAGTTGAATTTAACATGATCTACTTGAAATACGATATTGTCCAAGTGAAAATTATGACGGTCAAGAAAAATCAAATTTTGTAAGAAACATGTCATTTTCGAAGGTTATGGCTCATTTGTTTTGTGTATTTTTGCTAAAATAGTTATGATGGTCATTTCCCTTGAATATTTACCATGAACTAATTTTCAAAATTTTGCATCAAAACCAAAAGAATAATGTCCCAAAACGGAGCCTTGAAAGTCAAATTATAGCCTTTAGAAGTTTTGCTCCTTTTAATCCGACTCTCTCCCTCTATCCTACAATTTGTAATGCAGTTTTATCATTCTTTTATGGCATGTGACTTCGAAGGTGGAATTTAATATTATCTCAGTCAAATTTGCTTTGATCCAAGTGAAAAATAGGATGATCAAGAAAATTTAATTTTTTGAAGAAATTGGCGATTTTCAGATGTTATAGCTCACTATTTTTTTATTTATGAATTTTTGCTAAAATATTTGTGCATGCCATTTCCTTTGAAATTTTTTCATGTACTAGGTTTCAAAAAGTTACATTAAAACCAAAGAGATCATTTCCCAAAACGGAGCCTTAAAGGCCAAATTACTCTAGAAGTTTTGCTCGTGTTAATCGAATTCTTTCCCTCTTTCCTACAAATTGTAATGTAATTTTATCCTATTTTTTAGTTGTTGGTGACCTCGAAAGTGAAATACACTTTGATCCAAGTGAAAAATGGGATGGTCAAGAAAAATCAAATTTTGGAAGACCATTTTCGAAGGTTATTGTAATACCCGTATTCGTGAAGTAAGGGTAATGAAGTAATTTAATATATATGTCATGAAATTTAAATAGTATATTTATGCAAAGGATTAGTATTGAATAAAATAATTCTAAAAAAACGTGAATAGTGAATAGTGAAACATGAATAGTGAATAATGAATAATGAATAATGAAAAGAAAAAAAAAATCAAACAAAAAAAATGGTTGAAATCATGGCAGCCACTTTCTGTCAAAGTTAGACCAAAGTTAGGCCAAAGTGTCTAAAAGAAAAACAAGTGTAAAACATATTGAAAGGTAATCGTTATGTCTTCCAAGTGTCCACAAATTTAGAATAGAAAAAAAAGGCAATTATGATGCCAAATCGTGTAGTTGCCAAGATAAGTGTCTTTTTGCCAAGTGCAAGATTGAAGTATTTGATGCCTTCCACCTTGCAATTAGGTGGCAGCTTGTGAATTCAAAACAAAAGTGAACTATATAAATTTTTGGACAACCGACTTATATATAGATGTACATGTGAAATCGTAAACGATTTCATATAAGTTCTCTCAATCTCTCATTTTTCTTAAAAATTTGGGGACTCAAAGAAATACAAAAAAAGCAAAAAGTTGAAAGGGTTTTCTGTAGAATTTCATAAAGGATTATAAAAAGCTATCAGTATTATAAAGTAATAGCGTAGTATTTATTTTTGAATTTTTAGCATATATGAAAGTCCCGGGGCTTAAAGTGGAAATTTTCAAAGGAAGTGGTTTATGATGAATTTACGAAATAATTAGAAATTTAATACAAATATTATGTCACATGTTGACTATCTACAACGGGAGAAATTTTTGAGAATATCGGGAAAGATAAGAAGGTGACCCATGGGTAGCTTTAAGTGCTACGGGGTGAGTTAGATTTACTTTAAGTAGTCTAAATAAAAATCAATTATTTGGTGATAATATAAAATTTACTTATTAAAGTATGATTGTGTGGTAAATAAATCTTTGGGTGAATAGATATGGTATAGATGTTGGAATCATAGAAAATTATTACATTAGAAGAAATATTATTAGAAAAATGAGTTGACTTAATAATTAAAGTGAGAAGTGATATTCTTGATGAGCTATGATTGAGATTTTGATATGAATTATGATGAGATGAATTTTAGTGGATCTTGATAAATTTTGATGGATGAATTGATATGATTTGGGATGAAATTTGGGTGAATCTTGACAAGCTTTAATGGATTATTTGATGTGATTTTGGATGAGAGGAATTTTTGAGAATAATCAGGATAGCCAATTTAAGTGTTTTAAATTTATATATTGTTTTTATATTACTGTTTATATGCATATTTCATATCATTTCTCATATACATAAGCATTAAATGAGAAAGAAAATAACCGAGAAGATAACCGGTCTACTGAAATAACCGTGATAGTCGGTATATGCTGGAAATAAAAGTGACACCGTGACAACTGGTATATGCTGGAAATAAAAGAGACACTGTACCAGCCGGTATTTGCTGAGAAAATTCTGTGGCAACCGGGACTAAGTTACAAAGTAAAGAACCGGGAGAGTGCCAGTCTGCGATAATAACAACCTGTCGATAGGTGGGAAGACGTTCCCATCATAATCATTCATGCATTTGCATATGTTTTAATTATTGCTGCATGATTGAAATGCTGAGGTGTGATGTATCATCGTGAAAATAATTATAGATAATCGAGTTTCACAGAAAGAGACAGTTATTATGAAAATATTATTGAAAAGCTAAGATATGGTATATTGTCGTGTATGATGGCTGAGTCTCATAAAAAGAGACAGCTATGATGATGAGATTACTGAAATGTTGAGATGTGATATATTACTGTGAATTTAATTATAGATGGTTGAGTCTCATAGAAAGAGACAATATGGTGATAAGACTTATCTAAATGATAGACTTTATGATGTGAACCTCATTATGAGGTAATTATGAGATAATTGATAGTCTTAAGGTGGACCAATGATTGAGAAGAAGAGATTGATAGAGAATAAATCTTACGATATAGGAAATGATATTAGAAAGTTGTTATCAGGTTATGTGAAAAATAAAAGATTAAATATTAAAGGACTATTTATGGAATTTAGAATACTTTTAGTAAATTTAATTCACTGAGCTTGTGAAGCTCACCCCTCATTGTACAATGATTTTCAGGTAGCAGGCTTGGCAAATAGTTTGGTGAGTTGAGGTTCAGACGAGATCATTTTCTGTAAGTCGCGTATGTGTCATCATCCTCAGACTAATGAGAAAATAAAATGAAAAATTTATTTGTAAATCTTCATGCATTTTGCGGATTAATGTAAAGTTCTTTTGGTGATATTTATTTTATTGTTACATATATGTGTCGTGCTGGGATTCTCAAAATGTGATGACACCGTTTCGGGGTGGCCAACCCAGGATGGGTCACTACAATTTTGGTATCAGTGCATTAGGTTTTATGATTCTGTAGACTGCATAAAAAGTAAGAAAGTAGAAGATTAAAGTAAATTATAATGAATAGTCTGAGGATGACATGTGGACGCACTAGAGCTAGAGTTAGAATTGTTGATTTGAGAGGGCGTAGAAGGCCCACAATATTTTTTATAAAGTCAAGGTTGAGTCTGAATCTATGGTTCCTAGAAGGGAACGTACTGATAATATGATTGATATTAGTAATATAATTGAGGTATGAGAAAATCTGAAGTTGAAAGAGATGAGCTAAGATAAACTCTTACTCATGCTTTTGAGAAAATGAATGTATCAGATGATCGAGTGGATAACTTATAGCATAGACTTGATAAGCATACTAGAGCAGTGCCTGATGTTGTTAATCCAGTAATGGTAGACACTTAAAAAGGGGGAAAAGTGGATTTATGCATAAGATGCAGGGAGATATAATTAAGCTAAATGCTTTGTTGTTTAAAGGATCTATGAATCCTTTTACGCTTAAGTTTCGGAGAAATATGTGGAGGCATTATTTAGTATTTTACGACAGATGATTGCCTTTACTTTGTTTAAGTTAAAAAGAGACATTTTGTAAATGGTAGAAGGATATTCTTCCCAAGCTAAGTACAAATATTGATAGACCCTTAACCTAAAATAGGTTTAAGGAAGTTTTTCTTGATAGATATTTTCCTTATATCTCTAGAGCTCAACAAGATAGAGATATTATTTATTTGGAGTAAATGTGTTAACTGTGACTTAATACGATAGCAGATTTATGGTTTTGTCAATGGTTGTACCAAAAATGGTAGACCAATAGGAGAAGAAATGTAAGGGGTTCAAAGATGATCTATGTTTTAAAGGTTTGATCGAAACTATCTTACATAAGGCATATTAATTATGTCAGATTGGTGGATAAAACACTTCAAATTGAGAAGGATGTGATGAAGTTTAAGAGAAAGAGTGGTTAAAGAGGCTTAGACA
Organism: Bretschneidera sinensis; assembly: GCA_023935145.1. Taxonomy (NCBI): domain Eukaryota; kingdom Viridiplantae; phylum Streptophyta; class Magnoliopsida; order Brassicales; family Akaniaceae; genus Bretschneidera; species Bretschneidera sinensis. Next base: position 160,646,147 of record CM043698.1, read on the forward strand.
TGAAAGTTATAGAGGTAGTAGTAGTGTGAGTGTAGGGTGAGAGACCACCCCAAATGAGGCATTCCTTGTTACCGAAAACTGAAATACAGAGTCAGAGGAAAACAAAATCTGATGCTTATGTATCTTAAAATACTATTGGTGGGACTCTTAGATTTAGGAGACAGATTATGGGAACTGGAAGTCATGGTAGAGGAAGTAAGTATGCCACCAAGTGGAAGTGGCAATTTGATGTATGATTGGGATATAAAAGTTTATTATAATTATATTCGGATAAGATATTTATCCCAGAATTTTCAAAATTGAAGTGCTTTATGTGTAGAGAAAATGGACATGTCAATATTGGTTGGTCTTGATGCAACCCATTCTTTTGCATCAAGTATTCATATAAAGTCTATTGAAGTATGTGTTAGTCTTTTGATGAAAAAATATTTTGTTGAAGTTTTCACTAAAGATGAAGTGATAATCATAAATGTTTACAAAGGTTGTGTGATTCATATCAGCGATAGAAAATCTGAAGTTGATTTATATTCTTTGAATATGATTGATTGTTCCAAAAAGAAGGTAGTGTTTAAGATGTGGACATGAGGAGTGTAACCTTCAGAGAGAACATAAGACACTCTCGAACTATTTCTTTTTGCTCTGACCACTAGGAGATGGTTGAAGAAGGGTTGTGAGAAGTACTTGGCATACATAATGAATTCCAAAAAGGAAAATAGGAAGAAATCTTAGTGATGAAAGGATATTCTAATGTAATTCTTGATGAGTTGCCTAGGTTGCATCACAGTAGAGAGATTAAATTCTTTATTGATGTAATACCAGGATCATCACATATATTTAATAGCACCCTACAGAATGACGTCAGCTGAATTGAGAGAGTTGAACGTACCATTTTAAGAATTTTTGGATAAACCATTTATCGAACCTAATACATTTGGGGAGTCTCATGTGTTGTTTGTGAAGAAGGAAGATGGAACGACAAGAGTGTGTATAGACTACAGATAGTTGAATAAGAACAAAATTTTTTTTTGGATAAATAAATTATGTGAACAGTGCAAGAAGTGAGTATTTTCTAAGATAAATCTGAGATCAGATTATCACCAATTGAAGATAGAAAAGGGAGGCGTGCCTAAGATTGTTTTTATGACATGTTATGGTCATAAGTCTCTTGTGATGACATTTGGATTGAATAATATTCCAGAAACATTCATGGACTGGATGAATAAAATATTTGAACCATTTCTTGATAATCTTGTGGTTGTGTTCATCAATAACATCTTGGTATATTTTAAGACTACAGAAGAGCAAATAAAACATTTAGAAATTGTGTGGGAGACTTCAAGGAGAAAGAGATGGTATGATATAAGTTCTCTAAGTGTGAGGATTGACGGAAGGAAATAACTTTCTTGGAACATGTAATGTCAGGAATGGCATAACAGATGATCTATAAAAAGTAGAGACACTCCTTGGGGTTAGTTGGTGATTATAGAAGATTATTTCAGAATTTTTTTTATTATTGTAGTGTAGTTGAATAGACTGACTAGGAAAAAGGTGAGATTGGTATGGTAAAGGAAGTATGAAAAAAAAAATTGTCAATTACTAAAGGAGAAATTAACTACAACTCTAGTATTGGTGTTTCCTTCTGGTGATGAAAGACTTGTGATGTATAGTGACACGTCACATCAATGATTGGGATATGTGTAACATAGGAAAGTTGTGAGTCATACTTCTAGGCAATTGAAGATTCATTATAGAAATTACCCTACTCATGACTTAGAGTTGACTGTTATAGTGTTTACTTTAAAAAAAATTGAAGACATCATCTGTATGGAGCCACTTGTGAGATAGTCATGGGTTATAAAAGTTGGACATACTTACCTAACCAGAGGGAGTTGAATTGGAGGCAGAGATGGTAGATGAAGTTGATTAGTAACGATGATTGTATAATTCACTATCATCTAGAAAATGTGAAGATGATAATTGATACATTGAGTAGAAAGTCTACAAGAAAGTTAACTGCTATTGGGAGTCCTTATGTGAAATTGATGATAAATTTAAAAGAGATAAGAATGAAGTTGAATATTAGTGATAGAGGATTTAGGTTAACGAATATGGTTGTACAATTGTCCATAATGAAATGTTTTAGAGATGCAAGGTAGAGATAAAGAGATAGAAAAAGATTAAGCATTGAGTGCTTATTAGCAAGTAATATGAGTTTAAAATTGAAGTGAGAGTATTTTAGTATTGCAACTTGGAAATTGTGTTCCAAATAATACAAAGTTAAGAGAGGGGATAATGAGAAATGTATATGATGATGTAGATTCGATGCAACTAAGTAACAATAAGATGTACTCAGGATTGAGACCGAAATTCTGATGGTTAGGATGGAAGAGGGATGCAGCTGAGATTGTGAGGTTGTATGAAGTACCATTGGTCATAGTGTCAAATAAAGATGCTATATTGGGAGAGGATTTCAGAAAGCCACGGGTACACAGTGGCAGTTTAATATAATTTTTATGCTCATATTGGATTTTTTTTTTAAATACTAGAAGATATGCTAATGACAAATGTGATTAATTTCTTAGTAAGTTGAGATGCTTACATGCCATTGATTGAAGTTGTTTATAATAATCAGTATCAAATTTGTATTGGGATGGCACCCACTGAGACATTGTATGATAGGAGGTGCAGAACTCCTATATGTTGGGAAGAAATGGAAGAGAAAAATATATCTAGTCTATCTATTATTGAGCTAACAATAGAGATGATCAAATTTGTTAGAGAGAACCGTAAAGCAGCCTAGAATAGACCTCTTGAGTCTCAAGTAGGTGATTGGGTGTATTGAAAAATATCTCAATGAAAATGTGTATTGAGATTTAAACAGAAAATGAAAGTTGAATCTTAGGTATGCGGGACCCTATGAGGTTATTGAGAAAGTTGGATTAGTTGTGAGTAACCTGAATTTGCCTCCAAAATTAAAATATTTATATAATGTACCTCATGTTTCACTTTTAAGAAAGTGTTTACATGATATTTCGAGCTAAGTTATAGAAATTCAGAAAGATTGGGCTTATATACAAGTACCAGTGAGAATTTTGGACAAAGAGGGTAAGTCTTGGGTAAAAGAATAATTTCACTAGTGTAAAGTTCGGTGGCGGAATAAAGATGTTGAAGAGATTTCGTGAAAGTATAAGACAAGTATGAAGAAAAATTATTTATTTTTTGTTTCTGGAGTAAAGTAAAGAAATTTCGAGGACGAAATTTTTGTAAGGAGGGTAGAATTGTAATACTCGTATTCGTGAAGTAAGGGTAATGAAGTAATTTAATAAATATGTAATGAAATTTAAATAGTATATTTATACAAAAGATTAGTATTGAATAAAATAATTCTTAAAAAAACATGAATAGTGAATACTGAAACATGAATAGTGAAAAAAAAAAATCAAACAAAAAAAAAATGGCTGAAATCATGGCAGCCACTTGCTGTCAAAGTTAGACCAAAGTTAGGCCAAAGTGTCTAAAAGAAAAACAAGTGTAAAACATATTGAAAGGTAATCATTATGTCTTCCAAGTGTCCACAAATTTAGAATAGAAAAAAAAGGCAATTATGATGCCAAATCGTGTAGTTGCCAAGATAAGTGTATTTTTGCCAAGTGCAAGATTGAAGTCTTTGATGCCTTCCACCTTGCAATTAGGTGGCAGCTTGTGAATTCAAAACAAAAGTGAACTACATAAATTTTTGGACAACCGACTTATATATAGATGTACATGTGAAATCGTAAACGATTTCATATAAGTTCTCTCAATCTTTCATTTTTCTTAAAATACTTGAGGACTCAAAGAAATATAGAAAGAGCAAAATTTTAAAGGAATTTTTTTGTAGAATTTCATAAAGAATCATGATAAGCTATCAGTATTATAAAGTAATAGCATAGTATTTATTTTTGAATTTTTAGCATATATGAAAGTCTCCGGGCTTAAAGTGAGAATTTTCAAAGGAAGTGGTTTATAATGAATTTAAGAAATAATTAGAAATTTAATACAAATATTATGTTAGGTGTTGACTATCTACAACGGGAGAAATTTTTGAGAATATCGGGAAAGACAAGAAGGTAACCCACGGGTAGCTTTAAGTGCTACAGGGTGAGTTGGATTTACTTTAAATAGTCTAAATAAAAATCAATTATTTGGTGATAATATTAAATTTACTTATTAAAGTATGATTGGGTGGTAAATAAATCTTTGGGTAAATAGATATGGTATAGATGTTGGAATTATAGAAAATTATTACGTGAGAAGAAATATTATTAGAAAAATGAGTTGACTTAATAATAAAAGTGAGAAGTGATATTCTTGATGAGCTATGATTGAGATTTTGATACGAATTATGTTGAGATGAATTTTAGTGGATCTTGACAAATTTTGATGGATGAATTGATATGATTTGGGATGGAATTTGGGTGAATCTTAACAAGCTTTAATGGATTATTTGATGTGATTTGGGATGAGAGGAATTTTTGAGAATAATCAGGATAGCCAATTGATGAGAGTCGTAAAATGCATCTAAACAATACTTAATTGTTAGCATTTTAGGGTTGACCTCGGTTGTAATCGCACTTTTACATGTTACTAACTCTAAAGTGATTTTCATAAATCGTTGACTTAATTTGATGCATTTTCAGGTGCTTTGCGTCCAAAAGAGATGATAAAGCGATCAATGTTTAAAGCGCCAAAAGATCTCGCATGTCGGTGTTCATATTTTTCCAAGGTTTAAACATGTCTAAACATAGTTCAAAGATGGTTAAAGTCTAAACCAAGGTTGGAGTAATAAAATACATTAAGTTAAAAGACTGCACACAAGTGTGTGCATCACTTTGGAGCAAGGTAAGGGTAGGCACACCACTTGGAAAGGAGTTTCACTAAATTTCTAGAATTTTCCGTGCAGATCAATCATTTTTGCAGATTAAACTGTATTGATACAGGAAGAACCAGGAGATGAGCCATATATGCTTAGAAAGATCCGGAAGTCTATTTTCTGGAGAATTTTACGGTTTGTAAAAAGGATTTTTCTAGAGAAAGTTATGGCAGTTTAAGTAGACACAGGTCAGGCCACCAGATCAGCATCCACCTAGCGCCGCGCCCCTCACTTTCCAGCACTGCACCCTCACTTTCCAGCACTGAACCCCTCACTTTCCAGCGCCCACTCGTTCCAAGACCAAATTAGGGCTGCACAATGACATTTTCTGGACCAAAATGCCCCTAACTACTTGTGCTCTATAAATACATCTTTAAGGAGTGTGCAGCCAGCATCATTAAGCAAGGAGGAGAGAAAAAAGAGAGGATCCAAGGGATCCAAATCCAGAATATTTCCAAGTCTCTTGAGGGCTGGAAATCAAGGGGGAGAGCATCCATATTGTTCATCCACCTTGAGTTCCATGGCCAACTAGTCTTCTTACAAGGGAAAGGGATGAATCTTTAGGGATTTATTGTTCTTTATTTCCTGTTCTTGATTCGGTTGTACGGATTTATTGTTGAATATTGTTTATGAATTATTCATTGATTAAGTAAGAAGGATTTGAGTTCATGTGATAGATGCACTTTTTATTCTTCTTCTTTTAGATTCTCTTAATCCGGTGATTGCATCCTTCTCCTCCATTGAGGTTGTTTGGATGTGATTGATTCCGGTAGATTTATCTTATTGATTGTCCATTACTGCAATATTGTCATTAAAGATATATTGTTGTTTCTTGATAATCTTTAAGATCGGTCATGTGTGCATGAACCGGAATCAATGATTAATTTGTAGCAATTATATTAGAGTTATAAATGTGCTTGACTGAATATATTCCGATTGCTTGTTTGGGAGGTGAAACTTGCAATCGAGATAAAATCAATTGAATCAAGAGTGGAAATAGCGAACGAACCTAAGGATGATTCCCGGAACCTTGTTATTTCTCATTTATATTTCATTTACGCGATTTTTCTCACATTATCTCATTATCAAAACCAAAAAATCTTTCGTTTAACTTTTATCGTTCGTTTTAAGGTTTACAAATTTTCCTTTGTACCTAACTTGTTTCCCTGTGGAATCGACACCCCAAAGCCATACTACAATAACCGTGTTATACTTTGGGCGTAATCAAATTTTGGCGCCATTGCCGGGGAGGCACGCTTAAGTACAAGAAAGCTTGTCAACTTTGAGTGTGACGGTAGAAGAATTGTAAATATTTTTCTTTTCAGCAGTTTGTAAATACAGTAATACTGTTCCTTTACCTTTATTTTGATTTTCTAATTTTCTTTTATTATTCTGTTTTATTTATTTTATTTCCTCTCTAAATTAATTGGTGCATACTTAGACCGAGAGATTCTCGAGGTAGATTCATTAGAGGACCTGAATTAGAGTTACCCTCTCCTTCCACGTCCGTTGGTGAAACCTCGCCTAGATCAAACCATAGTGCACCCCCACACGAAAATTTAGAGGATTTTGTTAACATGGCCGATAATCCTAATGAGAATGTTGCTAGGACACTTCAAGATTACCTCCACCCTGCACGCACAGCCACACCATCATGCATCATGTTTCCAACCAATACTCGCCAACTAGATTTTAAAACAGGGATGATACAATTACTCCCTACTTTTCATGACTTGGATAATGAAAACCCATATGTGCACATTAAAGAGTTCGAGGAAGTAGTCGCGACTTTTCATAGTCAAGATGAAACCGATGACATTGTGAGACTTAAGTTCTTTCCTTTCGCTTTAAAGGATAGAGCTAAGAGTTGGCTATACTCACTAAGACCACGATCTATTGGGTCGTGGACTGAGATGACTCGAATTTTCTTTAATAAATACTTTCCCCAACATAAGACCAATGCTTTAAAAAGACAAATCTCCACCTTTGCACAAAAGGACAGTGAGACTTTGTATCAGTGTTTGGAGAGATTTAAGGAGTTGTTGAGTATATGTCCTCACCATGGGTATGAGAATTGGCGTTTAGTAAGCTATTTCTATGAGGGTCTTACCTATAGAGAACGCCAATTTGTAGAGATGATGTGTAATGGTGGGTTCTTATAGAAAGATCCTGATGAGGCCATAGAGTACCTCAACAAGCTTGCTGAAAAAGCTCACACTTGGACTGGACCTAGTGCTACTGAGAGCACAAATAGGTCACGACCTGTAGAGAATCCAAATGGTGGTGGAATTCACCATCTTAGGGAAGAGGATAACCTTAAGGCCAAGGTCGAGATGCTCACTAGAGAACTAGAGGTACTAAAGACTAAGAGCTTAAAGCCAACACACGTGGTCAATCATGCAAAATATTTTGAACCATGTTTTGTGTGTGGCAGGGTAGACCATCTCGCCCAAGAGTGCCCCACATTTGTTGAGATGAGAGGGATGTATAAGGAACAATGCAATGCCTTAGGCATGTAAACGAAGCCTTCTACACCCTTCTCTAATACCTACAATCCGGGATGGCGAAATCACCCTAATTTCAGCTGGAAGTCTGAAAACCAGCAGCTCCCTGCACCATATCATGAACCATATCATGCACCTGTATCTTCTAGGAGTCCTTTAGAAGACACTTTGCATACTTTTATTGAGGCACAGGGTAAGACTAATCAAAGGCTTGAATATTTAATTATGCAGGTTGTTGAAGAACATAAAGAGATAAAGAGCCAAGTGTCCAAGCTGACGAGCTACTTGAGTGTGACTGAGCAAGGTAAGTTCCCTTCCCAAGCTCAGTCCACATCCTATGGTCAGCACCTAGCACAACAGAATAAAAAGGAGGTGAATGCCATTGAGACACTTAGTGGTAAGTCGTTACACATCCCAACACCGAACAAATCAGAGGATGTGGACGAGAACCACCAAGTATACATGATTGACTCATTCATGGGAAAGGTCCATCACTGTCCACCCTCACCCATGCCTTCCCAAGAGCATATATCGAGCCAAAATCTGTAGATGTTACTGATGACATCCTTAAGGCCTCTCCGAAGCACACAAGCACCATATTTAACAGTAAAGCAGTTGCTGGTGCATTCAACTCATGTTTATCTAGGAGGGAATAAGAGTGTCTGGCTGAAGACATAAAACTTAGCGCTCATGGGAGGCACCCCATAGCATATCCTTTTACTTTTATTGTTTTTCATAATTCTTTTTCTTGTTTATTTTTAATATTTTGCTGTTTTCCAGTTTTACTTTCGTATTTCTTTTTCAGGGACAAACATGCGAAGCAGTTCAAATGGTGATGCACAATTTTCAGCTTCTGTGCACTTTTGGCTACAAAGGGAGTTTCCTTATCTTATACTTTCACATTGAGGACAATGTCTATTTTAAGTTGGGGGTGGAGGAAATATATTCCTGTTTTTCATGTTTTTCATTGAACTGCTTGGTGTCATTTTATTTTTTTGTTTGTTTTTATCATGCTTTGTGTTAGCTTTGGAGTTAATTCATATGTCGATGATATGAGCCTAATTGAGATAGCATATAGCAGTTAGAAGAAGTTAAATCTTACTTCGCTTTGAGAATAAATTAAGTGTCAATCTTTCTTTGGTTTGAGACTCTGGTTTGTGGTAAGATTGCATGATTAGTGTAAAGCATTTGGAGAAGTTTTATGTGCAATTGTTTTGTGAATACTTTTACGGTCTCAACAAGCTCTAGAACTTATTTAATAATCACTTGAGGTGAAAATCATAGAATGCACACTACTTGGGATATGATGTAGGCCATTTTTGGACCGTTTGAGCCTTTTAAAACTTACCCTTGTTATATTTATCGATAGTCACCTATTTGAGCCTTTTTCTTGAAAGAAAAATTGAGCCTTGTTTTTTTTTTTCGATAAACCATTTACTTACCTTTATGAGCCTAAAAATATTTTATCCTTACCTTTCTTTTAAAAGAACTTAGTTATACACGTTGTGAGAAGCACTTAAAAGAAGTAAGAGTGGAAATATGAGAAAATATTACTACCATAACCCAAGTACATTAAAAGAGATAAGTTGGGGGTTGTGGAAAAGAAAAGAAAAGAATGAAAGAGGAGGTGAATGGTCTTATGCCAAAATTAAAAAAAAAAGAGAAAAAATGAATTATGGCAAAGAGAAAAGAAAAAAAAATTGTGATTTGTTAAAAGAAATGCTCGAAAAATGGTTGAAAGAGTTGGGTAATGAAGTAAAGTTATCTTGTGTTTAAAGTGGTTGTGTTTAAATTAAGAGACTTAGTTCTTTTATTTGTTTAAAATTTTCCGTTATTTCTTGACCTTTACCCTAGCCTAACGTTACAAGCTTATTAAAGACCTATTGATCCGATGTAGTGTGATTTTTCTACATAGTGGAGAGTGATTTGATAAGTGAGCTTATGGAGCTTGATTTGTGATTGATGTCACGCAATTTAATATATTTTTAGAGGTCAAGACTTATATTCATGCTATGTTGTGCATAAAATCATCCGGGTGTTCGGACTAATGTATTGTGGTAAGATGGATGTTAAGAGTCGATAACGATTTTAAGGTTGACATTTGTGTTATTCTTGGACTTGAGTGATATTTAATGATTCTATTTGTTGTATGTTATGCATGATTTTTAAGACAAAGATTTTGGAATCACTTTTGGTTAACACCAGCATTGCTGTATTTTGCTTTGATTTCTAAATAAAGACTTAATTTCATGTCTTTCGCTTGAATTGCTAGGGACTAGCAATAAGCTAGTTGGGGGTTGTGATAAGAGTCATAAAATGCATCTAAACAATACTTAATATTTAGGGTTGACCTCGGTTGTAATTGCACTTTTACATGTTAATAACTCTAAAGTGATATTCATAAATTGTTGACTTAATTCGATGCATTTTCAGGTGCTTTGCGTCCAAAAGAGATGATAAAGTGATCCATGTTTAAAGCGCCAAAAGATCTCGCATGTCGGTGTTCGTATTTGTCCAAGGTTTAAACTTGTCTAAACATGGTTCAAAGATGGTTAAAGTCTAAACCAAGGTTGGAGTAATTAGATGAGGTAAGTTAAAAGACTGCACACAAGTGTGTGCATCATTTTGGAGCAAGGTAAGGGTAGGCACACCACTTGGAAAGGAGTTTCACTAAATTGCCAGAATTTCCAGTGCAGATCAATCATCTTTTCAGATTAAACTGTATTGATACAGGAAGAAACAGGAGATGAGCCATATATTCTTAGAAAGATCCGGAAGTCTATTTTTTGGAGAATTTTACGGTTCGTAAAAAAGATTTTTCTAGACAAAGTTATGGCAGTTTTAGTAGACACAGGTCAGGCCTCCAGATCAGCATCCACCTAGCGCCGCGCCCCTCACTTTCCAGCACTGCACCCTCACTTTCCAGTGCCTACTTGTTCCAAGACCAAATTAGGGCTGCATAATGACATTTTCTGGACCAAAATGCCCCTAACTACTTGTGCTCTATAACTACATCTTTAAGGAGTGTGCAGCCAGCATCATTAAGCAAGGAGGAGAGAAAAAAGAGAGGATCCATGGGATCGAAATCCAGAATATTTCCAAGTCTCTTGAGGGCTGGAAATCAAGGGGGAGAGCATCCATTTTGTTCATCCACCTTGAGTTCCATGGCCAACTAGTCTTCTTACAAGGGAAAGGGATGAATCTTTAGGGATTTATTGTTCCTTATTTCCTGTTCTTGATTCGGTTGTATGGATTTATTGTTGAATATTGTTTATGAATTATTCATTGATTAAGTAAGAAGGATTTGAGTTCATGTGATAGATGCACTTTTTATTCTTCTTCTTTTAGATTCTCTTAATCCGGTGATTGCATCCTTCTCCTCCATTGAGGTTGTTTGGATGTGATTGATTCCGGTAGATTTATCTTATTGATTGTCCATTACTGCAATATTGTCATTAAAGATATATTGTCGTTTCTTGATAATCTTTAAGATCGGTCATGTGTGCATGAATCAGAATCAATGAATAATTTGTAGCAATTATATTAGAGTTATAAATGTGCTTGATTGAATATATTCTGATTGCTTGTTTGGGTGGTGAAACTTGCAATCGAGATAAAATCAATTGAATCAAGAGTGGAAATAGGGAACGAACCTAAGGAGGATTCCCAGAACCTTGTTATTTCTCATTTATATTTCATTTACGCAATTTTTTCACATTATCTCATTATCAAAACCCAAAAATATTTCGTTTAACTTTTATCGTTCGTTTTAAGGTTTACACATTTTCCTTTGTACCTAAATTGTTTCCTTGTGGAATCGACACCCCAAAGCCATACTACAATAACCGTGTTATACTTTGGGCGTAATCACCAATTTAAGTGTTTTAAATTTATATATTGTTTTTATATTACTGTTTATATGCATATTTCATATCATTGCTCATATATATAAGCATTAAATGAGAAAGAAAAGAACCGGGAAGGCAGCCGGTCTAATGAAATAACCGTGACAGCTGGTATATGCTGAAAATAAAAGTGACACTGTGACAGCCGGTATATACTGGAAATAAAAGAGACACCGTGCCAGCCAGTATATGCTGAGAAAATTCCGTGGCAACCTGGACTAAGTTGCAAAGTAAAGAACCGGGAGAGAGCCGGTCTGAGATAATAACAACCTGTCAACAGGTGGGAAGACGTTCCCATCATAATCATTCATGCATTTGCATATGTTTTAATTATTGCTGCATGATTGAAATGCTGAGGTGTGATGTATCATCGTGAAAATAATTATAGATAATTGAGTTTCACAGAAAGAGACAGTTATTATGAAAATATTATTGAAAAGTTGAGATGTGGTATATTGTCGTGTATGATGGCCGAGTCTCATAAAAAGAGACAGCTATGATGATGAGATTACTGAAATGCTGAGATGTGATATATTATTGTGAATTTAATTATAGATGGTTGAGTCTCATAGAAAAAGACAGTATGGTGATAAGACTTATCTAAATGATAGACTTTATGATGTGAACCTCATTACGAGGTAATTATGAGATAATTGATGGTCTTAAGGTGGACCAATGAGTGAGAAGAAGAGATTGATAGAGAATAAATCTTATGATATGGGAAATGATATCAGAAAGTTGTTATCAGGTTATGTGAAAAATAAAAGATTAAATATTAAAGGATTATTTATGGAATTTGGAATACTTTTAGTAAATTTAATTCATTGAGCTTGTGAAGCTCACCCCTCATTGTACAATGATTTTCAGGTAGCAGGCTCAGCAAATAGTTTGGTGAGTTGAGGTTCAGACGAGATCATTTTCTGTAAGTCGCATACGTGTCATCATCTTCAGACTAATGAGAAAATAAAATGAAAAATTTATTTATAAATCTTCATGCATTTTGTGGATTGATGTAAAGTTCTTTTGGTGATATTTATTTTATTGTTGCATATATGTGTCGTGCTGGGATTCTCAAAATGTGATGACACCGTGTCCGGGTGGCCAACCCGGGATGGGTCATTACAGTTATAGCTCACGTTTTTTTGTGCAATTTCGCTAAAATAGTTATGATTGTCATTTCATTTGAAAATTGGAAATGAATTAGGTTTCAAAAAGTTACATCAAAACCAAATGATAATTTCAAAAAACGGAGCCCTAAAGATCAAATTATACCCATTAAAATGTATGCTCGTGTTAATCGAATTCACTTCCTTTTTCCTACAATTTGTAATGCATTTTATCCAATGTGTTTTTTATGGCTGGTCACCACAAAAGTGAAATTTAAAAAGATCTAAGTGAAATACGCTTTGCTCCAATTGAAAATTTTGATGTTCAAGAAAAATCAAATTTGTGAAGAAATTGACAATTTTCAAAGGTTATAGCTCACGTTTTTTGTGTATTTTTGCTAAAAATTTTATGATATCGTTTCTTGGGAAAATTTACTCTCAAATAAGTTTCAAAAAGTTACATCAAAACCAAAAGGACAATTTCCCAAAACAGAGCCTTAAAAACGAAATTATATACTCCGAAAGTTTTGCTTGTGTGAATCGAATTCTCTCTCTCTTTCATACAATTTTTAATGCTGTTTTATCCTATTTTTTTTAAGGTTAGTGACCTTGAAAATGGAATTTAACATGACCTTAGTGAAATACGATTTGTTCCAAGTGAAAAATGGGTTGGTAAAGAAAAATCAAATTTTGGTGAAACTGGCCATTTTTGAAGGTTATATAGCTCACATTTTTTTTGTGCATTTTCGCTAAAATAGTTGTGATGGTAATTTCCTTTGAAAATTTGCCATGAACTAGGTTTCAAAGGGTTACATCTAAATCAAAGAGACAATTTCCCAAAACGGAGCCTGAAAGGCCAAATTATACCCTTCAGAAGGTTTGCTCGTGTTAATCAAAATTCTCTTCCTTTTTCCTACAAATTTTAATGCAATTTTATCATTTTTTTTATGGCTGCCAATGTGAAAGTTGAATTTAACATGATTTACTTGAAAGACGCTATTGTCCAAGTGAAAATTGTGATGGTCAAGAAAAATAAACTTTTGTAAGAAACATATAATTTTCAAAGGTTATGGCTCATGTTTTTTTTTTTTTGCATTTTCGCTAAATAGTCATGATGGTCATGTCCATTGAATATTTACCATAAACTAATTTTCAAAATTCTACATCAAAACCAAAAGGATAGTTTCCCAGAACAAAGCCTTGAAAGTCAAATTATAGCCTTTAGAAAATTTTCTCCTATTAATCCAATTCTCTCCCTCTATCCTACAATTTGTAGTACACTTTTATCATACTTTTGATGGTGAGTGACTTCGAAGGTGGAATTTTACATGATCTAAGTGAAATATGCTTTGGTCCAAATGAAAAATAGAATGATCAAGAAAAATTAAATTTTTGAAGAAATTGGCCATTTTCATATGCTATAGCTCACGTTTTTTTTTTTTTACGAAATTTCGCTAAAATTGTAGTGCAGGTCATTTCCTTTGAAATTTTTTTCAAGCACTAGGTTTCAAAAAGTTACATTAAAACCAAAGATATCATTTCCCAAATCGGAGCCCTCAAGGCTAAATTATATCCTTTAGAAGTTTTGTTAGTGTTAATCGAATTCTTTCCCTCTTTCCTTCAAATTGTAATGCACTTTTATCCTATTTTTAATCTTTGGTGACCTCGAAAGTGAAATACACTTTGATCCAAGTGAAAAATGAGATGGTCAAGAAAAATCAATTTTTGGAAGAAATTGACATTTTTTTATTCATTTTCGTTAAAATAGTTATGATTGTCATTTCCTTTGAAAATTAGAAATGAATTAGGTTTCAAAAAGTTACATCAAAACCAAAGGATCAATTCTCAAAATGGAGCCCTAAAGACCAAATTATACCCTCTAAAACTTTTGCTCGTCTTAATCAAATTCACTTCATTTTTCCTACAATTTGTAACACATTTTAACCAATGTTTTTTTTTGTTTTTTGTTTTTTTATAGTTGGTGACCTCGAAAGTGGAATTTAGGAATATCTAAGTCAAATACAATTTGCTCCAATTAAAAAATGGGATGTTCAAGAAAAATAAAATAACAATTTTCGAAATTACAGCTCATGTTTTTTTATCCATTTTCGCTAAAAAATTTATAGTGATCATTTCCAGGGAAAGTTTTGCTCGTGTGAATCGAATTCTCTCTCTCCCTTTCATCCAATATTTAATGCACTTTTATCCTTTTTTTATGGTTAGTGACCTCGGAAAGGGAATTTAACATGACTTTAGTGAAATATGTTTTGGTCCAAGTGAAAAATGGGTTTGTCAAGAAAAATCAAAATTTGGAAGAAACTGGCCATTTTTGAAGGTTATATAGCTCACATTTTTTTTGTGCATTTTTGCTAAAATAGTTGTGATGGTCATTTCTTATGAAAAATTTGCCATGATCTAGGTTTCAAAAGGTTACATCAAAATCAAAGAGACAATTTCCCAAAACGAAGCCCGAAAGGCTAAATTATACCCTTTATGAAGTTTTGCTCGTGTTAATCATATTCTCCTCCTATTTCATACAATTTTAATGCACTTTTATCCTATTTTTTGATGGTTGGTGATGTAAAAGTTGAATTTATCATGATCTACTTGAAATACGTTATTATCTAAGTGAAAATTGTGACGGTCAAGAAAAATCAAATTTTGTAAGAAACATGTTATTTTTGAGAGTTATGGCTAACTTTTTTTTGTGTGCATTTTTGCTAAAATAGTTATGATGGTCATTTCCCTCGAATATTTACCATGAACTAATTTTCAAAATTTTGCATCAAAACCAAAAGGATAATGTCCCAAAACGAAGCCTTGAAAGTCAAATTATAGCTTTTAGAAGTTTTGCTCCTTTTAATCCAATTCTCTCCCTCTATCCTTCAATTTGTAATACAATTTAGTCATTCTTTTTATGGTGGGTGACTTTGAAGGTGGAATTTAACATTATCTCAGTCAAATACACTTTGATCCAAGTGAAAATAGGATGATCAAGAAAAATTAATTTTTTGTAGAAATTGGCCATTTTTGTATGTGCCCACGTTTTTTTAATGAATTTTTGCTAAAATTTTTATGCTAGTCATTTCCTTTGAAATTTTCTCATGTACTAGGTTTCCAAAAGTTACATTAAAGCCAAAGAGATCATTTCCCAAAACAGAGCCTTTAAGGCCAAATTATATCCTCTATAAGTTTTGCTCGTGTTAATTGAATTCTTTCCCTTTTCCAACAAATTGCAATGAACTTTTATCCTATTTTTTAGTTGTTGGTGACCTCAAAAGTGAAATACACTTTGATCCAAGTGAAAAATGGGATTGTCAAGAAAAATCAAATTTTGGAAGAAATTGACCATTTTCGAAGGTTATGGCTCATGTTTTTTTGTTTATTTTCGCTAAAATAGTTATGATTTTCATTTCCTTTGACAATTTGAAACAAATTAGGTTTCAAAAAGTTACAGCAAAATCGAAGGATCGTTTCTCAAAATGGGGCCCTAAAGTCCAAATTATACCGTCTAAAATTTTTGCTCATGTTAATCAAATTCACTTCCTTTTTTCTACAATTTGAAACACATTTTATCAAATGTTTTTTTTTATATAGCTGGTGACCTCGAAAGTGAAATTTAAGAAGATCCAAGTGAAATGCGCTTTGTTCCTACTGAAAAATGAGATGTTCAAGAAAAATCAAATTTGTGAAGAAATTGATAATTTTCGAAGGTAACTCATGTTTTTTGTGCATTTTTGCTAAAAATTTTATGATGGTCATTTCCTGGAAAAATTTACCCTCAACTGGGCTTCAAAAAGTTGTATCAAAACCAAAAGGATAATTTCCCAAAACAGAGCGCTGAAAGAAAAATTATATACTCCGAAAGTTTTGCTCGTGTTAATCGAATTCTCTCCCTCTTTCATACAATTTTTAAGGCACTTTTATCCTATTTTTTTTTTGTCTAGTGACCCCAAAAATGGAATTTAGTATGACCTCAGTGAAATTTGATTTGATCCAAGTGAAAAATGAGATGGTCAAGAAAAATCGAATTTTGGAACAAACTGGCCATTCTCGAAGGTTATATAACTCATTTTTTTTGTGTGCATTTTTTGCTAAAATAGTTATGATGGCATTTTCCTTCGAAAATTTGCCATGAACTAGGTTTCAAAGGGTTACATCAAAATCAAAGAGACAAGTTCCCAAAACGGGCCCGAAAGGCCAACTTATAGCCTTCAGAAGGTTTGCTCGTGTTAATCAAATTCTCTTCCTGTTTCCTACAATTTTTAATGCGCTTTTATCATAATTTTTTATGGCCGGTGACGTGAAAGTTGAATTTAACATGATCTACTTGAAATACGATATTGTCCCAGTGAAAATTGTGACAGCCAAGAAAAATCAAATTTTGTAAGAAACATGTCACTTTCAAAGGTTATGGCTCACATTGTTTTGTGCATTTTCTCTAAAATAGTTATGATGGTCATTTCTTGAATATTTACAATTAACTAATTTTCAAAATTTTGCATCAAAACCAAAAGGATAATGTCCCAAAACGAAGCCTTGAAAGTCAAATTATAGCTTTTAGAAGTTTTGCTCCTTTTAATCTAATTCTCTCCCTCTATCCTTCAATTTGTAATACACTTTTATCATTCTTTTTATGGCGGGTGACTTTGAAGGTGGAATTTAACATTATCTCAGTCAAATACGCTTTGATCCAAGTGAAAATAGGATGATCAAGAAAAATTGATTTTTTGTAGAAATTAGCCACTTTTGTATACACCCACGTTTTTTTTTATGAATTTTTGCTAAAAAATTTATGCTAGTCATTTCTTTGAAATTTTCTCATATACTAGGTTTCCAAAAGTTACATTAAAACCAAAGAGATCATTTCCCAAAACGGAGCCATAAAGGCCAAATTATATCCTCTATAGGTTTTGCTCGTGTTAATCGAATTCTTTCCCTTTTCCAACAAATTTTAATGAAATTTTATCCTATTTTTTAGTTGTTGGTGACCTCAAAAGTGAAATACACTTTGATCCAAGTGAAAAATGGGGTTGTCAAGAAAAATCAAATTTTTGAAGAAATTGACCATTTTCGAAGGTTATGGCTCATATTTTTTGTATATTTTCGCCAAAATAGTTATGATTGTCATTTTCTTTGACAAATTGAAACAACTTAGGTTTTAAAAAGTTAACCCAAAACCGAAGAATCATTTCTCAAAACGGAGCCCTAAAGACCAAATTATACCGTCTAAAATTTTTACTCGTGCCAATCGAATTCACTTTTTTTTTTCGTGCAATTTGAAACACATTTTATCCAATGTTTTTTTTTATATAGCTGGTGACCTCGAAAGTGAAATTTAAGAAGATCTAAGTGAAATCCGCTTTGCTCCTACTGAAAAATGCGATGTTCAAGAAAAATCAAATTTGTGAAGAAAATTGATAATTCTCGAAGGTAGCTCACGTTTTTTGTGCATTTTTGCTAAAAAATTTATGATGGTCATTTCCTGGGAAAATTTACCCTCAACTGGGTTTCAAAAAGTTACATCAAAACCAAAAGGATAATTTCCATAAACAGAGCGCTAAAAGAAAAATTATAGACTCCGAAAGTTTTGCTCGTGTTAATCGAATTCTCTCCCCCTTTCATACAATTTTTAATGAACTTTTATCCTACTTTTTTTTTGGCTAGTGACCTTAAAAATAGAATTTAATATGACTTTAGTGAAATATAATTTGGTCCAAGTGAAAAACGAGAAGGTCAAGAAAAATCAAATTTTGGAAGAAACTGGCCATTTTCGAAGGTTATATAACTCACTTTTTTTGTGTGCATTTTTTACTAAAATAGATATGAAGGCAATTTCCTTTGAAAATTTTCCATGAACTAGGTTTCAAAGGGTTACATCAAAATCAAAGAGACAATTTCTCGAAACGGAGCCCGAAAGGCCAACTTATACCCTTCAGAAGGTTTGCTCGTGTTAATCAAATTCTCTTCCTATTTCCTACAATTTTTAATGTGCTTTTATCATAATTTTTTATGGCTGGTGACTTGAAAGTTGAATTTAACATGATCTACTTGAAATACGATATTGTCAAAGTGAAAATTGTGACAGTCAAGAAAAATCAAATTTTGTAAGAAACATGTCACTTTCGAAGGTTATGGGTCATGTTTTTTTGTGAATTTTTGCTAAAATAGTTATGATGGTTATTTCCCTTGAATATTTACCATGAACTAATTTTCAAAATTTTGCATCAAACCCAAAAGGATAATGTCCCAAAACGAAGCCTTGAAAGTCAGATTATAGCTTTTAGAAGTTTTGCTCCTTTTAATCCAATTCTCTCCCTCTACCCTTCAATTTTGAATACACTTTTATCATTCTTTTTATGGTGGGTGACTTCGAAGGTGGAATTTAATATTATCTCAGTCAAATACGCTTTGATCCAAGTGAAAATAGAATGATCAGGAAAAATTAATTTTTTGTAGAAATTGCCCACTTTTGTATGTGCCCACGTTTTTTTTTATGAATTTTTGCTAAAATTTTTATGCCAGTCATTTCCTTTGAAATTTTCTCATGTACTAGGTTTCCAAAAGTTACATTAAAACCAAAGAGATCATTTCCCAAAACGGAGCCTTAAAGGCCAAATTATATCCTCTATAGGTTTTGCTCGTGTTAATCGAATTCTATCCATTTTCCAACAAGTTTTAATGAACTTTTATCCTATTTTTTAGTTGTTGGTGACCTCAAAAGTGAAATACACTTTGATCCAAGTGAAAAATGGGATTGTCAAGAAAAATCAAAATTTGGAAGAAATTGACCATTTTCGAAGGTTATGGCTAATGTTTTTTGTTTATTTTCGCTAAAATATTTATGATTGTCATTTCCTTTGACAAATTGAAACAACTTAGGTTTCAAAAAGTTACAGCAAAACCGAATGGATCATTTATCAAAACGGAGCCCTAAAGGCCAAATTATACCGTCTAAAATTTTTGCTCGTGTCAATCGAATTCACTTCCTTTTGCCTAAAATTCGAAACACATTTTATCCAATGTTTTTTTTTATATAACTGGTGACCTCAAAAGTGAAATTTAAGAAGATCCAAGTGAAAGGCGCTTTGCTCCTACTGAAAAATGAGATGTTCAAGAATAATCAAATATGTGAAGAAATTGATAATTTTCGAAGGTAGCTCACGTTTTTTGTGCATTTTCGCTAAAAATTTTATGATGGTCATTTCCTGGGAAAATTTACCCTCGACTGGGTTTCAAAAAGTTACATCAAAACCAAAAGGATAATTTCCCAAAACAAAGCGCTGAAACAAAAATTATAGACTCCGAAAGTTTTGCTCGTGTTAATCGAATTCTCTCCGTCTTTCATACAATTTTTAATGCGCTTTTATCCTATTTTTTTTTGGCTAGTGACCTTAAAAATGGAATTTAATATGACCTTAGTGAAATACGATTTGGTCCAAGTGAAAAATGAGATGGTCAAGAAAAATCAAATTTTGGAAGAAACTGGCCATTTTCGAAGGTTATATAACTCACTTTTTTTGTGTGCATTTTTTGCTAAAATAGTTATGATGGCAATTTCCTTTGAAAATTTGACATGAACTAGGTTTCAAAGGGTTACATCAAAATCAAAGAGACAATTTCCCAAAACGGAGCCCGAAAGGCCAACTTATACCCTTCAGAAGGTTTGCTCGTGTTAATCACATTCTCTTCCTGTTTCCTAAATTTTTTAATGCACTTTTATCATAATTTTTTTTATGGCTGGTGATGTGAAAGTTGAATTTAACATGATCTACTTGAAATACGATGTTGTCCAAGTGAAAATTGTGACGGTCAAGAAAAATCAAATTTTGTAAGAAACATATCACTTTCGAAGGTTATGGCTCATGTTTTTTTGTGTATTTTCACTAAAATAGTTATGATGGTCATTTCCCTTGAATATTTACCATGAACTAATTTTCAAAATTTTGCATCAAAACCAAAAGGATAATGTCCCAAAACGAAGCCTTGAAAGTCAAATTATAGCTTTTAGAAGTTTTGCTCCTTTTAATCCAATTCTCTCCCTCTATCCTTCAATTTGTAATACACTTTTATCATTCTTTTTATGGCGGGTGACTTCGAAGGTGGAATTTAACATTATCTCAGTCAAATACGCTTTGATCCAAGTGAAAATAGGATGATCACGAAGAATTAATTTTTTTGTAGAAAGTGGCCAGTTTTGTATGCACCCATTTTTTTTTATGAATTTTTGCTAAAATTTTTATGCCAGTCATTTCCTTTGAAATTTTCTCATGTACTAGGTTTCCAAAAGTTACATTAAAACCAAAGAGATCATTTCCCAAAACGGAGCCTTAAAGGCCAAATTATATTCTCTATAGGTTTTGCTCGTAATAATCGAATTCTTTCCCTTTTCCAACAAGTTTTAATGAACTTTTATCCTATTTTTTAGTTGTTGGTGACCTCAAAAGTGAAATACACTTTTATCCAAGTGAAAAATGGGATTGTCAAGAAAAATCAAATTTTAGAAGAAATTGACCATTTTCGAAGGTTATGGCTCATGTTTTTTGTTTATTTTCGCTAAAATAGTTATGATTGTCATTTCCTTTGACAAATTGAAACAAATTAGGTTTCAAAAAGTTACAGCAAAACCGAAGGATCATTTCTCGAAACGGAGCCGTAAAGGCCAAATTATACTGTCTAAAATTTTTGTTCGTGTCAATCGAGTTCACTTCCTTTTTCCTACAATTTGAAAAACATTTTATCCAATGTTTTTTAAATGTAGCTGGTGACCTCGAAAGTGAAATTTAAGAAGATCTGAGTGAAATGCACTTTGCTTTTACTGGAGAATGAGATGTTCAAGAAAAATCAAATTTGTGAAGAAATTGATAATTTTCGAAGGTAGCTCACTTTTTTTGTGCATTTTCGCTAAAAAGAATTATGATGACCATTTCCTGGGAAAATTTACTCTCAACTAGGTTTCAAAAAGTTACATCAAAACCAAATGATAATTTCTAAAAACGGAGCCCTAAAGATCAAATTATACCCTTTAAAATTTATGCTCGTGTTAATCGAATTCACTTCCTTTTTCCTACAATTTGTAACACATTTTATCTAATGTGTTTTTTTATGACTGGTTACCACAAAAGTGAAATTTAAAAAGATCCAAGTGAAATATGCTTTGCTCCAATTGAAAATTTTGATGTTCAAGAAAAATCAAATTTGTGAAGAAATTGACAATTTTCGAAGGTTATAGCTCACGTTTTTTGTTCATTTTCGCTAAAAAATTTATGATGTCATTTCTTGGGAAAATTTAATCTCAACTAGGTTTCAAAAAGTTACATCAAAACCAAATAGATAATTTCCAAAAACGGAGCCTTAAAAATGAAATTATATACTCCAAAAGTTTTAATTGTGTGAATCGAATTCTCTCTCTCTTTCATACAATTTTTAATGCTATTTTATCCTATTTTTTTTAAGGTTAGTGACCTTGAAAATGGAATTTAACATGACCTTAGTGAAATACGATTTGGTCCAAGTGAAAAATGAGTTGGTCAAGAAAAATCAAATTTTGGTGAAACTGGCCATTTTCGAAGGTTATGTAGCTCACATTTTTTTTGTACATTTTCGCTAAAATAGTTGTGATGGTAATTTCATTTGAAAATTTGCCATGAACTAGGTTTCAAAGGGTTACTTCTAAATCAAAGAGACAATTTCCCGAAAGGCCAAATTATACCCTTCAGAAGGATTGCTCGTGTTAATCAAATTCTCTTCCTTTTTCCTACAAATTTTAATGCACTTTTATCATTTTTTATGGCTGCTAACGTGAAAGTTGAATATAACATGATTTACTTAAAAGATGCTATTGTCCAAGTGAAAATTGTGATGGTCAAGAAAAATAAACTTTTGTAAGAAACATATAATTTTCGAAGGTTATGGCTCATGTTTTTTTTTGTGCATTTTCGGTAAATAGTTATGATGGTCATGTCCATTGAATATTTACTATGAACTAATTTTCAAAATTCTACATCAAAACCAAAAGGATAATTTCCCAAAACAAAGCCTTGAAAGTCAAATTATAGCCTTTAGAAAATTTTCTCCTATTAATCCAATTCTCTCCCTCTATCCTACAATTTGTAGTACACTTTTATCATACTTTTGATGGCGGGTGACTTCAAAGGTGGAATTTTACATGATCTAAGTGAAATACGCTTTGGTCCAAATGAAAAATAGGATGATCAAGAAAAATTAAATTTTTGAAGAAATTGGCCATTTTTATATGTTATTGCTCACGTTTTTTTTTACGAAATTTCGCTAAAATTGTAGTGCAAGTCATTTCCTTTGAAATTTTTTTCAAGCACTAGTTTTCAAAAAGTTACATTAAAACCAAAGATATCATTTCCAAAATCAGAGCCCTCAAGGCTAAATTATATCTTTTAAAAGTTTTGTTCGTGTTAATCGAATTCTTTCCCTCTTTCCTTCAAATTGTAATACACTTTTATCCTATTTTTAATCGTTGGTGACGTTGAAAGCGAAATACACTTTGATCCAAGTGAAAAATGAGATGGTCAAGAAAAATCAATTTTTGGAAGAAATTGACATTTTTTTATTCATTTTCGTTAAAATAGTTATGATTGTCATTTCCTTTGAAAATTAGAAATGAATTAGGTTTCAAAAAGTTACATCAAAACCAAAGGATCAATTCTCAAAATGGAGCCCTAAAGACCAAATTATACCCTCTAAAACTTTTGCTCGTCTTAATCAAATTCACTTCATTTTTCCTACAATTTGTAACACATTTTAATCAACGTTTTTTTTTTTTTTTTTCTGTTTTTTGTTTTTTATAGTTGGTGATCTCGAAAGTGGAATTTAGAAATATCTAAGTCAAATACGATTTGCTCCAATTGAAAAATGGGATGTTCAAAAAAAATAAAATTTGTGAAGAAAATAACAATTTTAGAAATTATAGCTCATGTTTTTTATGTATTTTCGCTAAAAATTTTATAATGATCATTTCCAGGGAAAATTTACCATCAACTGGGTTTCAAAATGTTACATCAAAATAAAACGGATAATTTCCCAAAACTGAGCCTTAAGGTGAAATTATATACTCCGAAAGTTTTGCTCGTGTGAATCGAATTCTCTCTCTCTCTTTCATACAATATTTAATGCACTTTTATCCTTTTTTTTATGGTTAGTGACCTCGAAAAGGGAATTTAACATGACTTTAGTGAAATATGTTTTGGTCTAAGTGAAAAATGGGTTTGTCAAGAAAAATCAAAATTTAGAAGAAACTGGCCATTTTCGAAGGTTATATAGCTCACATTTTTTTGTGCATTTTTGCTAAAATAGTTGTGATGGTCATTTCTTATGAAAAATTTGCCATGATCTAGGTTTCAAAAGGTTACATCAAAATCAAAGAGACAATTTCCCAAAAGGAAGCCCGAAAGGCTAAATTATACCCTTATGAAGTTTTGCTCGTGTTAATCACATTCTCTTCCTATTTCATACAATTTTAATGCACTTTTATCCTATTTTTTGATGGTTGGTGATGTAAAAGTTGAATTTATCATGATCTACTTGAAATATGTTATTATCCAAGTGAAAATTGTGACGGTCAAGAAAAGTCAAATTTTGTAAGAAACATGTTATTTTTGAAGGTTATGGCTAACTTTTTTTTTTGTGCATTTTTGGTAAAATAGTTGTGATGGTCATTTCCCTTGAATATTTACCATGAACTATTTTTCAAAATTTTGCATCAAAACCAAAAGGATAATGTCCCAAAACGAAGCCTTGAAAGTCAAATTATAGCTTTTAGAAATTTGGCTCCTTTTAATCCAATTCTCTCCCTCTATTCTTCAATTTGTAATATACTTTTATCATTCTTTCTATGGCAGGTGACTTCGAAGGTGGAATTTAACATTATCTCAGTCAAATATGCTTTGATCCAAGTGAAAATAGGATGATCAAGAAAAATTAATTTTTTGTAGAAATTGGCCATTTATGTATGTGCCCACTTTTTTTTAATGAATTTTTTCTAAAATTGTTATGCTAGTCATTTCCTTCGAAATTTTTTCATGTACTAGGTTTCCAAAAGTTACATTAAAACCAAAGAGATCATTTCCCAAAACAAAGCCTTAAAGCCCAAATTATATCCTCTATAAGTTTTGCTCATGTTAATCGAATTCTTTCCATTTTCCAACAAATTATAATGAACTTTTATCCTATTTTTTAGTTGTTGGTGACCTCAAAAGTGAAATACACTTTGATCCAATTGAAAAATGGGATTGTCAAGAAAAATCAAATTTTGGAAGAAATTGACCATTTTCGAAGGTTATGGCTCATTTTTTTTTTGTTTATTTTCACTAAAATAGTTATGATTGTCATTTCCTTTGACAAATTGAAACAAAATAGGTTTCAAAAAGTTACAACAAAACCGAAGGATCATTTCTCAAAACGGAGCCCTAAAGGCAAAATTATACCGTCTAAAATTTTTGCTCGTGTTAATTGAATTCACTTCATTTTTCCTACAATTTGAAACACATTTTATCCAATGTTTTTTTATATGGCTGGTGACCTCGAAAGTGAAATTTAATAAGATTCAAGTGAAATGCGCTTTGCTCCTACTGAAAAATGAGATGTTCAAGAAAAATCAAATTTGTGAAGAAATTGATAATTTTCGAAGGTAGCTCACGTTTTTTGTGCATTTTCGCTAAAAATTTTATGATGGTCATTTCCTGGGAAAATTTGCCCTCAATTGGGTTTCAAAAAGTTATATCAAAACCAAAAGGATAATTTCCAAAAATAGAGCGTTGAAAGAAAAATTATATACTCCGAAAGTTTTGCTCGTGTTTATCGAATCCTCTCCCTCTTTCATACAATTTTTAATGCACTTTTATCCTCTTTTTTTTTGGCTAGTGACCTCAAAAATAGAATTTAATATGACCTTAGTGAAATTCGATTTTGTCCAAGTGAAAAATGAGATCGTCAAGAAAAATCAAATTTTGGAAGAAACTGGCCATTTTCGAAGGTTATATAACTCACTTTTTTTGTGTGCATTTTTTGTTAAAATAGTTATGATGGCAATTTACTTTGAAAATTTGCCATGAACTAGGTTTCAAAGGGTTACATCAAAATAAAAGATACAATTTCCCAAAACGGAGCCCGAAAGGCCAACTTATACACTTCATAAGGTTTGCTCGTGTTAATCAAATTCTTTTCCTGCTTCCTACAATTTTTAATGTGCTTTTATCATAATTTTTTATGGCTGGTGACGTGAAAGTTGAATTTAACATGATATACTTGAAATACGATATTGTCCAAGTGAAAATTGTGACGGTCAAGAAAAATCAAATTTTGTAAGAAACATGTCACTTTCGAAGGTTATGGGTCATGTTTTTTTTATGCATTTTTGCTAAAATAGTTATGATTGTCATTTCCCTTGAGTATTTACGATGAACCAATTTTCAAAATTTTGAATCAAAACCAAAAGGATAATGTCCCAAAACGAAGCCTTGAATGTCAAATTATAGCTTTCAGAGGTTTTGCTCCTTTTAATCCAATTCTCTCCTCCTATCCTTCAATTTGTAATACACTTTTATCATTCTTTTTATGGCGGGTGACTTCAAAGGTGGAATTTAACATTATCTTAGTCAAATATGCTTTGATCCAAGTGAAAATAGGATGATCAAGAAAAATTAATTTTTTGTAGAAATTGGCCATTTTTGTATGTGCCCACGTTTTTTTTTATGAATTTTTGCTAAAATTTTTATGCCAGTCATTTCCTTTAAAATTTCCTCATGTACTAGGTTTCCAAAAGTTACATTAAAACCAAACAGATCATTTCCCAAAACAGAGCCTTAAAGGCCAAATTATATCCTCTATAGGTTTCGCTTGTGTTAATCGAATTCTTTCCCTTTTCCAACAAATTTTAATGAACTTTTATCCTATTTTTTTAGTTGTTGGTGACCTCAAAAGTGAAATACACTTTGATCCAAGTGAAAAATGAGATTGTCAAGAAAAATCAAATTTTGGAAGAAATTGACCATTTTCGAAGGTTATGGCTCATGTTTTTTGTTTATTTTTGCTAAAATAGTTATGATTGTCATTTCCTTTGACAAATTGAAACAAATTGGGTTTCAAAAAGTTACAGCAAAAATGAAGGATCATTTCTCAAAACGGAGCCCTAAAGGCCAAATTATACCGTCTAAAATTTTTTCTCGTGTCAATCGAATTCACTTCCTTTTTCCTACAATTTGAAACACATTTTATCCAGTGTTTTTTTAATATGGCTGGTGACCTCGAAAGTGAAATTTAAGAAGATCCAAGTGAAATGCGCTTTGCTCCTACTGAAAAATGAGATGTTCAAGAGAAATCAAATTTGTGAAGAAATTGATAATTTTCGAAGGTAGCCCACGTTTTTTGTCCATTTTCGCTAAAAATTTTATGATGGTCATTTCCTGGGAAAATTTACTCTCAATTGGGTTTTAAAAAGTTACATCAAAACCGAAAGGATAATTTCCCAAAACAGAGCGCTGAAAGAAAAATTATATACTCCGAAAGTTTTGCTCGTGTTAATCGAATTCTCTCCCTCTTTCATACAATTTTTAATGCACTTTTATCCTCTCTTATTTTTTGGCTAGTGACCTCAAAAATGGAATTTAATATGACCTTAGTGAAATATGATTTGGTCCAAGTGAAAAATGAGATGGTCCAGAAAAATCAAATTTTGGAAGAAACTGGCCATTTTCGAAAGTTATATAACTCACTTTTTTTGTGTGCATTTTTTTGCTAAAATAGTTAGGATGGCAATTTCCTTTGAAAATTTTCCATGAACTAGGTTTCAAAGGGTTACATCAAAATCAAAGAGGCAATTTCCCAAAACAGAGCCCGAAAGGCCAACTTATACCCTTCAGAAGGTTTGCTCGTGTTAATCAAATTCTCTTCCTGTTTCCTACAATTTTTAATGGGCTTTTATCATAATTTTTTATGGCTGGTGATGTGAAAGTTGAATTTAACATGATCTACTTGAAATACGCTATTGTCCAAGTGAAAATTGTGATGGTCAAGAAAAATCAAATTTTGTAAGAAACATGTCACTTTCGAAGGTTATGGCTCATGATTTTTGTGCATTTTCTCTAAAATAGTTATGATGGTCATTTCCCTTGAATATTTACCATGAACTAATTTTCAAAATTTTGCATCAAAACCAAAAGGATAATGTCCCAAAACGAAGCCTTGAAAGTCAAATTATAGCTTTTAGAAGTTTTGCTCCTTTTAATCCAATTCTCTCCCTCTATCCTTCAATTTGTAATACACTTTTATCATCATTTTTATGGCGGGTGACTTCGAAGGTGAAATTTAACATTATCTCAGTCAAATACGCTTTGATCCAAGTGAAAATAGGATGATCAAGAAAAATTGATTTTTTTTTTTGTAGAAATTAGCCATTTTTGTATGCGCCCACGTTTTTTTATGAATTTTTGCTAAAATTTTTATGCAGTCATTTCCTTTGAAATTTTCTCATGTACTAGGTTTCCAAAAGTTACATTAAAACCAAACAGATCATTTCCCAAAACGGAGCCTTAAAGGCCAAATTATATCCTCTATAGGTTTTGCTCGTGTTAATCGAATTCTTTCCCTTTTCCAACAAATTTTAATAAACTTTTATCCTATTTTTTAGTTGTTGGTGACCTCAAAAGTGAAATACACTTTGATCCAAGTGAAAAATGAGATTGTCAAGAAAAATCAAATTTTGGAAGAAATTGACCATTTTCAAAGGTTATTCCTCATGTTTTTTGTTTATTTTCGTTAAAATAGTTATGATTGTCATTTCCTTTGACAAATTGAAACAAATTAGGTTTCATAAAGTTACAGCAAAATCGAAGGATCATTTCTCAAAACGGAGCCCTAAAGGCCAAATTATACCGTCTAAAATTTTTGATCATGTCAATCGAATTCACTTCCTTTTTCCTAAAATTTGAAACACATTTTATCCAATGTTTTTTTTTATATGGATGGTGACCTCGAAAGTGAAATTTAAGAAGATCCAAGTGAAATGCGCTTTGCTCCTACTGAAAAATGAGATGTTCAAGAAAAATCAAATTTGTGAAGAAATTGATAATTTTCGAAGGTAGCTCACGTATTTTGTGCATTTTCGCTAAAAAATTAATGATGGTCATTTCATGGGAAAATTTACCCTCAACTAGGTGTCAAAAAGTTATATCAAAACCAAAAGGATAATTTCCCAAAACAGAGCGTGAAACAAAAATTATATACTCCGAAAGTTTTGCTCGTGTTAATCGAATTCTCTCCCTCTTTCATACAATTTTTAATGCACTTTTATCCTTTTTTTTTTGCTGTGACCTCAAAAAAGGAATTTAATATGACCTTAGTGAAATACGATTTGGTCCAAGTGAAAAATGAGATTGTAAAGAAAAATCAAATTTTGGAAGAAACTAGCCATTTTCGAAGGTTATATAACTCACTTTTTTTGTGTGTATTTTTTGCTAAAATAGTCATGTTTGCAATTTCCTTTGAAAATTTGCCATGAACTAGTTTTCAAAGGGTTACATCAAAATCAAAGAGACAATTTCCTAAAATGTAGCCCGAAAGGCCAACTTATACCCTTCAGAAGGTTTGCTCGTGTTAATCAAATACTCTTCCTGTTTCCTACAATTTTTAATGCACTTTTATCATAATTTTTTATGGCTGGTGACGTGAAAGTTGAATTTAACATGATCTACTTGAAATACAATATTGTCCAAGTGAAAATTGTGACGGTAAAGAAAAATCAAATTTTGTAAGAAACATGTCACTTTCAAAGGTTTTAGCTCATGTTTTTTTGTGCATTTTCACTAAAATAGTTATGATGGTCATTTCCCTTGAATATTTACCATGAACTAATTTTCAAAATTTTGCATCAAAACCAAAAGGATAATGTCCCAAAACGAAGCCTTGAAAGTCAAATTATAGCTTTTTGAAGTTTTGCTCCTTTTAATCCAATTCTCTCCCTCTATCCTTCAATTTGTAATACACTTTTATCATTCTTTTTATGGCAGGTGACTTCGAAGGTGGGATTGAACATTATCTCAATCAAATACGCTTTAATCCAAGTGAAAATAAGATGATCAAGAAAAATTAAATTTTTTTGTAGAAATTGGCCATTTTTGTATGCGCCCACGTTTGTTTTATGAATTTTTGCTAAAATTTTTATGCCAGTCATTTCCTTTGAAATTTTCTCATGTACTAGGTTTCCAAAAGTTACATTGAAACCAAACAGATCATTTCCCACAACGGAGCCTCAATGGCCAAATTATATCCTCTATAGGTTTTCCTCGTGTTAATTGAATTCTTTCCCTTTTCCAACAAATTTTAATGCACTTTTATCCTATTTTTTAGTTGTTGGTGACCTCAAAAGTGAAATAGACTTTAATCCAAGTGAAAAAAGGGATTGTCAAGAAAAATCAAAATTTGGAAGAAATTGACCATTTTCGAAGGTTATGGCTCATGTTTTTTTGTTTATTTTCGCTAAAATAGTTATGATTGTCATTTCCTTTGATAAATTGAAACGAATTAGGTTTCGAAAAGTTACAACAAAACTAAAGGATCATTTCTCAAAACGGAGCCCTAAAGGGCAAATTATACCGTCTAAAGTTTTGCTTGTGTTAATCGAATTCACTTCCTTTTTCCTACAATTTGAAACACATTTTATCCAATGTTTTTTTTAGATAGCTGGTGACCTCGAAAGTGAAATTTAAGAAGATCCAAGTGAAATGCGCTTTGATCCTACTGAAAAATGAGATGTTCAAGAAAAATCAAATTTGTAAAGAAATTGATAATTTTCGAAGGTAGCCCACGTTTTTTGTCCATTTTCGCTAAAAATTTTATGATGGTCATTTCCTGGGAAAATTTACTCTCAATTGGGTTTTAAAAAGTTACATCAAAACCGAAAGGATAATTTCCCAAAACAGAGCGCTGAAAGAAAAATTATATACTCCGAAAGTTTTGCTCGTGTTAATCGAATTCTCTCCCTCTTTCATACAATTTTTAATGCACTTTTATCCTCTCTTATTTTTTGGCTAGTGACCTCAAAAATGGAATTTAATATGACCTTAGTGAAATATGATTTGGTCCAAGTGAAAAATGAGATGGTCCAGAAAAATCAAATTTTGGAAGAAACTGGTCATTTTCGAAGGTGATATAACTCTCTTTTTTTGGGTGCATTTTTTACTAAAATAGTTATCAAAATTTGATTACGCTCAAAACATAACGCGGTTATTGTAGTACAGTTTTGGGGTGTCGATTCCACAGGGAAACAAGTTAAGTACAACAGAAGGTGTAAACCTCAACAAAAACGATAAAAGATTAAAAAGATAAAATCTGAGTTGTTTTGAGGAAAGGGTAATTTTGTAAATAAGTTTAAAATAAAAATGACAAGGTTCCAGAAATCATCCCTAGGTTCGTTGGTCTAATCCTAACTTGATTCAGTTGTTTTTATCTCGATTGCAAGTTTCACATGCCAAACAGGCAATCAGAAAATATTCAATTAAAGCGCATTTATAAATCCTAATGTAATTGTTATGAAATCTTCTTTACTTTCAAGCACACATGACCTAACTTATAAATTATCAAGAGACGACGATATATCTAAACGACGATACTGCAGCAATGGACAAATCTATAAAAGAGATCTATTGGACTCAATCACACCCAAACAGGTACACATAAGAAAAGCCTGACTGAACTTATATGGAAAATAAGCATGCAACCACCTGAGTTA
Organism: Bretschneidera sinensis; assembly: GCA_023935145.1. Lineage (NCBI taxonomy): Eukaryota > Viridiplantae > Streptophyta > Magnoliopsida > Brassicales > Akaniaceae > Bretschneidera > Bretschneidera sinensis. Next base: position 160,677,331 of record CM043698.1, read on the forward strand.
TAATAAATCTACTAATTAAATTAAAGAATAAAACATAACAATATTTAACAAAAATAATTCCAACTACAACCGAATCAAATAAAGGAAAAATAAGAACAACTACACCTAGGGATTCATCCCTTCGCATTGCTTGGAGACTAGCTGGCCATGGGGCTCATGCATCATCAAGTTGCCTCCGGCCTCCCGAAGATCATCTCTCCCGACCTTCAAACTTTAAACTTCAGGTTCTGTTGGAAATCACCTTAGCAAGATGCCCAGGTGGTGATCTTCCAAACACCCAAGTCTTGAATGACTTGTAGAAAGAATTTCAGCAATCGAACACAAGAACAGAAAATCAAAGAAAGAAAGAAGACAAGTAATTTGTTGTCGAGGTTCGGCAATGTGCCTACGTCCCCGTGAGTTCCTCCAAACTCTCTGCACTATCTCAATGGTTCTTACAAAGTTACAGCAATCTCCTTCAAGAATTTAAGTTCTTGAAGAACCAAGAAGATAACGAGAAAGTGATAGACCTATTACAATGCTTTCTATCAATTCTCTACTAACCTCTCTTCTTTACAACCAGCCTCACTACAAGAGTCCCTCTTGTGTTTATGTCTCTCACACAATTCTATCTTGTGTTTACAATGATCTCACAATGTCACAACCTGTGTGGTTCTCTCACACACCTTTTCCACCACTTGAAATGAGGTTAGGAAACCCTTTTTATAGCCTTTTAATTCTTGGACAATCTTGTGAATCATTCTTGACCCTTTGATTATGTTCTTCCTTTAATCTCAGCCCTTCATCACTCTCCAAGTGATGCTGTGCGTTTTGTTGTGGTGCTGTGTGCTGCGGCGTGACCTGATGCTGCAGCCTCCTGATGCTGTGCACACACCTCCTGCCTGTGGGCAGAAACTTCCACAGCAGTGTGCCTAACCTTCTCATGCTCAAAATTGAAGCACACACATGTGTGCAACCTTATAACTTGCTGAACTTTGATATCCCACAATTGGTTTGGACATTAACCAAACTTAGACCATGTTTGGATATGTTTGAAACTTAGACAAATAACAACAATCTCTACCTTTGTCTAAGAGTTCAAAAACCTAAACCATTGTGCAGAAAGCTTCGGGATCCAAACTCATATTGAGTTACCAATTAACCAACTCCAATCCTAAGTAATTCAAGGCAATGATTGAACTTACTTAGAGATAGAAACTTGGTGCCTAAATCTGCAGGACTTTTCTCCGTGGTCTTCTTGTCAACATGAATGCTTCCTTCTGTACCATTTTCCAGAATGTAATGATACCGAACATCCATATGCTCCATCCCCTCATGGAACACCGGATACATCCACAAGCACCCCGCACTTTGGCTATCCAAAGATACCACCACCTGCTCTTTTAGGACCTCCCACTCGTCCAACAACCCTTTGCACCCCATAGCCTCCTTTATGGCTTCCGTAGCCGCTATGCATTCTGCCCTGGTTGTTATGAGTGCTACCACTGGCTGCCACTGAGCCTCCACGTACCTCAGCAACCACTTCATCCCAAGACAACGCTCTTTTCTGGGATTACTCACACATTTGCTGAAAACATCCATTGCCCAAGAAACACTTGACCTGTTTCTCTTCCTTTCCCGGATGATTCTCCTCATCCCAAGGATCTTTTGTGCAAGGCTCAGATCCTTCCTCTCGAACTCCTCACTAAGTTGAGATTTAAACCTTTCCATCATCTTCCTGCTGTTCCAAACTCACAGCCCATCAATGACATAGGTGAGGATACTCACCATCTTCTCCACCTTGTGTCCAGGTGAGAAAGTTTCTGTGAAACCTATGTCTTCTCTTCTCGTGAACCCATTCGCCACCAGCCTAGCCTTGTTCTGGACTTCATCTCTTGGAGGGCAACCTTCTTTGATCTTGTAAGTGCACTTACATTCCACAATTTTCTGATTTCCTGGAATTTTCACCAATTCCTAGAAGTTGTTCTTCCTCAAAGAATCCATTTCTTCCTCCATAGCTAGCTAGCACTTTGACGAATCCTTACACTCCATGGCCACTGTGTAAGTTTCTTGTTCACTCATCTCTCCTTCTGTCCAAGGAGCTACTGCATCCGTAGCATCCGCAAAGCCACATCTTGAAGGTGGTCCGACCAGCCTTCTTTCCCGGTCTCTTATGAGCTGAAAGTCCTTCTGAATTGCTGCAGCATCCTCTTCTTGAGTTTCTTGAGCTTGGCAATCATCCAAGGGCTCTACCTGGTTTGAACCCTCTTGCCTCTTTTGCTCTACCTGAACAGAATCTCCATTGATGCTATGCTCAACAATTTCTGAATTGGTTTGCTCACTAGCCCCTGCAGGGTTAGTTTTCTCCAAGTAGGGAAATAACAATTCATTAAAGACAACATCCCTACTTATTATGAGTTTAAATCCTTCTTTTTCTAAGGACCACAACCTGTACCCCTTAGCCTCTTCCCCATATCCTAGAAACACATATTTTCTAGATCCTGGGCTAAGTTTATCCTCCTTTTGGAGTGCATACGCAACACACCCAAAAGTCCTAAGGTTGTCCAACTCAGGGGGTTTTCCACTCCACAACTCTTCAGGAGTCTTATGGTATACAATCCTAGAGGGTGATCTATTAATCAAATATGTAGCTGTAGACACTGCTTCCCCCCAAAAACATTTGGGTAATCCAGATCCTATTAGCATGCACCTAACTTTTTCCATAAGGGTCTTATTCATCAACTCAGCAACTCCACTTTGCTGAAGGGTTTCCACAACTGTTGTTGTTATTTGTCTAAGTTTCAAACATATCCAAACATGGTCTAAAGTTGGTTAATGTCCAAAAAAATTATGGGATATCAAATTTCAGCAAGTTATAAGGTTGCACACATGTGTGTGCTTCAATTTTGAGCATGGGAAGGTCAGGCACACTGCTGTGGAAGTTTCTGCCCACAGGCAGGAGGTGTGCGCACAGCATCAGGAGGCTGCAGCATCAGGTCACGCCGCAGCACACAGCACCACATCAAAACACACAGCATCACTTGGAGAGTGATGTAGGGCTGAGATTAAAGGAAGAACATGATCAAAGGGTCAAGAATGATTCACATGATTGTCCAAGAATTAAGAGGCTATAAAAAGGGTTTCTTAGCCTCATTTCAAGTGGTGAAAAAGGTGTGTGAGAGAACCACACAGGTTGTGACATTGTGAGATCATTGTAAACATAAGAGAGAATTGTGTGAGAAACATAAACACAAGAGGGACTCTTGTAGTGAGGTTGGTTGTAAAGAAGAGAGGTTAGTAGAGAATTTGTAGAAAGCATTGTAATAGGTCTATCACTTTCTCGTTCTCTTCTTGGTTCTTCAAGAACTTGGATTCTTGAAGGGGATTGCTGTAACTTTGTAAGAACCATTGAGATAGTGCAGAGAGTTCGGAGGAACTCACGGGGACGTAGGCACATTGCCGAACCTCGACAACAAATTACTTGTCTTCTTTCTTTCTTTGATTTTCTGTTCTTGTGTTCGATTGCTGAAATTCTTTCTATAAGTCATTCAAGACTTGGGTGTTTGGAAGATCACCATCAGGGCATCTTGTCAAGGTGATTTCCAACAACTGTCCTATATCTTAGAATGCCATTTAACCTACAGAATTGATCAAGTTCTTGGTTAAAAATTTCTAAGCCATTATCGGTTCTTATCCCCTTAACTACTCTACCCATTTGAGTCTCAACCAGCCCTTTCCACACCACTAATTTATTCAAGGCATCTAATTTATTCTTAACTAAATAAACCCATACTTTTCTTGAATAATCATCAATTAAAGACAGAAAGTAAATGTTACCTCCCTGTGTTGGTGTCCTTGCTGGTCCCCAAAGGTCCGGATGAATGTAGTCAAGAATGCCCTTAGACTTGTGCACTCCGGTGTTGAAGCTGACCCGATGTTGCTGCCAAGAACACAGCTTTCACAAAAATCCAGTTTTTCTACTTTGTCACCACCAAGTAGACCTTCCTTGCTAAGTACTTGCAGGCCCTTTTCGCTTATGTGTCCCAAGCGAGTGTGCCAAAGGGCTGCCTTGTCCAGCTCAGCCATCAAGCTTGCTGCTTGATCATTGGTTTTTATTTCTCCGATCATCTCATAGAGTCCATCGTTTCTTGCTGCCTTGATCACTACCAAAGATCCCTTGGCCACCTTGATCTTTCCTCCCTCTATCTTGCATGTATAGCCCATGGAATCCAGCTGCCCCAATGATTTCAAGTTCCTCTTCAAATCTGGAACATACCTCACATTTTCCAGTAGCCTTGTGACTCCATCAAACATCCTCAAATGGATGTCTCTAATCCCTCTCACTTGGCAAGAATTATCATTCCCCAAGAAGACCCTTCCATCATTGATCTTCTTGAAATTCTTGAACCATTCTTTGTGAGGGCTCATATGATGAGTGCACCCGGTATCCAAGATCCATTTCCCGCTGCCTTCTTGCCCCTTGCTCACACTTGAGCACACAACAAGAACATCATCATCTTGCTGTTCTGTTTTGGCAATCGAAGCCTCTCCATTCTTGGTATGGCTTCCTCCTCTATCCCTTGTCATCTTCTTGCAATCTTTCTTGACATGACCCTCCTTATGGCAGCAGTAGTAGCTCTTCCCTCCAAATCTCAATTTGGAATGCATTCTCCCATGGCTTTCTCTTCTACCTCTGTCCCGGTAGTAGCCATGCATGCTGTTGTGCACTCTTCTATGGCTATCTCCTCTACCTCTGTCCCTATAGTAGCCATACATGCTATTATGCACTCTCCCATGGTTCTCTCCTCTACCTCTGTCCCGGTAGTAGCCATGGTTGCTGCCATACCAAGTTGCTAGCCTTTTTTTAAAGAACAGCCCTTTACCACTTGATGCACTCTTTTTCTTGGCGTCAAGATTATCTTGCAACTCTTTCTTAGGATCAAATTTAAAAGCAAAGATTCGTTTACGAAGATACCTCTTATTAGGGAGAGTCTTGGCAAGAAACAACTCATCTAGTTTCTTCCATATTGCAGCTGGATCTTCCGAGTCTCCGCACTCTCTTGTGACATTATCCGACATGTGCAAGAAAATTGTGCTGTAAGCCATCTTCTTCATCTCGGTCCGCTGGTCCTACGTGACACTTGCTGGAAAAGTATCATCTTCTCCAATAGCCAAGTCCACTTTCTGCTGCATCAGAACCACCTTGATCTTCCGCTTCCATAGAGAAAAGTCCCCCTTTCCATCAAACTTCTCCACACAGAAATTTGAAGCCATCTTTTGCGGACAAGATCCCAGATTTGTGCACTAACCACAACTACTTTCTTCAACTTCAAGAACACAGATCAAAGATGGATCGTTAACACCGTTCTTGAATCAACCTTCAAGAACACGATCGGATCTTGATCATTACACCGTTCTTGAATCACCCAAGAAGTTTGATATTTGATTCTTGGAGTCTTGGCTCCGTACCTTCTACTTCTTGTTCCGATAACCAGCTGCTGTGCTCTGATACCACTGTTGGAAATAACCTTAGCAAGATGCCCAGGTGGTGATCTTCCAAACACCCAAGTCTTGAATGACTTGTAGAAAGAATTTCAGCAATCGAACACAAGAACAGAAAATCAAAGAAAGAAAGAAGACAAGTAATTTGTTGTCGAGGTTCGGCAATGTGCCTACGTCCCCATGAGTTCCTCCGAACTCTCTGCACTATCTCAATGGTTCTTACAAAGTTACAGCAATCCCCTTCAAGAATCCAAGTTCTTGAAGAACCAAGAAGAGAACGAGAAAGTGATAGACCTATTACAATGCTTTCTATCAATTCTCTACTAACCTCTCTTCTTTACAACCCGCCTCACTACAAGAGTCCCTCTTGTGTTTATATCTCTGACACAATTCTCTCTTGTGTTTACAATGATCTCACAATGTCACAACCTGTGTGGTTCTCTCACACACCTTTTCCACCACTTGAAATGAGGCTAGGAAACCCTTTTTATAGCCTCTTAATTCTTGGACAATCTTGTGAATCATTCTTGACCCTTTGATCATGTTCTTCCTTTAATCTCAGCCATTCATCACTCTCCAAGTGATGCTGTGCATTTTGGTGTGGTACTGTGTGCTGTGGCGTGACCTGATGCTGCAGCCTCCTGATGCTGTGCGCACACCTCCTGCCTGCGGGCAGAAACTTCCACAGTAGTGTGCCTGACCTTCCCATGCTCAAAATTGAAGCACACACATGTGTGCAACCTTAGAACTTGCTGAACTTTGATATCCCACAATTGGTTTGGACATTAACTAAACTTAGACCATGTTTGGATATGTTTGAAGCTTAGATAAATAACAACAGGTTCCTCCTCAAGGCCCTCTGGATTGCTCCTAAAGGCTCTCTGGATTCATTTCCCAAAGTTGAAGTGGAGTAAGTCTTATATAGGCAAATACCAAGAGTGAAATATGTTTCCCATCCAATGTGGGATGTGGGATATAGATGTTGGAAATCACCTTGACAAGATGCCCAGGTGGTGATCTTCCAAACACCCAAGTCTTGAATGACTTGTAGAAAGAATTTCAGCAATCGAACTCAAGAACAGAAAATCAAAGAAAGAAAGAAGACAAGTAATTTGTTGTCGAGGTTCGGCAATGTGCCTATGTCCACATGAGTTCCTCCAAACTCTCTGCACTATCTCAATGGTTCTTACAAACTTATAGCAATCCCCTTCAAGAATCCAAGTTCTTGAAGAAACAAGAAGAGAAGGAAGAAGATGAGAACTCAACAATGTTCTCTAATCTAATCTAGACTCTCTCTATCTAATTACAACCAGCCTCACTACAAGAGTCCCTCTTATGTTTATGTCTCTCTACACAATTCTCTCTTAGTGTTTACAATGATCTCACAATGTCACAAAACTCTCTTGTATGTGTGTTTTTGTATCTTGTATTATCTTATGAAATGAGGCCTTGAGAACCCCTTTTATAGCCTCTTAATTCTTGGACATTCTTGTGAGTCATTATCCTCCCTTTGATCATGTTCTTCCTTTAATCTCAGCCCTACATCACTCTCCAAGTGATGCTGTGCGTTTTGGTGTGGTGCTGTGTGCTGCGGCGTGACCTGATGCTGCAGCCTCCTGATGTTGTGCGCACACCTCCTGCGTGTGGGCAGAAACTTCCACAGCAGTGTGCCTGACCTTCCCATGCTCAAAATTGAAGCACACACATGTGTGCAACCTTATAACTTGCTGAACTTTGATATCCCACAATTGGTTTGGACATTAACCAAACTTAGACCATGTTTGGACATGTTTGAAACTTAGACAAATAACAACAATCTCTACCTTTGTCTAAGTGTTCAAAAAACCTGAACCATTGTGCAGAAAGCTTCGGGATCCAAACTCATATTGAGTTACCAATTAACCAACTCCAATCCTAAGTAATTCAAGGCAATGATTGAACTTACTTAGAGGTAGAACTTTAGTACCTAAATCTGCAGGACTTTCCTCCATGGTCTTCTTGTCAACATGAATGCATCCTTTCGTATCATTTTCTGGAATGTAATGATACTGAACATCCATATACTTTGTCCCCTCATGGAACACCGGATTCCTTCACAAGTGCCCCACACTTTGGCTATCCAAAGACACCACAACCTGCTCTTTTAGGACCTCCCACTCGTCCAACAACCCTTGGCACCCCATAGCCTCATGGCTTCCGTAGCCGCTATGCATTCTGCCCTGGTTGTTATGAGTGCTACCACTGGCTGCCACTGAGCCTCCATGTACCTCAGCAACCACTTCATCCCAAGACAACACTCTTTTCCGGGATTACTCACACATTTGCTGAAAATATCTATTGCCCAAGAAACACTTGACCTGTTTCTCTTTCTTTCCCGGATGATTCTCCTCATCCCAAGGATCTTTTGTGCAAGGCTGAGATCCTTCCTCTTGAACTCCTCACTGAGTTGAGATGTAAACCTTTCCATCCTCTTCCTGCTGTTCCAAACTAACAGTCCATCAATGACATAGGTGAGGATACTCACCATCTTCTCCACCTTGTGTCCAGGTGAGAAAGTTTATGTGAAACCTATGTCTCCTCTTCTTGTGAACCCATTCGCCACCAGCCTAGCCTTGTTCCAGACTTCATCTCTTGGAGGGCACCCTTCTTTGATCTTGTAAATGCACTTATATTCCACAACTTTCTGCTTTCCTGGAATTTTCACCAATTCCCAAAAGTTTTTCTCCTTCAAAGAATCCATTTCTTCCTCCATAGCTAGCTGCCACTTTGACGAATCCTTACACTCCATGGCATCCGCGTAAGTTTCTGGTTTAGCTATCCCTCCTTCTTTCCAAGGAGCTGCTGCATCCATAGTATCTGCAAACCCACATCTTGAAGGTGGTCCGACCAGCCTTCTTTCCCGGTCTCTTATGAGCTGAAAGTCCTTCTGACTTGCTGCAGTATCCTCTTCTTGTTCAGCCTCTTCTTGAGTTTCTTGAGCTTGGCAATCATCCAAGGGCTCTACCTGGTCCGAACCCTCTTAGCTCCTTTGCTCTACCTGAACAGAATCTCCCTTGATGCTATGCTCAACAATTTCTGAATTGGTTTGCTCACTAGCCCCTACAGGGTTAGTTTTCTCCAAGTAAGGAAATAATAATTCATTAAAGGCAACATCTCTACTTATTATGAGTTTAAATCCTTCTTTTTCTAAGGACCAAAACCTGTACCCCTTAGCCCCTTCCCCATATCCTAGAAACACATATTTTCTAGATCCTGGGCTAAGCTTATCCTCCTTTTGGAGTGCATACGCAGCACACCCAAAAGTCCTAAGGTTGTCAAACTCAGGAGGTTTTCCACTCCACATCTCCATGGGAGTCTTTTGGAACACAATCCTAGAGGGTGATCTATTAATCAAATATGCAGCTGTAGCTACAGCTTCTCCCCAAAAATATTTTGGTAACCCAGATCCATCTAACATGCACCTAACCTTTTCCATAAGGGTCTTATTCATCAACTCAGCAACTCCATTTTGCTGAGGAGTTTCCACAACCGTCCTATGTCTTAGAATGCCATTTAACCTACAGAATTGATCAAGTTCTTGGTTAAAAATTTCTAAGCCATTATCGGTTCTTATCCCCTTAACTACTCTACCCATTTGAGTCTCAACCAATCCTTTCCACACCACTAATTTATTCAAGGCATCTAATTTGTTCTTAACCAAAGAAACCCATACTTTTCTTGAATAATCATTAATTAAAGACAGAAAGTAAATGTTACCTCCCTGTGTTGGTGTCCTTGCTGGTCCCCAAAGGTCCGCATGAATGTAGTCAAGAATGCCCTTAGACTTGTGCACTCCGGTGTTGAAGCTGACCCGATGTTGCTGCCAAGAACACAGCTTTCACAAAAATCCAGTTTTTCTACTTTGTCACCACCAAGTAGACCTTCATTGCTAAGCACTTGCAGGCCATTTTCGCTTATGTGTCCCAAGCGAGTGTGCCAAAGGGCTGCCTTGTCCAGCTCAGCCATCAAGCTTGCTGCTTGATCATTGGTTTTTGTTTCTCCGATCATCTCATAGAGTCCATCGTTTCTTGCTGCCTTGATCACTACCAAAGATCCCTTGGCCACCTTGATCTTTCCTCCCTCTATCTTGCATGTATAGCCCATGGAATCCAGCTGCCCCAATGAGATCAAGTTCCTCTTCAAATCTGGAACATACCTCACATTTTCCAGCAGCCTTGTGACTCCATCAAACATCCTCAATTGGATATCTCCAATCCCTCTCACTTGGCAAGAATTTACATTCCCCAAGAAGACCCTTCCATCATTGATCTTCTTGAAATTCTTGAACCATTCTTTGTGAGGGCTCATATGATGAGTGCACCCGGTATCCAAGATCCATTTCCCGCTGCCTTCTTGCCCCTTGCTCACACTTGAGCACACAACAAGAACATCATCATCTTGCTGTTCTGTTTTGGCAATCGAAGCCTCTCCATTCTTGGTATGGATATCTCCTCTATCCTTTGTCATCTTCTTGCAATCTTTCTTGACATGACCCTCCTTATGGCAGTAGTAGCAGCTCTTCCCTCCAAATCTCAATTTGGAATGCATTCTCCCATGGCTTTCTCTTCTACCTCTGTCCCGGTAGTAGCCATGCATGGTGTTGTGCACTCTTCTATGGCTCTTTCCTCTACCTCTGTCCCGGTAGTAGCCATACATGCTGCTATGCACTCTCCCATGGTTCTCTCCTCTACCTCTATCCCGGTAGTAGCCATGGTTGCTGCCATACCAAGTTGCTGGCCTTCTTTTAAAGAACAGCCCTTTACCACTTGATGCACTCCTTTTCTTGGCATCAAGATTATCTTGCAACTCGTTCTTAGGATCAAATTTAAAAGCAAAGATTCGTTTACGAAGATACCTCTTATTAGGGAGAGTCTTGGCAAGAAACAACTCATCTAATTTCTTCCATATTGCAGCTGGATCTTCCGAGTCTCCGCACTCTCTCGTGACATTATCCGACATGTGCAAGAAAATGGTGCTGTAAGCCATCTTCTTCATCTCGGTCCGCTGGTCCTCCGTGACACTTGCTAGAAAAGCATCATCTTCTCCAATAGCTAAGTCCACTTTTTGCTGCATCAGAACCGCCTTGATCTTCCGCTTCCATAGAGAAAAGTCCCTCTTTCCATCAAACTTCTCCACACAGAAATTTGAAGCCATCTTTTGCAGACAAGATCCCAGATTTGTGCACTAACCACAACTACTTTCTTCAACTTCAAGAACACAGATCGAAGATGGATCTTTAACACCGTTCTTGAATCAACCTTCAAGAACACAACCGGATCTTGATCATTACACCGTTCTTGAATCACCCAAGAAGTTTGATCTTTGATTCTTGGAGTCTTGGCTCCGTACCTTCTACTTCTTGTTCCGATAACCAGCTGCTGTGCTCTGATACCTGATAGACGCTTAAATATACATATTTAAGCCCCCTTATTTACACTTGTTAGATCCTTTATTACATTAATTTGGTATCTTTTACTCCATTTGTGTGTTTTGCATGTTTTTATAGGGTCTTGGAGAAAAAGAAGCAGTTTTGGCACTTTAAGGAAGAAATCTAGAAGCCCTGGAGCACTTTCTGGACAAAGTGCGATCGAGCGCACACGCAGTGCGATCGAGCGCACATACGATCATTGTAGGATCGAGCGCACTTTGCGATCGAGCGCAAGGACACATGCGATCGAGCGCAAGGCACATGCGATCGAGCGCAAGGCACATACGATCGAGCACAAATATACGGGCGTGAACAGTAAACTGCAGAACCTTATTTTGGAAAATACAAGATTTTCGTTTTAGGAAAGTTTAGGACTCATGGGTCTATTAGGACTTCTCAAAGACCTATAAATACACTTGTAACTCACACACAAAAGGACACCTTACACCTTAGACCTTACACCTTAGATAGTAAACACTTTTCTCTTTTCTTTTACTTGGAGTGGAGAGCTTGGGAGAGAATTGACGCCTCTTCTCTCGGGTTTATTCTTCTCCCTTATGTTTTGTTTAATTATGTTTACTTCAGTTAGTATGTGTAACTAACTCTCTTATAGGGCTCGATTGAAGCCCTAGTTATGCATTCCCATATTTTTATTCATTGATTAATTCTTTGCATAGCTTATTATGTTACTTAACTTGATTAACACCTGTGCTTATTTAAATTCCTCATATGTATGTGTAAGGCCAACGTATGCATGTGGCATGGATGAGTTAGTTAGATCAATTTGGATGACCGAGTCCTGGGTCTAACATCAGTAACAAGGGACCATCTTATCCGGATACCCGGGTTAATCAACATGGAAAACCGGGAGTAGATACCATGCCCTAGGTCTCATGTGGTTGTCGATTTCCACAGTACCTATGCTTTCTTAAGGAACAACTCAAGCAGATACCATGCTGAATCCCTTAAGGAAGAAAAGAGTTAGAGTAGATACCATGCCTAACTCGTTGCTTAGGGAAATCAATAGCTTAAGGAGTAGATACCATGCCCTTAGGTTGGCAACCAGTAAGTACACATAATATGGCTAGAGCACTGATACTTTATACAAAATCGGGAATGTATGACTAGTGGTGGATATCAAACTACGAAACTAATTCTAAAGTTAAATTTACCAATCCCTGTGGAGATGATCTTGCATTCGCACACTATACTACACTGTTGACCTTGTGCACTTGCAAGTAAAACAAGTGCGATTATTTACCCATTAATTTAGGTATATTTTCGCACAACAAGTTTTTGGCGCCGTTGCCAGGGATTGCGCTAAAAGTTCCTTTTAGGATTACTTTCATTTTATCATTATTATTATTTTATTTTTACCATCTTTTATCAAAACTTAAATCAAGTTATTTCTGTTTCAGGTACTTCACGAAACCCTACTTGCACTTTCTGTGGAAATTGCGATCGATTGCAAGCTCCTGTGCGATCGAGCGCAAATAGGGCAGAGAGTATCCGAGCAACAGAGTTGCACTGCTGCACTAAAACTGGTTTTTCTGCTTTATGCACAGACTTCGATCCCGACATCCGGAATTCTTTTCCCTCGATCCCGAGCTTGAACGGACCATCCGACAAAGGCTTAGGGACAACTTTGAGGAGAACAAAGGAGAAATCGAGAACGAAACACAAATGGCGGAACAGCTCGAAAACCAGCAACCACCTGCACGAGTTCCAATGAAGCAATCCTTCATCCCTCGGAACATCGATCAACCATCATGCATCGCATATCAACCTGAGGCAGCGGGAAATTATTACATATCTCCGCAAATCTTGAATGCCTTGACACATTTTAGGGGAACTCCTAATGAAGATCCACACTTACATCTTCGAGAATTTTTTGATCTTTGCAAGTTTCAGCACATACAAGGACTAGACCAAGAAGGAATAAGGTTAATTCTATTCCCTTTTTCCTTAAAAGATCATGCTAAACTTTGGTATAATTCCTTGCCTGCAGTTTCCATTCACACTTGGGAGGAGTTAGCAAGCAAATTCTTGAGGAAATTCTTCCCAGCCCAAAAGACAAGACAAATGAGGAAGGAGATCCAATCCTTCCAACAAAAGGATGGGGACCTTTTCTTCGAAGCATGGGGACACTTCAATGAATTGCTACTCAAATGCCCACATCATAACCTACCTCAAGATAAACTGGTACAAGCATTCTACGAAGGTTTAAATGATACTAATAAATGTATTGTTGATTCAGGTTGTGGAGGAGTCCTTATGGAGAAAAGCAGCGAAGAGGCAATGGAACTGTTTGAAACCCTCAGCGAACACACTCAGCAATTCTCCTCTCGAGGTAGACATATGACCAAAGGTAAAGGTGTGTATGAGGTAAATATGAATGGAGGATCTTCCCTTCAAATGGCTGCAATGGAAAGAAAACTAGATTTATTGGTAAAAGCCATGGCTGCTCAAACTACCTCAGCTACTCCACTACAGGTATGTGCGATATGCTCTCAATATGATCACAATACTAATGCTTGTCCTTTATCTGCAGATCCGGAGCAAGCAAATTATGTGGGACCCAACAACTATCCGCCAAAGAATAACCCATATGCAAACACCTACAACCCTGGATGGCGGAATCACCCAAATTTCTCATGGAGCAACAATCAAAACAACCAAGGACAGCAACGAAATCAGCAGCCCACTGCCCATGCTAATTCTGAACCAAAAAGAAACGACCTCGAAAGTCTAGTAAAACAACTGATGACATCGCAAGAACAGTTCATGACTCAGCAAAAACAAACCAATGCGGCACATGAGCAAGCAATTCAAAGACTAGAGGTACAAATGGGACAATTAGCTAAAGAGCTCAGTAGCAGAAAGCAAGGAGAGCTCCCAGCTCAAACACTACCCAACCCTGGTGGGCATTGATGAGAGTCATAAAATGCATCTAAACAATACTTAATTGTTAACACTTTAGGGTTAATCTCGGTCGTAATCGCACTTTTACATGTTGATAACTCTAAAGTGTTATTCATAAATCATTGACTTAATTCGATCCATTTTCAGGTGCGTTGAGTACAAAAGAGATGATAAAGCGATCCATGTTTAAAGCGCCAAAAGATCTTGGGTGTCGGTGCTCGTTTTTGTCCAAGGTTTAGACATTTCCAAAAATGATTTAAAGATGATTAAAAGTCTAAACCAAGGTTGGAGCAATAAAGTACATTGAGTTAAAAGACTGCACACAAGTGTGTGCATCACTTTGGAACAAGTTAAGGGTAGGCACACTAGTGTGTGCACTTCTGCATACAAGCTGAAGGAGTTTCACTAAATTGCCAGAATTTCCCGTACAGATCAATCATCTTTGCAGATTAAACTGTATTGATGTAGGAAGAACCAGGAGATGAGCCATATATGCTTAGAAAGATCCGGAAGTCTATTTTCTGGAGAATTTTACGGTTCGAAAAAAGGATTTTTCTAGTGAAAGTTATGGTAGTTTTAGTGGAAACAGTTCAGGCCTCCAGAACAAAGCCCAGCGCCTCACCTCTCACTGTCCAGCGCCCCAGAGCCCAGGAAAACAAGAGTGAGCGCCTAGGCGCCCATGAACCAGTGCCTAGGCGCCCAGGCAAACAAGAGAGCGCCTAGGCGCCCATGAACCAGCGCCTAGGCGCCCAGGCAAACAAGAGGAGCGCCTAGGCGCCCATGAACCAGCGCTGCGCCCCTCAGCCATCAGCGCCGCGCCCCTCGCCAACTAACGCTGCACCTTTACTTTCCAGCGCCCAGGCGCACACTTGGACACACGCACACGATGCTGGACCCACCTTCACATTCCAGCCTTCACTTTCCAGCAGTGCGCACATGGACTCCAATTCAGACTCAAATTAAGAAAAGCAAAGACAGCTCTCCCTCAGCAGTGCGCACATGGACTCCAATTCAGACTCAAATTAAGAAAAGCAAAGACAGCTCTCCCTCGTGGGCTATAAATATATGCTTAAGGTTTGCAGCCGGGAGAGAGAGCTCGAGGAGAAAAACAAAGACAGTTTTTGATAGATACAAATCAGAGAAGTTTTTAGCATTTTGTTTAAGTTTTCATGAGTTGGAAATCAAGGAGAGAACATCCACATTGTTCTTCCACCTTGAGTTTCATGGCTAACTAATCATCAAACAAGGGAAAGGGATGAATCCTTAGGGTTTTATTGTTCCTTATTTCCTGTTCTTGATTCATTTGTATGGACTTATTGTTAAAACGTTGTCTATGATTTACTCTTTGATTAATTAAGAAGGATTTGAGTTCATGTGATAGCTGTATTCTATATTCTTCTTCTTTTAGTTTCTCTCAATCCGGTGATTGCATCCTTCTACTCCACATAAGTCTAGTCAAGCTTTTCTTATGTCAAGTTGTTTGGATGTAATTGATTTCGGTATATTTATCTTATAGATCGGCCATTACTGTGATATCATTATTGCAATATATTGTCGTTTCTTGCTAATCTATAAGATAAATCATGTGTGCTTGAATTGAAATCAAAGAGTAATTTGTAGCAATTATATTAGAGATATAAATGTGCTTGATTGAATACTTTCCGATTGCCTGTTTAGGATGTGAAACTTGCAATCGAGATAAAAATTTGAATCAAGAGTGGAAATAGGGAACGAACCTAAGGAGGATTCCCGGAACCTTGTTATTTCTTATTTATATTCTTTGTTATATTCGCACAATTCTTTTACACAATATTGCATTATCAAAACTCATATTCTCTCATCTAATCATTATCGTTAGTGTTAAAGTTTACACCTTCTTTCGTAATTAACTTGTTTCCCTGTGGAATCGACACCCCAAAACTATACTACAATAACCGCGTTATGTTTTGGGCGTAATCAAATTTTGGCGCCGTTGCCGGGGAAACGCGCTTAAGTACAAAGGAAGCTTGTCAACTTTAAGTAAAAACAAAAAAAAAATATTAAGAAAAAAAAAATCGTAAATATTTTTCTTTTCAGCACTTTGTAAATACCGTAATATTGTTCCTTTACTTTTATTTTTTTTTTAATTTTCTTTTATTATTCTGTTTTATTTATTTGTTTATTATTCTGTTTTATTTATCTGTTTATTATTCTGCTTTATTTATCTGTTTATTATTCTGTTTTATTTATTTGTTTATTATTCTGCTTTATTTATTTATTTATTTAATTATTTATTATTCTGTTTTACATTTTTTATTTCCCCTCTAAATTAATTAGTGCATGCTTAAACCGAGAGATTCGCGAGGCAGATTCATTAGAGGACCCGAATTAGAGTCATTCTCTCCTTCCACGTCCGTTAGTGAAACCTCGCCTAGATCATACCATAGTGCACCCCCATCCGAGAATTTAGAGGATTTCGATAACATGGCCGGCAATCACAATGAAAATGTTGCTAGGACACTTAAAGACTATTTGCACCCTAGCCGAACGGCCACACCCTCTTGTATCATGTTCCCCCCTAATGCCCCACAAGCTGAGTTTAAGCCGGGCATGATACAATTGCTACCAACTTTCCATGGGTTTGAGAATGAAAGCCCCTACATCCACATTAGGGAATTCGAGGAAGTAGTAGCAACCTTCCAAAATAGGGCTGATATGGTGGACACTGTCAGACTCCGGTTTTTCCCTTTTTCACTTAAGGAAAAAGCTAAGACTTGGTTGTACTCATTAAGGCCTAGGTCTATTGGTAGTTGGGATGAGATGACCCGAGTTTTCTTCCAAAAACACTTCCCAACCCATAAGACCAACAACCTTAAGAGACAAATCTCAAACTTTGCACAAAAGGAGAGTGAAACCTTATATCAAGTTTGGGAACGTTTCAAGGACCTTTTAAATTCTTGTCCACACCATGGGTATGAAAGTTGGCGGGTAGTCAGCTATTTCTATGATGGACTCCTAAGTAGGGAGAGGCAATTCATAGAAATGATGTGTAATGGGGATTTTCTTCAAAAAGATCCCGATCAAGCCATAGATTTCCTAGATGACCTATCAGAAAAAGCCCACACTTGGACAGGACCGAGTGCCATTGAAAGTACTAGGAGAAATCAACCCGCTGGAATCTACCAACTTAAGGAAGAGGACAGCCTTAAAGCCCGTTTAGAGGCCCTAACTAAGGAAATTGAAGTTTTAAGAGCCAAAGATGCTAGAGCCCCCGAACCAGTTGCTAGGGTAGAGTCTCGTGAGCCTTGTTTCATGTGTAATGGGGTAGATCATGTGCCTAGGGATTGTCCAACCTATTTTGAGATGAAAGGAGAGTGTAATGCTTTAGGTATATCCTCTAGCAAACCATACTCACCCTATTCTAACACCTATAATCCCGGTTGGAAGAATCACCCAAATTTTAATTGGAGACCCGATACACAACCCCCAGCCCAAACTAGCACCCGTTGGAGATCCGATATACAACCTCATCCCCACTCTAGTACCCAATGGCAACCGGAAGCAACCTCATCTAATGAACCACAACAATCTTTACCTTTGGAAGATATGTTTAAGTCATTTCTGCAAGTACATGCCAAGAGTGTGGAAGAACAAGGCAAGATAAATCAACGGGTGCTAGAAGAGCAAAAAGGGATCAAAGATGAGCAAAAGGAGATAAAAAGTCAACTCACCAAGTTGACTAGTTTCTTGACAATTCAAGAGCAAGGTCGGTTCCCTTCACAGCCGCAACAAAATCCAAGGGGACAACATATGGCACAAACCTCTGATCCGAAAAATCAAAATATTAAAGAGGTTAACGCCATAATCACCCGCAGCGGTAAGAAAATTGATGGACCCACACTACCACCACACTTGATTCCTAATACTGTGGACAACAAGGATAAAGCGTCCAAGGAACAAGAGGCCCATGATGATTATTCTCCACCGGTGCCTTTCCCTCAAGCTCTCCTTAAACCTAAGGAGAGAAATTCAGCACTAAAAGGCGAGATTCTTGAACAACTTCAGCATGTTAAGATTAACCTCCCTCTTCTTCATGTTATAAAACAGATTCCCAATTATGCTAAAGTCATCAAGGATCTATGCACACTCAAGAGGAGGCACAATGTTAAGAAGACTGCATTCTTAACGGAGCAAGCAAGTGCGGTAATTGATAGCACGACACCGCCCAAATATAAAGATCCGGGCTGTCCAACAGTGGCTTGCCAAATTGGAAACAAATCTTGTGGCCAAGCATTGCTAGATTTGGGAGCTAGTGTGAACCTCATGCCATACTCCATGTACTTGCAACTCGGTTTAGGTGAGATTAAACCAACCTCTGTGGTACTTCAACTAGCGGATAGATCGGTAAGAAAACCAAGAGGTATTGTAGAAGATATTTTGTTACAAATTGATAATTTCTATTATCCTGTTGACTTCTTGGTTTTAGATACTGTTTCTATGGTAAATACAGAGTCCAAAATTCCTTTGATACTTGGAAGACCATTCCTTGCCACTGCTAATGCCCTCATTAATTGTAGGAATGGCCTAATGACATTATCATTTGGAAATAGGACTTTAGAGGTAAATGTTTTCCGAATCTCAAGGCAGCCAATTGAAGAGGATGAGTGTTTCAACACTTATATGATTGATAAGCTTAATTTAGAGGATGAGAACATTGAAGATAATTCTAACTCTTTGGAATTCCCTCCTAATAATTTAGAGTTCAATGATTCTTCAATTTATCCCCATGCCGTTAACATTATTGATATTTGTGATAAGTCACAGGGATTTATTAAGAAATATGGGAAACCATGCTTTGAGGAGTTGCTTGAGAGAAGTCACATGGATGCGGGAATCAAATACCCTACTGCTGATTGTAAATGGGCAACACCAAGAACACTTGAGCCATATGTGGTGGACTTTAAGTATTCCTTGCCAAAAGATTAACACTGAGGCCATTGAACCAGGGGCCTCATTTTCAGCACCACAATGAGGCCATCAGTGACAGTGGTGCATCGTCTGGCTGAAGACGTAAAACTTAGCGCTCATGGGAGGCACCCCAAAGCATATCCTTTTTATTTGTTTATTTTTTTTCTTCTTCTTTTCTGTTCATAATTCTTTTTCGTGTTTATTATTAGTATTTTGCTGTTTTCCAGTTTTACTTTCGTGTTTCTTTTTCAGGGACAAATATGCAAAGCAATTCAAATGGTGGTGCACAATTTTTAGCTTCTGTGCACTTTTGGCCAACAAAGGGAGTTTCTTTTCCTTTTTCTTTCACATTGAGGTCAATGCAATGTTTAGGTTGGGGGTGGAGGAAACACATTTCTTTCCTTTTTCCATTGAACTGCTTGGTGTCACTTTCCTACTTTTTGTTTGTTAGGATAATAAAAAAAAAAAAGGTTTGTTTTTAGCATGCTTTGTGTTAGCCTTGGAGTTATTCACATGTCAATGATATGACCTTAATTGAGATAGCATATAGCACTTAGAAGAAATTAAATCTTGCTTCGGTTTGAAATTAATTTAAGTATCAATCTTGATTTGGTTAGAGACTCTAGCTTGTGGTAAGATTGTATGATTAATCGTAAGCATTTAGAAAAGTTTTATGCGTGATTATTTTGTGAATATTTTTGCGGTCTCGGCAAGCTCTAGAACTTACTTGATAACCACTTGAGGCGAATTCCTAGAATGCACATTACTTAGGATATGATATAGGCAATTTTTGAACCGTTTGAGCCTTTCAAACCTACCCTTGCGATATATATCACTAGTCACCTATTTGAGCCTTTTTTCTTGAAAACGAAGTTGAGCCTGGTTTCTTTTAAAAACCCATTCACTTACCCTTATAAGCCTAAAGAGAATATTTTATTCTTACCTCTCTCTTAAAAAGAATTTAACTATACACATGTTGTGAGAAGCACTTAAAATGAGTAAGGGTGGAAATATGAAAAAATATCACTACCACAACCCAAGTACATTAAAGGAGATAAGTTTGGGGTTGTGGAAAAGAAAGAAATGAAAAAGGAGGTGAATGGTCTTTTATGCCAAAATACAAAAGAAAAGAAAAACAAATGGTGATTTGTTGAGAAGACAATCCTCGAAAAGAAAAATAAAAAATAAAAATAAAAATGGTTGGAAGAGTTGGGTACTGAAGTAAGGTTATCCAGTGCTTAAAGAGCTATGTTCAAAACTAAGAGATTAAGTTCTTTTACTTGTGAATTCTTCCCATTCTTTCTTAGCCTTTACCTTAACCGAACGTTAGAAGCTTATTAAAGACCTATTGATCCAATGTAATGTGATTTTTCTACAATAGTGGAGAGTGGTTTGAAATGTAAGCTTATGGAGCTTGTTTTTTGTGATTGATGTCACGCGATTTATTTTTAGAGGCCAAGACTTGTATTCATGAATATTGTGCATAAAATCATCCGGATGTTCAGATTAATGGATTGTGGTAAGATGGATGTTAAGAGTCAATAACGATTTTAAGATTGATGTTTGAATTATTTTTGGATTTGAGTGAAATTTAATGATTCTATATGCTATATGTTACGCATGATTTTTGACACAAAGATTTTTGAATCACTCTTGGTTAACACTAGCATTGTTGTATTTTGCATTAATTTCTAAATAAAGAACTCATTTCATGTCTTTCGCTTGAATTGCTAGGGACTAGCAATAAGCTAGTTGGGGGTTGTGATGAGAGTCATAAAATGCATCTAAACAATACTTAATTGTTAACACTTTAGGGTTAATCTCGGTCGTAATCGCACTTTTACATGTTGATAACTCTAAAGTATTATTCATAAATCATTGACTTAATTCGATCCATTTTCAGGTGCGTTGAGTACAAAAGAGATGATAAAGCGATCCATGTTTAAAGCGCCAAAAGATCTTGGGTGTCGGTGCTCGTTTTTGTCCAAGGTTTAGACATTTCCAAAAATGATTTAAAGATGATTAAAAGTCTAAACCAAGGTTGGAGAAATAAAGTACATTGAGTTAAAAGACTGCACACAAGTGTGTGCATCACTTTGGAACAAGTTAAGGGTAGGCACACTAGTG
This sequence comes from Bretschneidera sinensis, assembly GCA_023935145.1. Lineage (NCBI taxonomy): Eukaryota > Viridiplantae > Streptophyta > Magnoliopsida > Brassicales > Akaniaceae > Bretschneidera > Bretschneidera sinensis. The sequence goes on from CM043698.1 coordinate 160,698,275, forward strand.
TGTGCACTTCTGCATACAAGCTGAAGGAGTTTCACTAAATTGCCAGAATTTCCCGTACAGATCAATCATCTTTGCAGATTAAACTGTATTGATGTAGGAAGAACCAGAAGATGAGCCATATATGCTTAGAAAGATCCGGAAGTCTATTTTATGGAGAATTTTACGGTTCGAAAAAAGGATTTTTCTAGTGAAAGTTATGGCAGTTTTAGCGGAAACAGTTCAGGCCTCCAGAACAAAGCCCAGCGCCTCACCTCTCACTGTCCAGCGCCCCAGCGCCCAGGAAAACAAGAGTGAGCGCCTAGGCGCCCATGAACCAGCGCCTAGGCGCCCAGGCAAACAAGAGGAGCGCCTAGGCGCCCATGAACCAGCGCTGCGCCCCTCAGCCATCAGCGCCGCGCCCCTCGCCAACTAACGCTGCACCTTTACTTTCCAGCGCCCAGGCGCACACTTGGACACACGCACACGCTGCTGGACCCACCTTCACATTCCAGCCTTCACTTTCCAGCGCCCAGGCGCACGCTCAGACAAAGCCAGCAGCGCGCACATGCTGCTGGACCACCTTCACGTTCCAGCCTTCACTTTCCAGCAGTGCGCACATGGACTCCAATTCAGACTCAAATTAAGAAAAGCAAAGACAGCTCTCCCTCAGCAGTGCGCACATGGACTCCAATTCAGACTCAAATTAAGAAAAGCAAAGACAGCTCTCCCTCGTGGGCTATAAATATATGCTTAAGGTTTGCAGCCGGGAGAGAGAGCTCGAGGAGAAAAACAAAGACAGTTTTTGATAGATACAAATTAGAGAAGTTTTTAGCATTTTGTTTAAGTTTTCATGAGTTGGAAATCAAGGAGAGAACATCCACATTGTTCTTCCACCTTGAGTTTCATGGCTAACTAATCATCAAACAAGGGAAAGGGATGAATCCTTAGGGTTTTATTGTTCCTTATTTCCTGTTCTTGATTCATTTGTATGGACTTATTGTTAAAACGTTGTCTATGATTTACTCTTTGATTAATTAAGAAGGATTTGAGTTCATGTGATAGCTGTATTCTATATTCTTCTTCTTTTAGTTTCTCTCAATCCGGTGATTGCATCCTTCTACTCCACATAAGTCTAGTCAAGCTTTTCTTATGTCAAGTTGTTTGGATGTAATTGATTTCGGTATATTTATCTTATAGATCGGCCATTACTGTGATATCATTATTGCAATATATTGTCGTTTCTTGCTAATCTATAAGATAAATCATGTGTGCTTGAATTGAAATCAAAGAGTAATTTGTAGCAATTATATTAGAGATATAAATGTGCTTGATTGAATACTTTCCGATTGCCTGTTTAGGATGTGAAACTTGCAATCGAGATAAAAATTTGAATCAAGAGTGGAAATAGGGAACGAACCTAAGGAGGATTCCCGGAACCTTGTTATTTCTTATTTATATTCTTTGTTATATTCGCACAATTCTTTTACACAATATTGCATTATCAAAACTCATATTCTCTCATCTAATCATTATCGTTAGCACCTTCTTTCGTAATTAACTTGTTTCCCTGTGAAATCGACACCCCAAAACTATACTACAATAACCGCGTTATGTTTTGGGCGTAATCAGGCATCAACAACTAAATGCTGTGATATCTCTGAGAAATGGCAAGGTGATAGGGTCCGATGAGCTTACAGCACCGTCCAAAGAGACACCATCAGCATCAAGGGTAAGTGAGACGGAGAAGGTGAATGCTCCACCCTTCCCGCAAAGGTTAGTAAAACAATAGAAAGTCAATAAACTAATTGATATTTTTGAAACCTTGCGGAAAGTAGAGATTAATATTCCTTTGTTAGATGCCATTAAACAAATCCCTGCATATGCTAAATTTCTAAAAGAATATTGGACTAACAAAAGGAAATTCCAGGAGCATGAGATGGTAGCCTTAACTGAAGAGGTAAGTGCTGTGCTTTTAAGAAAATTACCACCAAAACTAAAAGATCCGGGTAGTTTTACTATTCCTTGCAGGCTCGGTGACCAGCTGTTCGAACGTGCACTATTGGATCTAGGAGCGAGTGTCAACCTGCTACCATACAGTGTATACGAGACACTAGGTTTGGGGGAGCTTCAACCAACCTCCGTCACTTTGCAACTAGCTGACCGAAGCATCAAACGACCAAGAGGTATCCTTGAGGACGTGTTGGTAAGAGTAGGAAAATTCATTATACCTGCTGATTTTATAGTATTAGATATGGAAGAATGTACTTTGCCATTACCTCTCCCCATCATCCTAGGACGCCCCTTTATGATAACTGCTGACACTAATATTAGTGTAAAACGGGGCATTATCACAATGAGAGTAAATGATGAGGAAATACAATTTCAAATGTTTAATACATTAAATTCAACCAGTAATGATGATAAAAATTCTAATATGAATTTCATGCAAAGTGTTTGTGAGAAAGCTTCTCAGGTCCATCGCACCACTACGTTGGAGACTCTCCCCTACCATGAAAACACAAGAGTAGACACTAGGCCGGAGGAGGATAATGTGATTAAAGATGTGCATCTTTTCAAGGACACACCAAAACCTTCAAGTAAGTGTGCTCTACAAATTAAACCTCCTGCACTTACTCATACTACTTTTCCCCAGATGTCAAGATGGGAGATGAATACACTATCAACAGCACTTGAATCAGTCCAGAATACAACTGAAACACAAGCACTAGAGCTCCAAGAGGTGGACTCTAGGTGTTTCCCTCCAAACAACTAGCACGGTCGCAGAAGAGAGTGCTTAAGCAAAGTAAAAATTTAATCATCTATTAAAGCTCAAGCACCTCTAGTAAGGTTAGTGGTACTGAAGCCACTAACAACTGGTAAGGTTGTATTGTTTCAATTAGTCATTCTTTTTAAAGTAAGTTTTTAATTATACTTATCTGCCACACTTGCGATCGATCGCACCATTCAGTGCGATCGAGCGCAAAAGTGCGATCGAACGTGTCCTGAAAACACAAGCGAGCGCATGAGTGCGATCGAGCGCAACTTGTGTGCGATCGAGCGCAATCGAGGCAGAGACATTTATAAAAATTGAACTCACTCACTCACTCACTCACTCACTTCCCTCACTCACGTCACTCGCCCCCTGCACATTTGCTCTCACTCACATTGGCTCTCACTCTCACTCGCACACAACTCCACCACCCACATCACCCTACCTCACACCCAACCACCACAACACCTCATCATCACCTTACCCTCACCGCCGTCCTCCACCAGCACCGCCGTCAACCCCCCTCCCTATTCACATTCCGTCATACATTGCACAAGGTATTATACACATACACGAATTTTAAATAGAAACTATGATTTCCTTTTACATATACATTGTTGTGTGTTTGATTGAATGAGTGTTTGGTTGCAGGAAGGGTAGGAATGAGTTCCACATTGCACAGATTATAGCTTGCCTGTTTGGTGCACATAAGCTGTTCGACGTAATTCCTGACCGGATGCGATCGAGCGCAAGGTTGTTGCGATCGAGCGCATAGACAGTGTGCGATCGAGCGCACACCACTGAGATCGATTGCAAATCAGCCAGAAGCCAAGCCCAGCATGTCTCGACCATCTGTTTCCACATCTGGCGCCTCCAGCAGTCGTGCCTCCTCATCCCGGCCCAGCATTGAGCAACGGGAGTTGTTGTTCGAAACGGCTTTCGCCATCGACGACATATTCCGACACATGGATGCCACTCAGTGGGCCGTCCAAGCACTCCTACTCCGAGGGTTGAAGAGGCTGTTTAAGCCAGTGTGCTCCACTGCCTACTCCCAGCTTGTCGTACAGTTTTATGAGCATTTATCTTTCGACTGCAGCAGGCCGGGGGTCCTCACCTCTTCAGTTAGGGGCACGCCCATCGAGGTGACCAGTACCGATATTGCCACTGCTCTTCATTGCACGGATGAGTCCCCTCCTGAGGGCGCTGATATCGAGGAGCAGCCGGAGTCTTTTGCCCTGGCCGAGATCATCATGGATATGTGCGCTGGCCAGTATGCCGACAGGCATAATAATGCGGCCGGCCGATCCAAGCTGCCCCCCAGACTATGGCTCATCGATACGATCCTCCAGCGTAATGTGTGTCCATTGGGGCACAAGACACAGCGGCGAGACCAGTTTCTTCAGACATTATACGCCTTCCATAGAGGCCACTGGTACTCGATCCCGTCTGTCATTTGGAGCCAGCTGCACAAGTTCTGGGATCACGTACATGGCCGTCAGACTTCCACGGCCAATGCTTGGGGACTCCCTTTCCCGTTCCTACTCACCTCCATCCTCAAGAAGAAGGGGATTAAGGGGACCCACAGTGACGGGCCAGTACGAGAGTATCCTATCTTTGGGCGGGCTCAGTGGACACAGAGCATATCACACATGCCACGAGGACCCCCAGTCCCTGCTCCAGCAGCTGAGCGAGTAGAGGAGGATCACATGGAGACCGAGGCCCCTGTCATGAGCCCGGTACGGGAGGAGGACCATTCGGATATGGGACCCACCGAGTCCCAACACTTCTTAGCTGAGCTATCCTCCTTCCGAGGTGAGGTCGCTGCCGCCACCACTCTTGTACATCGGCGCATCGACAGTTTGGAGGCACGATTTACACGCCAGGAGGCCATGCTGCAGGCCATACTTGATCGCCAACCTCCAGCACCCGGTACCTCTCCGACTGCACCACCTGATGATCAGCAGTGAGAGAGTACCTCGTCTGGCTGAAGACGTAAAACTTAGCGCTCATGGGAGGCACCCCACTGCATATCCTTTTTTAGTATTTTACTTGTTTATTATTTTGTTATTAGTACTTGTTTTCCATTTTTACTTTTCTTTCTTTTTCAAGGACAGTGTTAGTACATTCAGTTGAAGTTTGGGGGCGTGCTACAAGCCATGCCAGCCATAGAGCTCTCCATCTCCCAGGTCAGATCTTTCCATGCTATTTACACATTGGGGACAATGTGCATTTTAAGTTTGGGGGTATGGGGACACATTCACACACTACACTATGTCCTAAATTTTTAGTTCTGTCACTATTTTCATAGATAAATGCATGTTCATTCTGTCCAATAAACTTTTTTTTTGTGATCTAAACCAAATGTTATGATTCGACTTCATCAGTGGGCTTAACACTTTGAACATATAGGCCAATAAACAAGTTTTGAACCTAGATCACTGCCCTTTTGGCATTTAAGAATTCACAAGTTTAACTTGAGCTATCACGAGCACATTAGCACATAGCTGTGTGGGGTATGACATGTTATTTGGATTGGTATGTTTCTTTTGCTTGACTGTGAACTAGATGACCTATTAGATCGACATTTTGGCATATAAAAATAGAAAAGATTGATTCGTGCTCAAAAAGAAAAAAAAAATGCTCCTAATGTTCAATAAAAATAAATCTTCCGCTGAGTAACTGGCCCTCTTGCCTCAGTAAGCATTGGGTGTCACGTCAAAAGGTGGAAAATCTTAAGTGATCATTAAAAAAAGGAATTTTTCGCTGAGTAACTGGCCCTCTTGCCTCAGTAAGCATTGAGTGTCACGTCAAAAGGTGGAAAATTCTAAATGGTAGCATAAAAATCAGTTAGTTTCGTAGCCTTGTTGACTCGAGCTAGTAAGTCCTTAGGGGTGTCTTTACACCTAATGCCCTAAAACCATCTGGTTTGGGAGTCATTGGCCAAACGCTCGTTACACGAGTCATCAAGAAAGCTTAAGGGAACTAACTTGGCAAAAAAAACTCGCAAATAAAAGTCTATGCCATATTTGTTGACTCTAAAAGGAAGTTTGGTGAATCTTGAGTCATCGAAACACTACCTGTTTGAATTTCTTGAAAACCCAACCTTCTATGTGCTAATCACCACACACCAAAGTCAAACTTGTGATATCTTAAAATACCTAGTGAATATGATTTACGTTCAAAACTCTTATTCATTGCAGATATATGTTTACACTTGTTAAGCTTGCTCATGAATGCGCATCATTGTTTTGTGTAAAATCTAGATTTTTTATAGACACTATGAACATTGGATTTATCTATATTTCTGTTTTAGTTTTTAATTTAGTATTGCTAAGGGACTAGCAATATGTAAGTTTGGGGGTGTGATAGACGCTTAAATATACATATTTAAGCCCCCTTATTTACACTTGTTAGATCCTTTATTACATTAATTTGGTATCTTTTACTCCATTTGTGTGTTTTGCATGTTTTTATAGGGTCTTGGAGAAAAAGAAGCAGTTTTGGCACTTTAAGGAAGAAATCTAGAAGCCCTGGAGCACTTTCTGGACAAAGTGCGATCGAGCGCACACGCAGTGCGATCGAGCGCACATACGATCATTGAAGGATCGAGCGCACTTTGCGATCGAGCGCAAGGACACATGCGATCGAGCGCAAGGCACATGCGATCGAGCGCAAGGCACATACGATCGAGCGCAAATATACGGGCGTGAACAGTAAACTGCAGAACCTTATTTTGGAAAATACAAGATTTTCGTTTTAGGAAAGTTTAGGACTCATGGGTCTATTAGGACTTCTCAAAGACCTATAAATACACTTGTAACTCACACACAAAAGGACACCTTACACCTTAGACCTTACACCTTAGATAGTAAACACTTTTCTCTTTTCTTTTACTTGGAGTGGAGAGCTTGGGAGAGAATTGACGCCTCTTCTCTCGGGTTTATTCTTCTCCCTTATGTTTTGTTTAATTATGTTTACTTCAGTTAGTATGTGTAACTAACTCTCTTATAGGGCTCGATTGAAGCCCTAGTTATGCATTCCCATATTTTTATTCATTGATTAATTCTTTGCATAGCTTATTATGTTACTTAACTTGATTAACACCTGTGCTTATTTAAATTCCTCATATGTATGTGTAAGGCCAACGTATGCATGTGGCATGGATGAGTTAGTTAGATCAATTTGGATGACCGAGTCCTGGGTCTAACATCAGTAACAAGGGACCATCTTATCCGGATACCCGGGTTAATCAACATGGGAAACCGGGAGTAGATACCATGCCCTAGGTCTCATGTGGTTGTCGATTTCCACAGTACCTATGCTTTCTTAAGGAACAACTCAAGCAGATACCATGCTGAATCCCTTAAGGAAGAAAAGAGTTAGAGTAGATACCATGCCTAACTCGTTGCTTAGGGAAATCAATAGCTTAAGGAGTAGATACCATGCCCTTAGGTTGGCAACCAGTAAGTACACATAATATGGCTAGAGCACTGATACTTTATACAAAATCGGGAATGTATGACTAGTGGTGGATATCAAAGCCCTATGTCTTTATTATTATCAAATCACCCTTCAGTTTATTATTTTTATCTTTTTACATAACAAATATAATTCTAATTCGAACTTTACCAATCCCTATGGAGATGATCTTGCATTCGCACACTATGCTACACTATTGACCTTGTGCACTTGCAAGTAAAACAAAGTACGATTATTTACTTATTAATTTAGGTATATTTTCGCACAACAATACCACTATTGGAAATCACCTTGACAAGATGCCCAGGTGGTGATCTTCCAAACACCCAAGTCTTGAATGGCTTGTAGAAAGAATTTCAGCAATCGAACTCAAGAACAGAAAATCAAAGAAAGAAAGAAGACAAGTAATTTGTTGTCGAGCTTCGGCAATGTGCCTACGTCCCCGTGAGTTCCTCCGAACTCTCTGCACTATCTCAATGGTTCTTACAAAGTTACAGAAATCCCCTTCAAGAATCCAAGTTCTTGAAGAAACAAGAGAGAAGGAAGAAGATGAGAAGTCAACAATGTTCTCTAATCTAATCTAGACTCTCTCTATCTAATTACAACCAGCCTCACTACAAGAGTCCCTCTTGTGTTTATGTCTCTCTACACAATTCTCTCTTAGTGTTTACAATGATCTCACAATGTCACAAAACTCTCTTGTATGTGTGTTTTTGTATCTTATATTATCTTATGAAATGAGGCCTTGAGAACCCCTTTTATAGCCTCTTAATTCTTGGACATTCTTGTGAGTCGTTATCCTCCCTTTGATCATGATCTTCCTTTAATCTCAGCCCTACATCACTCTCCAAGTGATGCTGTGCGTTTTGGTGTGGTGCTGTGTGCTGCGGCGTGACCTGATGCTGCAGCCTCCTGATGCTGTGCGCACACCTCCTGCCTGTGGGCAGAAACTTCCACAGCAGTGTGCCTGACCTTCCCATGCTCAAAATTGAAGCACACACATGTGTGCAACCTTATAACTTGCTGAAATTTGATATCCCACAATTGGTTTGGACATTAACCAACCTTAGACCATGTTTGGACATGTTTGAAACTTAGACAAATAACAACAATAGAAATGTGTTTTCCAACCGATGTGGGATTTAAGCCCAAAATCACGCTGAAATCCCGCACAGCCTGCACAACCTGACCTTTGTCTACTAAAACTGCCATAACTTTCTGTAGAAAATCCTTTTGACGAACCGTAAAATTATTCAGAAAATAGACTTCCGGATCTTTCAGTTTAATTTTCAAAGATGATTGATCTGTACGGGCAATTCTTGCAATTTAGTGAAACTTCTTTCCAGTATGAGCAGCAGTTGTTGCTCTTTTAAGCCCTCCATCTTGTCCTTTCGGAAGCATTCCTTCACTCCAGTATGCCTCGAGTCTTTGTGCTTCAAGCAATGATAACTTTTCCTCCTCTTTTGAGCTTAAAGTACCTGAAAATGCACCGAAATAGATCAATGATCCAAGAATGATACTTTAGAGTTGTTAATGTATAAAAGTGCAATTAAAACCTAGATCAACCCTAAAGTGATAACAGTTAAGTACTGTTAAGATGCATTTTACGAGTTTCATCACAACCCCCAACTAGCTTATTGCTAGTCCCTAGCAATTGAAGCGAAAATAAGAGATGAATTCTATAGTAGGAGTTACAAACAAAGTAAAGCAATACTAGCGTTGAACCAAGAGTAATTCACTTTTTGTCTCAAAAATTGCACATAACATACGACACATAGAATCATTAAATTTCACCTAAGTCCAAAAGTAATCCAAACATCAATCTTAAAATCATTATTGACTCTTAACATCCATCTTACCACAAACCATTAATCCAAACACCCGGATGATTTTATGCATAACATTGATGAATACAAGTCTTGGCCTCTAAAAACATAATAAATTGCGTGACATCAATCATAAAAACAAGCTCCATAAGCTCACTTTTCAAATCACTCTCTACTATTGTAGAAAAATCACACTACATTGGATCAATAGGTCTTTAATAAGCTTGTAACGTTCGGCTAAGGTAAAGGCTAAGAAAGAATGGGAAGAATTCACAAGTAAAAGAACTTAATCTCGTAGTTTTGAACACAGCTCTTTAAGCACTGGATAACCTTACTTCAACACCCAACTCTTTCAACCATTTTTCGAGCATTTCTTTCAACAAATCACCATTTTTTTCTTTTCTTTCTTTCTTCTTTCTTTGCCATAATTCTTTTTATTTTTTATTTTTGCAAATAACCATTCACCTTCTTTTTCATTTTTTTTTCTTTTCTTTTCCACAACCCCCAACTTATCTCCTTTAATATACTTGGGTTGCGGTAGTGATATTTTTTTCATATTTCCACCCTTACTCCTTTTAAGTGCTTCTCACAACATATGTATAACTAAGTTCTTTTAAAAGAAAGGTAAAGATAAAAATATTTTTAGGCTCATAAAGGTAAGTAAATGGTTTATCGAAAGAAACAAGGGTCAATTTTTCTTTTCAAGAAAAAGGCTCAAATAGGTGACTAGTGATAAATATAGCAATGGTAGGTTTGAAAGGCTCAAACGGTTCAAAAATGGCCTATATCATATCCTAAGTAGTGTGCATTCTTTTTCAAGAAAAAGGCTCAAATAGGTGACTAGTGATAAATATAGCAATGGTAGGTTTGAAAGGCTCAAACGGTTCAAAAACGGCCTATATCATATCCTAAGTAGTGTGCATTCTAGGAATTCGCCTCAAGTGATTATTAAGTAAGTTCTAGAGCTTGTTGAGACCATAAAAATATTCACAAAATAATCACACATAAAATTTCTCTAGATGTTATAGACTAATCATACAATCTTACCACAAACTAGAGTCTCTAACCAAATGAAGATTGATGCTTAAATTAATTTCAAACTGAAGCAAGATTTAACTTCTTCTAAATGCTATATGTTATCTCAATTCAGTTTATATCATTGACATGTAAATTAACTCTAAGGCAAACACCAAGCATGCTAAAAACAAACAAAAATGACACCAAGCAGTTCAATGATATGCAATAAGAAATGTATATCTTCCACCCCCAACTTAAGATAAGCATTGTCCTCAATGAAAAAAAATGAAAGTTAAGGAAACTCCCTTTTTAACCAACGGTGCGTGGAGTTGAAAGTTATGCACGATCATTTGAACTGCTTCGTTTATTTGTCCCTAAAAAATAAATACTAAAGTAAAACTGGAAAACAGCAAAAGAATAATAATAAACAAGAAAAAGAAATATGAAAAACAGTAAAAGTAAAAGGATACGTTGTGGGCTGCCTCCCATGAGCGCTAAGTTTTATGTCTTCAGCCAGACGCTCTTATTCCCTCCTTAAAAAATGTAGCTTGAATGCATCGGCCACTGCTTCATTTCCAAATTCGGTGCTCCTATGCTTGGGAGGGGCCTCAAAGATGTCATTAGTAACATCCGCAAATGCTGTTTCGATATATGCTCTGGTGAAGCCATGAGTGAGGGTGGACTCCAATGGATTGAGGTGCTGGAACTTTTCCATGAATGAATCCATCATGTATGCTTGGTGGCTTTCGTCCACATCCTCTGATTTCTTCATTGTTGGGATGTGTAAGGACTTACCACTTACTTTCTTAATGGCATTCACCTCCTTCAAATTCTGTTACACCAAGTGCTGACCATGGGGTGTGGACTGAACTTGAGCAGGGAACTTACCTTGCTCAGTCACACTCAAGTAGCTCATTAATTTGGACACTTGGCTCTTAATTTCTTTATGCTCTTCCATCACCTGCGTAAATAATGCCTCAAACCTTTGGTTTGTCTTACCTTGTGCCTCTATAAAGGCCTGTAAGGTGTCTTCTAGCGAGTTCCTAGAGGATGAGGGTGCATGATAAGGTACAGGGGATGATCTAGCGGGCTATGCATTTTGGTTTTCAGATTTCCAGCTGAAGTTGGGGTGATTTCGCCACCCCGGGTTATAAGTGTTAGAGAAAGGTGCAAGAGGCTTCTTGTACATGCCTAAGGCATTACATTGTTCCTCATACAGCCCTCTCATATCAGCAAATGTGGGGCATTCTTAGAGGAGATGATCTACCCCGCCACACACAAAACACGGCTCTAAAGACTTGGCATGATTAATCACGTGTGTTGGCTTTAAGCTCTTAGTCTTTAACTCATTTATCTCCCTAGTGAGCATCTCAACCTTGGCTCTAAGGTTATCCTCTTCCCTAAGATGGTAAATTCCACCACCATTTGGGTGCCCTATAGGTCGTGACCTATTTGTGCTTTCAGTAGCACTAGGTCCAGTCTAAGTGTTAGCTTTTTCAGCAAGCTTATTGAGGTACTCTATGGCCTCATCAGGATCTTTCTATAAAAACCCACCATTACACATCATCTCTACGAATTGGCGCTCTCTATAGGTAAGTCCCTCATAAAAATAGCTCACCAAGCGCCAACTCTCATACCCATGGTGAGGGCACATACTCAATAACTCCCTAAATCTTTCCCAAGACTGATATAAGGTCTCACTATCCTTTTGTGCAAAGGTGGAGATTTGCCTTTTCAAAGCGTTGGTCTTATGTTGGGGAAAGTATTTGTTAAAGAAAACCTTAGTCATCTCAGTCCATGACCCAATAGATCGTGGTCTTAGTAAGTATAGCCAAATCTTAGCTCTATCCTTTAAAGCGAAAGGAAAGAGCTTAAGTTTCATAATGTCATGAGTTTCGTTTTGACTATGGAAAGTCGCAACTACTTCCTCAAATTCTCTAATATGCACATATGGGTTTTCGTTATCCAAGCCATGGAATGTAGGGAGTAATTGAATCATCTCTGGTTTAAGATCTTGATGGCTAGTATTGGCTGGAAACATGATGCATGATGGTATGGCTGTGCGTGTAGGGTGGAGGTAATCCTGAAGTGTCCTAGCAACATTCTCATTATGGTTATCAGCCATGTTAACAAAATCCTCTAGATTCTCACTTGGGTTTTCTCAATGGGTTGATCTAGGCGAGGTTTCACTATCAGACTCAGAATGAGAGGGTAATTCTAGCTCAGGTCCTCTAATGAATCTACCTTGCAGATCTCTTATCTAAGCATGCACCAAATGAATCAGAGAGGAAATAAAAAATAAAAAAATGAAAAAATAAAATATAAAAAATAAAAATTCTTGCAATTTCCTTTGAAAATTTGCCATGAACTAGGTTTCAAAGGGTTACATCAAAATCAAAGAGACAATTTCCCAAAACGTAGCCCGAAAGGCCAACTTATACCCTTCAGAAGGTTTGCTCGTGTTAATCAAATTCTCTTCCTGTTTCCTACAATTTTTAATGCGCTTTTATCATAATTTTTTATGGCTGGTGACGTGAAAGTTGAATTTAACATGATCTACTTGAAATACGATATTGTCCAAGTGAAAATTGTGACGATAAAAAAAAATCAAATTTTATAAGAAACATGTCACTTTCGAAGGTTATGGCTCATGTTTTTTTGTGCATTTTCGCTAAAATAGTTATGATGGTCATTTCCCTTGAATATTTACCATGAACTAATTTTCAAAATTTTGCATCAAAACCAAAAGGATAATGTCCCAAAACAAAGCCTTGAAAGTCAAATTATAGCTTTTAGAAGTTTTGCTCCTTCTGATCCAATTCTCTCCCTCTATCCTTCAATTTGTAATACACTTTTATCATTCTTTTTTATGGTGGGTGACTTCGAAGGTGGAGTTTAACATTATCTCAGTCAAATACGCTTTGATCCAAGTGAAAATAGGATGATCAAGAAAAATTAATTTTTTGTAGAAATTGGCCATTTTTGTGTGCGCCCACGTTTTTTTTTATGAATTTTTGCAAAAATTGTTATGCCAGTCATTTCCTTTGAAATTTTCTCATGTACTAGGTTTCCAAAAGTTACATTAAAACCAAAGAGATCATTTCCCAAAACGGAGCTTTAAAGGCCAAATTATATCATCTATAGGTTTTGCTCATGTTAATCGAATTCTTTCCCTTTCCCAACAAATTTTAATGAACTTTTATCCTATTTTTTAGTTGTTGGTGACCTCAAAAGTGAAATACACTTTGATTCAAGTGAAAAATGGGATTGTCAAGAAATTTTCGAAGGTTATGGCTCGTGTTTTTTGTTTATTTTCGCTAAAATAGTTATGATTGTCATTTCCTTTGACAAATTGAAATAAATTAGGTTTCAAAAAGTTATAGCAAAACCGAAGGATCATTTCTCAAAACGGAGCCCTAAAGGTCAAATTATACCGTCTAAAATTTTTACTCGTGTTAATTGAATTCACTTCCTTTTTTTCCTATAATTTGAAACACATTTTATCCAATGTTTTTTTTTATATGGTTGGTGACCTCGAAAGTGAAATTTAAGAAGATCCAAGTGAAATGCGCTTTACTCTTACTGAAAAATGAGATGTTCAAGAAAAATCAAATTTGTGAAGAAATTGATAATTTTCGAAGGTAGCTAACGTTTTTTGTGCATTTTCGCTAAAAATTTTATGATGGTCATTTCTTGGGAAAATTTACCCTCAACTGAGTTTCAAAAAGTTATATCAAAACCAAAAGGATAATTTCGCAAAAAAGAGAGCTGATAAAAAATTATATACTCCGAAAGTTTTGCTTGTGTTAATCGAATTCTCTCCCTCTTTCATACAATTTTTGAAGGTTATATAACTCACTTTTTTGTGTGCATTTTTTGCTAAAATAGTTATGATGGCAATTTACTTTTAAAATTTTCCATGTACTAGGTTTCAAAGGGTTACATCAAAATCAAAGAGACAATTTCCCAAAACGGAGCTCGAAAGGCCAACTTATACCCTTCAGAAGGTTTGCTCGTGTTAATCAAATTCTCTTCCTGTTTCCTACAATTTTTAATGCGCTTTTATCATAATTTTTTTTATGGCTGGTGACGTGAAAGTTGAATTTAACATGACCTACTTGAAATACGATATTGTCCAAGTGAAAATTGTGACAGTCAAGAAAAATCAAATTTTGTAAGAAACGTGTCACTTTCGAAGGTTATGGCTCATTTTTTTTGTGCATTTTTGCTAAAATAGTTATGATGGTCATTTCCCTTGAATATTTACCATGAACTAATTTTCAAAATTTTGCATCAAAACCAAACTGATAGTGTCCCAAAACAAATCCTTGAAATTCGAATTATAGCCTTTAGAAGTTTTGTTCGTTTTAATCCAATTTTGTCCCTCTATCCTACAATTTGTAATACACTTTTATTATTCTTTTTATGGTGGGTGACTTCGAAGGTGGAATTTAACATTATCTCAGTCAAATACGCTTTGATCCAAGTTAAAAATAGGATGATCCAGAAAATATAATTTTTTGAAGAAATTGGCCATTTTCATATGTTATAGCTTACTTTTTTTTTTATGAATTTTTGCTAAAATTGTTATGCAGGTTATTTCCTTTAAAAAAATTTCATGTACTAGGTTTCAAAAAGTTACATTAAAACCAAAGAGATCATTTCCCAAAACGGAGCCTTAAAGGCCAAATTATTTCCTCTAGAAGTTTTACTTGTGTTAATCGAATTCTTTCCCATTTTCCTGCAAATTGTGATGAACTTTTATCTTGTTTTTTAGTTATTGGTGACCTCGAAAGTGAAATACACTTTGATCCAAGTGAAAAATGGGATGGCCAAGAAAAATCAAATTTTGAAAGAAATTAACCATTTTCGAAGGTTATGGCTCATGTTTTCTGTTTATTTTTGCTAAAATAGTTATAATTGTCATTTCCTTTGAAAAATTGAAAAGAATTAGGTTTCAAAAAGTTACATCAAAACCAAAGGATCATTTCTCAAAACGGATCCCTAAAGGCCAAATTATACCCTCTAAAATTTTTGCTCGTGCTAATCGAATTCACTTTCTTTTTCCTACAATTTGAAACACATTTTATCCAATGTTTTTTTATATGGCTGGTGACCTCAAAAGTGAAATTTAAGAAGATCTAAGTGAAATACGCTTTTCTCTAACTGAAAAATGAGATGTTCAAGAAAAATTAAATTTGTGAAGAAATTGACAATTTTCGAAGGTAACTCACATTTTTTGCGCATTTTCGCTAAAAATTTTATGATGGTCATTTCCTGGGAAAATTTACCCTCAACTGGGTTTCAAAAAGTTACATCAAAACCAAAAGAATAATTTCCCAAAACAGAGCCTTGAAAGCAAAATTATATACTCCGAAAGTTTTGCTCGTGTTAATCTCTCTTTCATACAATTTTTAATGCATTTTTATCCTATTTTTGTAAGGCTAGTGACCTTAAAAATATAATTTAATATGACCTTAGTGAAATACGCTTTGGTCCAAGTAAAAAATGAGATGGTCAAGAAAAATCAAATTTTGGAAGAAACTGGCCATTTTCAAAGGTTATATAACTCACTTTTTTTTTGTGCATTTTCGCTAAAATAGTTATGATTGTAATTTCCTTTGAAAATTTTCCATGAACTAGGTTTTGAAGGGTTACATCAAAATAAAAGAGACAATTTCCCAAAACGGAGCCCGAAAGACCAACTTATACCCTTCAGTAGGTTTGCTCGTGTTAATCAAATTCTCTTCTTGTTTCCTACAATTTTTAATGCGTTTTTATCATAATTTTTTATGGCTGTTGACGTGAAAGTTGAATTTAACATGATCTACTTAAAATACAATATTGTCCAAGTGAAAATTGTGATGGTCAAGAAAAATCAACTTTTGTAAGAAACATGTCACTTTCGAAGGTTATGGCTCATGTTTTTTTGTGCATTTTCGCTAAAATAGTTATGATGGTCATTTCCCTTGAATATTTACCATGAACTAATTATCAAAATTTTGCATCAAAACCAAAAGGATAATGTCCCAAAACGAAGCCTTGAAAGTCAAATTATAGCCTTTAGAAGTTTTGCTCATTTTAATCCAATTCTGTCCCTCTATCGTACAATTTGTAATACACTTTTATCATTCTTTTTATGGCGGGTGACTTCAAAGTTGGAATTTAAAATTGTCTCAGTCAAATACACTTTGATCCAAGTGGAAGATCAGATGATCAAGAAAAGTTAATTTTTTGAAGAAATTGGCCATTTTCGTATGTAGGTCACGTTTTTTTTTATGAATTTTTGCTAAAATTGTTATGCAGGTCATTTTCTTTGAAATTTTTTCATGTACTAGGTTTCAAAATGTTACATTAAAACTAAAGAGATCATTTCCCAAACCAAAGCTATGAATGCTAAATTATATCCTTTAGAAGTTTTGCTCGTGTTAATCGAATTCTTTCCCTCTTTCCTTCAAACTGTAATGCACTTTTATCTTCTTCTTTTTTATCGTTGGTGACCTTGAAAGGGAAATACACTTTGATCCAAGTAAAAAATGGGATGGTCAAAAAAATCAAATTTTGGAAGAAATTGATCATTTTCGAAGGTATCTCACGTTTTTTTTGCATTTTCGCTAAAATAATTATGACTATCATTTCTTTTGAAAATTTGAAATAAATTAGGTCTCATAAAGTTACATCAAAACCAAATGAACATTTCTCAAAACGAAGCACTAAAGGCCAAATTATACCCTCTAAAATTTTTGCTCAAGTTAATTGAATTCACTTACTTTTTCTTACAATTTGTAACACATTTTATCCAATGTTTTTTTATGTCTGGTGACCTGGAAAGTGAAATTTGAAAAGATCTAACTGAAATACGCTTTGTTCCAATTGAAATATGGGATGTTCAAGAAAAATCAAATTTGTGAAGAAATTGACAATTTTCAAAGGTAGCTCACCTTTTTTGTGCATTTTCGATAAAAAAAAATTTATGGTGGTTATTTCCTGGGAAAATTTACCCTGAACTAGGTTTCAAAATGTTACAGCAAAACCAAAAAAATAATTTCCCAAAACATAGCTCTGATGGTGAAATTATATACCCCGAAAGTTTTGTGCGTGTTAATCAAATTCTCTCTCTCTATCATACAATTTTTAATGCACTTTTATATTAATTTTTATGGCTAGTGACCTTGAAAATTGAATTTAACACGACCTTAGTGAAATATGCTTTGGTCTAAGTGAAAAATGGGTTGGTCAAGAAAAATCAAATTTTAGGAGAAATTGACCATTTTCAAAGGTTATATAGCTAACTTTTTTTTTTTTTAGCATTTTCATAAAAATAGTTGTGATGTTCATTTCCTTTGAAAAATTTCCATGAACTAGGTTTCAAAAGGTTACATCAAAATCAAAGAGATAATTTCCCAAAACGGAGCCCGAAATACCAAATTATACCCTTATGAAGTTTTGCTCGTGTTAATCATATTCTCTTCCTATTTCCTACGATTGTATCCTATTTTTTTGATAATTGGTGCCGTGAAAGTTGAATTTAACATGATCTACTTGAAATACACTATTATCCAAGTGAAAATTGTGACGGTCAAGAAAATCAAATTTTGTAAGAAACATGTCATTTTCGAAGGTTATGGCTCATATCTTTTTGTGCATTTTCGCTAAAATAGTTATGATGGTCATTTCCCATGAATATTTACCATGAACTAATTTTCAAAATTTTGCATCAAAACCAAAAGGATAACGTCCCCAAAACGAAGCCTTGAAAGTCAAATTATAGCCTTTAGAAGTTTTGCTCCTTTTAATCCAATTTTCTCCCTCTATCTTACAATTTGTAATACACTTTTATCATTATTTTTATGGCAGGTGACTTCGAAGGTGGAATTTAACATGATCTCAGTCAAATATGTTTTGATCCAAGTGAAAATAGGATGGTCAGGAAAATTTAAATTTTTGAAGAAATTGGCCATTTTCGTATGTTAATAGCTCACGTTTTTTATTTATGAATTTTTGCTAAAATTGTTATGCAGGTCATTTCCCTTGAAATTTTTTCATGTACTAGGTTTCAAAAAGTTACATTAAAACCAAAGAGATCATTTCCCAAAACGGAGCCCTAAAGGCCAAATTATATCCTCTAGAGGTTTTGCTCGTGTTAATCAAATTCTTTCCCAATTTCCTACAAATTGTAATGAACTTTTATCCTATTTTTTAGTCGTTGGTGACCTCAAAAGTTAAACACACTTTGATCCAAGTGAAAAATAGGATTGTCAAGAAAAATCGAATTTTGGAAGAAATTGACCATTTTCGAAAGTAATAGCTCATTTTTTTTTGTTTATTTTCGCTAACATAGTCATGGTTGTCATTTCCTTTGAAAAATTGAAATGAATTAGGTTTCAGAAAATTACATCAAAACCAAAGGAACATTTGTCAAAACAGAGCCCTAAAGGCCAAATTATACCCTCTAAAATTTTTGCTCGTGTTAATCGAATTCACTTCCTTTTCCTACCATTTGTAACACAATTTTATCAAATGTTTTTTTTATATGGCTGGTGACAATTTAAGAAAATCTAAATGAAATAAACTTTTGCTCCAATTAAAAAATGGGATGGTCAAGAAATATCGAATTTGCGAAGAAATTGACAATTTTCGAAGGTTATAGCTCACGTTTTTTGTGCATTTTTGCTAAAAAATTTATGATGGTCATTTCCTAGGAAATTTACCCTGAACTGTGTTTCAAAAAGTTACATCAAAACCAAAAGGATAATTTCCCAAAACAGAGCCCTGAAGGCGAAATTATATACTTCGAGAGTTTTGCTCGTGTTAACCGAATTCTCTCTCTTTCATTCAATTTTTAATGCACTTTTATCCTAATTTTTTTTATGGCTTGTGACCTAAAAAGTGGAATTTAACATTACCTTAGTGAAATACACTTTGGTCCAAGTGAAAAATGGGTTGGTCAAGAAAAATCAAATTTGGGAAGAACTAGTAATTTTTGAAGGTTATATAGCTCACATTTTTTGTACATTTTCGCTAAAATAGTAATGATGATCATTTCCTTTGAAAATTTTCCATGAACTAGGTTTCAAAAGGTTACATCAAAATCAAAGAGACAATTTCCCAAAACGGAGCCCGAAAGGCCAAATTATGCCCTTCAGAAGTTTTGCTCGTGTTAATCAAATTCTCTTCCTATTCCCTACCAATTTTAATGTACTTTTAACCTACTTTTTGATGGTTGGTGACTTGACAACAAAATTTAATAATATCTACTTCAAATACATTATTATCCAAGTGAAAATTGTGATGGTCAAGAAAAATCAAATTTTGTAAGAAACCAGTCATTTTCGAAGGTTATGGCTCACTTTTTTGTGCATTTTCGCTAAAATAGTTATGGTGGTCATTTCCCTTGAATATTTATAATTAACCAATTTTCTAAATTTTACATAGAAACCAAAAGGATAATGTCCCAAAATGAAGCCTTGAAAGTCAAATTATAGCCTTTAAAAGTTTTGCTCTAGTTAATCCGATTCTCTCCCTGTATCCTACAATTTGTAATACACTTTTATCATAACTTTTATGGCCGGTGACTTTGAAGGTGGAATTTAACATGATCTAAGTGAAATACGCTTTTGTCCAAGTAAAAAGTAGGATGATCAAGAAAAATTAAATTTTTGAAGAAATTGGCCATTTTCATATTTCGCATTTCATATTTTTTTTTTGAATTTTTGCTAAAATTGTTTTGCAGGTCATTTCGTTTGAAAATTTTTCATATGGTAGGTTTCAAAAAGTTACATTAAAACCAAAGAAATCATTTCTCAAAACAAAGCAATGAAGGCTAAATTATATCCTTTAGAAGTTTTGCTCGTGTTAATCGAATTCTTTCCCTCTTTCCCTCAAATTGTAATGCACTTTTATCCTATTTTTTATTCGTTCATGACCTTGAAAGTGAAACACACTTTGATCCAAGTGAAAAATGGGATGGTCAAGAAAAATTAAATTTTGGAAGAAATTGACCATTTTCAAAAGCTCGCGTTTTTCGTTTATTTTCGCTAAAATAGTTATGATTGTCATTTCCTTTGAAAAAATGAAATAAATAAGGTTTCAAAAAGTTATATCAAAACCAAAGGATCATTTCTCAAGATAGAGCCCTAAAGGCCAAATTATACCCTCTAAAATTTTTGCTCGTGTTAATCGAATTCACTTCCTTTTTGCTACAATTTGTAACACATTTTATCCAATGTTTTTTTTTCTGGCTGGTGGCGTGGAAAGTGAAATTTAAGAAGATCTAAGTGAAATACACTTTGCTCCAATTGAGAAATGAGATGTTAAAAAAAAATCAAATTTGCGAAGAAATTGACAATTTTCAAATGTTATATAGCTCACGTTTTTTGTACATTTTCATTAAAAAATTTATGATGGTCATATCCTTGGAAAATTTACCTTGAACTGGGTTTCAAAAAGTTACATCAAGAGCAAAAGAATAACTTCCCAAAACAGAGCTTTGAAGGTGAAATTATATACTCCGAAAGTTTTGCTCGTGTTAACCGAATTCTTTCTCTCTTTCATACAATTTTTAATGCACTTTTATCCTCTCTTTTTTTATGGCTAGTGACCTCAAAAATAGAATTTAACATGACCTTAGTGAAATTCATTATTATCCAAGTGAAAAATGGGTTGGTCAAGAAAAATCAAATTTTGTAAGAAACATGTCATTTTCGAAGGTTATGGCTCACGTTATTTTGTGCATTTTTGCTAAAATAGTTATGATGGTCATTTCCCATGAATATTTACCATGAACTAATTTTTAAAATTTTGCATCCCCCAAAACGAAGCCTTGAAAGTTAAATTATAGCCTTTAGAAGTTTTGCTCAAGTTAATCCAATTCTCTCCCTCTATCCTACAATTTGTAATACACTTTTGTCTTACTTTTTATGGCTGGTGACTTCGAATCTGGAATTTAACAGGATCTAAGTGAAATATACTTTGGTCCAACTAAAAAATAGGATGATCAAGAAAAATTAAATTTTTGAAGAATTTGGCCGTTTTTCGTATGTCCTAGCTCCCCCTTTTTTTTGTGAATTTTCACTAAAATTGTTATGTAGGTCATTTCCTTTGAAAAAATTTTGGGCACCAGGTTTCAAAAAGTTACATTAAAACCAAAGAGATCATTTCCCAAAATAAATCCTTGAAGGCCAAATTATATCCTTTAGAAGTTTTGCTCGTGTTAATCGAATTCTTTCTCTCTTTCCTTCAAATTGTAATGCACTTTTATCTTATTTTTTATTCGTTGGTGACCAAGAAAGTGAAGTGCACTTTGATCCAAGTGAAAAATGGGATGTTCAGGAAAAATTAAATTTTGGAAAAGACTGACAATTTTCGAAGGTTATAGCTCTCATTTTTTGTGCATATTTGCTAAAATAGTTATGATTGTCATTTCCTTTAAAATATTGAAAAGAATTAGGTTTCAAAAAAGTTACATCAAAACCAAAGGATAATTTCTCAAAATGGAGCCCTAAAGGCCAAATTATACCCTCTAAAATTTGTGCTCGTGTTAATCGAACTCACTTCCTTTTTCCTAAAAATTGTAACACATTTTATCCAATGTTTTTTTTTATGGATGGTGACCTTGAAAGTGAAATTTAAGAAAATCTAAGTGAAATAATCTTTGCTCCAATTAAAAAATGGGATGTTCAAGAAATATCAAATTTACGAAGAAATTGACAATTTTCGAAGGTGATAGCTCACATTTTTTGGTCATTTTCACTAAAATATTTATGATGGTCATTTCCTTGAAAAATTTACCCTGAACTGAGTTTCAAAAAGTTACATCAAAACCAAAAGTATAATTTCCCAAAACAGAGCCCTTATGGTGAAATTATATACTCTGAGAGTTTTCCTCATGTTAATTGAATTCTTTCTCTTTCATTCAATTTTTAATGCACTTTTATCATTTTTTTTTTTATGGCTAGTGGCCTCAAAAATGGAATTTAACATGACCTTAGTAATATACACTTTGGTCCAACTGAAAAATGGGTTCATCAAGAAGAATCAAATTTGGGAAGAAGTTGGTCATTTTCGAAGGTTATATAGCTCATGTTTTTTTTTGTGCATTTTCGCAAAAAATAGTTGTAATGTTCATTTCCTTTGAAAAATTTCCATGAACTAGGTTTCAAAAAGTTACATCAAAATCAAAGAGACAATTTCCCAAAACGGAGCTTGAAAGGCCAAATTATGCCCTTTAGAAGTTTTGTTCGTGTTAATCAAATTCTCTTCCTATTTCCTACCAATTTTAATGTACTTTTAACCTATATTTTGATGGTTGGTGACTTAACAGTGGAATTTAACAAGATCTACTTCAAATACGCTATTATCCAAGTGAAAATTGTGATGTTCAAGAAAAATCTAATTTAGTAAGAAACAAGTCATTTTCGAAGGTTATGGCTCACGTTTTTTGTGCATTTTCGCTAAAATATTTATAGTGGTCATTTCCCTTGAATATTTATAATGAACTAATTTTCAAAATTTTGCATCAACACCGAAAGGATAATGTCCCAAAACGAAGCCTTTATAGTCAAATTATAGCCTTTAGAAGTTTTGCTCCAGTTAATCTGATTCTCTCTCTCTATCCTGCAATTTGTAATACACTTTTATCATACTTTTTTTATGGCAGGTGACTTCAAAGGTGGAATTTAACATGATCTAAGTGAAATACGTTTTTGTCCAAGTGAAAAATAGGATGATCAAGAAAAATTAAATATTTGAAGAAATTGGCCATTTTCGTATGTCACATCTCATTTTTTTTTTTATGAATTTTCGCTAAAATTGTTATGTAGGCCATTTCCTTTGAAAAATTTTCATGAAGTAGGTTTCAAAAAGTTACATTAAAACCAAAGAGATCATTTCCCAAAATAAAGTCATGAATGCCAAATTATATCCTTTAGAAGTTTTGCTCGTGTTAATCGAATTCTTTCCCTCTTTCCTTCAAATTATAATGCACTTTTAGCCTATTTTTTTATTGGTTCATGACCTCGAAAGTGAAATACACTTTGATCCAAGTGAAAAATGGGATGGTCAAGAAAAATCAAATTTTGGAAGAAATTGACCATTTTCGAAGGTTATAGCTCGCATTTTTTGTGCATCTTCGCTAAAATAGTCAAGAATGTCATCTTCTTTGACAAATTGAAATGAATTAGGTTTCAAAAAGTTACAACAAAACCAAATGATCATTTCTCAAAACGGAGTCCTAAAGGTCAAATTATACCCTCTAAAATTTGTGCTTGTGTTAATCGAACTCACTTCCTTTTTCCTACAAATTGTAACACATTTAATCCAATGTTCTTTTTTTATGGCTACTGACCTCGAAAGTGAAATTTAAGAAAATTTAAGTGAAATACGCTTTGCTCTAATAGAAAAATGGGATGTTCAAGAAAAATCAAATTTGCGAAGAAATTGACAATTTTCGAAGGTAACTCACGTTTTTTGAGCATTTTCACTAAAAAATTTATGATGGTCATTTCCTTGGAAAATTTACCCTGAACTGTGATTCAAAAAGTTACATCAAAACCAAAAGGATAATTTCCCAAAACAGAGCCCTGAAGGCGAAATTATATACTATGAAAGTTTTGCTCGTGTTAATCGAATTCTCTCACTCTTTCATACAATTTTTACTGCACTTTTGTCCTTTTTTATGGCTAGTGACCTCAAAAATGGAATTTAACATGACCTTAGTGAAATACACTTTGGTCCAACTGAAAAAAAAAAGGATTGGTAAAAAAAAATCAAATTTTGGGAGAAACTGGCCATATTTTTAATGTTATATAGCTCACATTTTTTTGTATATTTTCGCTGAAATAGTTATGATGGTCATTTCCTTTGAAAATTCTCCATGAACTAGGTATCAAAAGGTTACATCAAAATCAAAGAGACAATTTCCCAAAACGGGGCCCGAAAGGCCAAATTATACCCTTCAGAAATTTTGCTCGTGTTAATCAAATTCTCTTCCTATTTCCTACCATTTTTAATGTACTTTTATCCTATTTTTTGATGCCTGGTGATCTAAAAGTTGAATTTAACATGATCTACTTGAAATACGCTATTATCCAAGTGAAAATTGGGATGGTCAACAAAAATCAAATTTTGTAAGCAACAAATCATTTTTCGAAGGTTATGGCTCACGTTTTTTTGTGCATTTTCGCTAAAATAGTTATGACGATCATTTCCATTGAATATTTACCTTGAACTAATTTTAAAAATTTTGCATCGAAACCAAAAGGATAATGTCCCAAAACTAAGCCTTGACAGTCAAATTATAGCCTTTAGAAGTTTTGCTCCAGTTAATCTGATTCTCTCCCTCTATCTTACAATTTTTAATACACTTTTATTATACTTTTTATGGCAGGTGACTTCAAAGGTGAAATTTATCTTGATCTAAGTGAAATAAGCTTTGGTCCAAGTGAAAAATAGGATGATCAAGAAAAATTAAATTTTTGAAGAAATTGGCCATTTTTGTATGTCACAACTCATGTTTTTTTTTTTTTTAATTTTTACTAAAATTGTTATGCAGGTCATTGAAAATTTTCATGTACTAGGTTTTTAAAAGTTACATTAAAACCAAATAGATCATTTCCCAAAACAAAGCCCTAAAGGCCAAATTATATCCTCTAGAAGTTTTATTTGTGTTCATCGAATTCTTTCCCTCTTTCCTTCAAATTGTAATGCACTTTTATCTTATTTTTTATTCGTTGGTGGCCTTGAAAATGAAGTGCACTTTGATCCAAATGAAAAATGGGATGGTTAGGAAAAATCAAATTTTGGAAGAGATTGACCATTTTAGAAGTTTATAGCTCACATTTTTTGTGCATTTTTGCTAAAATAGTTATGATTGTCATTTCCTTTGAAATACTTAAACAAATAAAGTTTCAAAATATTACATCAAAACCAAAGGATAATTTCTCAAAACGGAGCCCTAAAGGCCAAATTATACCCTCTAAATTTTTTGCTCATGTTAATCGAACTCACTTCCTTTTTCCTACAAATTGTAACACATTTTATCCAATGTTTTTTTTATGGCTGGTGACCTCAAAATTGAAATTTAAGAAAATCTAAGTGAAATACTCTTTGCTACAATTAAAAAATGGGATGTTCAAGATATATCAATTTTCTGAAGAAATTTACAATTTTCGAAGGTTATAGCTCACGTTTTTTGTGCATTTTCGCTAAAAAAAATTATAATGGTCATTTCTTGGGAAAATTTACCCTGAACTGGGTTTCGAAAAGTTAGATCAAAACCAAGAGGATAATTTCCCAAAATAGAGCCCTGAAAGCAAAATTATATACTCCGAAAGTTTTACTCATGTTAATCGAATTCTCTCTCTCTTTCATACAATTTTTAATGCACTTTTACCCTATCTTTTTTATGGCTAGTGACCTTGAAAAGGGAATTTAACATGACCTTAGTGAAATACGCTTTGGTCCAAGGGAAAAATGGGTTGGTCAAGAAAAATAAAAATTTGGTAGAAACTGGTCATTTTCAAAGGTTATATAGCTCACGTTTTTTGTGCATTTTTGCTAAAATAGTTATGATGGTCATTTCCTTTGAAAATTTTCCATGAACTAGGTTTCAAAAGGTTACATCAAAATCAAGGAGATAATTTCCCAAAACGAAGCCCGAAAGGCCAAATTATACCCTTCAGAAGTTTTGCTCGTGTTAATCAAATTCTCTTCCAATTTCCTACAAGTTTTAATGCACTTTTAACATGATCTACTTGAAATACACTATTATCTAAGTGAAAACTGTGATGGTTAAGAAAAATCAAATTTTGTAAGAAACATGTCATTTTCGAAGGTTATGGCTCAAGTTTTTTTGTGCAAATTTTGTATCAAAACCAAAAGGAAAATGTCCAAAAACGAAGCCTTGAAATTCAAATTATAGCCTTTAGAAGTTTTGCTCCAGTTAATCCCACTCTATCCCTCTATCCTACAATTTGTAATAAACTTTTATAGGTCTTCTTATGGTGGGTGACTTCGAAGGTGGAATTTAACATGATCTAAGTGAAATACGCTTTGCTCCAAGTGAAAAATAGGATGATCAAGAAAAATTGCATTAAAACCAAAGAGATCATTTCCAAAAACAAAACCGTGAAGGCCAAATTATATCCTTTAGAAGTTTTGCTCGTGCTAATCGAATTCTTTCCCTCTTTCCTTAAAATTGTAATGCACTTTTATCCTATTTTTTAATCATTGGTGACCTCAAAAGTGAAATACACTTTGATCCAAGGGACAAATGGGATGGTCAAGAAAAATCAAATTTTTAAAGAAGTTGACCATTTTCGATGGTTATAGCTCATCTTTTTTGTTTATTTTCGCTAAAATAGTTATGATTGTCATTTCCTTTGAAAAATTGAAACAAATTAGGTTTCAAAAAGTTACGTTAAAAACAAAGGGTCATTTCTCAAAATAGAGCCCTAAAGGCCAAATTATACTCTCTAAAATTTTTGCTCGTGTTAATCGAATTCACTTCCTTTTTCCTACAATTTGTAACACATTTTGACCAATGTTTTTTTTATGTCTGGTGACCTGCAAAGTGAAATTTAAAAAGATCTAAGTGAAATTCACTTTTTTCCAATTGAAAAATGGAATGTTCAAGAAAAATCAAATTTGTGACGAAATTGACAATTTTCGAAGGTTATACTCACTTTTTTGTGCATTTTCGCTAAAAAAAAAAAAATTTATGGTCATTTCCTAGAAACATTTACCCTAAATTGGGTTTCAAAAAGTTACATCAAAACCAAAAGAATAACTTCCCAAAACAGAGCCCTAAAGGTGAAATTATGTACTCCGAAAGTTTTGCTCGTGTTAATCAAATTCTCTCTCTCTTTCATACAATTTTTAAAGCCCTTTTATCCTATTTTTTTATGGCTAGTAACCTCAAAAATGAAATTGAACATGACCTTAGTGAGAGACACTTTGGTCCAAGTGAAAAATGAGTTGCTCGAGAAAAATCAAATTTTGGAAGAAACTGGCCATTTTCGAAGGTTATATCGCTCACTTTTTTTTGGGTGCATTTTCGTTAAAATAATTGTGATGGTCATTTCCTTTGAAAATTTGCCATGAACTAGGTTTCAAAAGGTTATATCAAAATCAAAGAGACAATTTCCCAAAATGGATCCTGAAAGGCCAAATTATACCCTTCAGATGTTTTGCTCGTGGTAATCAAATTCTCTTCCTATTTCCTACAATTTTTAATGCACTTTTATCCAATTTTTTTATGGCTAGTGTCCTGAAAGTTGGATTTAACATGATCTACTTGAAATACACTATTATCCAAGTGAAAATTGTGATGGTCAAGAAAAATCAAATTTTGTAAGAAACATGTCATTTTCGAAGGTTATGGCTCACGTTTTTTTTTGTGCATTTTCGCTAAAATAGTTGTGATGGTCATTTCCTTTGAATATTTACCATGAACTAATTTTCAAAATTTTGCATCAAAAACAAAAGGACAATGGCCCAAAACAAAGCCTTGAAAGTCAAATTATAGCCTTTAGAAGTTTTGCTCATGTTAATCCAATTCTCTCCCTCTATCCTACAATTTGTAATATACTTTTATCATACTTTTTATGGCGGGTGACTTCGAAGGTGGAATTTAACATGATCTAAGTGAACTACGCTTTGGTCCAAGTAAAAAATTGGATGATCAAGAAAAATTAAATTTTTGAAGAAATTGGCCATTTTTTCGTGTGTCACAGCTCACTTTTTTTTTATGAATTTTCGTTAAAATTATTATGCAGGTCATTTTCTTTGAATATTTTTCATGTATTAGGTTTCAAAAAGTTACATTAGAACCAAAGAGATCATTTCCTAAAACAAAGTCATGAAGGCCAAATGATATCCTTTAGAAGTTTTGCTCGTGTTAATCAAATTCTTTCCCTCTTCCCTTCAAATTGTAATACACTTTTATCCAATTTTTTATTCGTTGGTAACCTTGAAAGTGAAATACACTTTGATCCAAGTGAAAAATGGGATAGGCAAGAAAAAACAAATTTTGTAAGAAATTGACCAATTTCGAAGGTTATATAGCTCATGTTTTTTATGCGTATTCGCTAAAATAGTTATGATTGTCATTTCTTTTGAAAGATAGAAATGAATTAGGTTTCAAAAAGTTACATCAAAACCAAAGGATCATTTCTCAAATCGGAGCCCTAAAGGCCAAATTATACCCTCTAAAATTTTTGCTCATGCTAATCGAATTCACTTTCTTTTTCTTACAATTTGTAACACATTTTATCCAATGATTTTTTTAAGGCTGGCGACCTTGAAAGTGAAATTTAAGAAGATCTAAGTGAAATACGCTTTGCTCCAATTGAAAAATGCGATTTTTAAGAAAAATCAAATTTGCGAAGAAATTGACAATTTTCAAAGGTTATAGCTCACATTTTTTTGTGCATTTTCGCTAAAAAATTAATGATTGTAATTTCCTTGGAAAATTTACCTTGAACTGGGTTTCAAAAAGTTACATCATAGCCAAAAGGATAATTTCTCAAAACAAAGCCCTGAAAGCGAAATTATATACTCCCAAAGTTTTGCTTGTGTTAATCGAATTCTCTCCCTCTTTCATACAATTTTTAATGCACTTTTATCCTATTTTTTTATGGCTAGTGACCTCAAAAATGAAATTTAATATGACCTTAGTGAAATACACTTTGGTCCAAGTGAAAAATTGGTTGGTCAAGAAAAATTAAATTTTGGAAGAAACTGGCCATTTTCGAAGGTTATATTGCTCACGTTTTTTGTACATTTTCACTAAAATAGTTATGATGGTTATTTCCTTTGAAATTTTGCCATGAACTTGGTTTCAAAAGGTTACATCAAAATCATATAGACAATTTCCCAAAACGGAGCCCGAATGGCTAAATTATACCCTTCAGAAGTTTTGCCCGTATTAATCAAATTCTCTTTCTATTTCCTATAATTTTTAATGCACTTTCATCCTATTTTTTGATGGCTGGTGACCTAAAAGTTGAATTTAGCATGATCCACTTGAAATATGCTATTATCCAAGTGAAAATTATGATGGTCAAGAAAAATCAAATTTTGTAAGAAACATGTCATTCTCTAAGGTTATGGCTCACGTTTTTTTTGTGCATTTTTACTAAAATAGTTATGATGGTCATTTCCCTTGAAAATTTACCATGAACTAGATTTCAAAAAATTTCATCAAAACCAAAAGGATAATGTCCCAAAACGAAGCCTTGAAAGTCAAATTATAGCCTTTAGAAGTTTTGCTTATGTTAATCCAATTCTCTCCCTCTATCCTACAATAACTAATACATTTTTATCTTAATTTTATGGTGGGTGACTTCGAATGTGGAATTTAACATGATCTAAATGAAATACGCTTTGGTCCAAGTGAAAAAAAAGATGATCAAGAAAAATTAAATTTTTGAAGAAATTGGCTATTTTTGTATGTTATAGCTCATGTTTTGTTTATGAATTTTCGCTATAATTGTTATGCATATCATTTCCTTTGAAAAATTTTCATGTACTAGGTTTCAAAAAGTTACATTAAAACAAAAGAGATTATTTCCCAAAACGGAGCCCTGAAGGCCAAATTATATCCTCTAGAAGTTTTGCTTGTCTTAATTGAATTCTCCCATTCTTTCCAACAAATTGTAATGCACTTTTATCCTATTTTTTATTCGTTGGTGACCAAGAAAGTTGAATTTAACTTGATCTAAGTGAAATATGCTTTGGTCCCAGTGAAAACTGGGATGATCAAGAAAAATGAAAATTTGGAAAAAATGGTCATTTTCGAAGGTTGTAGCACACGTTTTTCTGTATTTTCACTAAAATAGTTATGATTATCATTTCCTTAGAAAATTGCCACGAACTAAGTTTAAAAAAAAAATACTTTAAACCTAAAGGATCATTTCAAAAAACAGAGCCCTAAAGGCCATATTATACTCTTTACAAGTTTTGCTCGTGTTAATCGAATCTCTCATTCTTTCCTACAATTTGTAATGCACTTTTATCCTATTTTTTTATAGCTGGTGACCTCGAAAGTTGAATTTAACGTGATGTAATTGAAATATACTTTGTTCTAAATGAAGAATGGGATGGTAAAAAAAAATCAAATTTTGGAAGAAACATGTCATTTTGGTAGGTTATTGCTTATGTTTTTTGTGCGTTTTTGCTAAAATAGATATAATGTTCATTTCATTTGAAAATTTACCACGAACTAGGTTTCAAAAAGCTATATCAAAACCAAAGTGATCATTTCCCAAAATGGAGCCCTGAAGGCCTAATTATTTCCTCCAGATGTTTTGCACGTAATCGAGTTTCTCCCTCTTTCCTACAATTTATAATGCACTTTTATCCTATTTTTTTAGCTGGTGACCTCGAAAGTTGAATTTAACATGATCTAATGTCCTGTTTGTTTGTAGTAATCAAGCTTGTAATGGAATGCTCATTCATCTCATAATGATCATTACGTTATTTGGTTGGTTTAAAATGGTTGTAATAGGTATTACATTGTAAAGCCTATTACACCAAAATGTTGTAATGGACAATACACTCTTGAATGAGTGTAATGGTCATTAAATTACAATTTTGATTCATATTGGATTCACGATATAATTAAATATTATATTAAATATCATAAAATAATATTATTATAATAAACTAAATATAATATATCAATAAACATAATAATTTATAATATATTATTAACAATTAATAAATACCAATATATTCTTAAAACTAAAAATATAAATAAACTAATAAATATTTGAAAATATAATTTAATATTAATATGATATTATACTAAATATAATAAACCAAAAAGGTAATATCATTATAGTAAATAACATAATTTAATAAAAAATAATAATATTATATTAGTGATAAGTAATAAATATAAAAATTAATTAATGTATTATTAAAAATTAATAAATTTTGAAAAAAATAAATAAATATTAATATAATACTATACAAAAAATCATAAAATAATATAATATTTTAAAAATAAATAATATATATAAATATAGTAATATATGAATAATAATTAATAAAAATATAATATAATTAACTAATATAAGATATTTATATAATTTATTTATATTGATATGAAAATAACATATTGATACACTAAATATTAGAAAATAATAAAATAAATAGTAATACAATAATATAATTAAATAAATATATGGTAGTTAAATAATATAATATTATGATAGTAAATAATAGGATATATATATACATAAAATAAAATAAAATAGTAATAATATTAAATATTATAAAATAAAAAAATATAAATAATAACGTAATATTATTATAATTAAATTATAATATATAATATATTAATAAAAATAAATAATATATAAATAATAATAGTAATATAAAATGATTATATGATAAAATTATAAATAAATATAAAATAATATATTCAATATAAATAAATTCTATTTTATTCCCAAACACATTTTAGTTAATTTAATTTCATTATAGTGGTAAGAACATGTTAAACAAACATAGCAATTGATTCCAACTTCAATTTAGGGGTCTTTTCCACGTTCTAACCAAACAATGTAATCATATTCCAAATTTGATTACATTACAGTATCGATTACATTACAACCTCGATTACATTACATCCTTGATTCCATTATCGCAACCAAAAAGGGCCTAAGTGAAATACGCTTTCGTCTAAGTGAGAAATGTAACGGTCAAGAAAAATCAAATTTTGGAGGAAGCATGTCATTTCCGAAGGTTATCGTTCACGTTTTTTGTACATTTTCGCTAAAATAGTTATGATGGTCATTTCCTTTGAATATTTGTCACGAATTAGGTTTAAAAAATATACACCAAAACCAAAAGGATAATTTCCCAAAATGAATCCTTGAAGGTCAAATTATACCCTATAGAAATTTTGCTCATGTTAATCGAATTTTCCCCCTCTTTACTACAATTTGTAATGCACTTTTATCCCTTTTTTATGGTTGGTGACATAGGAGTGAAATTTAACATGATCAAAGTGAAATATACTTTGGTCCAATTGAAAAATGGGTTGGTAAAAAAAAATCAACTTTTTAAAGAGACTGTCCATTTTCAAAGGTATAGTTCACGTTATTTGTGCATTTTCGCTAAAATAGTTATGATGGTCATTTCCTTTGAAAAATTGCCATGAAATATGTTTCAAAAAGTTACATCAAAACCAAAAGGATCATTTCCCAAAACAGAGCTCTTAAAGCCAAATTATACCCTCCTGAAGTTTCGCATGTGTGAATCGAATTCTCTCTCTCTTTCCTACAATTTGTAATGCATTTTTATCCTATGTTTTGATGTCTAGTGACCTCGAAAGTGTAATTTAACATTATCTAACTGAAATATTATTTGGTCCAAGTTAAAAATAAGATGATCAAGAAAAATCAAATTTTGGAAGAAACTGACCATTTTCGAATGTAGTTCACGTTTTTTTTGTGCATTTTCGCTAAAAGAGTTATGATGGTCATTCCCTTTGAAAATTTTCCATGAACTAGGTTTCAAAAAGTTACATCAAAGTTAAACGGATCATTTCTAAAAATGAAGCCCTAAAGGTCAAATTATACCCTCTAGAAATGTTGCCTGTGTTAGTTGAATTGTCTCACTTTTTACTACTTTTTCTTATGCACTTCTATCCTTTTTTGGACGGTGGGTGACCTCAAATGTAGAATTTAACATTATCGAAGTAAAATATTCTTTGGTGCAAGTGAAAAATAGGATAGTAAAAAAATCAATTTTAAAATATGCTTTGGTCCAAATGAAAATTATGATGGTAAAAAATAATCAAATTTTGGAAGAAACTAGTCATTTTCTAGGTTATTGCTCACATTTTTGTGTATTTTCGCTAAAAAAGTTATGATAATCATTTACTTTCAAAATTTTCCCGAACTAGGTTTCAAAAAGTTACATCAAAACTAAAGGATCATTTCTCAAAACGGAGCCTTAATGTCCAAATTATACCTGCATGAAGTTTTATTCATGTTAATGGAATTCTCCCCCTCTTTCGCACAATTTTTGATGCACTCTTATCCGATTTTTTATGGCTAGTGATGTCAAAAGTGTAATTTATCATGATCTAAGTGAAAAACGCTTTGGTTCAAGTGAAAAATGGGATGGTCAAGAAAATTCAAATTTTAGAAAAAACTGGCCAATTTTGAAGGTATAGTTCATGTTTTTTTTTTTGTATTTTTTTTTAAAATAGTTTTTATAGTAATTTCCATTGAAATTTTGCCACGAACTAGGTTTCAAAAAGTTCCATCTAAGCCAAATGGACCATTTCCCAAAACGAAGCCCTAAAGTCCGAATTATACCATTCAGAAGTGTTGCTCATGCTAATCTAACTCTCTCCCTCTTTCCTAAAATTCTTTCCCTATTTTATGATTTCCAATAACCTCAAAATGTGAATTTAACATGATCTAAGTTAAGTACGTTTTGATCCAAGTGAAAAATGGGGTTGTCAAGAAAAATTAAATTTTTGAAAAACTTGCCACTTTCGAAGGTGCTCTTGTTTTATGTGCATTTTCGCAAGAATAGTTATAATGGTCATTTCCTTTGAAAATTTGCCATGAATTAATTTTTAAAAAGTTATTTCAAAATTAAATTGATCATTTTCCAAAATAGAGCCCTGAAGCTGAAATTATACACTCCAGAAGTTTTGCTTATGTTAATCGAGTTCTCCATTTTTCCTAAAATTTGTATGCACTTTATCCTATTTTTCATGGCTAGTGACATAAAAAATGGAATTTAACATGATCTAAATAAAATACATATTTGTCCATGTTAAAAATGGGATGGTCAAGAAAAATCAAAATTTTGAAGTAACTGACCATTTTCGAATATCATAGCTCGGTTTTTTTTTTGTGAATTTTCGCTTAAAAAGTCATAATGGTTATTTCCTTTGAAAATTTGCCACAAACTAGGTTTTAAAAATATGCATAAAACCCTAAAGGATCATTTCCCAAAATTGAACCCTAAAAGCCAAATTAAACTCTCAAGAAGTTTTGCTATTGTTAATCTAATTCCCTCCATGTTTCTTACTATTTATAATGCACTTTTATCCTAATTTTGATTGCTGGTGACCTCGAAAGTGTAATTTAAAATTATCTTAGTGAAATATGTTTTGATCTAAGTGAAAAATGGGGTTGTCAAGAAAAATCAAAATTTTGAAGAAACTGGCCATTTTCGAAGGTTATATATAATTCTCGTTTTTGTACATTTTCTCTAAAATAGTTATGATGGTCTTTTCCTTTGAAAATTTACCACGAACTAGATTTCAAAAAGTTACATCAAAACCAAATAGATCATTTCCCAAAATTGATCCCTGCAGGCCAAATTATACCCTCAAAAAGTTTTGCCCGTGTTAATCGAATTCCTTTTTTTTTTTACAATTTATAATGCACTTTATCCTTTTTTTTTATGGCTAGTGATGTCAAAAATTGAATTTAACATTATCTAAGTGAAATACATATTAGTCCATGTTAAAAATATGATGGTTAAGAAAAATCAAATTTTGGAAGTAATTCGCCATTTTCGATTGTTATAGCTCAGGTTTTTTGGGCATTTTCGTTAAAAAAGTTATGATGGTCATTTCCTTTGAAAATTTACCACGAACTAAGTTTTAAAAAGTTACTTCAAGACCAGAGGATCATTTCTCAAAACGAAAATTTAATGGCCAAATTATACCTTCCTGAAGTTTTGCTCGTGTTAATAGAATTCTCTCCCTCTTTCCTACAATTTGTAAAGCACTTTATCATATTTTTTATGGCTGGTGACCTCAAACATGAAACTTAAAATGGTCTAAGTAAAATACACATTGGTCCTTGTTAAAAATGGGATTGTCTTGAAAAATCAAATTTTGGAAGTTAGTAGCCATTTTCGAATATTATAGCTCAGGTTTTTTTGTGCATTTTAGCTAAAAAAGTTATGATTGTTATTTTCTTTGAAAATTTACCAAGAACTAGGTTTTAAAAAGATCTATCAAAACCAGTATGATCATTTCACAAAACGAAACCCTGAAAGCCAAATTAAACTCTCAAAATGTTTTTCTCATGTTAATATAATTCTCTCCATCTTTCCTACAATTTGTAATGTACTTTTATCCTAATTTTGATGGATGATGACCTCGAAAGTGCAATTTAACATGATCTAAGTGAATACGCTTTGATCCAAATGAAAAATGGGTTTGTCAAGAAAAATAAAAAATTTGAAGAAACATTCCATTTTCGAAGGTTATATGATTCACATTTTTTTTTACATTTTCACTAAAATAGTTATGATGGTCTTTTCCTTTGAAAATTTTTCATGAATTAGGTTTCAAAAAGTTACATTAAAACCAAACAGATCCCTGAAGGCCAAATTATACCCTCCAGAAGTTTTGCATTTGTTAATCGAATTCTCTCCCTCTTTCCTACAATTAGTAATGCACTATTATGCTTTTTTTTATGTTCAATGATCTCGAAAGAGAAATTAACATTATCTAAGTGAAATATACTTTCGACTAAGTGGAAAATGTGATGGTCAAGAAAAATCAAATTTTTGACTAAAATGACCTTTTTCTTAGGTTATATAGCTCACATTTCTTATGCATTTTTGCTAAAATACTTACGATAATTATTTCCTTTGAAAATTCTCCATGAAATAGGTTTCAAAAAGCTACATCAAAATCAAATGGATAATTTCCCTAAACAGAGTTAAAAAAAATAAAAAAATAAAAAATAAATAAAAAAAAAAAAAAAACAAAAATTAAAAAAAATAAAACTTTTATCCTTTTTTTAATGTTTGGTCACATCATAAGTGGAATTTAATTTAATCTAAGTGAAACATGCTTTGGTCCAACTGAAAACTGGGATGATCAAGAAAAGTCAAATTTTGGAAAAATGTGGTCATTTTCGAAGGTTAGTTAAAGTTTTTTGTGCATTTTCGCTAAAATAGTTATGATGATCATTTCCTTAAAAAAATTTCCACAAACTAGGTTTCAACAAAATACATCAAAACCAAATATTCGTTTCACAAAACGAAGTCGTGGAGGTCAAATTATACCCTCATGAAGTTTTACTCGTGTTAATCGAATTCCCTCCCTTTTTTATACTATCTGTATTGCACTTTTATCCTTTTTTTTATGGCTGGTGACCTCAAAATTTGAATTTAACATGATCTAATTGAAATATGCTTTGGTCCAATTGAAAAATAGGATGGTCAAGAATAATCAAATTTTGGAAAGAGCTGGTCATTTTGGTAGGTTATTGCCCACATTTTTTGTCTATTTTCACTAAAATAATTATGATGGTCATTTCCTTATAAAATTTACCACGAACTAGGTTTCAAAAAGTTGTATAAAGCCAAAGTGATCATTTCCTAAAACGAAGGCCAAATTATATATGCTAGATATTTTGCCCATATTAATCAAGTTTCTCCCTCTTTTCTACAATTTGTAATGCACTTTTATCTTATTTTTTATAGTTTGTAACCTCAAAAGAGGAATTTATCATGATCTAAGTGAAATACGCTTTCTACCAAGTGAGAAATGTGAAGGCCAAGAAAAAAAAAACAAATTTTGGGAGAAATATGCCATTTTCGAAGGTTATAGCTTACGTTTTTTGTGCATTTTTGCTAAAATAGTTATGATGGTCATTTCCATTGAATATTTACTAGAAACTAGTATTCTAAAATTTACATCAAAGCCAAAAGGATAATTTCTTAAAACAAAGCTCTGAAGGTTAAATTATACACTCCACAATGTTTGCTCGTGTTAATCGATTTCTCTCCTTCTTTCCTACAATTTGTAATACAATTTTATCCATTTTATGGCTAGTGATGTCGAAGGTGGAATTTAACATGATACAAATGAAATACACTTTCGTCCAAGTTAAAAATGTGGTGGTCATGAAAAATCAAAATTTGGACGAAAATGGCCATTTTTGAAGGTTATAGCTCACTTTTTTTTTTTTTTTGTGTTTTTTGCTTAAATAGTTACAATGATCATTTCCTTTTAAAATTTTCCATGAACTAGGTTTCAAAAAGTTACGTCAAAATCAAAGAGATAATTTCCCAAAATGGAGCCCTAGAGTCCAAATTATACCATCGGGAAGTTTTGCTCGTGTTAATCGAATTCTCTCCCTCTTTCCTACAATTTTTAATGCACTTTTATCCTTTTTTATGGCCGGTGACCTCAAAAGTTGAGTTTAACATGATCTATTTGAAATACACTTTCTTCCAAGTGAAAAATGAATTAATCATGTTTGTAGGTTATTGCTCACGTTTTTTGTGCATTTTCACTAAAATAGTTATGATAGTCATTTCCTTTGAATATTTGCCATGAACTAGTTTTCAAAATTTTACATCAAAACTAAAATGAGAATTTCCCTAAACAAAGCCCTGAAAGTCAGATTATACTTTCTAGATGTTTTGTTCTAGTATCGAGATCTCTCTCTCGTTTCTACAATTTGTGATACACTTTTATCATATTTTTTATATCGGGTGATGTCGAAGGTGAAATTTAACATGATCTAAGTGAAATATGCTTTGGTCCAAGTGAAAAATATGATGGCCAAGAAAAATTAAATTGTTGAAGAAACTGGCCATTTTCGAAGGTTATATATAGCTTACGTTTTTTTTGAAAATTTTTGCTAAAATAGTTATGATGGTCATTTCCTTTGAAAATTTGCCATTAACTAGGTTTCAGAAAGTTACATTGAAACCAATGGGATCATTCCCCGAAATGAAGTCATGAAGGCCAAATTATACCCTCAAGAAGTTTTGCTCATGAACTCATAAGGGGAATTTGATATAATTTGAGTGAAATACGCTTTGATCCAAGTGAAAAATAGGAAGGTGAAGAAAAGTCAAATTTTGGAAGAAACTGAGCACTTTTGAATGCTATAAAGCTCACATTGTTTTGTGCATTTTCACTAAATTAGTTGTATTTTTCATTTCATTAGAAAATTTTTCACGAACCAGGTTTCAAAAAATTACATCAAAATCAAAGGATAATTTCCCAAAACGGAGCCCTAAAGGCAAAATTTTACCCTTCAAAAGTTTTGTGCATGTTAATCGAATTCTGTCCCACTTTCCTACAATTTGTAATGCATTTTTATCCGATTATTTTATGGCTAGTGACCTCAAAAATATAATTTAACATTATATTAGTGAAAGACAATTTTGATTCAAGCAAAAAATGAGATGGTAAAAAAAAATCAAATTTTGGAAGAAACTGGCAATTTTCGAAGGTTATATAGCTCACGTTTTTTGTGCATTTTTGCTAAAATAGTTATGATGGTAATTTCCTTTGAAAATTTGCCTCGAACTAGGTTTCAAAAAAATACATCAAAACCAAAGGATCATTTCATAAATCGGGGCCCTGAAGGCCAAATTATACCCTCCAAAAGTTTTGCTCGTGTTAATTGAATTCTTTCCCTCTTTCCTACAATTTGTAATGCATTTTTATCCTATTTTTTTATGGTTGGTGACCTCGAAAGTTGAATTTAACATGATCTAAGTGAAATACATTTTCTTCCAAGTGAAAAATGCAATGGTCAAGAATAATCAAATTTTGGGAGAAACATGCCATTTTCAAAGGTTATAGCCCACGTTTTGTGGGCATTTTTGCTAAAATAGTTGTGATGATCATTTCTTATGAATATTTTCCACGAACCAGGTTTCAAGAATTTACATCAAAACTAAAAGAATAATTTCCCAAAACAGAAAGTTGGAGGTCAAATTATAGCCTCCACAAGTTTGCTCGTGTTAATCGAATTCTCTTCCCTTTTCTTACAATTTGTAATATAGTTTTGTACTTTTATATGGTTGGTGACATCGAAAGTGGAATTTAACACGATATTAGTGAAATACACTTTCGTCCAAGTAAAAAATATGGTGATCAAGAAAAAATAAATTTTGGACAAAATTGGCCATTTTCGAAGGTATATAGCCCATGTTTTTTGGGCGTTTTCGCAAAAATAGTTACAATGATCATTTCTTTTGAAAATTTTCCATGACATAAGTTCCAAAAAGTTAATTCAAAATCAAATAGATCAT
Organism: Bretschneidera sinensis; assembly: GCA_023935145.1. Lineage (NCBI taxonomy): Eukaryota > Viridiplantae > Streptophyta > Magnoliopsida > Brassicales > Akaniaceae > Bretschneidera > Bretschneidera sinensis. The sequence continues at coordinate 160,737,401 of CM043698.1, forward strand.
TCCCAAGATAGAGACCTGAAGGAGAAATTATACCCTCCAGAAGTTTTGCTCATGTTAATCGATTTCTCACTCTCTTTCCTACAATTTGTAAAGCACTTTAACCTATTTTTTGACGGATGATGACCTGAAATGTGGACTTTAACATGATCTAAGTGAAATACACATTGGTCCATGTTAAAAATGGGATGGTCAAGAAAAAACAAATTTTGTAAGAAATTGACCAATTTTGAAGGTTATATAGCTCACGTTTTTTGTGCGTATTCGCTAAAATAGTTATGATTGTCATTTCGTTTGAAAAATAGAAATGAATTAGGTTTCAAAAAGTTACATCAAAACCAAAGGATCATTTCTCAAATCGGAGCCCTAAAGGCCAAATTATACCCTCTAAAATTTTTGCTCGTGTTAATCGAATTCACTTCCTTTTTCCAACAATTTGTAACACATTTTATCCAATGATTTTTTTAAGGCTGGCGACCTTGAAAGTGAAATTTAAGAAGATCTAAGTGAAATAAGCTTTGCTCCAATTGAAAAATGGGATGTTTAAGAAAAATCAAATTTGCGAAGAAATTGACAATTTTCGAAGGTTATAGCTCACATTTTTTTGTGCATTTTTGCTAAAAAATTAATGATTGTAATTTCCTTGGAAAATTTACCTTGAACTGGGTTTCAAAAAATAACATCATAGCCAAAAGGATAATTTCCAAAAACAGAGCCCAGAAGGCGAAATTATATACTCCCAAAGTTTTGCTTGTGTTAATCGAATTCTCTCCCTCTTTCATACAATTTTTAATGCACCTTTATCCTATTTTTTTTTTATGGCTAGTGACCTCAAAAATGAAATTTAACATGACCTTAGTGAAATACACTTTGGTCCAAGTGAAAAATTGGTTGGTTAAGAAAAATTAAATTTTGGAAGAAACTGGTCATTTTCGAAGGTTATATTGCTCATGTTTTTTTGTGAATTTTTGCTAAAATAGTTATGATGGTTATTTCCTTTGAAATTTTTCCATGAACTTGGTTTCAAAAGGTTACATCAAAATCAAAGAGATAATTTACCAAAACGGAGCTCGAATGGCTAAATTATACCCTTCAGAAGTTTTTCTCGTATTAATCAAATTCTCTTCCTAATTCCTATAATTTTTAATGCACTTTTATCCTATTTTTTGATGGCTGGTGACCTAAAAGTTGAATTTAACATGATCTACTTGAAATATGCTATTATCAAAGTAAAAATTGTGATGGTCAAGAAAAATCAAATTTTGTAAGAAACATGTCCTTTTCTAAGGTTATGGCTCACGTTTTTTTGTGCATTTTTACTAAAATAGTTATGATGGTCATTTCCCTTGAATATTTACCATGAACTAATTTCAAAAAATTTCATCAAAACAAAAAGGATAATGTCCCAAAACGAAGCCTTGAAAGTCAAATTATAGCCTTTAGAAGTTTTGCTTATGTTAATCCAATTCTCTCCCTCTATCTTACAATAACTAAGACATTTTTATCTTACTTTTATGGTGGGTGACTTCGAATGTTGAATTTAACATGATCTAAGTGAAATACGCTTTGGTCCAAGTGAAAAATAAGATGATCAAGAAAAATTAAATTTTTGAAGAAATTGGCCATTTTTGTATGTTATAGCTCATGTTTTGTTTATGAATTTTTGCTATAATTGTTATGCATATCATTTCCTTTGAAAAAATTTCATGTACTAGGTTTCAAAAAGTGACATTAAAACCAAAGAGATTATTTCCCAAAACGGAGCCCTAAAGGCCAAATTATATCCTCTAGAAGTTTTGCTCATGTTAATTGAATTCTCTCATTCTTTCCTACAAATTGTAATGCATTTTTATCCTATTTTTTATTCGTTGGTGACCAAGAAAGTTGAATTTAACTTGATCTAATTGAAATACGCTTTGGTCCCAGTGAAAACTGGGATGATCAAGAAAAATAAAAATTTGGAAAAAATGGTCATTTTCGAAGGTTATAGCACACGTTTTTTCTACATTTTCACTAAAATAGTTATGATTATCATTTCCTTAGAAAATTACCACGAACTAGGTTTCAAAAAAAATACGTTAAAACCAAAGGATCATTTCAAAAAACAGAGTCCTAAAGGCCATATTATGCTCTTTAGAAGTTTTGCTCGTGTTAATCGAATCTCTCATTCTTTCCTACAATTTGTAATGCACTTTTATCCTATTTTTTTATAGCTGGTGACCTCGAAAGTTGAATTTAACATGATGTAATTGAAATATACTTTGTTCTAATGAAGAATGGGATGGTTAAAAAAAATCAAATTTTGGAAGAAACATGTCATTTTGGTAGGTTATTGCTTACGTTTTTTGTGCATTTTCGCTAAAATAGATATAAAACTAGGTTTCAAAAAGCTATATCAAAACCAAAGTGATTATTTCCCAAAACGGAGCCCCGAAGGCCTAATTATTTCCTCTAGATGTTTTGCATGTGATCGAGTTTCCCTTCTTTCCTACAATTCATAATGCACTTTTATCCTATTTTTTTAGCTAGTGACCTCGAAAGTTGAATTTAACATGATCTAATGTCCCGTTTGTTTGTAGTAATCAAACTTGTAATGGATTGTTCATTCATCTCATAATGATCATTACGTTATTTGGTTGATTTAAAATGGTTGTAATAGGTATTACATTGTAAAGCCTATTACACCAAAATGTTGTAATGGACAATACACTCTTGAATGAGTGTAATGGTTATTAAATTACAACTTTGATTCATCTTGGATTCACAATATAATTAAATATTATACTAAATATCATAAAATAATATTATTATAATAAACTAAATATAATACATCAATAAACATAATAATTTATATTATATTATTAACAATTAATAAATACCAAAATATTACTACAAACTAAAAATATAAATAAACTAATAAATATTTAAAAATATAATTTAATATTAATATGATATTATACTAAATATAATAAACCAAAAAGGTAATATCATTATAGTAAATAACATAATTTAATAAAAAAATATTATTATATTAGTAATATGTAATAAATATAAAAATTAATTAATATATTATTAAAAATTAATAAATATTCAAAAATAAATAAATAAATATTAATATAATACTATACAAAAAATCATAAAATAATATAATATTTTAACAATAAATAATATATAAATATAGTAATATATGAATAATAATTAATAATAATATAATTAATTAATTAATTAATATAAGATATTTATTTAATTTATTTATATTGATATAAAAATAATATATTGATAAACTAAATATTAGAAAATAATAAATAAATAGTAATACAATAATATAATTAAATAAATATAAGATAGTTAAATAATATAATATTATGATAGTAAATAATAGGATATATATACAGAAAATAAAATAAAATAGTAATAATATTAAATATTATAAAATAAAAAAATATGAATAATAACATAATATTATTATAATTAAAATATAATATATAATATATTAATAAAAATAAATAATATATAAATAATAATAGTAATATAAAATGATTATATGATAAAATTATAAATAAATATAAAATAATATATTCAATATAAATAAATTCTATTTTATTCCCAAACACATTTTAGTTAATTTAATTTCATTATAGTGGTAAGAACATGTTAAACAAACATAATAATTGATTCCAACTTCAATTTAGTGGTCTTTTCCATGTTCTAACCAAACAATGTAATCAGATTCCAAATTTGATTACATTACAGTATCGATTACATTACAACCTCGATTACATTACATCCTTGATTCCATTATCGCAACCAAAAAGGGCCTAAATGAAATACGCTTTCGTCTAAGTGAGAAATGTAACGGTAAAAAAAAAAATCAAATTTTGGAGGAAGCATGTCATTTTCGAAGGTTATAGTTCACGTTTTTTTGTACATTTTCGCTAAAATAGTTATGATAGTCATTTCCTTTGAATATTTGTCACGAACTAGGTTTCAAAAATATACATCAAAACTAAGAGAATTATTTCCCAAAACGAATCCTTGAAGGTCAAATTATACCCTACAGAAATTTTGCTCATGTTAATCGAATTTTCCCCCTCTTTACTACAATTTGTAATGCACTTTTATCCATTTTTTATGGTTGGTGACATTGGAGTGAAATTTAACATGATCAAAGTGAAATATGCTTTGGTCCAATTGAAAAATGGGTTGGTAAAAAAAAATCAACTTTTTTAAGAGACTATCCATTTTCAAAGGTATCGTTCACGTTATTTGTGCATTTTCGCTAAAATAGTTATGATGGTTATTTCCTTTTTTAAAATTACCATGAAATATGTTTCAAAAAGTTACATCAAAATCGAACGGATCATTTTCCAAAACAGAGCTCTTAAGGCCAAATTATACCCTCTCGAAGTTTCGCATGTGTGAATCAAATTCTCTCCCTCTTTCCTACAATTTATAATGCATTTTTATCTTATGTTTTGATGTATAGTGACCTCGAAAGTGTAATTTAACATTATCTAACTGAAATATTATTTGGTCCAAGTTAAAAATGAGATGATCAATAAAAATCAAATTTTGGAAGAAACTGACCATTTTTGAATGTAGCTCACGTTTTTTTGTGCATTTTCGCTAAAAGAGTTATGATGGTCATTCCCTTTGAAAATTTTCCATGAACTAGGTTCAAAAAGTTACATCAAAGCTAAACGAATCATTTCTCAAAATGAAGCCCTAAAGGTTAAATTATACCCTCTAGAAATGTTGCCTGTTTTAGTCGAATTGTCTCACTTTTTACTACTTTTTCTAATGCGCTTCTACCCTTTTTTGGACGGTGGGTGACCTCAAATGTAGAATTTAACATTATCGAAGTAAAATATTCTTTGGTGCAAGTGAAAAATAGGATAGTAAAAAAATCAATTTTAAAATATGCTTTGGTCCAAATAAATTATAATGGTAAAAAATAATCAAATTTTGGAAGAAACTAGTCATTTTCTAGGTTATTGCTCACATTTTTGTGTATTTTCGCTAAAAAAGTTATGATGATCATTTACTTTGAAAATTTTTCAGAACTAGGTTTCAAAAAGTTACATCAAAACCAAAGTATCATTTCTCAAAACGGAGCCTTAATGTCCAAATTATACATGCATGAAGTTTTATTCATGTTAATGGAATTCTCCCCCTCTTTCGCACAATTTTTGATGCACACTTATCCGATTTTTTATGGTTAGTGATGTCAAAAGTGTAATTTATCATGATCTAAGTGAAAAACGCTTTGGTCCAAGTGAAAAATGGGATGGTCAAGAAAATTAAAAGTTTGGAAGAAACTGGACAATTTCGAAGGTATAGTTCATGTTTTTTGTGTATTTTTTCTAAAATAGTTTTGATAGTCATTTCCATTGAAATTTTGCCACGAACTAGGTTTCAAAAAGTTCCATCTAAACCAAATGGACCATTTCCCAAAATGGAGCCCTAAAGTCCGAATTATACCATTCAGATGTGTTGCTCATGCTAATCTAACTCTCTCCCACTTTCCTAAAATTCTTTCCCTATTTTGTGATTTCTAATGACCTCGAAATGTGAATTTAACTTGATCTAAGTTAAGTATGTTTTGATCCAAGTGAAAAAAGGGGTGGTCAAGAAAAATTAAATTTTTGAAAAACTTGCCACTTTCGAAGGTGCTCATGTTTTTTGTGCATTTTCGCAAGAATAGTTATAATGGTCATTTCTTTTGAAAATTTGCCATGAACTAATTTTTAAAAAGTTACTTCAAAATTAAATGGATCATTTTCCAAAATAGAGCCTTGAAGCTGAAATTATACACTCCAGAAGTTTTGCTAATGTTAATCGAATTCTCCCTTTTTACTAAAATTTGTATGCACTTTATCCTATTTTTCGTGGCTAGTGTCATCAAAAAGTGGAATTTAACATGATCTAAGTAAAATACACATTTTTCTATGTTAAAAATGGGATGGTCAAGAAAAATCAAATTTTTGAAGTAACTGGCCATTTTCGAATATCATAGCTCGGTTTTTTTTGTGAATTTTCTCTTAAAAAGTCATATTGGTTATTTCCTTTGAAAATTTGCCACAAACTAGGTTTTAAAAAGATACATAAAACCCTAAAGGATCATTTCCCAAAATTGAACCCTAAAAGCCAAATTAAACTCTCAAAAAGTTTTGCTCGTGTTAATCTAATTCCCTCCGTGTTTCTTACTATTTGTAATGCACTTTTATCCTAATTTTGATTGCTGGTGACCTCGAAAGTGTAATTTAAAATTATCTGAGTGAAACATGCTTTGATCTAAGTGAAAAATGGGGTTGTCAAGAAAAATAAAAATTTTAAAGAAACTGGCCATTTTCAAAGGTTATATATAATTCCCATTTTTGTACATTTTCTCAAAATAGTTATGATAGTCTTTTCCTTTGAAAATTTACCATGAACTAGGTTTCAAAAAGTTACATCAAAACTAAATAGATTATTTCTTAAAATGGATCCCTGCAGGCCAAATTATACCCTCAAAAAGTTTTGCCCGTGTTAATCGAATTCTTTTTTTTTTTTACAATTTATAATGCACTTTATCCTATTTTTTTAAGGCTGGTGACTTCAAAAATTGAATTTAACATTATTTAAGTGAAATACATATTAGTCCATGTTAAAAATATGATGGTTAAGAAAAAATCAAATTTTGGAAGTAATTCGCCATTTTCGATTGTTATAGCTCAGGTTTTTTTGGCATTTTCGCTAAAAAAGTTATGATGGTCATTTCCTTTGAAAATTTACCACAAACTAAGTTTTAAAAAGTTACTTCAAGACCAGAGGATCATTTCTCAAAACAGAAATTTATTGGCCAAATTATACCTTCCTGAAGCTTTGCTCGTGTTAATACAATTCTCTCCCTCTTTCCTACAATTTGTAAAGCACTTTATCTTATTTTTTATGGCTGGTGACCTCAAACGTGAAACTTAAAATGATCTAAGTAAAATACACATTGGTCCTTGTTAAAAATGGGATTGTCAAGAAAAATCAAATATTGGAAGTTACTGGCCATTTTTGAATATTATAGCTCAGGGTTTTTTGTGCATTTTCGCTAAAAAAGTTATGATTGTTATTTTCTTTGAAAATTTACAAAGAATTAGATTTTAAAAAGATATATCAAAACCAGTATGATCATTTCACAAAACGAAACCCTCAAAGCCAAATTAAACTCTCAAAATGTTTTTCTCGTGTTAATCTAATTCTCTCTATCTTTCCTACAATTTGTAATGTACTTTTATCCTAATTTTGATGGATGATGACCTCAAAAGTGCAATTTAACATGATATAAGTGAAATACGCTTTGGTTCAAATGAAAAATGGGATTGTCAAGAAAAATAAAAAAATTTGAAGAAACATTCCATTTTAGAAGGTTATATGATTCACATTTTTTTTTACATTTTCGCTAAAATAATTATGATGGTCTTTTCCTTTGAAAATTTTCCATGAATTAGGTTTCAAAAAGTTACATTAAAACCAAGCAGATCCCTAAAGGCCAAATTATACCCTCTAGAAGTTTTTTGCTTGTTAATTGAATTTTCTCCCTCTTTCCTACAATTAGTAATGCACTATTATGCTTTTTTTTTTTATTTGCAATGATCTCGAAAGAGAAATGAACATTATCTAAGTGAAATATGCTTTCGGCTAAGTGGAAAATGTGATGGTCAAGAAAAATCAAATTTTTGACTAAAATGACCTTTTTCTTAGGTTATATAGCTCACATTTTTTATGCATTTTTGCTAAAATACTTACGATGATTATTTCCTTTGAAAATTCTCCATGAAATAGGTTTCAAAAAGTTACATCAAAATCAAATGGATAATTTCCCAAAACAGAGTTCTGAATGCATTATATCCTCCACAAGTTTTGCCCATATTAATCTGATTCCTTCAAATTGTAATGTACTTTTATCCTTTTTTTGATGGTTGGTCACATCATAAGTGGAATTTAATTTAATCTAAGTGAAACATGCTTTGGTCCAACTAAAAATTGGGATGATCAAGAAAAGTCAAATTTTGGAAAAATGTGGTCATTTTCGAAGGTTAGTTAAGGTTTTTTGTGCATTTTCACTAAAATAGTTATGATGATCATTTCCTTAAAAAATTTGCCACGAACTAGGTTTCAACAAAATACATCAAAACCAAATGATCATATCACAAAACGGAGTCATGGAGGTCAAATTATACCCTCATGAGGTTGTACTCGTGTTAATCGAATTCTTTCACGTTTTTTATACTATTTGTATTGCACTTTTATCCTTTTTTTTTATGGCTGGTGACCTCATAATTTGAATTTAACATTATCTAATTGAAATATGCTTTGGTCCAATTGAAACATAGGATGGTCAAGAATAATCAAATTTTGTAAAGAGCTGGTCATTTTGGTAGGTTATTGCCCACATTTTTTGTCTATTTTCACTAAAATAATTATGATGGTCATTTCCTTATAAAATTTACCACGAACTAGGTTTCAAAAAGTTACATAAAGCCAAAGTGATCATTTCCCAAAACGAAGGCCAAATTATATCTGCCAGATGTTTTGCCCATATTAATCAAGTTTCTCCCTCTTTTCTACAATTTGTAATGCACTTTTATCTTATTTTTTATGGTTGGTAACCTCAAAAGAGGAATTTATCATGATCTAAGTGAAATACGCTTTCTACTAAGTGAGAAATGTGAAGGCCAAGAAAAAAAAAACAAATTTTGGGAGAAATATGCCATTTTCGAAGGTTATAGCTTATGTTTTTTGTGCATTTTTGCTGAAATAGTTATGATTGTCATTTCCATTGAATATTTACCAGAAACTAGTATTCTAAAATTTACATCAAAACCAAAAGGAAAATTTCTTAAAAAGAGCTCTGAAGGTTAAATTATACACTCCACAATGTTTGCTCGTGTTAATCGAATTCTCTCCTTCTTTCCTACAATTTTATCCATTTTATGGCTAGTGATGTCGAAGGTGGAATTTAACATGATACAAATGAAATACACTTTCGTCCAAGTGAAAAATGTGGTGGTCATGAAAAATCAAAATTTGGACAAAAATAGCCATTTTAGAAGGTTATAGCTCACTTTTTTTTTGTGTTTTTTGCTAAAATAGTTATAATGATCATTTCCTTTTAAAATTTGCCATGAACTAGGTTTCAAAAGGTTACATCAAAATCAAAGAGATAATTTCCCAAAATGAAGCCCTGGAGTCCAAATTATACCATCGGGAAGTTTTGCTCGTGTTAATCGAATTCTCTCCCTCTTTCCTATAATTTTTAATGCACTTTTATCCTTTTTTATGGCCGGTGACCTCGAAAGTTGAGTTTAACATGATCTATTTGAAATATACTTTCTTCTAAGTGAAAAATGAATTAATCATTTTTGTAGGTTATTGCTCACGTTTTTTGTGCATTTTCACTAAAATAGTTATGATAGTCATTTCCCTTGAATATTTGCCATGAACTAGTTTTCAAAATTTTACATCAAAACTAAAATGAAAATTTCCCAAAACGAAGCCTTGAAAGTCAAATTATACTTTCTAGATGTTTTGTTCTAGTATCGAGATCTCTCTCTCGTTTCTACAATTTGTGATACAATTTTATCATATTTTTTATATCGGGTGATGTCGAAGGTGAAATTTAACATGATCTAAGTGAAATACACTTTGGTCCAAGTGAAAAATAGGATGGCCAAGAAAAATTAAATTGTTGAAGAAACTGACCATTTTTGAAGGTTATATATAGCTTATGTTTTTTTGTAAATTTTTGCTAAAATAGTTATGATGGTCATTTCCTTTGAAAATTTGCCGTTAAATAGGTTTCATAAAGTTACATTGAAACCAATGGGATCATTCCCCGAAATGGAGTCATGAAGGCCAAATTATACCCTCGAGAAGTTTTGCTCATGGACTCAAAAGTGGAATTTGACATAATTTGAGTGAAATACGCTTTGATCCAAGTGAAAAATAGGAAGGTGAAGAAAAGTCAAATTTTGGAAGAAACTAACCACTTTTGAATGCTATAAAGCTCACATTTTTTTGTGCATTTTCACTAAAATAGTTATATTTGTCATTTCATTAGAAAATTTTTCACGAACCAAGTTTCAAAAAGTTACATCAAAACCAAAGGATAATTTCCCAAAACGGAGCCCTAAAGGCAAAATTTTACCCTTCAAAAGTTTTGTGCATGTTAATCGAATTCTGTCCCCCTTTCCTACAATTTGTAATGCATTTTTATCTGATTATTTTATGGCTAGTGACCTAAAAAATATAATTTAACATTATATTAGTGAAATACAATGTTGATTCAAGCAAAAAATGGGATGGTAAAGAAAAATCAAATTTTGGAAGAAACTGTCAATTTTCGAAGGTTATATAGCTCACGTTTTTTGTGCATTTTTTGCAAAAATAGTTATGATGGTAATTTCCTTTGAAAATTTTCCTCGAATTAGGTTTCAAAAAAATACATCAAAACCAAAGGATAATTTCATAAATCGGGGCCCTGAAGGCCAAATTATACCCTCCAAAAGTTTTGCTCGTGTTAATTGAATTCTTTCCCTCCTTCCTACAATTTGTAATGCATTTTTATCTATTTTTTTTATGGTTGGTGACCTCAAAAGTTGAATTTAACGTGATCTAAGTGAAATACATTTTCTTCTAAGTGAAAAATGCGATGGTCAAGAATAATCAAATTTTGGGAGAAATATGCCATTTTCAAAGGTTATAGCCCATGTTTTGTGGGCAGTTTTGCTAAAATAGTTGTGATGATCATTTCTTATGAATATTTTCCACGAACCAGGTTTCAAGAATTTACATCAAAACCAAAAGAATAATTTCCCATAACAGAACGTTGGAGGTCAAATTATAGCCTCCACAAGTTTGCTCGTGTTAATCGAATTCTCTTCCATTTTCTTACAATTTGTAATATAGTTTTGTACTTTTATATGTTGGTGACATCGAAGGTGGAATTTAACATGATATTAGTGAAATACACTTTCTTCCAGGTAAAAAATATGGTGATCAAGAAAAAATAAATTTTGGACGAAATTGGCCATTTTCGAAGGTATATAGCCCATGTTTTTTGGGCGTTTTCGCAAAAATAGTTACAATGATCATTTCTTTTGAAAATTTTCCATGACATAAGTTTCAAAAGTTAATTCAAAATCAAATGGATCATTCCCAAGATAGAGACCTAAAGGAGAAATTATACCTTCCAGAAGTTTTGCTCATGCTAATCGAATTCTCACTCTCTTTCCTACAAATTGTAAAGCACTTTAACCTATTTTTTGACGGATGATGACCATAAATATGGAATTTAACAAGATCTAAGTGAAATACGCATTGGTCCATGTTAAAAATGGGATGGTCAAGAAAAAACAAATTTTGGAAGTAACTGGCCATTTTCGAATGTTATTGCTCAGTTTTTTGTGCATTTTTGCTATAAAAAATTATGATAATTATTTCCTTAGAAAATTTGTCACGAACTAGGTTTTAAAAACATATCTCAAAACCAAAGAATCATTTCCCAAAACGAAGCCCTGGAAGACAAATAAAACTCTTAATAAGTTTTGCTCCTATTAATCTAATTCTTTTCATCTTTCCTACAATTTATAGTGCACTTTTATCCTAATTTTGATGGCTGGTGACCTCAAAAGCCCAATTTAACATGATCAAAGTGAAATACGCTTTGGTCCAAGTGAAAAATGAAATTATCAAGAAAGCTCAAATTTTTGAAGAAACTGACCATTTTCAAAGGTTATATAACTCACTTTTTTTTTTTATATTTTCACTAAAAGAGTTATGATGGTCTTTTTTCCTTTGAAAATTTACCACGAACTAGGTTTTTAAAAGTTATATTAAAACCAAAGGATTATTTCCCAAAATGAATCACTGAAGGCTAAATTACACCCTCTAGAAGTTTTGCTCATGTTAATAGAATTCTCTTCCTCTTTCTTAAAATTAGTAATGCGCTATTATCCTACTTTTTTATGGTCGGCGACCTCAAAAGTGGAATTTAATACGATCTAAGTTAAGTACACTTTTTTCCGAGTGAAAAATATGATGGTCAAGAAAAATCTATTTTTTTTGACTAAAATGGTCATTTTCTAAAATTATAGCTCACGTTTTTTTGTGTATTTTTGCTAAAACACTTACGATGATCATTTCCTTTAAACTTTTTCCATGAAATAGGTTTTAAAAAATTGTATTAAAATTAAATAAATAATTTTCCAAAACGGAGCCCTAAAGGCCAAATTACACCCTCTAGAAGTTTAGCTTGTGTTAATCGAATTCTTTCCCTCTTTCCTACAAATTGTAATTCGTTTTTATACTTTTTTTTTTTTTATGTTTGGTGACCTTGAAAGTGGAATTTAACTTTATCTAAGTGAAATATGCTTTGGTCCAAGTGGAAACTGGGATGATCAAGAAAATTCAAATTTTGGAAAAAAAACTGGCCATTTTCGAAGGTGCTCACATTTTTTGTACATTTTCGCTAAAAACGTTATGACGGTTATTTCCTTTAAAAATTTGCCACAAACTAGATTTTAAAAAGATGCTTCAAAACCAAAAGGATCATATTCCAAAACAAAAACTTGAAAGCCACATTAAACTCTCAAAATGTTTTGCTCATGTTAATCTAATTATCTTCGTCTTTCATACTATTTGTAATGCTCTTTTATCCTAATTTTGGTGATTGGTGACCCCAAAAGTGCAATTTAACATGATCTAAGTGAAATACGCTTTGGTCCAAGTGAAAAATGGGATTGTCAAGAAAATTTAATTTTTTTGAAGAAACTAACCATTTTCGAAGATTATATAATTCATGTTTTTCGTAAATTTTCGCTAAAATAGTTATGATGATATTTTCATTTGAAAATTTTCCACGAACTAGGTTTCAAAAAGTTGCATCAAAACCAAACTGATCATTTCCCAAAACGGATCCCTGAAGGCCAAATTATACCCTTAAGAAGTTTTGCCTTTGTTAATCGAATTCTCTTCCTCTTTCTTACAATTAGTAATGCACTATTATCCTATTTTTTTATAGTCAGTGATCTCGAAAGTGAAATTTAACATGATCTAAGTGAAATACACTTTTGTCCAAGTGAAAAATGTAATGGTAAAGAAAAATCAAATTTTTGGCTAAAATGACCATTATCTAAGGTTATAGCTCACTTTTTCTACATTTTCGTTAAAATACTTATAATAATCATTTCCTTTGAAAATTTACCATGAAATAGGTTTCAAAAAGTTACATCAAAATCAAATGGATAATTTCCCAAAACAGAGTCCTGCAGACCAAATTATAACCTTGGGAAGTTTTACTCGTGTTTATCCTATTTTTTAGTGGTTGGTAAGCTCGAAAGTGGAATTTAAGTTAATCTGAGTCAAATATGCTTTGGTCCAAGTGAAAACTTGGATAATCAAGAAAAATCAAATTTTGGAAAAAAAATGATCATTTTTTAAGGTTAAAAGCTCACGAATTTTTTTGTGCATTTTGACTAAAATAGTTAGGATAGTCCTTAGAAAATATACTACAAACTAGGTTTAAAAAAAACCATCAAAACCAAAGGATAATTTCAATAAATGGAGCCATAAAGGCCAAATTATATCCTCAAGAAGTTTTGCTCTTGTTAATCCAATTTTCTCACTCTTTCATACAATTTGTAATGCATTTTTTATCCCTTTTTTTATTGCTGATAACCTCAAAAATTGAATTTAACATGATTTAATTGAAATACACTTTGGTCCAAATGAAAAATGGAATGATGAAGAATAATCAAATTTTGGAAAAAAAACTAGCCATTTTTGTAGGTTATTATTGCTCATGTTTTTTGTGCAATTTCGCTAAAATATTTATGATGGCCGTTTCCTTTGAAAATTTGCCACGAACAACATTTCAAAAATTTACTTCAAAACCAAAGCAATCATTTCACAAAACAGAGCCTTTAAGGCCAAATTGTATCCTCTAAAAGTTTTGCTAGTGTTAATTGAGTTTCTCTCTCTTTCCTACAATTTGTAATGCACTCTTATCCAATTTTTTATGGCTGGTGACCTCAAAAGTAGAATTTAACATTATCAAAGTGAAATTGATTTTTTTTACAAGTGAAAAATGTGAGTGTCAAGAAAAAAACAATTTTTGGGATAAGTGTGCCATTTTAGAAGGTTATAGCTCACGTTTTTTGTGTATTTTCACTAAAATAATTTTAATGGTCATTTCCTTTGAATATTTGTCACAAACTAGATTTCAAAATTTTACATCAAAACCAAAAGAATAATTTCCTAAAACAAAGCCCTGAAGGTCAAAATATACCCTCTGAAAGTTTTGCTCGTGTTAATCGAATTCTCTCCGTATTTCATACAATTTTTTATGAACTTTTATCCTATTTTTTACCGCTAGTGACCTCGAAATGGAATTTAACATGACCTTAGTGAAATACGCTTTGGTCTAAGTGAAAAATAGGATGAGCAAGAAATATAGTTCATGTTTTTTGTGCATTTTTGCTAAAATAGTTATGATGGTCATTTCCTTTGAAAATTTGCCATGAACTAGGTTTCAAAAGGTTATATCAAAATCAAAGAGACAATTTCCCAAAACAGAGCGCGAAAGGCCAAATTATACCCTTCAAAAGTTTTACTCGTGTTAATCAAATTCTCTTCCTATTTCTTACAATTTTTAATGCAATTTTATCTTTTTTTTTTTATGGCTGGTGACCTGAAAGTTGAATTTAACATGATCTACTTGAAACATGCTATTATCCAAGTGAAAAATGTGATGGTAAAGAAAAACCAAATTTTGTAAGAAACATGTCAATTTCGAAGGTTATGCATTTTTTTGAGCATTTTTGCTAAAATAGTTAAGATAGTCATTTCCCTTAAATATTTATTATGAAGTATTTTTCAAAATTTTGCATCAAAACTGAAAGGATGATGTCCCAAAATGAAGCCTTGAAAGTCAAATTATAGCCTTTATAAGTTTTGCTCCTGTTAATCCAATTCTCTACTTCTATCCTACAATTTGTAATACACTTTTATCATATTTTTTTTTATGGTGGGTGACTTTGAAGGTGGAATTTAACATGATCTAAGTGAAATACGGTTTGGCCCAAGTGAAAAATAGGATGACCAAGAAAAATTAAATTTTTGAAGAAATTGGCCATTTTTGTATGTAGCTCACGTTTTTTTTTATGAATTTTTGCTAAAATAGTTATGTATGTCATTTCCTTCGAAAAGTTTCCATGTACTAGGTTTCAAAACGTTACAGTAAAATCAATGAGATCACTTCCCAAAACGGAGCCCTGAAGGCCAAATTATATTCTTTAGAAGTTTTGCTCGTGTTAATCAAATCACTTCTTCCTTCCTACAATTTTTAATGCACTTTTATCCTATGGTTTTATGGCTGGTAACTTAGTAAGTGGTATTTAACATAATCTAAGTGAAATACACTTTGGTCCAAGTGAAAAATAGGATGGTCAAGAAAATTCAAAATTTGGAAGAAATTGACCATTTTCAAAGGTTATAGCTCACGTTTTTTGTGAATTTTCGCTAAAATAGTTATGATTATCATTTGCTTTGAAAATTTGGAATGAATTAGGTTTCAAAAAGTTACATCAAAACCAAAGGATCACTTCTCAAAACGAAGCCCTGAAGACCAAATTGTACCCTCTAAAATTTTTGCTCGTGTTAATCGAATTCACTTTCTTTTTCCTACCATTTGTAACACATTTTTATCCAATGTTTTTTTTATGGCTGGTGACGTTTTTTTATTGCTAGTGACATCGAAAGTGAAATTTAAGAAGTTCAAAGTGAAATACTCTTTGCTCCAATTGAAAAATGGGATGTTCAAGAAAAATCAAATTTGTGAAGAAACTGATAATTTTCGAAGGTTATGTTTTTTGTGCATTTTCACTAAAAAAATTATGATGGTTATTTCCTTGGAAAATTTACCATGAACTGGGTTTCAAAAAGTTACATCAAAACCAAAAGGATAATTTCCCAAAACAGAGCCTTGAAGGCAAAATTATATACTCTGAAAGTTTTGCTCGTGTTAATCGAATTCTCTCTCTCTTTCATACAATTTTTAATGCACTTTTATGCTATTTTTTATGGCTAGTGACCTCAAAAATGGAATTTAACATGACCTTAGTGAAATACACTTTGTTCCAAGTGAAAAACTGGATGGTCAAGAAAAATCAAATTTTAGAAGAAACTGGCCATTTTTTAAGGTTATATAGCTCATATTTTTTTTGTGCATTTTTGCTAAAATAGTTATGATGATCATTTCATTTAAAAATTTGCCACAAACTAGATTTCAAAAAAATAAATCAAAACCAAAGGATCATTTCACAAATTGGAGTCCTCAAGGATAAATTATACCCTCCAAAGGTTTTGTTTGTGTTAATCGAATTCCCTCCCTCTTTCCTACAATTTATAATTCACTTTAATCCTATTTTTTGATGGTTGGTGACCTCGAAAGTTGAATTTTACATGATCAAATTGAAATACGTTTTGGTCCAAATGAAAAATAGTATGGTAAAAAATAATCAAATTTTAGAAGAAACTAATCATTTTTGTTGGTAATAATGATATTTGTGCATCTTCACTAACATAGTTATGATAGTCATTTCCTTTGAAACATTGCCACAAAATAGGTTTCAATAAGTTACATCAAAACCAAAGTGATCATTTCCCAAAACGGAGCCCTGAAAGCCAAATTATATCCTCTAGAAGTTTTGCCTATGTTAATCCATTTTCTCCTTCTCTCCTATAATTCGTAATGCACTTTATCCTATTTTTTTTATGGCTAGTGACCTCAAAAGTGGAATTTAACATGATCTAAGTAAAATCGCTTTCTTCTAAGTGAAAAATGTGATGGTCAAGATGTAGAACCCGATATTTCTTTTAAGTTTTTATAATCTTGTTTTATAATTCAGTTTTTTTTAGGGATCTCTTAGTAAGAAACTAAAACTTTGGGGGTGTTTAAATAGTAGAAGGAAAATTAAAGGAAATGGCATGTAAATTAATAAAAGAAGAAGGGGAAGGGTAGATTGGTAAAAGGCCAAGTCTTAGAGGTAGTATATAAGGGAAAAGTTGACCTAGAACAGCAAAATATCTCATTTGGCTTGGAGAAATCGGCAGAAAGGAGAGAGGAGAGAAAGAAGGAAAAAAAAAAAAGAAGAAAACTGGTTCTGTTTTGTTCAGGGGAAGAACAGTCCGTTTTGTTCCTCCGGTTTTTTCATGCATATTTTGAGGTAATTTCGAAACTTTTTCAACTACAAACTTAAAGTAGACTTCTTGATGTTGATTTTTAGCTTTGATTGAGGTCATTTGGATTTAATTTGAGGGATTTATGAATATTTGAAGTTGGGAGAATTGTGCAGAAATTCTGGAAATAATTTGTGTTCTGGGCAGTTTTGTGAGCAGTTTTTCAGCAAGAATTTAAGGCAGTTTTGTGTCCCAACTATTTTTAAGCTAAATTATAATTCCTATAGTTTATCTAGAACTTTATTTGGGGTGATTTTAATTTAAATTGGTTTAGTTTGAAATATTTGAAGTTGGGAGAAAATTTGACAGAAATCTGGAAATTTCTGTATTATGGAACTTTGGAAGAAAGTAATAAGAGTGTGTGAAGTTTGAAGATTTTTATGGTGATTATATGTACAAAGTTTGAAGTTTTATTCTTGTATAACATGATTTTTGAGATGGGTATTGTTAGAGAATTTTACTATGGGCTGTAAATTTGAAACCCTTTTAGGAGTTAAAAGAAATTCCTCTAAGTAAGAGACTTTTTCTTGATTGGGAAATTATATTTAGAATGAATACTTTTTACAAGTTTGGATTTGTTGGTAATTACCCTAAGTTAGTGTCTTGGAATTTAAGTCCCATATGAATTGAGCGTTTTATGGAGTAAAGAATGAAGGAAAGAAGGGAAAGACTGAAAATAGGTGATTAAGGAGAAGAATGAAATTTAGTAGTATTCTCTTTGATTTATATGTGTAAGTAAATCGAATGATTGATTTCTTATTAAGTGCCTAAGTTTTAAATACTATACTCATTGGCTATTTGTATATATAGTTTGCTTTAATTATTAAATGGCATTTCAATAGGTGTGGTGGATGATCGTAGTAAAGGTAAAGAAGTGATCCACAACTAGTATTTGGCGTAAGGTGAGTATTACCCTACTCTTGGTAAGCATGAATGTTAGTGGGGAAATCAAAACAATAAGGTTACATAAGAATTGTAATTTGCTATTTGGATATACTAATTATATTTATAACTATGTTGTAAGATAAGTTAATTATATACTAATGATGAGTTAGTGATTTCAAAACCTTTGTGTTGAATGTTGTGTGATTGTATGGATTGATGAGAAATTGATGATGTTCATCACTTGATTTCATTTCATTTCATGCATTGAAATTTACGGTATGTTATTGAGGGGGGAGTGATGTGTGAGGACGATAGGTCCCTTCCCACAAGGGGTGTAAGGGTACCGAATATATTTGGATGATTGGACCCGGCCCGGATCAAGGGGGGTTCCAAAAAAAATTATTGTTTGTGAAACGTACCAGTACGTGGGGAGATGTCCCCGATGGGTTATGAGATAATACATTGTATTGCATCATGCTGCATTGGCATACCATACATGAATTTGAATTACTTAGCCCGTAAGGGGGTATGTGAAATGTTTGGTTGTATTGATAAATTGTGATATTTTGATTGACTATGGAATGGCGAATGCAAGTTGGTTGTGGGTTTTATAGGACTGTATTATGATTACTAAGATTGTTGTTTTTGCAAAGTGCTAAATGACTAAGTATACAAACAAATAAAGTAGAAAGGAAAAAGAAATAATAATAAGTCCTCAACTTTTTCTAACAAGTGATTACATTGTGTAGTGTAAGAACTCGCAGAGCTTTATAGCTCACCCCCTTTCCTCTTTACAACTTTTCAGGTAAGCTTCCAGGTGATTCCAGATTTTAAGTGGTGAAGCTTTGAAGTTCAACGAAGTTTTAGGTGGGACCATGAGTGTCACATCCTCGGTCAAATCTTTTTTTTAAGTGTTATATTGTATATTAGATGTGAAGTTGTAACTGGTTGGCTATGTCTCTTTAGACACCTTGTAAAGCTACAACCTTATAGTTGTAATCTCTATATGATCTTAACTATATATATAATGTTGTTATGTTGTAGTATATATATTTGTGTGTCTAGGTGCTCAATTCTGAAAGCTAATTGACACCATCTTGAGTGGGCCCGCTCGGGATGGGTCGTTACAATTTTGGTATCAGAGCTTTAGGTTTAAGGTTCTGTAGATTGTAGAAGTCCAACATTTTTGTGTCTAAATGAGTTCTTTTGTGTAGGATTTGAGGATGCCTCTTGGACCAAAGAGAGGTAGAGTTCGGGGAGGAGGGTGTGCCCAAGAAAGGGGTAGTGTTCCAACTCGTGGGCGTGGACGACCCCCGTTACATAGGGTGGAAGAAAACGTTGAACCTGAAATCCCTGAGGGAGAACATGTTGGTAGCGTAACTGGTGCTGCTTGTGGGAATGTAAGAGATGTTGCTATCGAAAAGGATGAGTTAAGGGAAGCTTTAGCCCAAGCATTGGGTAGAATTGAGGAGCTAGAGTGTAGATTAGAAGAACAAAACAGACGAGCTCCAGATTTTCCCGATGAGCATGCAGATGTTCCCGTAGCACATGATGAAACTTTAGGGGAGGATGGATTGAGGTAGGAAATGGAAGGCGATGTATTTAACAGGTTTAACAAGTTGATGCCACCAAGTTTTCGATGTGCTGAAAACCCCTTAGATGCTAAGGCATGGATTAAAAAGACGGAACGTCTTTTTAGGGTACTGCCAGTGTCGGATCGACAAAAAGTCGCTTTGCATCATTTAAGTTAGAAGAAGAGGCATCGAATTGGTGGGAGGATATACTTCCTAGATTATAGGGGGACAGTGATGAACCTTTGACTTGGGAGAAGTTTAAGAAAGTTTTCTATGACAAGTATTTCCCAGAATCTATTAAGGCTCAAATGGAGAAGGACTTTATTTATCTGAAACAGGGTGTTATGTCAGTAACTCAGTATGATTCGAGATTCATTACCCTGTCTAGATTTGTACCAGAATTAATCAACACTGAAGGAAGAAAGTGTAAGAGATTCCTTGATGGTTTAAATTATGAAATTCGTACTCGCCTTTCGTGTTTGGATCATCCAAATTATGCAAGACTGGTGGATAAAGCATTACTTGCCGAGAAAGATATAATGGAGTTGAGGGGACGTCAGGATCGACAAAAGAGGAGCAGATCAGACAGCGCTAGGGAAAGTAGTTATGGGTTTGGAGTCCGAGGTGGTCATCCTTTTCAGCATAGTAGATCAGTTTTCCAAGGAGGCCAAAGTATGGGAGGTAAGCTATTGAAGATGAGTCAAGGTCTTCAGAGTGAACCAGCAGCATCTGTAGTACAAAGTTCAGTGGGAGGAATTCAAAGAACTATAAGACAATCATTTCCTTTAAGAACTTAAGGCAAAGGAGGAAATGCACAAGGTAGAGGAAGTGGTACAATGTCAGGAATGAATACTAAAGGATGTTTTCGGTGTGGTCAGATGGGTCACTTATCTAGAGATTGTAATATTAAGTTGTGTCATCATTGTGGATCAGCTGAACATCTTCAAAGGGACTGTCCTGTGTTGTAAAGTGCGGTATGCTTTGTGTGTGGTCAGGGTGGTCATGTGGGAGCAGACTGTTGGTTAAGACTTAAGCCAACTGGTAGTGTGAGTACAACTAGAGGCTCCGGATGGGGCCAAGTGGGTCGAGGCAGTGGGACTGGAGGTTGTAGGAATGGTAGTCAAAGCCGAGGGGTCAAGGCAGGCAGAGGAGATGCTAGTCAAGGTCAAAGAGGGCAAGGCCGTGTTTATGCAATCACTCAACAGGATGCTCAGGCCACACCCGACGTGGTGACTGGTATGATTTCTCTTTCGGGTAGAAATGCTAGAATGTTAATTGATCCTGGTGAAACACACTCTTTTGTTTCTACTTCTTTTCTTATATATGTTGATATACCTAGAACACGTTTGCATAAGATCATGATTGTTGAGACTCCTATAGGAGAGAAGGTGGAAATCCAATGGATGTTCCGGGACTGTGTTGTGAACATTGGGGATAGAGAACTTAAAGTTGATTTATTGCCCTTGGAGATGAAGGACTTTGACTTGATCTTAGGTATGGATTGGTTAGCTAAGTATCACACCTCAGTAGATTGTTTCAGGAAGATGGTAATGTTTCGAGTTCCGGGGGAAAAAGAATTTTCTTTTCAGGGAGAACGTAACGTACTTTCACAATGCCTCATTTCTGCCCTTTCAGCTAGGAGATTATTGAAGAAGGGATGTGAATGTTATTTAGCCTATGTGATCAATTCTTCTGAGGAAGGTGTGGAATTGGGAGGAGTACCTATAGTTAGGGAATTTCCAGATATATTTCCTAAAGAGTTGCCCGGTTTACCACCTGTTAGGGAAATTGATTTTTTTATTGATCTCACATCTGGTTCTACTCCTATTTCAATACCCCCTTATCGAATGGCACTGGCAGAATTAAAGGAACTTAAGGTCCAACTTCAAGAGTTGTTAGACAAGAAACTCATTCGTCCTAGTGGATCACCTTGGGGAGCTCCAGTGCTATTTGTTAAGAAGAAAGATGGGACTTTGAGATTATGTGCGGACTATAGACAACTAAACAAGATAACAATTCGTAACAGGTACCCGTTACCAAGAATTGATGATTTGTTTGAACAGTTGCAAGGAGCTCGGGTGTTTTCAAAAATAGATTTGAGATCGGGTTATCATCAACTACGTATTAAAGATTTGGATGTTCCGAAGACTGCTTTTCGCACCCATTATGGACACTATGAATTCCTGGTTGTGCCGTTCGGATTGACTAATGCCCCTACAGCCTTCATGGACTTGATGAACAGAGTATTTAGGCCATTCCTGGACAAATTTGTGGTAGTTTTCATTGATGATATTTTGGTATATTCGAAGAATGAAGAAGACCATGCCAGACATTTGAAGATAGTACTGGAGACTCTTAGAAAGGAGAAGCTTTATGCCAAGTTTAACAAATGTGAGTTTCGATTAAAAGAAGTGACCTTCTTAGGACATGTGGTGTCAGAAGCAGGAGTGGCTGTGGACCCTCAGAAAGTTGAAGCGGTTCTAAACTGGGAGAGACCTACAAATGTGACCGAGATTAGGAGCTTTTTGGGATTGGTGGGATATTATCGGAGATTTATCAAAGATTTCTCACTGATTGTGGTACCCTTAACCAAATTAACAAGAAAAGGAGAAAAGTTTATATGGTCAGAAGAGTGTGAGCAAAGTTTTCAATTGTTGAAGGAAAAGCTGACAATGGCACTGGTGTTAATCCTTCCTTCGAGTGATGAGGGGTTTGTGGTTTACAGTGATGCTTCACATCAAGGGTTAGGTTGTGTCCTAATGCAGCATGGGAAGGTTGTTGCTTATGCTTCATGCCAATTGAAGAACCATGAAAGGAACTACCCCACCCATGACCTAGAGTTGGCAGCGATAGTCTTTGCCCTAAAAATTTGGAAACATCATCTTTATGGAGTAAGATGTGAGATCTTTACGGAACCACAAGAGCCTCAAGTATCTGCCTACCCAGAAGGAATTAAACTTAAGACAAAGGCGATGGATGGAACTGATCAGTGACTATGAATGTACCATAAGTTATCATCCTGGAAAGGCTAACATGGTAGCTGATGAGTTAAGTCGAAAATCCAGTAGCAAGTTGGCAACTTTGAAGATTTATGATTCCGGGTTAATTGAGGAATTAAGAAGTTTAGAAGTGAAGCTTGAGGCCAACACCATTGGGGGGTTAGTAGCTAACATGGTGGTAACATCATCAATAGTAGGTCGTCTACTGGATGCTCAAGGTAAGGATGCTGTGTTAATGGCAATTAAGAATGAGGTTTTAGAAAACAAGTGGAGTGATTTTGTGGTGAGAGAGGATGGAATGATGATGATGGGAAATCGAATTTGTGTGCCAAGCGAAGTGGAGTTAAGGAAGGAGACCCTAAAGGAAGCTCATGACACTATTTATTCTATGCACCCAGGGAGTAATAAAATGTATAGAGGGCTTAAGCAAAATTTTTGGTGGTCAGGTTTAAAGAGAGACGTAGCAGACTATGTTTCTCGATGCTTAGTATGCCAACATGTGAAGACTGAGCATAGACATCCGACAAGGTTACTACAACCTCTTCCTATACCGGAGTGGCCATGGGAGAGGGTGACTATGGATTTTGTAACAGGACTTCCTCGTACTCAGAGAGGTTTTGATGCTATTTGGGTCATAGTTGATCGATTATCTAAATCTGTTCATTTTCTACCCATCAAGATAACTTGGTCTCCTGAAAGATTAGCAGAGTTGTATGTGGCTGAGATAGTAAAACTGCATGGTGTACCATTACGTATTGTATCGGATCATGATGCTCGGTTTACGTCTCGATTTTGGAAGGGATTTCAGCAAGTTATGGGTACTCAATTACATTTTAGCACAGCTTTCCACCCTCAAACGGATGGTCAGTCAGAGAGAACAATTCAAATCTTAGAAGATATGCTGCGAGCGTGTGCTATGAACTTTTCGGTTGGTTGGGATGCGTACTTACCCCTTATGGAGTTTGCATATAATAATAGTTTTCAGACCAACATTGAGATGGCACCTTTCGAAGCATTATATGGTAGGAGGTGTAGGACTCCGATATGTTGGGAAGAAGTGGGGGAAAGAAGTATCTTAGGACCAGAATTGGTAGAGATAACCACAAAGAGGATCAAGAAAATACGGGAACATCTAAGGACGGCTCAAAGTAGACAGAAAAGTTATGCAGACAAGAGGAGGAGACCGTTGGAGTTTCAAGTTGGTGATCGTGTGCATCTTAAAGTTTCCCCTTGGAAGGGAGTTTTGAGGTTTGGTCGAAAAAGGGAAATTAAGCCCTCTTTACATCGGACCTTATGAGATCATTGAAAGGATTGGACTTGTAGCATACCGATTAGCCTTACCTCCAGAACTTTCACAACTTCATGATGTCTTCCATGTGTCAGCTTTGCGCAAATATGTACCGGATGAGTCGCACATCATTCCATTCCAATCCATAGAAGTTGAAAAGGACCTTTCATATGTGGAGATGCTAGTAAAAATCTTGGACTCTAGGGATCAAGTTCTTCGCAACAAAGTCATTCCCTTGGTTAAAGTACTTTGGAGAAATAGAGGAGTCGAAGAAGCTACTTGGGAAAGAGAAGTGGAAATAAAGAACCAATACCCTTATTTGTTCATCAATCCAGGTTAGTTGAAAATTTCGAGGACGAAATTTTTTTTAGGAGAGGAAAATTGTAGAAACCGATATTTCTTTTAAGCTTTTATAATCTTGTTTTATAATTCAGTTTTTTATAGGGATCTCTTAGTAAGAAACTAAAACTTTGGGGGTGTTTAAATAGTAGAAGGAAAATTAAAGGAAAGGGCATGTAAATTAATAAAAGAATAAGGGGAAGGGTAGATTGGTAAAAGGCCAAGTCTTAGAGGTAGTATATAAGGAAAAATTTGACCTAGAACAGAAAAATATCTCATTTGACTTGGAGAAATCGGCAGAAGGGAGAGAGGAGAAAGGAGAGAGAGAGGAGAGAAAGAAGAAAAAAAAAAAAAAAAAACTGGTTCTGTTTTGTTCAGGGGAAGAACAGTCCGTTTTGTTCCTCCGGCTCTTTCGTGCATATTTTGAGGTAATTTCGAAACATTTTCAACTACAAACTTAAAGTAGACTTCTTTATGTTGATTTTTAGCTTTTATTGAGGCCATTTGGATTTAATTTGAGGGATTTATGAATATTTGAAGTTGGGAGAATTGTGCAGAAATTCTGGAAATAATTTGTGTTCTGGGCAGTTTTGTGAGCAGTTTTTCAGCAAGAATTTAAGGTAGTTTTGTGTCCCAACTATTTTTAAGCTAAATTATAATTCCTAAAGTTTATCTAGAACTTTATTTTGGGTGATTTTAATTTAAATTGGTTTATTTTGAAATATTTGAAGTTGGGAGAAAATTTGAAAGAAATCTGGAAATTTCTGTATTATGGAACTTTGGAAGAAAGTAATAAGAGTGTGTGAAGTTTGAAGATTTTTATGGTGATTATATGTACAAAGTTTGAAGTTTTATTCTTGTATAACATGATTTTTGAGATGGGTATTGTTAGAGAATTTTACTATGGGCTGTAAATTTTAAACCCTTTTAGGAGTTAAAAGAAATTCCTCTAAGTAAGAGACTTTTTCATGATTGGGAAATTATATTTAGAATGAATATTTTTTACAAGTTTGGATTTGTTGGTAATTACCCTAAGTTAGTGTCTTGGAATTTAAGTCCCATATGAATTGAGATTTTTATGGAGTAAAGAATGAAGGAAAGAAGGGAAAGAGTGAAAATAGGTGATTAAGGAGAAGAATGAACTTTAGTAGTATTCTCTTTGATTTATATGTGTAAGTAAATGGAATGATTGATTTCTTATTAAGTGTCTAAGTTTTAAATACTATACTCATTGGCTATTTGTATATATAGTTTGCTTTAACTATTAAATGGCCATTCAATAGGTGTGGTGGATGATCATAGTAAAGGTAAAGAATCCACAACTAGTATTTGGCGTAAGGTGAGTATTACCCTACTCTTGGTAAGCATGAATGTTAGTGGGGAAATCAAAACAATAAGGTTACATAAGAATTGTAATTTGCTATTTGGATATACTAATTATATTTATAACTATGTGGTAAGATTAGTTAATTATATACTAATGATGAGTTAGTGATTTCAAAACCTTTGTGTTGAATGTTGTGTGATTGTATGGATTGATGAGAAATTGATGATGTTCATCACTTGATTTCATTTCATTTCAAGCATTGAAATTTACGGTATGTTATTGAGGGGGGAGTGATGTGTGAGGACGATAGGTCCCTTCCCACAAGGGGTGTAAGGGTACCGAATATATTTGGATGATTGGACCCGGCCCGGATCAAGGGGGGTTCCAAAAAAATTTATTGTTTGTGAAACGTACCGGTACGTGGGGAGACGTCCCGATGGGTTATGAGATAATACATTGCATTGCATCATGCTGCATTGGCATACCATACATGAATTTGAATTACTTAGCCCGTAAGGGGGTATGTGAAATGTTTGGTTGTATTGATAAATTGTGATATTTTGATTGACTATGGAATGGCGAATGCAAGTTGGTGGTGGGTTTTATAGGACCGTATTATGATTACTAAGATTGTTGTTTTTGCAAAGTGCTAAATGACTAAGTATACGAACAAATAAAGTAGAAAGGAAAAAGAAATAATAATAAGTCCTCAACTTTTTCTAACAAGTGATTACATTGTGTAGTGTAAGAACTCGCTGAGCTTTATAGCTCACCCCCCTTCCTCTTTACAACTTTTCAGGTAAGCTTCCAGGTGATTCCAGATTTTAAGTGGTGAAGCTTTGAAGTTCAAAGAAGTTTTAGGTGGGACCACGAGTGTCGCATCCTCGGTCAAATCTTTTTTTTAAGTGTTATATTGTATATTAGATGTGAAGTTGTAACCGGTTGGCTATGTCTCTTTAGACACCTTGTAAAGCTACAACCTTATAGTTGTAATCTCTATATGATCTTAACTATATATATAATGTTGTTATGTTGTAGTATATATATTTGTGTGTTCAGGTGCTCGATTCTGAAAGGTAATTAACACCATCTTGAGTGGGCCCACTTGGGATGGGTGGTTACACAAGAAAAATCAAATTTTGGAAGAAACATGTAATTTTCAAAGGTGCTCACGTTTTTTGTGCATTTTTGCTTAATTAGTTGTGATGGTCATTTCCTTTGAATATTTTCCATGAACTAAGTTTCAAAAATTTATATCAAAACCAAAAGTATAATTTCCCTAAACAAAGCCGTGAAGGTCAAATTATACCCTCCACAAGTTTTGGTCGTGTTAATCGAATTCTCTTCCTCTTTCCAATAATTTGTAATATAGTTTTATCCTTTTTATGTCTGTTGATGTCGAAGGTGAAATTTAACATGATCTAAGTGAAATACACTTTCATCCAAGTGAAAAATGTGGTGGTCAAGAAAAATCAAAATTTGGACGAAAATGGTCATTTTCGAAGGTTATAGGTAATGTTTTTTGTGCTTTTTCGCTAAAATAGTTAGACAATCATTTTCTTTGAAAATTTTCCATGAACTAGGTTTCAAAAAGGTACTTCAAAATCAAATAGATCATTCCCAAAATAGAGCCCTAAAGGCAAAATTATAGCCTCCAGAAGTTTTGCTTGTTTTAATCGAATTCTCTCTTTCCTACAATTTGTAATGCACTTTATCCTATTTTTTTACGGCTGGTGACCTCAAAAGTGGAATTAAACATGATCTAAATTAAATACACATTGTTCAATGTTAAGAATAGGATTGTCAAGAAAATTCAAATTTTGGAAGTATTAGGCCAATTTCAAATTTTATAGCTCAGTTTTTTTGTGCATTTTCGCTAAAAAAAGTTATGATGGTTATTTTCTTTGAAAATTTTTCATGAACTAGGTATTAAAAAGATGCATCAAAACCAAACGGATCATTTCCCAAAACGAAACTCTGACAGCCAAATTAAACTCTCAAGAAGTTTTGCTTGTGGTAATCTAATTCTCTTCATCTTTCTTATAATTTGTAATACATTTTTATCCTAATTGTAAAGATTGGTGACCTCAAAAGTGTAATTTAACATGATCTAAGTGAAATACACTTTTTTCTAAGTGAAAAATGAGATTGTGAAGAAAAATCAAACTTTTGAAAAAACTGGCCATTTTCTAAGGTTATATATAATTCATATTTTTTTGTACATTTTCGCCAAAATAGTTATGATGGTATTTTCCCTTGAAAATTTTCCACGAACTAGGTTTCAAAAAGTTACATCAAAACCAAACAAATCATTTCCCAAAATGTATCTATGAAGTCCAAATTATATCCTATTAAAGTTTTACCCATGTTAATCGAATTGTCTCTCTCTTTCCTACAATTAGGAATGCACTATAATCCTTTTTTTATGGCTGGTGACCTCGAAAGTGGAACCTAACATGATCCAAGTGAAATACACTTTTTTTCCAAGTGAAAAATGTGATGGTCAAGAAAAATCAAATTTTTTACTAAAATTATCATTTTCTAAATTTATAACTCGCGTTTTTTGTGCATTTTGCTAAAATAGTTACGATCACCATTTCCTTTGAAAATTTGCTATGAAATAGGTTTCAAAAAATTGCATCAAAATCAAATGTATAATTTCCCAAAACGATGTCCTGAAGGCCAAATTATATTCTCCAAAAGTTTTGCTCATATTAATTAAATTCTTTCCCTCTTTCGTACAAATTATAATGAATTTTTATCCTATTTTTTAATGGTTGGTGACCTTGAAAGTTGAATTTAACATGATCTAAGTGAAATACACTTTCATCCAAGTGAAAAATATGATGGTCAGGAAAAATCAAAATTTTGACTAAAATGGTCATTTTCTAAGGTTATAACTCACTTTTTTTATGTATTTTTACTAAGATACTTAAAATCATAATTTCCTTTGAAAATTCGCCATGATATAGTTTTCAAAGGCTTACATAAAAAAATAAATGGAAAATTTCTCAAAACGGGGTCCTAAAGGCCAAATTATACCTTTAAGAAGTTTTGCTCATTTTAATTATTTAATTTTTCCCACTTTCCTACCAATTGTAATGAAGTCTTATCCTATTTTTAATGGTTGGTGACCTTAAAAGTGGAATGTAACATGATCTAAGTGACATACGTTTTCTTTCAAGCGAAAAATGCGATGGTCAAGAAAAAAAACAAATTTTGGGAGAAACATGTCATTTTCAATGGTTATAGCTCACATTTTTGTGCATTTTCGCTAAAATAGTTGTGATAGTCATTTGCTTTGAATATTTTCTATGAACTAGGTTTCAAAAAATTTCATCAAAACCAAAACGATAATTTCCCAAAACGGATCCCTAAAGGTCAAATTATACCCTCCACAAGTTTTGCTCGTGTGAATCAAATTTTCTCCCTCTTTCCTACAATTTTAATACAGTTTTATCCTTTTTTATGGCTGGTGACGTCGAAGGTGAAATTAAACATGATCTAAGTGAAATATGCTTTCATCTTAGTGAAAAATGTGGTGGTCAGGAAAAATCAAATTTTTGACGAAAATAGCTATTTTCGAAGGTAACTCACTTTTTTGTGCTTTTTCGCTAAAATATTTACGATGATAATTTCCTTTGAAAATTTTACAATAACTAGGTTTCAAAAAGTTACATCAAAATCAAAAAGATAATTTACCAAAAAGGAGCTGTGAGGGCCAAATTATACCCTCCAGAAGTTTTGCTCGTGTTAATCGAATTCCCTCGCTTTTTCCTACAATTTGCAATGCACTTTTGTCCTATTTTTTTATGATTTGTGTGCTCGAAAGTTGAATTTAACATGATCTAATTGATATATGTTTTGGTCAAAATGAAAAATATGATGGTCAAGAATAATAAAATTTTGGAAGAAACTAGTCATTTTCGTAGGTTATTGCTCACGTTTTTTCTTCCTTTTCGCTAAAATAGTTATGATGGTCATCACAAACTAAGTTTCAAAAAGTTACATCAAAACTAAAGCGATCATTTCCCAAAACGAAACACTGAAGTCCAAATTATATCCTTTAGAAGTTTTGCCTGTGTTAATCGAGTTTCTCCCTCTTTCCTACAATTCTTAAAGCACTTTATCCTATTTTTTATGACTAGTGACCTTGAAAGTGGAATTTAACATGATCCAAGTAAAACACGCTTTCTTCCAAGTGAAAAATGTGATGGTCAAGAAAAACAATTGCGAGAAACATGTTATTTTTGAAGGTAGCTCACGTTTTTTGTGTATTTTCGCTAAAATAGTTGTGTTGGTTATTTTCTTTGAATATTTGCTACGAACTAGGTTTCCAAAATTTACATCAAAACCAGAATGATAATTTCCAAAAACGGAGCCTTGAAGGTCAAATTATACCCTCCACAAGTTTTGCTTATGTGAATCGAATTTTCTCCCTCTTTCCTACAATTTGTAATACAATTTTATCTTTTTTCTTCGAAGGTGAAATTTAACATGATCTAAGTGAAATACACTTTCGTCTAAGCGAAAAATGTGGTGGTAAAGAAAAATCAAATTTTTTAAGGTTTTAGCACTCGTTTTTTGTGCTTTTTCTCTAAAATAGTTACGAAGATTATTTCTTTGAAAATTTTCCATTAACTAGGCTTCAAAAAGTTACATCAAAATCAAAGAGATAGTTTCCCAAATCGGAGACATGAAGGCCAAATTATACCATCCAAAAGTTTTTCTCGTGTTAATCGAATTCTCTCCCTCTATCCTACAATTTGTAATGAACTTTTATCCTTTTTTTTTTATGGTGGGTGACCTCTAAAGTTGAATTTAACATTATCTAATTAAATTACGCTTTCGTCCAAATGAAAAATAGGATGGTCAAGAATAATCAATTTTTTTAAGAAATTAGTCATTTTCGTAGGTTTTTGCTCACGTTTTTTCTGCATTTTCGCTAAAATAGTTATGATGGTTATTTCCTTTGAAAATTTTCTACAAACTAGGTTTCAAAAAGATACATCAAAACCAAAGCGATCATTTCCCAAAACGGAGCTCTGAAGGCCAAATTATATCTTATTGAAGTTTTGCCCAATGTAATCGATTTTCTCCCTCTTTCCACCATTTGTAATGCACTTTAATCCTTTTTTTTATGGCCAGTGACCTCGAAAGTGGAATTTAACATTATCTATGTAAAATAAGCTTTCTTCCAAGTGAAAAATGTGATGGTCAAGAAAAAAAATTGGGAGAAATATGTCATTTTCGAAGGTTATAGCTCACGTTTTCTGTGCATTTTCGCTAAAATATTTTTGATGGTCATTTCTTTTGAATATTTGATACGAATTAGATTTCAAAAATTTACATCAAAACCAAAACGATAATTTTTCAAAATGGAGCCTTGAAGGTCAAATTATACCCTCCACAAGTTTTGCTCGTGTGAATCAAATTTTCTCCCTCTTTCCTACAATTTGTAATACAGTTTTTATCCTTTTTTATGGCTGGTGACGTCAAATATAGAATTTAACATGATCTAAGTGAAATATGTTTTTGTCAAGTGCAAAATGTGGTGGTTAAGAAAAATCAAATTTTGGAAATAAATAGCCATTTTCATAGGTTATATACCTCACTTTTTTGTGTTTTTTCGCTAAAATAGTTACGATGATCATTCTCTTTGAAATTTTTCCATTAACTAAGTTTCAAAATTTTACATCAAAATCAAAAAGATAATTTTCCATAACGGAGCCATGAAGGCCAAATTATACCCTCCAAAAGTTTTGCTCGTGTTAATCAAATTCTCTCCATCTTTCCTACAATTTGTAATGCACTTTTATTCTTTTCTTGATGGTTGGTGACCTCTAAAGTTTAATTTAACATGATCTATGTGAAATACGATTTGGTCCAAGAAAAAAATGTGATGATAAAAAATAATCAAATTTTGAAATAAACGGGTCATTTTCGTAGGTTATAGCTCACGTTTATTTGTGCATTTTCGCTAAAATAGTTATGATTATCATATCCCTTGAATATTTGTCACGAACTTGTTTTTAAAATATTACATCAAAACCAAAAGGATAATTTCCCAAAACGGGGCTGTGAAGGTCAAATTATACCCTCTAAAAGTTTTGCTCCTATTAATCAAATTCTCTCCCTCTTTCTTACAATCTGTAATACACTTTTATCATTTTTTATGGTGGGTGATATCAAATGTGGAATTTAACATGGTCTAAGTGAAATATACTTTGGTCAAAGTGAAAAATTAAATAGCCAAGAAAAATTAAATTTTTGAAGAAACTGACCATTTTCGAAGGTTATATAATTCATGTTTTTTTATGAATTTTCGCTGAAATAGTTATGATGGTCATTTTCTTTGAAAATTTTCCATGAACTAGATTTCAAAGGTTTACCTTAAAACTAATAGGATTATTTCTCAAAACGGATCCCTGAATGCCAAATTATACCCTCCAGAAGTTTTGCTCGTGTTAATCGAATTCACTTCCTCCTTCCTACAATTTGTAATGCACTTTTATCCTATGTTTTTATGGCTGGTGACATTGTATGTGGAATTTAACATAATCTAAGTGAAATACACTTTGCTCCAAGTGAAAAATGGGATGGTCAAGAAAAATCAAATTTTGAAATAAACTGACCATTTTCGAAAGTTAGCTCACGATTTTTGAGTATTTTCGCTAAAATAGTTATGATTGTCATTTCCTTTGAAAATTTTTCACGAACTAGATTTCAAAAGGTTACGTCAAAATCAACGGATCATTTCTCAAAACAGGGCTCTGAATGCCCAATTATACCCTCCATAATTTTTGCTCGTGTTAATCAAATTCACTCTTTTTTTCCCAACAATTTGTAATGCATTTTTATCAAATGTTTTTTTTATGTCATGTGAACTCGAAAGTGAAATTTAAGATGATATAAGTGAAATATGCTTTGGTCCAAGTGAAAAATGGAATAATAAAAAAATCAAATTTTCAAAGGTTAGCTCATGTTTTTTTGTGCATTTTCATTAAAATAATTATAATGGTCATTTCCTTGAAAAAATTTCCATGAATTAGGTTTCAAAAAGTTACATCAAAACCAAAAGGATAATTTTCCAAAACGGAACCCTAAAGGCAAAATTATTCCCACTGAAACTTTTACTCGTGTTAATCGAATTCTCTCCATCTTTCCTAAAATTTGTAATACATTTTTATCTTCTTCTTTTTTTATGACTAGTGACCTTGAAAATGAAATTTTACATGATCTTAGTGAAATACACTTTCGTCCAAGTTAAAAATAAGATGATTAAGAAAAATAAAATTTTGAAAAACTAACAATTTTCGAAGGTTATGGGATAAGGACAATGAAAGTAACGTTAAGACCTTTTACAAAAGCCCCTGAACCATGAAATTCACCAAAGAGTGATGCTTGTATATTAGGTCTATAGCGATGAACAAACGGCAAACTGCTGATGCAATAACTACTTTGTGTCCAATGAAATTAACCTTAATGCAGAAAATAAGACAATATTGAGTGTCCAAATAAACACTATACTCTACATATGGTCAAGAATAAACAGTTGGCCGGCTGGTGCCAAGCTCACTATGTTAAACGTATACAAAAAAGTAGAATGAGATACAAGAAAGGAAAAAATTTCACTGATGAAAGAATGAAATCAGTGAGGTATCATGAACCTGGTGCGTGCATTCCTAAGGAAAATCTTACTAGTTTTGGAAAGAAAATCTTACTTCTGATGGGATTGACTGCACTAGAGAACCTATAGATCCATCATAGCCTTCTTTTGCATTTAAAGTGCCCATAGGTAATCCGCTAACATTCGAGGATCCATATCTCCATAGATTGGTGAACTACCAATATTTGCTTGTGCCTAGACCTGTGACTAGAGCTGTTATTGCTGGTGTGGCAAAAGATGAAACTGATTTGGTGCACACATTCTTAAGGATAATCTTACTAGTTTTGGGAAGAAAATCTTACTTCTGATGGGATTGACTGCACCAGAGAACCTATAGATCCATCATAGCCTTCTTTTGCATTTAAAGTGCCCATAGGTAATCTGCTAACATTCGAGGATCCATATCTCCATAGATTGGTGAACTACCAAAATTTGCTTGTGCCTAGACCTGTAGCTAGAGTTGTTATTGCTGGTGTGGCAAAAGATGAAACTGATTTGCACTTTGAAGGGAATGTTTTTGAACATTTTCACCTAAACTAGATTGAACTGGATCGATTCCCTGAATAAATCAGAAAGCAAATAAAGGTTTATAATATCCATCAAAGTAAGCAGTATCCAAGAATCTCATTGTCAGCCCAATATTCAAGATGAAAGGATCATCAGCCTTGATACGAACATCTTGATCATTATATAAGGGGTATTTTTCCAATAAAGCATAGCAGAAGTTGTAAAACTGTATAGACTGATTATTGGACCTCATGTAGTGAAAGGATGAAAGAAAAATTGAATTTGCTGGAATGATGATTATTGATACTGAATCGTGTATTTGTACAGGGAGATTTCTAATCATTCCTACAAGTCAGGAATCAGTTACTACATTATAGGTTGTTTAGCTATAAGTCAGGTATTACAATAGGAAAGCTAATATACACAGATCATCTATTCTTAATATGGAAGATATGAAAGTTTGACTTCCTAACACTCTCCCTCAAGTTGGAGAGTGGATATCCTGCACTTCCAACTTGTGAACCATAGGAACAAAGATCTCTTTCCCCAAGGGCTTGGTCAAGACGTCAGCTAGCTGATGTGCAGAATTTACATATCCTGTAGTCACGGAACCATCTTGGATCTTGTATCTAAGGTAATGGTAATCCATCTCGATGTGCCCAGTTCGCTCATGAAAAACTGGGTTGGCTGCAATGTGTAAGGCAGCCTTGTTGTCGCAATATAGCAAGGCAGATTCATGATGTGAAAGTCCCAAGTCCCTAAATAGATATCGGAGCCATGTTAACTCACAATAAGCTCCCGTCATTGCACGGTATTCCACCAAGGTGGAAGAGAGTGAAACTTTTTTCTGTCGCTTCGACCTCCAAGATATCAATGAAGGTCCAAGAAAGACACAATAACCACTTAGTAAATCTCCTAGTGAGTGGGCAACCTGCCCAATCCGAGTAACAGTAAGCCCTCAACTTGAAATCACTATTCGAAGAGAAGAATAGGCCTTGGCCAAGTGCACCTTTTAGATATCGGACAACCCGAAGAGCTGCCTCCATATGAAGTTTTCGGGCTTGGTGCATAAATCTACTCAAGACACAGTCTATGTTATATCTGGCCTCAAAACAGTCAAGTAAATTAATCTGCCGACTAATCTTCTATACTAACCCAGATCTTTGAGCAAGTCACTCTTGTCCGATAATTTCAAGCCTCGTTCCATAGGAGTATTAATAGGGGCTGCGCCCAACAGCCCTACATCCTCAATGATTTCTAATGCATACTTACGTTGGGAAATAAAAATCCCGTTCTTAGAAGCAGAAACCTCAATACCAAGAAAGTATTTCAAATCACCAAGATCTTTGAGATTAAAATGACTATGCATAAATTTTTTAGTTAAAGCAATGGTAACAAGATCAATTCCAATAATCAGAATATCATCAACATGTATCAAGAGAGCAGTAAAGAACTTGCCTTGTTTTCTGGTGAACAGAGAATAATCGGCTCGAGATTGTACATAACCAGCGGAGCGAATAGCTTCTGAGAACTTGGCGAACCACTGGCGAGATGCTTGTTTCAAACCGTACAATAACTTATGAAGGCAGCACACCAAGTTTTCCTCCCCCTATCGCCAAAGCCCTGGCAGCAAAGACATATATATTTCTTCAGCTAAGTTGCCGTGAAGAAAGGTATTGTTGACGTCCATTTGATGAAGCGACCAGCTATGAGCTGCAGCCAACGCAAGCAAGCAGCGAACTGAGATGATCTTGGCAGTGGGGGAAAAGGTGTCCTGATAATCTATACCTTCTAGCTGAGTGAAGCCCTTTGCGACCAATTGGGCTTTGTACCTCTCGATAGACCCATCTGAATGGTGTTTAATTTTATACACCCATCTGTAGCCAATAAGTGTCTTGCCGGCAGGTAGTGGAGTGAGAGACCAAGTGCCATTGGCTTGGAGAGCCTGCAATTCGGAACGCATTGCTTCCTGCCACTTAGGATGAGCGGCAGCTTCTGAATAAGACCTGGGTTCCGTGACATTACTGATTTTAGAAACAAAAGATCGATATGCAGGCTTATATTTGTAATATGAAACATAATTGGCCAGTGGATAGCGTGTACCTTTGGTTGGACCTGGCATTAAGGAGGTCGATTGGTCGGAGCAAATGTTGGAGCAGACATAGTCATTGAGCTTGACCGACGGACTGGTTTGGCGGCTAGAGCGACGAAGTGGAGTGGGTTCGGGATCGGGTTCAGATGAGAAGAGAGGTGACTGTGGAGACGGATTGGGGAGGGGGTTTGATCAGGATTCCAGCACCAGAGAGGGTGAAGTGTATGGTGGTGATGGACTTTCAGAGACAATGAGAGGATGGGTCGCAACGATCAATTGGGTCATAACGATCGAGCGGGTCGGAGTGAGCAGAAGGCTTGGGGCGGTGCGCGTATGTGCGTAATGGCCGGACGATGGGTAGATGGTGGTTTTGACAGAGGAGATGAGGCAGGCGCGGGTTATAGATTTGGAGAAGAAGGAGGCGCGACTATATGATTGGGAGGTGATGAGTCATAAAATGCATCTAAACAATACTTAATTGTTAGCATTTTAGGGTTGATCGAGGTTGGAATTACACTTTTATACCTTAATAACTCTAAAGTGTTATTCTTGAATCGTTGACTTATTTCAGTGCATTTTCAGGTATCATTTTAAACATGAGGCTTCAATGAATACTCGAGTGAGATAATGGTCGCGGCAGAGCCAAGATGAAGAGAAACCAAGAAAGGAGTTTCACTAAATTGCCAGAATTACCCGTGCAGATCAATCATCTTTGCAGATTAAACTGTATTGATACAGGAAGAACCAGGAGATGAGCCATATATACTTAGAAAGATCTGGAAGTCTATTTTCGGGAGAATTTTACGGCTCATAAAAAGGATTTTTCTAGAGAAAGTTATGGCAGTTTTAGTAGACACAGGTCAGGCCTCCAGAACAGCATCCACCTAGCGCCGCGCCCCTCACTTTCCAGCGCTGCACCCCTCACTTTCCAGCGCCCACTCGCTCCAAGACCAAATTAGAGCTGCACAATGACATTTTTCAGACCAAAATGCCCCTAACTATTTGTGATCTATAAATACATGCTTAAGGAATGTGCAGCCGGATCATTAAGCAAGGAAGGAGAGATCCAATTTTAGCATTCTTCCAAGTATTATTTGGCTGGAAATCAAGGGGAGAGCATCCATATTGTTCATCCACCTTGAGCTCCATGGCCAACTAATCATCAAAGAAGGGAAAAGGATGAATCCCTAGGGTTTTGTTGTTCCTTATTTCCTGTTCTTGATTCATTTGTATGGATTTATTGTTAAAACATTGTCTATGATTTACCTTTTGATTAAGTAAGAAGGATTTAAGTTCATGTGATAGCTGCACTTTATATTCTTCTTCTTTTAGATTCTCTTAATCCGGTGATTGTATCCTTCTCCTCCATTGACGTTGTTTGGATGTGATTGATTTTGGTAGATTTATCTTATTGATTGTCCATTACTGCGATATTGTTATTGTGATATGTTGTCGTTTCTTGATAATCTTTAAGATCGGTCATATGTGCTTAAATCAAAATCAATGAGTGATTTGTAGCAATTACGTTAGTTTATAAATGTGCTTGATTGAATATTTTCTGATTGCTTGTTTAGGATGTGAAACTTGCAATCGAGATAAAACAATTGAATCGAGAGTGGAACAAGGCAACAAACCTAAGGAGGATTCCCGGAACCTTGTTATTTCTTATTTATATTTCGTTATATTTACACAACTCTTTCACACAATATTTCATTATCAAAACTCATATTCTTTCATCTAATCATTATCGTTAGTGTTAAAGTTTACACCTTCTTTTGTAATTAGCTTGTTTCTCTGTGGAATCGACACCCCAAAGTTGTACTACAATAACCGCATTATACTTTGGGCGTAATCAAATTTTGGCGCTGTTGCCGAGGAAACGAGCTTAAGTACAAGGAAGCTTGTCAACTTTGACTGTGACGGTAGAAGAATTGTAAATATTTTTCTTTCCAGCAGTTTGTAATTACGGTAATATTGTTCCTTTATCTTTGTTTTGATTTTCTAATTTTCTTTTATTATTATGTTTTATTTATTTTATTTCCCCTTTAACTCAATTGGTGTATGCTTAGACCGAGAGATTCGAGAGGTAGATTCATTAGAGGACCTGAAATAGAGTTACCCTCTCCTTTCACGTCTGTTAGTGAAACCTTGCCTAAATCAAACCATAGTGCACCCCCACACGAGAATTTAGAGGATTTTGTTAACATGACTGATAATCCTTATGAGAATGTTGCTAGGACACTTCAGGATTACCTTCACCCTACACGCACAGCCACACCATCATGCATCATGTTTCCAGCCAATACTCGCCAACTAGATTTTAAAACAGAGATGATACAATTACTCCCTACTTTTCATGGCTTGGATAATGAAAACCCATATGTGCACATTAAAGAGTTTGAGGAAGTAGTCGCGACTTTTCGTAATCAAGATGAAACTGATGACATTGTTAGGCTTAAGTTCTTTCCTTTCGCTTTAAAGGATAGAGCTAAGAGTTGGCTATACTCACTAAGACCACGATCTATTGGGTCGTGGACTGAGATGACTCGAATTTTCTTTAATAAATACTTTCCTCAACACAAGACCAATGCTTTAAAAAGACAAATCTCCACCTTTGCACAAAAGGACAGCGGGACTTTGTATCAGTCTTGGGAGAGATTTAAGGAGTTGTTGAGTATGTGTCCTCACCATGGGTATGAGAATTGGCGTTTAGTGAGCTATTTCTATGAGGGTCTTACCTATAGAGAACGCCAATTTGTAGAGATGATGTGTAATGGTGGTTTCTTAGAGAAAGATCCTGATGAGGCCATAGAGTACCTCAATGAGCTTGCTGAAAAAGCTCACACTAGACTGGACCTAGTGCTACTGAGAGTACAAATAGGTCACGACCTATAGAGAACCCTGTTGTTATTTTTCTAAGGTTCAAACAGGTCCAACCATGGTTTTAAAATGGTTAAAGTCCAAACCAAAGGTGGAGTATCAAAGTTCAGCAAGTTAGAAGACTGTACACATGTGTGTGCATCAATTTGGAGCAAAGGAAGGCCATGCGCACTAGTGTGCGCACTTCTGCACACAATCAGGGAAGTGTGCGCACAGCAGCAGCATCAGCATGTGCCATGGCGCCCAGCAACCAGCACCATGGCATCCAGAATGGTGTGTTGTAGGACCACATCAGCATCATGGCACCCAGCATCCAGCACCATGGCATCCAGAATGGGGTGCTGTAGGACTGCATCAGCGCCATGGCGCCCAAAAGCCAGCACCATGGCGTCCAGAAGGTGTCCAAAGGTGCCCTGCCCAGCGCCATGGCGGCCCCTGTTGAGCGCCTAGGCGCCAGGCAAAGGGCTGCACACATGGACAGCCTATTTTAAGACCCTTTTAAGTGCGTGAATGCAAGGATAAAATGCCCAACACCACTTGGGAAGTGATGAAGGGCTATGATTAAATGGAGATCATGATCAAAGGGTGGAAATTGATTCACAAGAATGTCCAAGAAGTGAAAGGCTATAAAAGGGGTTCTCAAGCCTCATTTTCACTAACACAAAACATATAGAATACAACACATACAAGAAACTCTTTGAGATCAATTATAATACAAGAGAGAATTGTGTGAGAGACATAAACACAAGAGGGACTCTTTATAGTGACGCTGGTTGTAAACAAGAGAGAGCAGTATAGAGAGAGAGCATTACATCTTCTTTCTTCTCTTCTTGGTTTCTTTAAGAACTTGAGCTTCTTGAAGGGGATTGTTGTAACTTGTAAGAACCATTTGATTAGTGCAGAGAGTTCGGAGGAACTCACGGGGATGTAGGCACATTGCCGAATCTCGAATAACAAATTGTTTGTCTTCTTTCTTTCTTTGATTTTCTGTTTTTGTGTTCGATTGCTGAATTCTTTCTACAAGTCATTCTAGACTTGGGTGTTTGGAAGATCACCACCTGGGCATCTTGTCAAGGTGATTTCCAACAAACCCAAATGGTGGTGGAATTTACCATCTTAGGGAAGAGGATAACCTTAAGGCCAAGGTCGAGATGCTCACTAGGGAACTAGAGGTATTAAAGACTAAAAGTTCAAAGCCAACACACGTGGTTAATCATGCAAAATCTTTTGAACCATGTTTTGTGTGTGGCGGGGTAGATCATCTTGTCCAAGAGTGTCCCACGTTTGCTGATATGAGAGGGATGTATAAGTAACAATGTAATGCCTTAGGCATGTACACGAAGCCTTCTACACCCTTCTCTAATATCTATAATCCGGGATGGCAAAATCACCCCAATTTCAGCTGGAAGTCTGAAAACCAGCAGCTTGCACAACCCCCTGCACCTTATCATGAACCATATCATGCACTTGTATCTTCTAGGAGTCCTTTAGAAAACACTTTGCATGCTTTTATTGAGGCACAGGGTAAGACTAATCAAAGGCTTGAATCTTTAATTATGCAGGTTATTGAAGAACATAAAGAGATAAAGAGCCAAGTATCCAAGCTGACGAGCTACTTGAGTGTGACTGAGCGAGGTAAGTTCCCTTCTCAAGCTCAGTCCACATCCTATGGTCAGCACCTAGAGCACCAGAATAAAAAGGAGGTGAATGTCATTGAGACACTTAGTGGTAAGTCGTTACACATCCTAACAACGAAAAAATCTGAGGATGTGGACAAGAACCACCAAGTATACATGATTGACTCATTCATGGAAAAGGTCCATCACCTTAATCCATTAGAATCCACCCTCACCCATGGCTTCACAAGAGCATATATCGAGCCAGAATCCGCAGATGTTACTGATAACATCCTTAAGGCCTCTCTGAAGCACACAAGCACTAAATTCAACAGTAAAGCAGTTGCTGGTGCATTCAACTCATGCTTGTCTAGGAGAGAATAAGAGTGTCTCGCTGAAGACGTAAAACTTAGCGCTCATGGGAGGCACCCCATAGCATATCCTTTTATTTTTATTGTTATTGTTTTTCATAATTCTTTTTCTTGTTTATTATTAGTATTTTGTTGTTTCTAGTTTTACTTTCGTATTTCTTTTTCTGGGACAAATATACGAAGCAGTTCAAATGGTGGCGCACAATTTTCAGCTTTTGTGCACTTTTGGCTACAAAGGGAGTTTCCTTATCTTTTTCTTTCACATTGAGGACAATACCTACTTTAAGTTGGGGGTGGAGGAAACATATTCCTATTTTTCATGTTTTTCATTGAACTGCTTGGTGTCATTTTACCTTTTTGTTTGTTTTTAGCATGCTTTGTGTTAACCTTGGAGTTAATTCATATGTCGATGATATGAGCCTAATTGAGATAGTATATAGCGTTTAGAAGAAGTTAAATCTTGCTTCGTGCTTCGCTTTGAGAATAAATTAAGTGTCAATCTTTCTTTGGTTTGAGACTCTGGTTTGTGGTAAGATTGCATTATTAGTCTAAAGCATTTGGAGAAGTTTTATGTGCGATTGTTTTGTGAATACTTTTGCGGTCTCTACAAGCTCTAAAACTTATTTTATATTCACTTGAGGCGAAAATCATAGAATGCACATTACTTAGGATATGATGTAGGCCAATTTTGGACCGTTTGAGACTTTTTAAACTTACCCTTGTTATATTTATTGCTAGTCACCTATTTGAGCCTTTTTCTTGAAAAGAAAAAAAATTGAGCCTTGTTTCTTTCGATAAACCATTTACTTACCTTCATGAGCCTAAAAATATTTTATCTTTACCTTTCTTTT
The DNA here is from genome assembly GCA_023935145.1 of Bretschneidera sinensis. NCBI lineage: Eukaryota > Viridiplantae > Streptophyta > Magnoliopsida > Brassicales > Akaniaceae > Bretschneidera > Bretschneidera sinensis. Next base: position 160,779,067 of record CM043698.1, read on the forward strand.
AAAAGAACATTAGTTATACATATGTTGTGAGAAGCACTTAAAAGCAATAAGGGTGGAAATATGAGAAAATATTACTACCATAACCCAAGTACATTAAAAGAGATAAGTTGGGGGTTGTAGAAAAGAAAACAAAAGAATGAAAGAGGAGGTGAATGGTCTTATTCCAAAAAAAAATAAAAGAAAAAAATGAATTATGGCAAAGAAAGAAGAAAAACAAATGGTGATTTATTGCGAGAAATGCTCGAAAAAAATGGTTGAAAGAGTTGGGTGTTGAAATAATGTTATCTTGTGCTTAAAGTGGTTGTGTTTAAATTAAGAGACTTAGTTCTTTTATTTGTTTAAACTTTCCCATTCTTTCTTGACCTTTACTCTAGCCTAACGTTATAAGCTTATTAAAGACCTATTGATCCGATGTAGTGTGATTTTTCTACATAGTGGAGAGTGATTTGATAAGTGAGCTTATAGAGCTTGATTTGTGATTGATATCACACAATTTAATATGTTTTTAGAGGCCAAGACTTGTATTCATGCTATATTGTGCATAAAATCATCCGGGTGTTCGGACTAATGTATTGTGGTAAGATGGATGTTAAGAGTCGATAACGATTTTAAGGTTGACATTTGGATTATTCTTGGACTTGAGTGATATTTAATGATTCTATATGTTGTATGTTATGCATGATTCTTGAGACAAATATTTTTGAATCACTCTTGGTTAACGCCAGCATTGCTGTATTTTACTTTGATTTCTAAATAAAGAATTCATTTCATGTCTTTCGCTTGAATTGCTAGGGACTAGCAATAAGCTAGTTGGGGGTTGTGATGAGTGTCATAAAATGCATCTAAACAATACTTAATTGTTAGCATTTTAGGGTGAGGAAAATTCTAAATGAAATGACCAGAAAACCAGCTACCTTCATTTTATTGACGAAACAAACCTTCTACGTAACTCCTCAATTCGCCACCAACAAACACCTGAGGGCTGAGAAGCTGTTTTTGGTGTGTAACATTACACAAACCATAAACTCCATACAATTGAACCCTTTTTGTCCTCCAAACAATCTCAGATGATGAAAACCCTAATTGTTGTCAACAATTTTAAGTATTCAAACCCTCAAATCCCACCTTCAATTCTCCTTTTTCTATTTTCCCTCACTTTCTCGAGAAAATCAAAAATTCCTTCACTTTCACCACAGGAAATGCTTGTACAATCCCAAAACTTTGAACTTATCTGCTTTCAAAGCTTTTTATGCTTCTATCTCAGCGAGTTACGGTGGGTGGGACGATTTGGGATTCAGCGGTGACTGGGTCAACTCTGGTGAGTCAGATCAATTGCGTAGTTTTCTGGCTTCTACAGGAATTGATGATAAAAAGTATGTCTTAATGTTTCTATTAGGGCTAGTTTGTGCTTTTACTATTTCTAGGGTTAGGATTTCTTCAATTATTGTGTTTTCGGCTTCTGTTTTGGTCTTTGCCATTGGGTTTTCGTTTGGGTTTATTCATGGTGAGAGTTCTAATGAAAGTGGAAGTAAGAGAAGGTCAAAAGAAGAAGTTGGTAGGGTTTATATTGAGAAGTTGTGGAATTTTGTTGATTTTTTTTTATGGATTCGATGTTAAAGTTAGTAATTTGAAGAATGATGTGCAAAGAGCTATTGATACTAGTAGAATCACGGTGGGTGATTTGGAGAATCATGTTAATGTAATGGAATCTATGGGATCATTGGCTTTGAATGCTAGAAATGCTGTTGAGGCTTCCATTGATAATGTGGGGAACTCTAGTGGTGTATCAATAGAAAACCCGAAGCCAAGTAGAAGAAGGAAAGAGCCTGGTGATGTTAGGTTTGAGTTTATGCAGTTTATTGCCGGCTTGTTTGGAGAAAAATCAGTTAAGTTGAAGTATAATAAAGTAAAAGATAATATCAATCAAGTAGAAAAAGGAAATAGCCTTACAACACAATTAACATAGGCTAAACAACCAAAGACACGATGATGAGAAGAAAAAAAAGGTGGTTTTGAGTATAGAAGTTCAAAAGGAGTTTTGAAAGAGAGAACCGGAGAAGGGAGTCGATTGATGATGTGTACAGCAATAAGAGCACACTCCCCCCCAAAATTAGGTAGGGAGTTGAGCTTGAAATTTCAAAGCTCAAGCTATTTGTAAGATGTGACACGATGCTTGTGTTCCACAACCCCATTTTGTTGAGGCGTGTAAACATAAGAATGCTGAAAAACAACACCATTATCTTGGAAAAAAGAACGAAGTGAGATAAATTCCCCACCATTGTCACTCCGAAAAGTCTTACTATGAGACTCAAATTGAGTGAGAACATAACTGAAGAATCATTTTAAAAACGATTTTGCTTCATCTTTGTGTCGCATCAAGAAAATCCATGTGAAACGTGTATGAATAGTAAGAAAGTAATAAGCACCAGAAAGAGAAGGGTGTCGATAACGACCCCAAATGTTACAATGAATTATCTCAAAAGGTTTTAATGAAGAAACTTCACTAGGACTGAAAGGTAAACGACTCTGCTTAGCCAAATGACATATAGGGCAAGCATTATTGGACTGAACAAAAAAATTTTAAAAATTCTTGGTAATGAAACTTAAACGAGGAGGTGATACATGGCCTAAGCGATTATGCCAGAGATCGGTGGATGATATGGTGAGATTGCAAGCTGGTCGGCTTGTGGGTGAGAAAAGTTGGTCACTGATTTCTTCATCGCTAGTGCCACCAAATAGTATAGTCTGTCAAGTTGTTTACCCAAACCAATCATCCTCCTCGTAGCCAAATCCTACAAAATACACCAATAAGGGGAAAAAGTTACTAAACAATTCAGGCCTCTCGTCAGACGACTAACTGACACCAAATCAACTTTGAATGTAGGTACACATAGCACATCATGCAAATTATAGACGGAATTCAGAGGCAATGATCCTTTTGCAACAATATTAGCTTTTTCTTCGCTAGGCAGTAGTACAGGAGGCAACGAGCAATTTTTATCTTTGTGGAAAAATAATTTAGATGATGAAGAAATATGATCCGTCGCCCCGCTATCAAGAATCCAACTGCGGGAATCGACTTTAGACAAACCTGGCTTAGTTATGACATTTACTTGAGAGCTAGATCCTTCATTTTTGTCGTCAAGAAGTGATAAGAGCTGCTTCAATTGAGCCTCCGAAATCCCAACAACTTGGTTTCCATCTTCTTTAGAAAAGCCCTCGGACACATGATTAGCTGCAGGCTTGTTATTGTTGCTGAGTCTTGGGCCTGAATTATACTTTGCTTTTGGATGGCTCGTTGGATACCCATGTAGCTCATAACAAGTTTGGACCCAATGGCCCAATTCTCCACAGTAGGAACAATGAGGGTGTCCTCTTCTAGAGCCAAAACGACGCCTGACTTGGTCAAATCGGCATCCTCCACTGAAATTCTCTTGCGACTTCTCTTGCGATCGGAAATCTTGTGACCCATATGGGCGGTCGGACCGCTCGGACCTCCCTGTACCTGCCGATGGAGCGGGTTTGCTGCTGTTGCTTCGAACCACCATGGCGGCACTGCCGACAGAATCACTTGCAGCGTGCGTTGAGCTCAGGAGATGTCGTTTTTCTTCTTGAAAGACAAAGGAATATCTTGGCGAACTGAAGGAAGGGGATTCATCAGGAGGATTTGTTCACGAATAGCACTATAAGAATCATTCAATCCCATCAGAAATTGCATCAATTTTTGTTGATCTTGTTGTGCCCCATGTACTGCATCGTTGTAGGAAGCTAGTTGATCCCATAGGCCCTTCAATTTTGCGTAATAGATAGAGACAGAGAGTTGTTCTTGTCGAAGACATACAATATCTCGTTGAATCTCAAAGATGCGAGGTGCATTGCTTTGAGAGAATCGCTCACGAAGATCTTCCCAAACTTCATGAGCAATAGAGTAATAGATTACACTGTCTGAAATTTCCGGACTGAAAGTGTTGACGATCCAAGAGTGGACCATATCATTACACCGAGACCAAGCCGCATAACCTTCAGGATCAGCTTTCTCTGAAGAGGCTTTGATTGAGCCATTGATAAAACCTAGCTTGTTTTTGGAATTTAAGGCCAGAGTCATAGCCGTTTTTCCAAGTAGAATAATTGTCTCCATTCAAGGGTTTGGAAATCAAAACCAAACCCGGATGATCTGAATGATGAGTGAAATAGGGATTTGAGAGATTCGCCTTTGAAGAATATGTAGAAGTGCTGGGATCAGCAATTTCCTTGCCAAGGACAAGAGGCGTTGGTGGTACTTCATCATTGGCCATGATAGCTGAAAATGAGAGATACTACACAAGAGATTGGAGTGCAGCGATGGGTCAGGATCTTGGTCTTGCTCTGATACCATGAAAAGATGAAAGAAAGATTGAATTTGCTGGAATGATGATTATTGATACTGAATCGTGTATTTGTACAGGGAGATTTCTAATCATTCCTACAAGTCAGAAATCAGTTACTACATTATAGGTTGTCTAGCTATAAGTCAGGTATTACAATAGGAAAGCTAATATACACAGATCATCTATTCTTAATATGGAAGATATGAAAGTATGACTTCCTACCATGTAGTTAATACCTCAATTTGTATCGAAATAAAATCATGGAAATAGGTGCCTGAACCAAATGATATCATCAGCATCTTGAAGGAGGAAACCAACTAAAAGGGAATACAATATGAAGAAAAACATTTCAGCTCAATGGATTCTGATAACATGCATGTATGTGTATCCAGAAATCAAATCCATTTAATAAATGCTGGCATTGGAATGATTACCACCTAACAAGTTCTAACATGAGACATGTATAGCATGGAATACTATGCATGCAAATATTCACACAGATCATAATTTGAAAAGTTTGTTTTTGCCCTGCTGCCCATAATTCACCCTATCCTCTTCTTCTTCCTCTTCCTCCTACCCCCCCTCCCTCTATTCTTCCTACTGCAAGTCACATTGCAAGTTCTACATATACCCAAATTTTTGGTCTGACCGGTAAAATATCTGCAAAGACATAGACTGTTGTAGTTAAGAATTAGTTAGCACATCAATTAAGACAGAGAAATAAAAAGATGCATGTTATAGTTAATAGAAACTTAGGAAATGAAAAATTGACGAGCTAACACAAATGCTGGGGAACTTTACAATTAAAATACAGTAAACAAGATAAAGTAGTAACTTGATTGGAGAGAAAACATTAAAATATAACACTTGGTTTGTAAATAGATAAATAAACTAAAACACCTAAAACAAATAATTACCGTTTAAAATTTTACCAATGAGCCATTGTTCAGTTGCTCCCCATGAATATGCCATCGAATGTCAGGTCCTCTGGTGGTCTATAAGATAAGAAGCTTTAGCCTTTTCTCTAATGTTCCTCACAAAACCAATTCCTGCCTTGACCCTTTTGTAATTTCAGCTCCCATTACAAATCAATTGTCATAGTTTTCTGAGATATAATACTCTCTATTTCTGAAGTTTGTTAGGCATGTTTCTGCACAAGTAACACTGAAAAGATGAGAACTACCTTCTGCATCCTATATTATGCTAGCTCTTAAGCATTCCTTTAAAAAAAAATCTGATAAGGTAAAAAAATCCTTCGGTTCTACTGTTTAACTATTGAAGTGTACTCAATTTCTGCATTTGCACAGGGTTCACAAAGTCAATAAAAAGAGAGTCATATCACATCTATATTGTTGTGGACAAATAGAGATAGACATATCACATCTACTTTGTTTAGGACACTGAGGGATTTAGCGACACTTTCAGCCCCATTAGGAAGTTATTTTGGTTTAATTTCACTCAAGTAATAGGCAAAGTGGATCATATCACATCTATCTTGTTGTGGATAAATAGAGATAGACATATCACATCTACTTTGTTTACGACACGGAGGGATCTAGAGACATTCAGCCAATTTAGGAAGTTATTTTGGTTTAATTTCTCTCAAGTAATAGGCAAAGCAGACCGATTATGAAATTATTTTTAAAAGGGCAGTCTCAACACCCGTTCTATTTAGTACTTCTCTAACAGGTAGAATACTATGTATGATTTTCCATAGGAAATTTTGATGTTTGAATGATAAATGCATATTCCAAATTAAGTTCAAGACCTGTACTGCTTTTCAACCACCTTTTATGGCCAAAATTTCATTTCTTTCATGTTCTTTCAAATCATGATAGAAAGTAGACAAGTTCGCCAATATATTAAAAGTGGATTCATTTCTCAGGTCTTTTCATAAAATACTTCAATATTATTCCCTAGAAACCAAAGGCAAGGTAAAGTTATTTGCAAATTGCAATTAGAATACTGAATAGCTTCATTAAAAGAGGATAGTTCTTTAACAAAGAAAAAGCAAAGCATTAAAAAAAACAAATTGTTAATGTTAATAGTGAGTTATGGATATTCCTAACAACATATGAACTGCAAAACAAAAATTTCAATTACCCTACAGTAATCTTATGTGAAACTGGAACATTAAATCCAATCCAAACGTTGAAACTTTTCTCTATAAGTTGCCTCCATGGCTCTCATCCAGACTTCAAACTGTCCACTGACTGAAGCTTCAGATGAAGTTGAAGCTTAGTTTCCTTGAAAAAACAAGTAACTCTACAACAGTAAGAAAGCATAACAGAGGCATATGGAGGCAAAACTACGCCTCTTTAACTTGTTCCGCGCAAATGAATAGGGTATATGTATTCATGAATATCATGCTTCTGCTTACCAAGGATTCAGAAACTACTAGTTTATCCTGAATCTAGTGAATCATTTTGCAAAAAATATTTTTTTTTTTTTCATCTTAGAGAAGGATGATTTGTTTTGTGTATTTTAATCGGTGCACAAAAAATTACAATAATTTAATATCAAGAAATATTGGGATTTGAAGTTAATGTGAAGGAAGAATTGAAGCAGTCTGTAGAAGAGTGATTTCTGATGGACATGTCTTGGATAACTAGAGGGGGAAACGGTACCATTAAAATGAAGCAAAATTTGAAACATAAACCAAGTTCAGTATCTAAGTAAAAGATTGAACTTTTGACAAAATAAATGGATAAGATAAGTGACTAAGATGACCCATATATGAAGAATTCAGACCTGGGGTACAACAAGAAAGGAAACTACAAAGAAAACTAGTTTAAATAATACTAACAATTTAAATCATAGAAATTCAATAGCCATATAAATACCAAAGATCTAAATTAAAAAATTAAAATCTAATACTTAATTCATCAACCCTAGACCATACTACTAGACATTGTCTACCAAGAAAACTCCAGATTAACACCCCAGGCATTACAAGCTCCACAATGTTTGCTCGTGTTAATCGAATTTTCTCTTTCTTTCCTACAATTTGTAATACAATTTTATCCATTTTATGGCTAGTGATGTCGAAGGTGGAATTTAACATGACACAAATGAAATACACTTTCGTCCAAGTGAAAAATGTGGTGGTCATGAAAAATCAAAATTTGGACGAAAATTGCCATTTTAGAAGGTTATAGCTCACTTTTTTTTGTGTTTTTTGCTAAAATAGTTACAATGATTATTTCTTTTTTAAAATTTGCCATGAACTAGGTTTCAAAAAGTTACATCAAAATCATAGAGATAATTTCCCAAAATGGAGCCCTGGAGTCCAAATTATACCATCGGGAAGTTTTGCTCGTGTTGATCGAATTCTCTCCCTCTTTCCTACAATTTTTAATGCACTTTTATTCTTTTTTATGGCCGGTGACCTCGAAAGTTGAGTTTAACATGATCTATTTGAAATACACTTTCTTCCAAGTGAAAAATGAATTAATCATTTTTGTAGGTTATTGCTCATGTTTTTTGTGCATTTTCACTAAAATAGTTATGATAGTCATTTCCTTTGAATATTTGCCATGAACTAGTTTTCAAAATTTTACATCAAAACTAAAATGAAAATTTCCCAAAACAAAGCCCTGAAAGTCAAATTATACTTTCTAGATGTTTTGTTCTAGTATCGAGATCTCTCTCTCGTTTCTACAATTTGTGATACACTTTTATCATATTTTTTATATCGAGTGATGTCGAAGGTGAAATTTAACATGATCTAAGTGAAATATGCTTTGGTCCAAGTGAAAAATAGAATGGCCAAGAAAAATTAAATTGTTGAAGAAACTAACCATTTTCGAAGGTTATATATAGCTTATGTTTTTTGTAAATTTTTGCTAAATTAGTTATGATGGTCATTTCCTTTGAAAATTTGCTGTTAACTAGGTTTCAGAAAGTTACATTGAAACCAATGGGATCATTCCCCGAAATGGAGTCATGAAGGCCAAATTATACCCTCGAGAAGTTTTACTCATGGACTCAAAAGTGGAATTTGACATAATTTAAGTGAAATACACTTTGATCCAAGTGAAAAATAGGAAGGTGAAGAAAGGTCAAATTTTGGAAGAAACTGACTACTTTTGAATGCTATAAAGCTCACATTTTTTTGTGCATTTTCACTAAAATAGTTATATTTATCATTTCATTAGAAAATTTTTCACGAACCAAGTTTCAAAAAGTTACATCAAAACTAAAGGATAATTTCCCAAAACGGAGCCCTAAAGGCAAAATTTTACCCTTCAAAAGTTTTGCGCATGTTAATCGAATTCTCTCCCCCTTTCCTACAATTTGTAATGCATTTTTATCTAATTATTTTATGGCTAGTGACCTCAAAAATATAATTTAACATTATATTAGTGAAATACAATTTTGATTCAAGCAAAAAATGGGATGATAAAGAAAAATCAAATTTTGGAAGAAACTGTCAATTTTCGAAGGTTATATAGCTCATGTTTTTTGTGCATTTTTTGCAAAAATAGTTATGATGATAATTTCCTTTGAAAATTTGCCTCGAATTAGGTTTCAAAAAAATACATCAAAACCAAAGGATCATTTCATAAATCGGGGCCCTGAAGGCCAAATTATACCCTCTAAAAGTTTTGCTCGTGTTAATTGAATTCTTTCCCTCTTTCCTACAATTTGTAATGCATTTTTGTCTATTTTTTTATGGTTGGTGACCTCGAAAGTTGAATTTAACATGATCTAAGTGAAATACATTTTCTTCCAAGTGAAAAATGCGATGGTCAAGAATAATCAAATTTTGGGAGAAACATGCCATTTTCAAAGGTTATAGCCCACGTTTTGTGGGTAGTTTTGCTAAAATAGTTGTGATGATCATTTCCTATGAATATTTTCCACGAACTAGGTTTCAAGAATTTACATCAAAACCAAAAGAATAATTTCCCAAAACAAAACGTTGGAGGTGAAATTATAGCCTCCACAAGTTTGCTCGTGTCAATCGAATTTTCTTCCCTTTTCTTACAATTTGTAATATAGTTTTGTACTTTTATATGTTGGTGACATCGAAGGTGGAATTTAACATGATATTGGTGAAATATACTTTCTTCCAAGTAAAAAATATGGTGATCAAGAAAAAATAAATTTTGGACGAAATTGGCCATTTTCGAAGGTATAGCCCATGTTTTTTGGGCGTTTTCGCAAAAATAGTTACAATGATCATTTCTTTTGAAAATTTTCCATGACATAAGTTTCAAAAAGTTAATTCAAAATCGAATGGATCATTCCCAAGATAGAGACCTGAAGGAGAAATTATACCTTCCAGAAGTTTTGCTCATATTAATTGAATTCTCACTCTCTTTCCTACAAATTGTAAAGCACTTTAACCTATTTTTTGACGGATGATGACCATAAATGTGGAATTTAATATGATCTAAGTGAAATATGCATTGGTCCATGTTAAAAATGGGATGGTCAAGAAAAAACAAATTTTGGAAGTAACTGGCCATTTTCGAATGTTATTGCTCAGTTTTTTGTGCATTTTTGCTATAAAAAATTATGATAATTATTGCCTTAGAAAATTTGTCACGAACTAGGTTTTAAAAACATATATCAAAACCAAAGAATCATTGCCCAAAACGAAGCCCTGGAAGACAAATAAAACTCTTAATAAGTTTTGCTCCTGTTAATCTAATTCTTTTCATCTTTCCTACAATTTGTAGTGCACTTTTATCCTAATTTTGATGGCTGGTGACCTCAAAAGCCCAATTTAACATGATCAAAGTGAAATACGCTTTGGTCCAAGTGAAAAATGAGATTATCAAGAAAGCTCAAATTTTTTAAGAAACTGACCATTTTCAAAGGTTATATAACTCATGTTTTTTTTATATTTTCACTAAAAGAGTTATGATGGTCTTTTTTCCTTCGAAAATATACCACGAACTAGGTTTTTAAAAGTTATATTAAAACCAAAGGATAATTTCCCAAAACGAATCACTGAAGGCTAAATTACACCCTCTAGAAGTTTTGCTCATGTTAATAGAATTCTCTTCCTCTTTCTTAAAATTAGTAATGCACTATTATCCTACTTTTTTATGGTCGGCGACCTCAAAAGTGGAATTTAACACGATCTAAGTTAAGTACACTTTTTTTCCGAGTGAAAAATATGATGGTCAAGAAAAATCTATTTTTTGACTAAAATGGTTATTTTCTAAAATTATAGCTCACGTTTTTTTGTGTATTTTTGCTAAAACACTTACGATGATTATTTCCTTTGAAATTTTTCCATGAAATAGGTTTTAAAAAATTACATCAAAATTAAATAAATAATTTTCAAAACAGAGCCCTAAAGGCCAAATTATACCCTTTAGAAGTTTAGCTTGTGTTAATCGAATTCTTTCCCTCTTTCCTACAAATTGTAATTCGCTTTTGTACTATTTTTTTTTATGTTTGGTGACCTTGAAAGTGGAATTTAACTTTATCTAAGTGAAATATGCTTTGGTCCGAGTGGAAATTGGGATGATCAAGAAAATTCAAATTTTGGAAAAAAACTGGCCATTTTCAAAGGTGCTCACATTTTTTGTACATTTTCGCTAAAAATGTTATGACGGTTATTTCCTTTAAAAAGTTGCCACAAACTAGATTTCAAAAAGATGCTTGAAAACCAAAAGGATCATATTCCAAAACAAAAACCTGAAAGCCACATTAAACTCTCAAAATGTTTTGCTCATGTTAATCTAATTATCTTCATCTTTCCTACAATTTGTAATGCACTTTTATCCTAATTTTGGTGATTGGTGACCCCAAAAGTGCAATTTAACATGATCTAAGTGATATACGCTTTGGTCCAAGTGAAAAATGGGATTGTCAAGAAAATTCAATTTTTTTGAAGAAACTAACCATTTTCGAAGATTATATAATTCATGTTTTTCGTAAATTTTCGCTAAAATAGTTATGATGCTATTTTCATTTGAAAATTTTTCACGAACTAGGTTTCAAAAAGTTGCATCAAAACCAAACGGATCATTTCCCAAAATGGATCCCTGAAGGCCAAATTATACCCTTAAGAAGTTTTGCCTTTGTTAATCAAATTCTCTTCCTCTTTCTTACAATTAGTAATGCACTATTATCCTATTTTTTTATAGTCAGTGATCTCGAAAGTGAAATTTAACATGATCTAAGTGAAATACACTTTTGTCCAAGTGAAAAATGTAATGGTAAAGAAAAATCAAATTTTTGGCTAAAATGACCATTATCTAAGGTTATAGCTCACTTTTTCTACATTTTTCGTTAAAATACTTATAATAATTATTTCCTTTGAAAATTTACCATGAAATAGGTTTCAAAAAGTTACATCAAAATCAAATGGATAATTTCCCAAAACAGAGTCCTGCATACCAAATTATAACCTCAGGAAGTTTTACTCGTGTTTATCCTATTTTTTAGTGGTTGGTGAGCTCGAAAGTGGAATTTAAGTTAATCTGAGTCAAATATGTTTTGGTCCAAGTGAAAACTGGGATAATCAAGAAAAATCAAATTTTGGAAAAAAATGATCATTTTTTAAGGTTAAAGCTCACGAATTTTTTTGTGCATTTTGACTAAAATAGTTAGGATAGCCCTTAGAAAATATGCTACAAACTAGGTTTAAAAAAAACCATCAAAACCAAAGGATAATTTCAATAAACAGAGCCATAAAGGCCAAATTATATCCTCAAGAAGTTTTGCTCTTGTTAATCCAATTTTCTCACTATTTCCTACAATTTGTAATGCATTTTTTATCCCTTTTTTTATTGCTGATAACCTCAAAAATTGAATTTAACATGATCTAATTGAAATACACTTTGGTCCAAATGAAAAATGGAATGATGAAGAATAATCAAATTTTGGAAAAAACTAGCCATTTTTGTAGGTTATTATTGCTCACGTTTTTGGTGCAATTTCGCTAAAATATTTATGATGGTCATTTCCTTTGAAAATTTGCCACGAACAACATTTCAAAAATTTACATCAAAACCAAAGCAATCATTTCACAAAACAGAGCCCTAAAGGCCAAATTGTATCCTCTAAAAGTTTTGCTAGTGTTAATTGAGTTTCTCTCTCTTTCTTACAATTTGTAATGCACTCTTATCCAATTTTTAATGGCTAGTGACCTCAAAAGTGGAATTTAACATTATCAAAGTGAAATATATTTTTTTTACAAGTGAAAAATGTGAGTGTCAAGAAAAAAAAACAATTTTTGGGATAAGTGTGCCATTTTAGAAGGTTATAGCTCACATTTTTTGTGTATATTCGCTAAAATAGTTTTAATGGTCATTTCCTTTGAATATTTGTCACAAACTAGATTTCAAAATTTTACATCAAAACCAAAAGGATAATTTCCTAAAACGAAGCCCTGAAGGTCAAAATATACCCTCTGAAAGTTTTGCTTGTGTTAATCGCATTCTCTCCGTATTTCATACAATTTTTTATGAACTTTTATCCTATTTTTTACTGCTAGTGACCTTGAAATGGAATTTAACATGACCTTAGTGAAATACGCTTTAGTCTAAGTGAAAAATAGGATGGGCAAGAAAAATCAAATTTTGGAAGAAACTAGCCATTTTTTAAGGTTATATAGCTCATTTTTTTGTGCATTTTTGCTAAAATAGTTACGATGGTCATTTCCTTTGAAAATTTGCCATGAACTAGGTTTCAAAAGGTTATATCAAAATCAAAGAGACAATTTCCCAAAACAGAGCGCGAAAGGCCAAATTATACCCTTCAGAAGTTTTACTCGTGTTAATCGAATTCTCTTCCTATTTCTTACAATTTTTAATGCAATTTTATCTTTTTTTTATGGCTGGTGACCTGAAAGTTGAATTTAACATGATCTACTTGAAACATGCTATTATCCAAGTGAAAAATGTGATGGTCAAGAAAAATCAAATTTTGCAAGAAACATGTCAATTTCGAAGGTTATGCATTTTTTCGAGCATTTTTGCTAAAATAGTTATGATAGTCATTTCCCTTAAATATTTATTATGAAATAGTTTTCAAAATTTTGCATGAAAACTGAAAGGATGTTGTCCCAAAATGAAGCCTTGAAAGTCAAATTATAGCCTTTATAAGTTTTGATCCTGTTAATCCAATTCTCTCCTTCTATCCTACAATTTGTAATACACTTTTATCATTTTTTTTTTACGGTGGGTGACTTTGAAGGTGGAATTTAACATGATCTAAGTGAAATACGGTTTGGCCCAAGTGAAAAATAGGATGACCAAGAAAAATTAAATTTTTGAAGAAATTGGCCATTTTTGTATGTAGCTCACGTTTTTTTTATGAATTTTTGCTAAAATAGTTATGTATGTCATTTCCTTCGAAAATTTTCCATGTACTAGGTTTCAAAACATTACATTAAAACCAATAAGATCACTTCCCAAAACGGAGCTCTGAAGGCCAAATTATATCCTTTAGAAGTTTTGCTCGTGTTAATCAAATCACTTCTTCCTTCCTACAATTTTTAATGCACTTTTATCCTATTGTTTTATGGCTGGTAACTTAGTAAGTGGTATTTAACATAATCTAAGTGAAATACACTTTGGTCCAAGTGAAAAATAGGATGGTCAAGAAAAATCAAAATTTGGAAGAAATTGACCATTTTCAAAGGTTATAGCTCACGTTTTTTGTGAATTTTAAAATAGTTATGATTATCATTTGCTTTGAAAATTTGGAACGAATTAGATTTCAAAAAGTTACATCAAAACCAAAGAATCGCTTCTCAAAACGAAGCCCTGAAGGCCAAATTGTACCCTCTAAAATTTTTGCTCGTGTTAATCGAATTCACTTTCTTTTTCCTACAATTTGTAACACATTTTTATCAATGTTTTTTTATGGCTGGTGATGTTTTTTTATTGCTAGTGACATCGAAAGTGAAATTTAAGAAGTTCAAAGTGAAATACTCTTTGCTCCAATTGGAAAATGGGATGTTCAAGAAAAATCAAATTTGTGAAGAAACTGATAAATTTCTAAGGTTATGTTTTTTGTGCATTTTCACTAAAAAAATTATGTTGGTCATTTCCTTTGGAAAATTTACCATGAACTGGGTTTCAAAAAGTTACATCAAAACCAAAAGGATAATTTCCCAAAATAGAGCCCTGAAGGCAAAATTATATACTCTGAAAGTTTTGCTCGTGTTAATCGAATTCTCTCTCTCTTTCATACAATTTTTAATGCACTTTTATGCTATTTTTTATGGTTAGTGACCTCAAAAATGGAATTTAACATGACCTTAGTGAAATACACTTTTTTCCAAGTGAAAAACTGGATGGTCAAGAAAAATCAAATTTTGGAAGAAACTGGCCATTTTTTAAGGTTATATAGCTCATATTTTTTTTGTGCATTTTTGCTAAAATAGTTATGATGATCATTTCTTTTAAAAATTTTCCACAAACTAGATTTCAAAAAAATTAATCAAAACCAAAGGATCATTTCACAAATTGGATACCTCACGGATAAATTATACCCTCCAAAGGTTTTGTTTGTGTTAATCGAATTCCCTCCCTCTTTCCTACAATTTATAATTCACTTTAATCCTATTTTTTGATGGCTAGTGACCTCGAAAGTTGAATTTTACATGATCTAATTGAAATACGTTTTGGTCCAAATGAAAAATAGTATGGTAAAAAATAATCAAATTTTAGAAGAAACTAATCATTTTTGTTGGTAATAATGACTTTTGTGCATCTTCGCTAACATAGTTATGATAGTAATTTCCTTTGAAACATTGCCACAAAATAGGTTTCAATAAGTTACATCAAAACCAACGTGATCATTTCTCAAAACGGAGCCCTGAAAGCCAAATTATATCCTCTAGAAGTTTTGCCCATGTTAATCAATTTTCTCCTTCTCTCCTACAATTCATAATGCACTTTATTCTATTTTTTTTATGGCTAGTGACCTCAAAAGTGGAATTTAACATGATCTAAGTAAAATCGCTTTCTTCTAAGTGAAAAATGTGATGGTCAAGATGTAGAACCCGATATTTCTTTTAAGCTTTTATAATCTTGTTTTATAATTCAGTTTTTTTTTAGGGATCTCTTAGTAAGAAACTAAAACTTTGGGGGTGTTTAAATAGTAGAAGGAAAATTAAATGAAAGGGCATGTAAATTAATCAAAGAAGAAGGGGAAGGGTAGATTGGTAAAAGGCCAAGTCTTAGAGGTAGTATATAAGGGAAAAGTTGACCTAGAACAGCAAAATATCTCATTTGGCTTGGAGAAATCGGCAGAAGGGAGAGAGGAGAAAGGAAAGAGAGAGGATAGAAAGAAGAAGAAAAAAAAAAAAAACTGGTTCTGTTTTGTTCAGGGGAAGAACAGTCCGTTTTGTTCCTCCGGCTTTTTCGTGCATATTTTGAGGTAATTTCAAAAAATTTCAACTACAAACTTAAAGTAGACTTCTTGATGTTGATTTTTAGCTTTGATTGAGGCCATTTGGATTTAATTTGAGGGATTTATGAATATTTGAAGTTGGGAGAATTGTGCAGAAATTCTAGAAATAATTTGTGTTCTGGGCAGTTTTGTGAGCAGTTTTTCAGCAAGAATTTAAGGTAGTTTTGTGTCCCAACTATTTTTAAGCTAAATTATACTTCCTAAAGTTTATCTAGAACTTTATTTGGGGTGATTTTAATTTAAATTGGTTTAGTTTGAAATATTTGAAGTTGGGAGAAAATTTGAAAGAAATCTGGAAATTTCTGTATTATGGAACTTTGAAAGAAAGTAATAAGAGTGTGTGAAGTTTGAAGATTTTTATGGTGATTATATGTACAAAGTTTGAAGTTTTATTCTTGTATAACATGATTTTTGAGATGGGTATTGTTAGAGAATTTTACTATGGGCTGTAAATTTGAAACCCTTTTAGGAGTTAAAAGAAATTCCTCTAAGTAAGAGACTTTTTCTTGATTGGGAAATTATATTTAGAATGAATACTTTTTACAAGTTTGGATTTGTTGGTAATTACCCTAAGTTAGTGTCTTGGAATTTAAGTCCCATATGAATTGAGAGTTTTATGGAGTAAAGAATGAAGGAAAGAAGGGAAAGAGTGAAAATAGGTGATTAAGGAGAAGAATGAACTTTAGTAGTATTCTCTTTGATTTATATGTGTAAGTAAATGGAACGATTGATTTCTTATTAAGTGTCTAAGTTTTGAATACTATACTCATTGGCTATTTGTATATATAGTTTGCTTTAATTATTAAATGGCATTTCAATAGGTGTGGTGGATGATCGTAGTAAAGGTAAAGAAGTGATCCACGACTAGTATTTGGCGTAAGGTGAGTATTACCCTACTCTTGGTAAGCATGAATGTTAGTGGGGAAATCAAAACAATAAGGTTACATAAGAATTGTAATTTGCTATTTGGATATACTAATTATATTTATAACTATGTGGTAAGATAAGTTAATTATATACTAATGATGAGTTAGTGATTTCAAAACCTTTGTGTTGAATGTTGTGTGATTGTATGGATTGATGAGAAATTGATGATGTTCATCACTTGATTTCATTTCATTTCATGCATTGAAATTTACGGTATGTTATTGAGGGGGGAGTGATGTGTGAGGACGATAGGTCCCTTCCCACAAGGGGTGTAAGGGTACCGAATATATTTGGATGATTGGACCCCGCCCGGATCAAGGGGGGTTCCAAAAAAATTTATTGTTTGTGAAACGTACCGGTACGTGGGGAGACGTCCCCGATGGATTATGAGATAATACATTGTATTGCATCATGCTGCATTGGCATACCATACATAAATTTGAATTACTTAGCCCGTAAGGGGGTATGTGAAATGTTTGGCTGTATTGATAAATTGTGATATTTTGGTTGCCTATGGAATGGCAAATGCAAGTTGGTTGTGGGTTTTATAGGACCGTATTATGATTACTAAGATTATTGTTTTTTCAAAGTGCTAAATGACGAAGTATACAAACAAATAAAGTAGAAAGGAAAAAGAAATAATAATAAGTCATCAACTTTTTCTAACAAGTGATTACATTGTGTAGTGCAAGAACTCGCTGAGCTTTATAGCTCACCCCCCTTCCTCTTTACAACTTTTCAGGTAAGCTTCCAGGTGATTCCAGATTTTAAGTGGTGAAGCTTTGAAGTTCAACGAAGTTTTAGGTGGGACCATGAGTGTCACATGCTCGGTCAAATATTTTTTTTTAAGTGTTATATTGTATATTAGATGTGAAGTTGTAACCGGTTGGCTATGTCTCTTTAGACACCTTGTAAAGCTACAACCTTATAGTTGTAATCTCTATATGATCTTAACTATATATTAAATGTTGTTATGTTGTAGTATATATATTTGTGTGTCCAGGTGCTCAATTCTGAAAGGTAATTGACACCATCTTGAGTGGGCCCGCTTGGGATGGGTCGTTACAATTTTGGTATCAGAGTTTTAGGTTTAAGGTTCTGTAGACTGTAGAAGTCCAATATTTTTGTGTCTAAATGAGTTCTTTTGTATAGGATTTGAGGATGCCTCATGGACCAAAGAGAGGTAGAGTTCGGGGAGGAGGGTGTGCCCAAGGAAGGGGTAGTGTTCCAACTCGTGGGCGTGGACGACCCCCATTACATAGGGTGGAAGAAAATGTTGAACCTGAAATCCCTGAGGGAGAACATGTTGGTAGTGTAACCGGTGCTGCTTGTGGGAATGTAAGAGATGTTTCTATAGTAAAGGAAGAGTTAAGGGAAACTTTAACCCAAGCATTGGGTTGAATTGAGGAGCTAGAGTGTAGATTAGAAGAACAAAACAAGCGAGCTCCAGATTTTCCCGATGAGCATGTAGATGTTCCTGTAGCACATGATGAAACTTTAGGGGAGGATTGATTGAGGCAGGAAATGGAAGGCGATGTATTTAACAGGTTTAACAAGTTGATGCCACCAAGTTTTCGATGTGCTGAAACCCCCCTAGATGCTGAGGCATGGATTAAAAAGATGGAACGTCTTTTTAGGGTACTGCCAGTGTCGGACCGATAAAAAGTCGTGTTTGCATCATTTAAGTTAGAAGAAGAGGCAGTGAATTGGTGGGAGGATATACCTCCTAGATTATCGGGGGACAATGATGAACCTTTGACTTGGGAGAAGTTTAAGAAAGTGTTCTATGACAAGTATTTCCCAGAATCTATTAAGGCTCAAATGGAGAAGGACTTTATTTATCTGAAACAGGGTGTTATATCAGTAACTCAGTATGATTCGAGATTCATTACCCTGTCTAGATTTGTACCAGAATTAATCAACACTGAAGGAAGAAAGTGTAAGAGATTCCTTGATGGTTTAAATTATGAAATTCGTACTCGCCTTTCGTGTTTGGATCATCCAAATTATGCAAGACTGGTGGATAAAGTACTACTTGCCGAGAAAGATATAATGGAGTTGAGGGGACGTCAGGATCGACAAAAGAGGAGCAGGTCAGACAGTGCTAGGGAAAGTGGTTATGGGTTTGGAGTCCGAGGTGGTCATCCTTTTCAGTAGAGTAGATCAGTTTTCCAAGGAGGGCAAAGTATGGGAGGTAAGCTATTGAAGATGAGTCAAGGTCTTCAGAGTGAACCAGCAGCATCTGTAGTACAAAGTTCAGTGGGAGGAATTCCAAGAACTGTAGGACAATCATTTCCTTTAAGAACTCAAGGCAGAGGAGGAAGTGCACAAGGTAGAGGAAGTGGTACAAGGTCAGGAATGAATACTAAAGGATGTTTTCGGTGTGGTCAAATGGGTCACTTATCTAGAGATTGTAATATTAAGTTGTGTCATCATTGTGGATCAGCTGAACATCTTCAAAGGGACTGTCCTGTGTTGCAAAGTGCGGTATGGTTTGTGTGTGGTCAGGGTGGTCATGTGGGAGCAGACTGTTGGTTAAGACTTAAGCCAACTGGTAGTGTGAGTACAACTAGAGGCTCCAGACGGGGCCAAGTGGGTCGAGGCAGTGGGACTGGAGGTGGTAGGAATGGTAGTCAAGGCCGAGGGGTCATGGCAGGCAGAGGAGATGCTAGTCAAGGTCAAAGAGGGCAAGGCCGTGTTTATGCAATCACTCAATAGGATGCTCAGGCCACACCCGACGTGGTGACTGGTATGATTTCTCTTTCGGGTAGAAATGCTAGAATGTTAATTGATCCTGGTGAAGCACACTCTTTTGTTTCTACTTCTTTTCTTATATATGTTGATATACCTAGAACACGTTTGCATAAGATCATGATTGTTGAGACTCCTATAGGAGAGGAGGTGGAAATCCAATGGATGTTCCGGGACTGTGTTGTGAACATTGGGGATAGAGAACTTAAAGTTGATTTATTACCCTTGGAGATGAAGGACTTTGACCTGATCTTAGGTATGGATTGGTTAGCTAAGTATCACGCCTCAGTAGATTGTTTCAGGAAGATGGTAATGTTTCAAGTTCCGGGGGAAAAAGAATTTTCTTTTCAGGGAGAACGTAACGTACTTTCACAATGCCTCATTTCTGCCCTTTCAGCTAGGAGATTGTTGAAGAAGGGATGTGAATGTTATTTAGCCTATGTGATCAATTCTTCTGAGGAAGGTGTGGAATTGGGAGGAGTACCTATAGTTAGGGAATTTCCAAATGTATTTCCTGAAGAGTTGCCCGGTTTACCACCTGTTAGGGAAATTGATTTTTTTTATTGATCTCACACCTGGTTCTACTCCTATTTAGATACCCCCTTATTGAATGGCACTGGCAGAATTAAAGGAACTTAAGGTCCAACTTCAAGAGTTGTTAGACAAGAAACTTATTCGTCCTAATGTATCACCTTGGGGAGCTCCAGTGCTATTTGTCAAGAAGAAAGATGGGACTTTGAGATTGTGTGTGGACTATAGACAACTAAACAAGATAACAATTCGTAACAGGTACTCGTTACCGAGAATTGATGATTTGTTTGAACAGTTGCAAGGAGCTCGGGTGTTTTCAAAAATAGATTTGAGATCGGGTTATCATCAACTACGTATTAAAGATTCGGATGTTCTGAAGACTGCTTTTCGCACCCGTTATGGACACTATGAATTCCTGGTTGTGCCGTTCGGATTGACTAATGCCCCTGCAGCCTTCATGGACTTGATGAACAGAGTATTTAGGCCATTCCTGGACAAATTTGTGGTAGTTTTCATTGATAATATTTTGGTATATTCGAAGAATGAAGAAGACCATGCCAGACATTTGAAGATAGTATTGGAGACTCTTAGAAAGGAGAAGCTTTATGCCAAGTTTAACAAATGTGAGTTTTGGTTAAAAGAAGTGACCTTCTTAGGATATGTGGTGTCAGAAGCAGGAGTGGTTGTGGACCCTCAGAAAGTTGAAGCGGTTCTAAACTGGGAGAGACCTACAAATGTGACCGAGATTAGGAGCTTTTTGGGATTGGGGGGATATTATCGGAGATTTATCAAAGATTTCTCACTGATTGCGGTACCCTTAACCAAATTAACAAGAAAGGGAGAAAATTTTATATGGTCAGAAGAGTGTGAGCAAAGTTTTCAATTGTTTAAGGAAAAGCTGACAATGGCACCGGTGTTAATCCTTCCTTCGAGTGATTAGGGGTTTGTGGTTTACAGTGATGCTTCACATCAAGGGTTAGGTTGTGTCCTAATGCAGCATAGGAAGGTTGTTGCTTATGCTTCACACTAATTGAAGAACCATGAAAGGAACTACCCCACCCATGACCTAGAGTTGGCAGCTATAGTCTTTGCCCTAAAACTTTGGAGACATCATCTTTATGGAGTAAGATGTGAGATCTTTACGGACCACAAGAGCCTCAAGTATCTGCCTACCCAGAAGGAATTAAACTTAAGACAAAGGCGATGGATGGAACTGATCAGTGACTATGAATGTACTATAAGTTATTATCCTGGAAAGGCTAACATGGTAGCTGATGCATTAAGTCGAAAATCCAGTAGCAAGTTGGCAAATTTGAAGATTTATGATTCCGGGTTAATTGAGGAATTAAGAAGTTTAGAAGTGAAGCTTGAGGCCAACACCATTGGGGGGTTTAGTAGCTAACATGGTGGTAACATCATCAATAGTAGGTCGTCTACTGGATGCTCAAGGTAAGGATGTCGTGTTAATGGCTATTAAGAAGGAGCTTTTAGAAAACAAGCAGAGTGATTTTGTGGTGAGAGAGGATGGAATGGTGATGATGGGAAATCGAATCTGTGTGCCAAGCGAAGTAGAGTTAAGGAAGGAGATCCTAAAGGAAGCTCACGACACTATTTATTCTATGCACCCGGGGAGTAATAAAATGTATAGAGGGCTTAAGCAAAATTTTTGGTGGTCAGGTTTAAAGAGAAATGTATCAGACTATGTTTCTCGATGCTTAGTATGCCAACAGGTGAAGACTGAGCATAGACATCCGGCAGGGTTACTACAACCTCCTCCTATACCGGAGTGGCCATGGGAGAGGGTGACTATGGATTTTGTAACAGGACTTCCTCGTACTCAGAGAGGTTTTGATGCTATTTGGGTCATAGTTGATCGATTATCTAAATCTGTTCATTTTCTACCCATCAAGATAACTTGGTCTCCTGAAAGATTAGCAGAGTTATATGTGGCTGAGATAGTAAAACTGCATGGTGTACCATTAAGTATTGTATCGGATCGTGATGCTCGGTTTACGTCTCGATTTTGGAAGGGATTTCAGCAAGCTATGGGTACTCAATTACATTTTAGCACAGCTTTCCACCCTCAAACAGATGGTCAGTCAGAGAGAACAATTCAAATCTTAGAAGATATGCTACGAGCGTGTGCTATGAACTTTTCGGTTGGTTGGGATGCGTACTTACCCCTTATGGAGTTTGCATATAATAATAGTTTTCAGACCAGCATTGGGATGGCACCTTTCGAAGCATTATATGGTAGGAGGTGTAGGACTCCGATATGTTGGGAAGAGGTGGGGGAAAGAAGTATCTTAGGACCAAAATTGGTAGAGATAACCACAAAGAGGATCAAGAAAATACGAGAACATCTAAGGACGGCTCAAAGTAGACAGAAAAGTTATGCAAACAAGAGGAGGAGACCGTAGGAGTTTCAAGTTGGTGATCATGTGCATCTTAAAGTTTCCCCTTGGAAGGGAGTTTTGAGGTTTGGGCGAAAAGGGAAATTAAGCCCTCGTTACATCAGACCTTATGAGATCATTGAAAGGATTGGACTTGTAGCATACCGATTAGCCTTACCTCCAGAACTTTCACAACTTCATGATGTCTTCCATGTGTCAGCTTTGCGCAAATATGTACCGGATAAGTCGCACATCATTCCATTCCAATCCATAGAAGTTGAAAAGGACCTTTCATATGTGGAGATGCCAGTAAAAATCTTGGACTCTAGGGATCAAGTTCTTCGCAACAAAGTCATTCCCTTGGTTAAAGTGCTTTGGAGAAATAGAGGAGTTGAAGAAGCTACTTGGGAAAGAGAAGTGGAAATAAAGAACCAATACCCTTATCTGTTCGTCAATCCAGGTTAGTTGAAAATTTCGAGGACGAAATTTTTTTTAGGACGGGAGAATTGTAGAACCCGATATTTCTTTTATGCTTTTATAATCTTGTTTTATAATTCATTTTTTTTTTAGGGATCTCTTAGTAAGAAACTAAAACTTTGGGGGTGTTTAAATAGTAGAAGGAAAATTAAAGGAAAGGGCATGTAAATTAATAAAACAAGAAGGGGAAGGGTAGATTGGTAAAAGGCTAAGTCTTAGAGGTAGTATATAAGGGAAAAGTTGACCTAGAACAGCAAAATATCTCATTTGGCTTGGAGAAATCGGCAGAAGGGAGAGAGGAGAAAGGAGAGAGAGGAGAGAGAAAGGAGAGAGAAAAAAAAAAAAAACTGGTTCTGTTTTGTTCAGGGGAAGAACAGTCTGTTTTGTTCCTCCGGCTTTTTCGTGCATATTTTGAGGTAATTTCGAAAATTTTTCAACTACAAACTTAAATCAGACTTCTTGATGTTGATATTTAGCTTTTGATTGAGGTCATTTGGATTTAATTTGAGGGATTTATGAATATTTTAAGTTGGGAGAATTGTGCAGAAATTCTGGAAATAATTTGTGTTCTGGGCAGTTTTGTGAGCAGTTTTTCAGCAAGAATTTAAGGTAGTTTTGTGTCCCAACTATTTTTAAGCTAAATTATACTTCCTAAAGTTTATCTAGAACTTTATTTGGGGTGATTTTAATTTAAATTGGTTTAGTTTGAAATATTTGAAGTTGGGAGAAAATTTGAAAGAAATCTGGAAATTTCTGTATTATGGAACTTTGGGAAAAAGTAATAAGAGTGTGTGAAGTTTGAAGATTTTTATGGTGATTATATGTACAAAGTTTGAAGTTTTATTCTTGTATAACATGATTTTTGAGATGGGTATTGTTAGAGAATTTTACTATGGGCTGTAAATTTGAAACCCTTTTAGGAGTTAAAAGAAATTCCTCTAAGTAAGAGACTTTTTCTTGATTGGGAAATTATATTTAGAATGAATACTTTTTACAAGTTTGGATTTGTTGGTAATTACCCTAAGTTAGTGTCTTGGAATTTAAGTCCCATATGAATTGAGAGTTTTATGGAGTAAAGAATGAAGGAAAGAAGGGAAAGAGTGAAAATAGGTGATTAAGGAGAAGAATGAACTTTAGTAGTATTCTCTTTGATTTATATGTGTAAGTAAATGGAACGATTGATTTCTTATTAAGTGTCTAAGTTTTGAATACTATACTCATTGGCTATTTGTATATATAGTTTGCTTTAATTATTAAATGGCATTTCAATAGGTGTGGTGGATGATCGTAGTAAAGGTAAAGAAGTGATCCACGACTAGTATTTGGCGTAAGGTGAGTATTACCCTACTCTTGGTAAGCATGAATGTTAGTGGGGAAATCAAAACAATAAAGTTACATAAGAATTGTAATTTGCTATTTGGATATACTAATTATATTTATATCTATGTGGTAAGATAAGTTAATTATATACTAATGATGAGTTAGTGATTTCAAAACCTTTGTGTTGAATGTTGTGTGATTGTATGGATTGATGAGAAATTGATGATGTTCATCACTTGATTTCATTTCATTTCATGCATTGAAATTTATGGTATGTTATTGAGGGGGGAGTGATGTGTGAGGATGATAAGTCTCTTCCCACAAGGGGTGTAAGGGTACCGAATATATTTGGATGATTGGACCCGGCCCAGATCAAGGGGGGTTCCAAAAAAATTTATTGTTTGTGAAACGTACCGGTACGTGGGGAGACGTCCTCGATGGGTTATGAGATAATACATTGTATTGCATCATGCTGCATTGGCATACCATACATGAATTTGAATTACTTAGCCCGTAAGGGGGTATGTGAAATGTTTGGTTGTATTGATAAATTGTGAGATTTTGATTGACTATGGAATGGCGAATGCAAGTTGGTTGTGGGTTTTATAGGACCGTATTATGATTACTAAGATTGTTGTTTTTGCAAAGTGCTAAATGACTAAGTATACGAACAAATAAAGTAGAAAGGAAAAAGAAATAATAATAAGTCCTCAACTTTTTCTAACAAGTGATTACATTGTGCAGTGTAAGAACTCGCTGAGCTTTATAGCTCACCCTCCTTCCTCTTTACAACTTTTCAGGTAAGCTTCCAAGTGATTCCAGATTTTAAGTGGTGAAGCTTTGAAGTTCAACGAAGTTTTAGGTGGGGCCACGAGTGTCGCATCCTCGGTCAAATCCCTTTTTTTAGTTGTTATATTGTATATTAGATGTGAAGTTGTAACCGGTTGGCTATGTCTCTTTAGACACCTTGTAAAGCTACAACCTTATGGTTGTAATCTTTATATGATCTTAACTATATATATAATGTTGTTATGTTGTAGTATATATATTTGTGTGTCCAGGTGCTCAATTCTGAAAGGTAATTGACACCATCTTGAGTGGGCCCACTCGAGATGGGTCATTTCACAAGAAAAATCAAATTTTGGAAGAAACATGTAATTTTCGAAGGTGCTCACGTTTTTTGTGCATTTTTGCTTAATTAGTTGTGATGGTCATTTCCTTTGAATATTTTCCATGAACTAAGTTTCAAAAATTTATATCAAAACCAAAAGTATAATTTCCCTAAACAGAGCCGTGAAGGTCAAATTATACCCTCCACAAGTTTTGGTCGTTTTAATCGAATTCTCTTCCTCTTTCCAATAATTTGTAATGTAGTTTTATCCTTTTTATGTTTGTTTATGTCAAAGGTGAAAATTAACATGATCTAAGTGAAATACACTTTCATCCAAGTGAAAAATGTGGTGGTCAAGAAAAATCAAAATTTGGACGAAAATGGTCATTTTCGAAGGTTATAGGTAATGTTTTTTGTGCTTTTTCGCTAAAATAGTTAGACAATCATTTTCTTTGAAAATTTTCCATGAACTAGGTTTCAAAAAGGTACTTCAAAATCAAATAGATCATTCCCAAAATAGAGCCCTGAAGGCAAAATTATAGCCTCCAGAAGTTTTGCTTGTTTTAATCGAATTCTCTCTTTCCTACAATTTGTAATGCACTTTATCCTATTTTTTGACGGCTGGTAACCTCAAAAGTGGAATTAAACATGATCTAAATTAAATACACATTGTTCAATGTTAAGAATGGGATTGTCAAGAAAATTCAAATTTTGGAAGTATTAGGCCATTTTCAAATTTTATAGCTCAGTTTTTTTGTGCGTTTTCGCTAAAAAAAGTTATGATGGTTATTTTCTTTGAAAATTTTCCACGAACTAGGTATTAAAAAGATGCATCAAAACCAAACGGATCATTTCCCAAAACGAAACTCTGACAACCAAATTAAACTCTCAAGAAGTTTTGCTTGTGGTAATCTAATTCTCTCCATCTTTCTTATAATTTGTAATACATTTTTATCCTAATTGTAATGATTGGTGACCTCAAAAGTGTAATTTAACATGATCTAAGTGAAATACACTTTTTTCTAAGTGAAAAATGAGATTGTGAAGAAAAATCAAACTTTTGAAAAAACTGGCTATTTTCTAAGGTTATATATAATTCACATTTTTTTTTATATTTTCGCCAAAATAGTTACGACGGTATTTTCCTTTGAAAATTTTCCACGAACTAGGTTTCAAAAAGTTACATCAAAACCAAACAAATCATTTCCCAAAACGTATCTATGAAGTCCAAATTATATCCTATTGAAGTTTTACCCATGTTAATCGAATTGTCTCTCTCTTTCCTACAATTAGTAATGCACCATAATCTTTTTTTTTTATGGCTGGTGACCTCGAAAGTGGAACCTAACATGATCCAAGTGAAATACACTTTTTTTCTAAGTGAAAAATGTGATGGTCAAGAAAAATCAAATTTTTTACTAAAATTGTCATTTTCTAAATTTATAACTCGCATTTTTTGTGCATTTTTGCTAAAATAGTTACGATCACCATTTCCTTTGAAAATTTGCTATGAAATAGGTTTCAAAAAATTGCATCAAAATCAAATGGATAATTTCCCAAAACGATGTCCTGAAGGCCAAATTATATCCTCCAAAAGTTTTGCTCATATTAATCAAATTCTTTCCCTCTTTCGTACAAATTGTAATGAATTTTTATCGTATTTTTTAATGGTTGGTGACCTTGAAAGTTGAATTTAACATTATCTAAGTGAAATACGCTTTCATCCAAGTGAAAAATGTGATGGTCAAGAAAAATCAAAATTTTGACTAAAATGGTCATTTTCTAAGGTTATAGCTTACTTTTTTTTATGTATTTTTGCTAAGATACTTACGATCATCATTTCCTTTGAAAATTCGCCATGATATAGTTTTCAAAGACTTACATAAAAATAAATGGGTAATTTCTCAAAACGGGGTCCTAAAGGCCAAATTATACCTTTAAGAAGTTTTGCTCATTTTAATTATTTAATTTTTCCCACTTTCCTACCAATTGTAATGAACTCTTATCCTATTTTTAATGGTTGGTGACCTTGAAAGTGGAATGTAACATGATCTAAGTGACATACATTTTCTTTCAAGTGAAAAATGCGATGGTCAAGAAAAAAACAAATTTTGGGAGAAACATGTCATTTTCAATGGTTATAGCTCACATTTTTGTGCATTTTCGCTAAAATAGTTGTGACGGTCATTTGCTTTGAATATTTTCTATGAACTAGGTTTCAAAAAATTTCATCAAAACCAAAATGATAATTTCCCAAAACGGATCCCTAAAGGTCAAATTATACCCTCCACAAGTTTTGCTCATGTGAATCAAATTTTCTCCATCTTTCCTACAATTTTAATACAGTTTTATCCTTTTTTTATGGCTGGTGACGTCGAAGGTGAAATTAAACATGATCTAAGTGAAATATGCTTTCATCCTAATGAAAAATGTGGTGGTTAGGAAAAATCAAATTTTTTGACGAAAATAGCCATTTTCGAAGGTAACTCACTTTTTTGTGCTTTTTCGCTAAAATATTTACGATGATAATTTCCTTTGAAAATTTTACTATAACTAGGTTTCAAAAAGTTACATCAAAATCAAAAAGATAATTTACCAAAAAGGAGCTGTGAGGGCCAAATTATACCCTCCATAAGTTTTGCTCGTGTTAATCGAATTCCCTCGCTTTTTCCTACAATTTGCAATGCACTTTTGTCCTATTTTTTTATGATTTGTGTGCTCGAAAGTTGAATTTAACATGATCTAATTGATATATGTTTTGGTCAAAATGAAAAATAGGATGGTCAAGAATAATAAAATTTTGGAAGAAACTAGTCATTTTCGTAGGTTATTGCTACGTTTTTTCTTCATTTTCGCTAAAATAGTTATAATGGTCATCACAAACTAG
Organism: Bretschneidera sinensis; assembly: GCA_023935145.1. Classification (NCBI taxonomy): domain Eukaryota; kingdom Viridiplantae; phylum Streptophyta; class Magnoliopsida; order Brassicales; family Akaniaceae; genus Bretschneidera; species Bretschneidera sinensis. The sequence continues at coordinate 160,807,219 of CM043698.1, forward strand.
GTTTCAAAAAGTTACATCAAAACCAAAGCGATCATTTCCCAAAACGAAACACTGAAGTCCAAATTATATCCTTTAGAAGTTTTACCTGTGTTAATCGAGTTTCTCCCTCTTTCCTACAATTATTAAAGCACTTTTATCCTATTTTTTATGGTTGGTGACCTTGAAAGTGGAATTTAACATGATCCAAGTAAAACATGCTTTCTTCCAAGTGAAAAATGTGATGGTCAAGAAAAAAAATTGCAAGAAACAAGTCATTTTTGAAGGTAGCTCACGTTTTTTGTGCATTTTCGCTAAAATAGTTGTGTTGATCATTTTCTTTGAATATTTGCTACGAACTAGGTTTCCAAAATTTACATCAAAACCAGAATGATAATTTCCCAAAACGGAGCCTTGAAGGTCAAATTATACCCTCCACAAGTTTTGCTTGTGTGAATCGAATTTTCTCCTTCTTTCCTACATTTTGTAATACAATTTTATCTTTTTTCTTCGAAGGTGAAATTTAGCATGATCTAAGTGAAATACGCTTTCGTCCAAGCGAAAAATGTGGTGGTAAAGAAAAATCAAATTTTTTAAGGTTTTAGCACTCGTTTTTTTGTGTTTTTTCTCTAAAATAGTTACGAAGATTATTTCTTTGAAAATTTTCCATTAACTAGGCTTCAAAAAGTTACATCAAAATCAAAGAGATAATTTCCTAAAACGAAGACATGAAGGCCAAATTATACCATCCAAAAGTTTTGCTCGTGTTAATCAAATTCTCTCCCTCTATCCTACAATTTGTAATGAACTTTTATCCTTTTTTTATGGTGGGTGACCTCTAAAGTTGAATTTAACATTATCTAATTGAATTACACTTTCGTTCAAATGAAAAATAGGATGGTTAAGAATAATCAATTTTTTTAAGAAATTAGTCATTTTCGTAGGTTTTTGCTCACGTTTTTTCTGCATTTTTGCTAAAATAGTTATGATGGTTATTTCCTTTGAAAATTTTCTACAAACTAGGTTTCAAAAAGATACATCAAAACCAAAGCGATCATTTCCCAAAATGGAGCTCTGAAGGCCAAATTATATCTTATTGAAGTTTTGCCCGTGTTAATCGAGTTTCTCCCTCTTTCCACCATTCGTAATGCACTTTAATCCTTTTTTTTATGGCTAGTGACCTCGAAAGTGGAATTTAACATTATCTATGTAAAATACACTTTCTTCCAAGTGAAAAATGTGATAGTCAAGAAAAAAAATTGGGAGAAAGATGCCATTTTCGAAGGTTATAGCTCACGTTTTCTGTGCATTTTCGCTAAAATATTTGTGATGGTCATTTCTTTTGAATATTTGGTACGAACTAGATTTCAAAAATTTACATCAAAACCAAAACGATAATTTTCCAAAACGGAGCCTTGAAGGTCAAATTATACCCTCCACAAGTTTTGCTCGTGTGAATCAAATTTTCTCCCTCTTTCCTACAATTTGTAATACAGTTTTTATCCTTTTTTATGGCTGGTGACGTCAAATATGGAATTTAACATGATCTAAGTGAAATATGTTTTTGTCAAGTGCAAAATGTGGTGGTTAAGAAAAATCAAATTTTGGAAATAAATGGCCATTTTCATAGGTTATATACCTCACCTTTTTTGTGTTTTTTTGCTAAAATAGTTACGATGATCATTTCCTTTGAAATTTTACCATTAACTAAGTTTCAAAATTTTACATCAAAATCAAAAAGATAATTTTCCATAACGGAGCCCTGAAGGCCAAATTATACCCTCCAAAAGTTTTGCTCGTGTTAATCGAATTCTCTCCATCTTTCCTACAATTTGTAATGCACTTTTATTCTTTTCTTGATGGTTGGTGACCTCAAAAATTTAATTTAACATGATCTATGTGAAATACGATTTGATCCAAGAAAAAAATGTGATGATAAAAAATAATCGAATTTTGAAATAAACGGGTCATTTTCGTAGGTTATAGCTCACGTTTATTTGTGCATTTTCGCTAAAATAGTTATGATTATCATTTCCCTTGAATATTTGTCACGAACTAGTTTTTAAAATATTACATCAAAACCAAAAGAATAATTTCCCGAAACGGGGCTGTGAAGGTCAAATTATACCCTCTAAAAGTTTTGCTCCTATTAATCAAATTCTCTCCCTCTTTCTTACAATCTATAATACACTTTTATCATTTTTTATGGTGAGTGATATCAAATGTGGAATTTAACATGGTCTAAGTGAAATATTCTTTGGTCCAAGTGAAAAATTAAATAGCCAAGAAAAATTAAATTTTTGAAGAAACTGACCATTTTCGAAGGTTATATAGTTCATGTTTTTTATGAATTTTCGCTGAAATAGTTATGATGGTCATTTTCTTTGAAAATTTTCCATGAACTAGATTTCAAAGGTTTACCTTAAAACTAATGGGATTATTTCTCAAAACGGATCCCTGAATGCCAAATTATACCCTCCAGAAGTTTTGCTCGTGTTAATCGAATTCACTTCCTCCTTCCTACAATTTGTAATGCACTTTTATCCTATGTTTTTATGGCTGGTGACATTGTATGTGGAATTTAACATAATCTAAGTGAAATACACTTTGCTCCAAGTGAAAAATGGGATGGTCAAGAAAAATTAAATTTTAGAATAAATTGACCATTTTCGAAAGTTAGCTCACGATTTTTGAGTATTTTCGCTAAAAAAGTTATGATTGTCATTTCCTTTGAAAATTTTTCACGAACTAGATTTCAAAAGGTTACGTCAAAATCAACGGATCATTTCTTAAAACGGGGCTCTGAATGCCCAATTATACCCTCCATAATTTTTGCTCGTGTTAATCAAATTCACTCCTTTTTTCCCAACAATTTGTAATGCATTTTTATCCAATGTTTTTTTTATGTCATGTGAACTCGAAAGTGAAATTTAAGATGATATAAGTGAAATATGCTTTGGTCCAAGTGAAAAATGGAATGATAAAAAAATCAAATTTTCAAAGGTTAGCTCATGTTTTTTTGTGCATTTTCATTAAAATAATTATAATGGTCATTTCCTTGAAAAAATTTCCATGAATTAGGTTTCAAAAAGTTACATCAAAACCAAAAGTATAATTTTCCAAAACGGAACCCTAAAGGCAAAATTATACCCACTGAAACTTTTACTCGTGTTAATCGAATTCTCTCCATCTTTCCTAAAATTTGTAATACATTTTTATCTTCTTTTTTTTATGACTAGTGACCTTGAAAATGAAATTTAACATGATCTTAGTGAAATACGCTTCGTCCAAGTGAAAAATAAGATGATTAAGAAAAATCAAATTTTGAAAAACTAACCATTTTCGAAGGTTATGGGATAAGGACAATGAAAGTAACATTAAGACCTTTTACAAAAGCCCCTGAACCATGAAATTCACCAAAGAGTGATGCTTGTATATTAGGTCCATAGCAACGAACAAACGGCAAACTGCTGATGCAATAACTACTTTGTGTCCAATGAAATTAACCTTAATTTCCACTATTGTTAATGCAGAAAATAAGACAATATTGAGTGTCCAAATAAACACTATACTCTACATATGGTCAAGAATAAACAGTTGGCCGGGTGGTGCCAAGCTCACTATGTTAAACGTATACACAAAAGTAGAATGAGATGCAAGAAAGGAAAAAATTTCACCGATGAAAGAATGAAATCAGTGAGGTATCATGAACCTGGTGCGTGCATTCTTAAGGATAATCTTACTAGTTTTGGAAAGAAAATCTTACTTCTGATGGGATTGACTGCACTAGAGAACCTATAGATCCATCATAGCCTTCTTTTGCATTTAAAGTGCCCATAGGTAATCCGCTAACATTCGAGGATCCATATCTCCATAGATTGGTTAACTACCAAAATTTGCTTGTGCCTAGACCTGTGACTAGAGCTGTTATTGCTGGTGTGGCAAAAGATGAAACTGATTTGGTGCATGCATTCTTAAGGATAATCTTACTAGTTTTGGGAAGAAAATCTTACTTCTGATGGGATTGACTGCACCAGAGAACCTATAGATCCATCATAGCCTTCTTTTGCATTTAAAGTGCCCATAGGTAATCTGCTAACATTCGAGGATCCATATCTCCATAGATTGGTGAACTACCAAAATTTGCTTGTGCCTAGACCTGTAGCTAGAGTTGTTATTGCTGGTGTGGCAAAAGATGAAACTGATTTGCACTTTGAAGGGAATGTTTTTGAACTTTTTCACCTAAACTAGATTGAATTGGATCGATTCCCTGAATAAATCAGAAAGCAAATAAAGGTTTATAATATCCATCAAAGTAAGCAGTATCCAAGAATCTCATCGTCAGCCCAATATTCAAGATGAAAGGATCATCAGCCTTGATACGAACATCTTGATCATTATATAAGGAGTATTTTTCCAATAAAGCATAGCAGAAGTTGTAAAACTGTATAGACTGATTATTGGACCTCATGTAGTGAAAAGATGAAAGAAAAATTGAATTTGCTGGAATGATGATTATTGATACTGAATCGTGTATTTGCACAGGGAGATTTCTAATCATTCCTACAAGTCAGGAATCAGTTACTACATTATAGGTTGTTTAGCTATAAGTCAGGTATTACAATAGGAAAGCTAATATACACAGATCATCTATTCTTAATATGGAAGATATAAAAGTTTGACTTCCTAACACTCTCCCTCAAGTTGGAGAGTGGATATCATGCACTTCCAACTTGTGAACCATAGGAACAAAGATCTCTTTCCCCAAGGGCTTGGTCAAGACGTCAGCTAGCTGATGTGCAGAATTTACATATCTTGTAGTCACGGAACCATCTTGGATCTTGTATCTAAGGTAATGGCAATCCATCTCGATGTTCCCAGTTCGCTCATGAAAAACTGGGTTGGCTGCAATGTGTAAGGCAGCCTTGTTGTCGCAATATAGCAAGGCAGATTCATGATGTGAAAGTCCCAAGTCCCTCAATAGATATCGTAGCCATGTCAACTCACAACAAACTCCTGTCATTACACGGTATTCCGCCAAGGTGGAAGAGAGTGAAACTTTTTTCTGTCGCTTCGACCTCCAAGATATCAATGAAGGTCCAAGAAAGACACAATAACCCCGTAGTAAATCTCCTAGTGAGTGGGCAACCTGCCCAATCCGAGTAACAGTAAGCTCTCAACTTGAAATCACTATTCGAAGAGAAGAATAGGCCTTGGCCAAGTGCACCTTTTAGATATCAGACAACCCGAAGAGCTGCCTCCATATGAAGTTTTCGGGCTTGGTGCATAAATCTACTCAAGACACAGTATATGTTATATCTGGCCTCAAAACAGTCAAGTAAATTAATCTGCTGACTAATCTTCTATACTGACCTAGATCTTTGAGCAAGTCGCTCTTGTCCGATAATTTCAAGCCTCGTTCCATAGGAGTATTAATAGGGGCTGCGCCCAACAGCCCTGCATCCTCAATGATTTCTAATGCATACTTATGTTGGGAAATAAAAATCCCGTTCTTAGAAGCAGAAACCTCAATACCAAGAAAGTATTTCAAATCACCAAGATTTTTGAGATTAAAATGACTATGCAGAAATTTTTTAGTTAAAGCAATGGTAACAAGATCATTTCCAGTAATCAGAATATCATCAACATGTATCAAGAGAGCAGTAAAGGACTTGCCTTGTTTTCTAGTGAACAGAGAATAATCGACTCGAGATTGTACATAACCAGTGGAGCGAATAGTTTCTAAGAACTTGGCGAACCACTGGCGAGATGCTTGTTTCAAACCGTACAATAACTTATGAAGGCAACACACCAAGTTTTCCTCCCCCTGTCGCCGAAGCCCTGGCAGCAGAGACATATATATTTCTTCAGCTAAGTTGCCGTGAAGAAAGGTATTGTTGACGTCCATTTGATGAAGCGACCAGCTACGAGCTGCAGCCAACGCAAGCAAGCAGCAAACTGAGATGATCTTGGCAGTGGGGGAAAAGGTATCCTGATAATCTATACCTTCTAGCTGAGTGAAGCCCTTTGCAACCAATTGGGCTTTGTACCTCTCGATAGACCCATCTGAATGGTGTTTAATTTTATACACCTATCTGTAGCCAATAAGTGTCTTGCCAGCAGGTAGTGGAGTGAGAGACCAAGTGCCATTGGCTTGGAGAGCCTGCAATTCAGAACGCATTGCTTCCTGCCACTTAGGATGAGTGGCAGCTTCTGAATAAGACCTGGGTTCCGTGACATTACTGATTTGAGAAACAAAAGATCGATATGCAGGCTGTTGTTATTTGCCTAAGTTTCAAACATGTCCAAACATGGTATAAGTTTGGTTAATGTCCAAACCAATTATGGGATAGCAAATTTCAGCAAGTTATAAGGTTGCACACATGTGTGTGCTTCAATTTTGAGCATGGGAAGGTCAGGCACACTGCTGTGGAAGTTTCTGCCCACAGGCAGGAGGTGTGCGCACAGCATCAGGAGGCTGCAGCATTAGGTCACGCCGCAGCACACAGCACCACACCAAAACACACAGCATCACTTGGAGAGTGATGTAGGGCTGAGATTAAAGGAAGAACATGATCAAAGGGAGGATAATGACTCACAAGAATGTCCAAGAATTAAGAGGCTATAAAAGGAGTTCTCAAGGCCTCATTTCATAAGATAATACAAGATACAAAAACACACATACAAGAGAGTTTTGTGACATTGTGAGATCATTGTAAACACTAAGAGAGAATTGTGTAGAGAGACATAAACACAAGAGGGACTCTTGTAGTGAGGCTGGTTGTAATAAGATAGAGAGAGTCTAGATTAGATTAGAGAACATTGTTGAGTTCTCATCTTCTTCCTTCTCTTCTTGTTTCTTCAAGAACTTGGATTCTTGAAGGGGATTGCTGTAACTTTGTAAGAACCGTTGAGATAGTGCATAGAGTTCGGCGGAACTCACGCGGACGTAGGCACATGGCCGAACCTTGACAACAAATTACTTGTCTTCTTTCTTTCTTTGATTTTCTGTTCTTGTGTTCCATTGCTGAAATTCTTTCTACAAGTCATTCAAGCCTTGGGTGTTTGGAAGATCACCACCTGGGCATCTTGTCAAGGTGATTTCTGTTGTGAGTTTTAAATTACTCGCAAGCGCACAAGTCGTTTGCAGTATAGCGTTGTGCAAGTGCGAGGTCGAATCCACAGGGAATTGCGTTGTGAAAATATATTTTTAATCTAAACTAACTTTATCTTAACCTAGTTCCGAATTGTGAATGATATTGCAAAAGAAATATAAACTAAGCTAAGTTGATTTAAAAACTAATAATAAAAAGCACTAAGGTTTCCGAATCCACCCCACCGAAGTTAAGCATACATGTTCTAAAAATATAGCCTATCAAAACATTCAATGAATCCAACTATAAGACAAAAAACAAAGAATATCCCAACTAAACCAAAAGCACCCGATGTATCCGCTCTTAACAAATCACAAAGGGAATCCAATTTAATCGAAAAGCATTCAATGTATCCATCAGATGAAACATAAAGAAAATCCAACAGACAATTTAAACTCAATCAATTATAAGATTAACTCAAATAATTGACAGAACATTTATACTAAAAATTGTCAGATTTGTACAAGCAAATCTGAACTACTACGCCAAACAACGGCGGGGCTTCATCTTCAACCTTAGCTGAAGAGTCTAGCCACTCATAACAATAAAACTATAATAAAAAGTGCTAAACATTTAAACTAAAACAACTGAATATAAAGAAATAAATAAACAACTTTACATGGGAGAAATTCCACTCGCTGACGGGCGGCGCTTCCCCTCGTGGTAGCAATGCCTTCGGGATCCACCAGAATGCTGATGGACGTCCACCGGTAAACACCAAAGTGGCTCAGGAATTGTACATTGGATTATGAAGCCAAATGGTGTTTATATAGGGGGAGACCCGAAGTAAAACAGGTTGCAGAAACGATGTGGGATACAGGCCCGTGTGCGCTCGATCGCAGTGTGGTGCGATCGATCGCAGGTACGATCGATCGCATGTCTTGTGCGCACGATCTCTGCTGCGATCAATCGCAGATGCACTGAACTTCAAATATTTCGATGTGGGATGTTGACCTTGCGCTCGTTCAAAGGCAGGTGCGCTCGAGCGCTGGTGCGCTCGAGCGCTGGTGCGCTCGATCGCATATCTGTTGCGATCGAGCGCAATGTCTCCAGAAGCTTCAAATCAACCTGAAATGTTGCACTTTCTCCACAAACATGTAAAAATACACAAAACACAAGAAAAACGTAAAATAAAGTAAAATACTACTAACTAAGAGCATAACAAATATAAGTTAAGGGTCTAAAATATGCAATATTTAAGACTCATCAAATACCCCCAAACTTATATTTTGCTAGTCCCTTAGCAAAACAAAATAAAAGACTCAATGAAAAACAAAGAACATAAAGATAAAGTCATCACTCATGGTATCCAAAAATTTAAGGAGCACAATCACTATGATATTCATTCATAAGCAAGCTTAAAAAGGTAAACCCATCTTCGCAATGAATAGAAATGTTAAAATCTAATTACTTACAAAAGGCAGGATAAGGCATCACAAGCTTGAATCAGTGTAAGGAGAATTAGTACATAAAAATGAAGCTTCCAAGTAACTCTAATGTGTAAGGTCTCCATGTCTCAAGATTCACCGAATTTCCCATCAAAAATGAACGAAAAGGCATAGATTTTATTTTATTCTCTTTTTTTTTTTTTTTAATAATAAGGCACGGCTATGTTTAGTTCCCTTAAGCTTTCTAATTGACCCATGTAGCGAGTGTTAAGTCAATGACTCCTAAACCAGGTGGTTTTAGGGCATTAGGTGTAAAGACACCCCTAAGGACTTACTAACTCGAGTCAAAAAGGCTACGAAATTAAACCGACCTTAATATTACCAAGCAAAATTCCACCTTTTGACGTGAACACTCACTGCTTACTGAGGCAAGAGGTCCAGTTACTCAGCGAAAAGTTTATTGATATTTTTTTTTTATATTTTTCTATGCCCAAGAGTTCATCCAACAAGTCATCCAGTTTCAGTTAAGATAAGGAAAAATACACATTAAAATCACATGTCATACCTCACATAATTTGTGCTAATGTGCTCGTGTTAGATTAGATCAAACATGTGAATTCTCAAAATGCCCAAAGTAAGTAACTAAATTTTAAAAATTTATCACCAGATCATGTGTTCAAAATGTTAAGCTTACCAATGACATCACATCACAGAAAATGTTTAGATCGACTAAAATTTCACGATAACATGAGCATGCATTTATCTCTATGACGAAAAGACAACAAATTAGGACAAAGTGTGTGATGTGTCTCCCATACCCCCAAACTTAAATTACACATTGACCCCAATGTGTGACTAATATGGAAAGAGCTGACCTGAGATATAGAGAACTATCTGGACTGGTATGGCTCATAGCATACCCCCAAACTTGAACTGAAGTACGCTTTGTCCCTGAAAAATAAAAACTGGAAAACAAAAAATACTGGAAACAAACATTAATCATAAAAATGCGAAATAATAAATAAACAAAAGAAAAGATAAGCTGTGGGGTGCCTCCCATGAGTGCTAAGTTTAACGTCTTCAGCCAGACTCTCCCTAAAATACTACACTCAATCTGAGTAACTAGGATCCTCCAACAGTATCTTCTCATTGTCCGGACTCCTCAACTCTAAGAATGGTTTCAGCCTCTGTCCATTTACCTTGAAAGTATTACCATTCTTAGGATCCTCAATCTCGATGGCCCCATGAGGAAAAACTGATCGAATAATGAATGGGCCTGACCATCGGGATTTGAGCTTGCCTGGAAAAAGATGCAGGCGTGAATTATAAAGAAGAACTCTCTGACCCGGCTCAAAAGCTCGTCTCAAAATATTTTGGTCATGAGTCTTCTTCATTTGTGCTTTGTATGATCGGGCACACTCATATGCATCATTCCGCAGCTCCTCCAATTCATTGAGTTGGAGCTTCCGTTGTGAGCCAGCCTTGGAAAGATTGAAATTTAGTTGCTTGACAGCCCAATACGCACGATGCTCTAATTCAACCGGAAGGTGACATGCCTTTTCGTATACAATGCGATAGGGAGACATGCCAATTGGCGTCTTGAAGGCTGTCCGATATGCCCACAGTGCATCCATCAATCGCAGAGACCAATCCTTTCTAGTAGGGTTCACAGTCTTTTCCAAAATATGTTTGATCTCGCGATTTGAGATTTCCACTTGACCACTCGTCTGTGGGTGATATAGGGTGGCAACTTTGTGCGTAATACAATATTTCTTCATCAACTGCTCAAAGATCTTGTTGCAAAAGTGCTTACCTCCATCACTTATGATTGCTCGAGGAGTACCAAAACGAGCAAAAATAGTGTCTTTCAAGAACTGGACCACAACTCTGTGGTCATTGGTCTTGCACGCAACGGCCTCCACCCACTTGGACAGATAGTCCACAGCAACTAGAATGTATAAGTAGCCAAAGGAGTTTAGGAATGGTCCCATGAAATCAATGCCCCACACATCAAAAATCTCAACAATCAGAACAGGGTTGAGGGGCATCATATTTCTCCTAGAAAGACTCCCTAGCTTTTGGCAACGCTCACAAGATATACAGTAGGTGTGAGAGTCCCGGAACAGGGTAGGCCAATAAAATCCACACTGCAAAATCTTTGCAGCGGTCTTTTTAGCACTAAAATGGCCTCCACATACATGATCATGACAAAAGGCGATGACATTAGATTGGTCATGCTCAGGAATACATCGTCTAATGATCTGATCAGGAAAATACTTGAACAGGTAAGGATCGTCCCAGAAAAAGTGTTTTACCATGGCCAAAAATTTTGATTTATCTTGCCTCCCCCAATGCAAGGGCATGTGTCCGGTGACAAGATAGTTCACTATGTCAGCAAACCATGGTGCGGGACTGTGAGCAATGTGCATCAATTGCTCATCAGGAAAGGTCTCAGAAATGGGAGTGACAGCCTCACTGAATTCCACAATCAATCTAGACAAATGGTCCGCCACCACATTTTCCGAACCTTTCTTATCCCGAATCTCAATGTCGAACTCTTGAAGTAGCAAGATCCATCGGATAAGACGAGATTTAGCATTTTTTTTAGAGAAAAGATACTTCAATGCAGCATGGTCCGAGTAGATAATGACTTTAGATCCTAACAAGTAGGATCTGAACTTGTCTAGTGCAAAAACGACTGCAAGCAACTCCTTCTCAGTGGTAGAATAATTGAGTTGTGCGTCGTTTAGAGTTTGACTTGCGTAATAGATAGCATGGGGAAGTTTATCAACACGCTGCCCCAAAACAACTCCAACAGCATAGTCTGATGCGTCACACATAATCTCAAAAGGCACACCCCAGTTAGGTGGCTGAATAATGGGTGTGGACGTCAGAATTTCCTTCAGATCCCCAAATGCTTTCTTACAATCCTCATCAAATAGAAATGGGGCATCTTTTTGCAACAACTTGCACAAGGGACTGGCGATCTTGCTGAAATTCTGGATAAATCGCCTATAGAAACCTGCATGGCCCAGAAAAGATCGAACCTCTTTCACCGTACGTGGGGGTGGAAGGCTGGAAATCAAATCCACCTTCGCTTTGTCGACCTCAATCCCTCGATGAGATACGATATGCCCCAGTACAATTCCTTGCTTGACCATAAAATGGCACTTCTCCCAATTAAGCACCAGGTTCTTCTCCTTGCACCGTACCAAAACCAAAGAGAGACGGTGCAGGCACTCCTCAAATGTTGAACCGAAGACGGAGAAGTCGTCCATGAAAATCTCCAAGAACCACTCTACCATGTCAGAGAATATACTGACCATGCACCGCTGAAAAGTGGCAGGTGCATTGCATAACCCAAAGGGCATGCGACGGTAGGCGAAGGTCCCAAAAGGACAGGTAAATATCGTCTTCTCCTGATCTTCAGGGTCCACAGGGACCTGGTTATATCCAGAATAACCATCCAAAAAGCAATAATACTCGTGCCCAGCCAAACGCTCCACCATCTGATCAATAAATGGAAGTGGAAAGTGATCATTCCTTGTGGCAGTGTTCAGCTTACGGTAGTCTATACACACTCTCCACCCAGACTGCACACGAGTTAGCACCAACTCGTCGTCCTTATTCTTTACTACCGTTAACCCAGCTCGCTTGGGCACGACATGAATGGGGCTCACCCACTTGCTATCAGAGATGGGATAAATGATCCCTGCATCTAACAGCTTAATAACCTCTGCCCTTACAACCTCTTGCATAGCAGGGTTAAGCCTTCTTTGCGGCTCCCTCGATGGCTTAGCATCTTCCTCCAAGTGTATCTTGTGCATCACCACCGAGGGGCTGATTCCTTTAATATCCTCAATGGTCCAGCCGATAGCTTCCTTGTGCTCTCTTAAAACATCTAATAATTTCTCCTCTTGAGCCTCTCTCAAATCTGAAGCTATTATCACAGGCAAACAGTGTGCTGGACCCAGAAACTTATACTTAAGATTATCCGGTAAAGGCTTAAGTTCCTTCTGTTGAGGTTCGGGTGACACCTTCTCCTCCTCCTCCTTGCTTTCTTGAGGATCAGACTCCAAAATGGCATTTACTTCCTCGAGTAACTTATCTAAACCCAAGTCCTCTCCAAAGTGAGCAAAGCATGCCTCCATGGGATCCTCAATGCTTGATTCATCCACAGTATCCTCAAGAATCTCCTCTATCAAGCATACATCTCTCATTTCATCATATTCCAGTGGTTGCCTAGTGATATCAAAAATGTTCAACTCCACTGTCATATTTCCGAAGGAGATCTTCATCACCCCTGTCCTACAATTGATTAGGGTGTTAGCCGTGGCTAAGAATGGTCGCCCTAGAATCACCGGTATTTGAATCCCTACATTCTGAACCGGTTCTGTGTCAAGCACAATAAAATCCACGGGGAAATAGAACTTATCCACTTTTATCAAAACATCCTCAACTATCCCCCGTGGTCTTTTCACTGACCTGTCAGCCAATTGAAGCGTCGTGGTTGTGGGCTTCAATTCTCCTAACCCCAACTGCACATAGACTGAGTAGGGTAAAAGATTCACACTCGCCCCTAGATCCAAAAGGGCCCTCTCAATATGGCTGACTCCTATTGTGCAAGAGATGGTAGGACACCCCGGGTCCTTATACTTGATAGGTAACTTGCACTGAAGGATTGAACTGACCTGCTCGGTCAAAAATGCCTTCTTTGGGACATTCGTCCTCCTCTTGATAGTGACCAAGTCCTTTAAAAACTTGGCATATGATGGCACTTGATGGATGGCATCCAAAAATGGGATATTGATATGGACTTGCTTGAATACCTCCAGAATTTCTTCATACTTCCCTCCTTTCTTGGGCGCCTGTAATCTCTCGGGGTAAGGCACTCTAGGTACAAACGATCTAGGAGGGTCTTTCTCAGTAGGTGTGGCTGTATATGGCTCAGCATCTCTCTTCTCTGTGTTGCCACTCCCTTGCCCTTGCTGCATAGCAGGGCTCTCTACCACTTGATTGTCCACTTGTCTCCCAGACCTCAGTGTGATAATCGACTGTACTTGTTCCTCCCCGTGCGTAGGAGTTGATGAACTCTCAACCATAAATTATCCTTTTGGGTTTTGCACGGGCTGACTGGGGAACTTTCCTTTCTCTCTCTCACCCAAGTGACTTGCAATTTGCCCTATTTGACTCTCCAGCTTGGCAATTGCTTGGGTGTTTACCATTGTTGCACTCTTCACATCGCTCATATTTTGGCTAGTCGCCTTCATGAATTCCTTGAGGGTGTCCTCAAGCGACTGTGAAACTAGCACTGGTGTTTGAGCCGGTGCATGGTAAGCAGGTGAAGGTCCTGGATAGGCAAAACGACCATGATTAGGAATTTGTGGGGCAAATCCGGGAGGATATTGATTTTGAGCATGATGAGAGGATCCTCCCTGATTCATTGGTTGGTTCTGCCTCCATGAAAAATTTGGGTGGTTCCGCCACCCTGGATTGTACGTCTCGGAGTACGATCCATTTGACTGCCTTCGAAAGTCATCGAAAGCATTTACTTGTTCCATAGGATACTCGGCACAAGCCGGCATTGATGGGCAATTCTGTGCTAGATGCATGGGACTAGCACAGATGGAATAGCTTTCAACATTGAATGTGTTGGCTGCATTGATGGATTGGCTCACAGTGAGAGCGTCAATCTTCTTAGTGAGGGCATCTAACTTTATCCTCAAATCAGCGTCCTCTCTGACCTCATAGATGCCTCCCCTCTTAGGAGCACGAATGGACTTATCTCGACAGCTTGAAAAATCCCACTGTTGTGAGTTGTCGGACAACTTGTCCAACGCCATATATGCTTCGTCTCCTGTCAGACTCAAGAATGCCCCCCCATTCATAGACTCGATCATACTACTGTTGGGTTGAGTCAACCCTTGGTAGAAGAATTGAACGAGTCTCCACTTCTCATATCCATGTGGAGGGCATCTGATCAGTAACTCTTTAAAGCGCTCCCAGCTTTCAGAGAACTTTTCATCCTTGTCCTGAGTGAAAGAGCTAATCTCCTTACGGTACTCATTCACTCTAGACATTGGGAAAAACTTATGGTAAAATTTGCTAAGTAGGTTTTCCCAAGATGTGATAGATCCGGACGTGTTGGAGTCCAACCACGCCCTAGCTCTATCGTGAAGGGAGAAAGGGAAGAGTCGAAGATGGACTGACTCCTCAGAGAAGTTCTGGAATTTGAATGTAGCACAAATGTCTTTGAACTTCTTCACATGACTATAAGGATTTTCAAGATCTAAGCCATGGAATGAGGGTAGGAGTTGGATAACATGTGGCTTCAAATCAAAGTGTGTGGCATTGGTTGGTGGCAACACTATGCAGGAAGATGAGTTAGTCGCAATGGGTGCGAACAAATCCCTAAGGGATGTAGTGGAGTCCACGTTCCAAGCTCTAGGTTGCTCTACATGTTCAGGTTGATTAAAATTTTCTCCCATCTCAACAGTCTGTCTCTCAACTAGTGCTCTTTTCTGCCTCCTAAGAGTTCTTTCTAAGTCGGGATCTAAATGTGTCAAATCTAAGTTCAAGGATCTCCGACCAAGCATGCACTAACAGAAAAATAATGAGATACTAACCAGCAGAAGCAACAGAATAAAGCAAAAAAAAAAAATTTTTTTTAAATTAAATTAACTAGTAGAAAAATAAAATCAATTCAGACAAAAAATTTTCACAAACCAAACAACTCCCCGGCAACGGCGCCAAAAACTTGTTGTGAGTTTTAAATTACTCGCAAGCGCACGAGTCGTTTGCAGTATAGCGTTGTGCAAGTGCGAGGTCGAATCCACAGGGAATTGCATTGTGAAAATATATTTTTAATCTAAACTAACTTTATCTTAACCTAGTTCCGAATTGTGAATGATATTGCAAAAGAAATATAAACTAAGCTAAGTTGATTTAAAAACTAATAATAAAAAGCACTAAGGTTTCCGAATCCACCCCACCGAAGTTAAGCATACATGTTCTAAAAATATAGCCTATCAAAACATTCAATGAATCCAACTATAAGACAAAAAACAAAGAATATCCCAACTAAACCAAAAGCACCCGATGTATCCGCTCTTAACAAATCACAAAGAGAATCCAATTTAATCGAAAAGCATTCAATGTAACCATCAGATGAAACATAAAGAAAATCCAACAGACAATTTAAACTCAATCAATTATAAGATTAACTCAAATAATTGACAGAACATTTATACTAAAAATTGTCAGATTTGTACAAGCAAATCTGAACTACTACGCCAAACAACGGCGGGGCTTCATCTTCAACCTTAGCTGAAGAGTCTAGCCACTCATAACAATAAAACTATAATAAAAAGTGCTAAACATTTAAACTAAAACAACTGAATATAAAGAAATAAATAAACAACTTTACATGGGAGAAATTCCACTCGCTGACGGGCGGCGCTTCCCCTCGTGGTAGCAATGCCTTCGGGATCCACCAGAATGCTGATGGACGTCCACCGGTAAACACCAAAGTGGCTCAGGAATTTTACATTGGATTATGAAGCCAAATGGTGTTTATATAGGGGGAGACCCGAAGTAAAACAGGTTGCAGAAACGATGTGGGATACAGGCCCGTGTGCGCTCGATCGCAGTGTGGTGCGATCGATCGCAGGTACGATCGATCGCATGTCTTGTGCGCACGATCTCTGCTGCGATCGATCGCAGATGCACTGAACTTTAAATATTTCGATGTGGGATGTTGACCTTGCGCTCGTTCAAAGGCAGGTGCGCTCGAGTGCTGGTGCGCTCGATCGCATATCTGTTGCGATCGAGCGTAATGTCTCCAGAAGCTTCAAATCAACCTGAAATGCTGCACTTTCTCTACAAACATGTAAAAATACACAAAACACAAGAAAAACGTAAAATAAAGTAAAATACTACTAACTAAGAGCATAACAAATATAAGTTAAGGGTCTAAAATATGCAATATTTAAGACTCATCAATTTCCAACAGTGGTATCAGAGCTTTGGACAGTGGTATCGGAGCACAGCAGCTGGTTATCGGAACAAGAAGTAGAAGGTACGGAGCCAAGACTCCAAGAATCAAAGATCAACTTCTTGGGTGATTCAAGAATGGAGTTAAGATCTATATCTGATTGTGTTCTTGAGGTAAATCAAGAACGATGTTAAGATCAATATCTGATCGTGTTCTTGAGGATGATTCAAGAACGGTGTAAAGATCAAGATCTGGTCGTGTTCTTGAGAGTGATTCAAGAACGGTTAACATCCATCTTCAATCTGTGTTCTTGAGGTTGAAGAAAGCAGTTGTGGTTAGTGCACAAATCTGGGATCTTGTCCGCAAAGATAGCTTCAAATTTCTGTGTGGATAAGTTTGATGGAAATGGGGACTTTGCCCTATGGAAGCGGAAGATCAAGGTAGTTCTCATGCAGCAGAAAGTGGACTTGGCTATTGGAGAAGATGATGCTTTTCCAGCAAGTGTCACGGAAGACCAGCGGACCGAGATGAAGAAGATGGCTTACAGCACCATTTTCTTGCACATGTCGGATAATGTCACAAGAGAGTGCGGAGACTCGGAAGATCCAGCTGCAATATGGAAGAAACTAGATGAGTTGTTTCTTGCCAAGACTCTCCCTAATAAGAGGTATCTTCGTAAACGAATCTTTGCTTTTAAATTTGATCCTAAGAAAGAGTTGCAAGATAATCTTAATGCCAAGAAAAGGAGTGCATCAAGTGGTAAAGGGATGTTCTTTAGAAGAAGGCCAGCAACTTGGTATGGCAGCAACCATGGCTACTACCGGGACAGAGGTAGAGGAGAGAACCATGGGAGAGTGCACAGCAGCATGTATGGCTACTACCAGGACAGAGGTAGAGGAGAGAACCATGGGAGAGTGCACAGCAGCATGTATGGCTACTACCGGGACAGAGGTAGAGGAGAGAGCCATAGAAGAGTGCACAACAGCATGCATGGCTACTACCGGGACAGAGGTAGAAGAGAAAGCCATGGGAGAATGCATTCCAAACTGAGATTTGGAGGGAAGAGCTGCTACTACTGCCATAAGGAGGGTCATGTCAAGAAAGATTGCAAGAAGATGACAAGGGATAGAGGAGGAAGCCATACCAAGAATGGAGAGGCTTCGATTGCCAAAACAGAACAGCAAGATGATGATGTTCTTGTTGTGTGCTCAAGTGTGAGCAAGGGGCAAGAAGGCAGCAGGAAATGGATCTTGGATACCGAGTGCACTCATCATATGAGCCCTCACAAAGAATGGTTCAAGAATTTCAAGAAGATCAATGATGGAAGGGTCTTCTTGGGGAATGATAATTCTTGCCAGGTGAGAGGGATTGGAGACATCCAATTGAGGATGTTTGATGGAGTCATAAGGCTACTGGAAAATGTGAGGTATGTTCCAGATTTGAAGAGGAACTTGATCTCATTGGGGCAGCTGGATTCCATGGGCTATACATGCAAGATAGAGGGAGGAAAGATCAAGGTGGCCAAGGGATCTTTGGTAGTGATCAAGGCAGCAAGAAACGATGGACTCTATGAGATGATCGGAGAAACAGAAACCAATGATCAAGCAGCAAGCTTGATGGCTGAGCTGGACAAGGCAGCTCTTTGGCACACTCGCTTGGGACATATGAGCGAAAAGGGCCTGCAAGTGCTTAGCAATGAAGGTCTACTTGGTGGTGACAAAGTAGAAAAACTGGATTTTTGTGAAAGCTGTGTTCTTGGGCAGCAACATCGGGTCAGCTTCAACACTGGAGTGCACAAGTCTAAGGGCATTCTTGACTACATTCATGTGGACCTTTGGGGACCAGCAAGGACACCAACACAGGAAGGTAATATTTACTTTCTGTCTTTAATTGATGATTATTCAAGAAAAGTATGGGTTTATTTGGTTAAGAATAAATTAGATGCCTTGAATAAATTAGCGGTGTGGAAAGGGCTGGTTGAGACTCAAATGGGTAGAGTAGTTAAGGGGATAAGAACCGATAATGGCTTAGAAATTTTTAACCAAGAACTTGATCAATTCTGTAGGTTAAATGGCATTCTAAGACATAGGACAGTTGTGGAAACCCCTCAGCAAAGTGGAGTTGCTGAGTTGATGAATAAGACCCTTATGGAAAAAGTTAGGTGCATGCTAATAGGATCCGGATTACCCAAATGTTTTTGGGGAGAAGCTGTAGCTACAGCTGCATATTTGATTAATAGATCACCCTCTAGAATTGTGTTCCAAAAGACTCCCATGGAGATGTGGAGTGGAAAACCCCCTGAGTTGGACAACCTTAGGACTTTTGGGTGTGTTGCGTATGCACAACAAAAGGATGATGGACTTAGCCCAGGATCTAGAAAATGTGTGTTTCTAGGATATGGAGAAGGGGCTAAGGGATATAGGTTGTGGTCCTTAGAAAAAGAAGGATTAAAACTCATAATAAGTAGGGATGTTAATTTTAATGAATTGTTATTTCCCTACTTGGAGAAAACTAACCCTGCAGGGGCTAGTGAGCAAACCAATTCAGAAATTATTGAGCATAGCATCAAGGGAGATTCTGTTTAGGTAGAGCAAAGGAGGCAAAAGGGTTCGAACCAGGTAGAGCCCTTGGATGATTGCCAAGCTCCAGAAACTCAAGAAGAGACTAAACAAGAAAAGGATGCTGCAGCAAGTCGGAAGGACTTTCAGCTCACAAGAGACCGGGAAAGAAGGCTGGTCGGACCACCTTCAAGATGTGGGTTTGCGGATGCTGCGGATGCAGCAGCTCCTTGGACAGAAGGAGAGATGAGTGAACAAGAAACTTACACGGTGGCCATGGAGTGTAAGGATTCGTCAAAGTGGCAGCTAGCTATGGAGGAAGAAATGGATTCTTTGAGGAAGAACAACTTCTGGGAATTGGTGAAAATTCCAGGAAATCAGAAAGTTGTGGAATGTAAGTGCACTTACAAGATCAAAGAAGGGTGCCCTCCAAGAGATGAAGTTCGGAAAAAGGCTAGGCTGGTGGCGAATGGGTTCACAAGGAAAGAAGACATAGATTTCACAAGAACTTTCTCACCTGGACACAAGGTGGAGAAGATGTTGAGTATCCTCATCTATGTCATTAATGGGCCATTGGTTTGGAACAGTAGGGAGAGGATGGAAAGGTTTACATCTCAACTTAGTGAGGAGTTCGAGAGGAAGGATCTCAGCCTTGCACAAAAGATCCTTGGGATGAGAATCATCCAAGAAAAGGAGAGAAGCTAATTGAGGGTTTCTTGGGCAATTAGTATTTTCAGCAAAATTGTGAGTAATCCCGGAAAGAAGCATTAGCTTGGGATGAAGTGGTTGCTGAAGAACAAGGAGGCTCAGTGGCAGCCAGTGGTAGCACTCATAACAACCAGGGCAGAATGCATAGCGGCTATGGAAGCCATAAAGGAGGCTATGGGGTCTATGGGGTGCAAAGGGTTGTTGGACGAGTGGGAGGTCTTAAAAGAGCAGGTGGTGGTATCTTTGGATAACCAAAGTGCGGGGCACTTTTGGAGGAATCTGGTGTTCCATGAAGGGATAGAGTATATGGATGTTTGGTATCATTACATTCTGGAAAATGGTACGAAAGGATGCATTCATGTTGACGAGAAGACCACGGAGAAAAGTCCTGCAGATTTAGGCACCAAGGTTCTACCTCTAAGAAGGTCCAATCATTGCCTTGGACTTCTTAGGATTAGAGTTGGTTAATTAGTAACTCAATATGAGTTTGGATCCTGAAACTTTCTGAACAATGGTTCAGGTTTTGTTTTGTTTTTTTGAACACTTAGACAAAGGTAGAGATTGTTGTTATTTTCCTAAGTTTCAAACATGTCCAAACATGGTCTCAGATTGGTTAATGTCCAAACCAATTGTGGGATATCAAATTTCAGTAAGTTATAAGGTTGCACACATGTGTGTGCTTCAATTTTGAGCATGGGAAGGTCAGGCACACTGCTGTGGAAGTTTCTGCCCAAAGGCAGGAGGTGTGCGCACAGCATCAGGAGGCTGCAGCATCAGGTCACGCCGCAGCACACAGCACCACACCAAAACACACAGCATCACTTGGAGAGTGATGTAGGGCTGAGATTAAAGGAAGAACATGATCAAAGGGAGGATAATGACTCACAAGAATGTCCAATAATTAAGAGGCTATAAAAGGGGTTCTCAATGCCTCATTTCATAAGATAATACAAGATACAAAAACACACATACAAGAGAGTTTTGTGACATTGTGAGATCATTGTAAACACAAAGAGAGAATTGTGTAGAGAGACATAAACACAAGAGGGACTCTTGTAGTGAGGCTAGTTGTAATAAGATAGAGAGAGTCTAGATTAGATTAGAGAACATTGTTGAGTTCTCATCTTCTTCCTTCTCTTCTTGTTTCTTCAAGAACTTGGATTCTTGAAGGGGATTGCTGTAACTTTGTAAGAACCATTGAGATAGTGCATAGAGTTCGGAGGAACTCATGGGGACGTAGGCACATTGCCGAACCTCGACAACAAATTACTTGTCTTCTTTCTTTCTTTGATTTTCTGTTCTTGTGTTCGATTGCTGAAATTCTTTCTACAAGTCATTCAAGACTTGGGTGTTTGAAAGATCACCACCTGCGCATCTTGTCAAGGTGATTTCCAACATAGGCTTATATTTGTAATATGAAACATAATTGGCCAGTGGATAGCGTGTACCTTTGGTCGGACCTGGCATTAAGGAGACTGATTGGTCGGAACAAATGTTGGAGCAGACATAGTCATTGAGCTTGACCAACAGACTGGTTTGGCGGCTAGATCGACGAAGTGGAGCGGGTTCGGGTGAGGGTTCGGGTGAGGGTTCAGATGAGAAGAGAGGTGACTGTGGAGACGGATTGGGGAGGGGGTTTAATCAGGATTCCGGCGCCGGAAAGGGTGAAGTGGATCAATGAGAGGATGGGTCACAATGATCAATTGGGTCAAAACGATAGAGCGGGTCGGAGTGAGCAGAAGGCTTGGGGTGGCACGCGTATGTGCGTAATGGCCGGACGATGGGAAGATGGTGGTTTTGACAGAAGAGATGACAACTGTATGATTGGGAGGTGATGAGTCATAAAATGCATCTAAAGAATACTTAATTGTTAGCATTTTAGGGTTGATCGAGGTTGGAATTACACTTTTATACCTTAATAACTCTAAAGTGTTATTCTTGAATCGTTGATTTATTTCAGTGCATTTTCAGGCATCATTTTAAACATAAAGCTTCAATGAATACTCGAGTGAGATAATGGTCCGGAAGAGCCAAGATGAAGAGAAACCAAGAAAGGAGTTTCACTAAATTGCCATAATTGCCCGCGCAGATCAATCATCTTTGCAGATTAAACTATATTGATACAGGAAGACCCAGGAGATGAGCTATATATACTTAAAAAGATCTAGAAGTCTATTTTCTAGAGAATTTTACGGCTCATAAAAAGGATTTTTCTAGAGAAAGTTATGGCAGTTTTAGTAGACACAGGTCAGGCCTCCAGAACAGCATCCACCTAGCGCCGCGCCCCTCACTTTCCAGCGCTGCACCCCTCACTTTCCAGCGCCCACTCGCTCCAAGACCAAATTAGGGCTGCACAATGACATTTTTTGGACCAAAATGCCCCTAACTACTTGTGATCTATAAATACATGCTTAAGGAATGTGCAGCCGGATCATTAAGCAAAGAAGGAGAGATCCAATTTTAGCATTCTTCCAAGTATTCTTTGGCTGGAAATCAAGGGGAGAGCATCCATATTGTTCATCCACCTTGAGCTCCATGGCCAACTAATCATCAAAGAAGGGAAAAGAATGAATCCCTAGGGTTTTGTTGTTCCTTATTTCCTGTTCTTGATTCATTTGTATAGACTCATTGTTAAAACATTGTTTATGATTTACCCTTTGATTAAGTAAGAAGGATTTGAGTTCATGTGATAGCTGCACTTTATATTCTTCTTCTTTTAGATTCTCGTAATCCGGTGATTGTATCCTTCTCCTCCATTGATGTTGTTTGGATGTGATTGATTTCAGTAGATTTATCTTATTGATTGTCCATTACTGCGATATTGTCATTGCGATATGTTGTCATTTATTGATAATCTTTAAGATCGGTCATATGTACTTAAATCGAAATCAATGAGTGATTTGTAGCAATTACGTTAGTTTATAAATGTGCTTGATTGAATATTTTCCGATTGCTTATTTGGGATGTGAAACTTGCAATCGAGATAAATACAATTGAATCGAGAGTGGAACAAGGCAACAAACCTAAGGAGGATTCCCGGAACCTTGTTATTTCTTATTTATATTTCGTTATATTTACACAACTCTTTCACACAATATTTCATTATCAAAACTCATATTCTTTCATCTGATCTTTATCGTTAGTGTTAAAGTTTACACCTTCTTTTGAAATTAACTTGTTTCCCTGTGGAATCGACACCCCAAAGTTGTACTACAATAGCCGCGTTATACTTTGGGCGTAATCAAATTTTGGCACTGTTGCCGGGGAAACGCGCTTAAGTACAAGGAAGCTTGTCAACTTTGAGTGTGACGATAGAAGAATTGTAAATATTTTTCTTTCCAGCAGTTTGTAATTACGGTAATATTGTTCCTTTATCTTTGTTTTGATCTTCTAATTTTCTTTTATTATTATGTTTTATTTATTTTATTTCCCCTCTAACTCAATTGGTGTATGCTTAGACTGAGAGATTTGAGAGATAGATTTATTAGAGGACCCGAAATAGAGTTACCCTCTCCTTCCACGTCCGTTAGTGAAACCTCAACTAGATCAAACCATAGTGCACCCTCACACGAGAATTTAGAGGATTTTGTTAACATGGCCGATAATCCTAATGAGAATGTTGCTAGGACACTTCAGGATTACCTTCACCCTACACGCACAGCCACACCATCATGCATCATGTTTCCAGCCAATAGTCGCCAACTAGATTTTAAAACAGAGATGATACAATTACTCCCTACTTTTCATGGCTTGGATAATGAAAACCCATATGTGCACATTAAAGAGTTTGAGGAAGTAGTCGCGACTTTTCATAATCAAGATGAAACTGATGACATTGTTAGGCTTAAGTTCTTTCCTTCCGCTTTAAAGGATAGAGCTAAGAGTTAGCTATACTCACTAAGACCACGATCTATTAGGTCGTGGACTGAGATGACTCGAATTTTCTTTAATAAATACTTTCCCCAACATAAGACCAATGCTTTAAAAAGATAAATCTCCACCTTTGCACAAAAGGACAGTGAGACTTTGTATCAGTCTTGGGAGATATTTAAGGAGTTGTTGAGTATGTGTCCTCACCATGGGTATGAGAATTGGCGTTTAGTGAGAGTCTTACCTATAGAGAACGCCAATTTGTAGAGATGATGTGTAATGGTGGTTTCTTAGAGAAAGATCCTGATGAGGCCATAGAGTACCTCAATGAGCTTGCTGAAAAATCTCACACTGGACTGGACCTAGTGCTACTGAGAGCACCAATAGGTCATGACCTATAGAGAACCCTGTTATTATTTGTCTAAGGTTCAAACAGGTCCAACCATGGTTTAAAAATGGTTAAAGTCCAAACCAAAGGTGGAGTATCAAAGTTCAGCAAGTTAGAAGACTGCATACATGTGTGTGCATCAATTTGGAGCAAAGGAAGGCCATGCGCACTAGTATGCGCACTTCTGCACACAATCAGGGAAGTGTACGCACAGCAGTAGCATCAGCATGCGCCATGGCGCCCAGCAACCAGCACCATGGCGTCCAGAATGGTGTGTTGTAGGATCGCATCAGCACCATGGCGCCCAGCACCATGGCGCCCAGAATGGGGTGCTGTAGGACCGCATCAGCGCCATGGTGCCCAAAAGCCAGCACCATGGCATCCAAAATGTGTGCAAAGGTGCCCTGCCCAGCGCCATGGCGACCCCTGTTGAGCGCCTAGGCGCCAAGCAAAGGGCTGCACACATGGACAGCCTATTTTAAGACCCTTTTAAGTGCGTGAATACAAGGATAAAATGCCCAGCACCACTTGGGAAGTGATGAAGGGCTATGATTAAGTGGAGATCATGATCAAAGGGTGGAAATTGATTCACAAGAATGTCCAAGAAGTGAAAGGCTATAAAAGGGGTTCTCAAGCCTCATTTTCACTAACACAAAACATATAGAATACAACACATACAAGACACTCTTTGAGATCAATTGTAATACAAGAGAGAATTGTTTGAGAGACATAAACACAAGAGGGACTCTTTATAGTGAGGCTGGTTGTAAACAAGAGAGAGTAGTATAGAGAGAGAGCATTGTAATCTTCTTTCTTCTCTTCTTGGTTTCTTCAAGAACTTGAGCTTCTTGAAGGGGATTGTTGTAACTTGTAAGAACCATTTGATTAGTGCAGAGAGTTCAGAGGAACTCACGGGGATGTAGGCACATTGCCAAACCTCGATAACAAATTGTTTGTCTTCTTTCTTTCTTTGATTTTCTGTTCTTGTGTTCGATTGCTGGAATTCTTTCTACAAGTCATTCTAGACTTGGGTGTTTGGAAGATCACCACCTTGGCATCTTGTCAAGGTGATTTCCAACAAACCCAAATGGTGGTGGAATTTACCATCTTAGGGAAGAGGATAACCTTAAGGCCAAGGTCGAGATGCTCACTAGGGAACTAGAGGTATTAAAGACTAAAAATTCAAAGCCAACACACGTGGTTAATCATGCAAAATCTTTTAAACCATATTTTGTGTGTGGCGGGGTAGATCATCTTGTCTAAGAGTGTCCCACATTTGCTGATATGAGAGGGATGTATAAGGAATAATGTAATGCCTTAGGCATGTACACGAAGCCTTCTACACCCTTCTCTAATATCTATAATCCGGGATGGCGAAATCACCCCAATTTCAGCTGGAAGTCTGAAAACCAGCAGCTTGCACAACCCCCTGCACCTTATCATGAACCATATCATGCACCTGTATCTTCTAGGAGTCCTTTAGAAAACACTTTGCATGCTTTTATTGAGGCACAGGGTAAGACTAATCAAAGGCTTGAATCTTTAATTATGCAGGTTGTTGAAGAACATAAAGAGATAAAGAGCCAAGTGTCCAAGCTGACGAGCTACTTGAGTGTGACTGAGCGAGGTAAGTTCCCTTCTCAAGCTCAGTCCACATCCTATGGTCAGCACCTAGAGCACCAGAATAAAAAGGAGGTGAATGTCATTGAGAAACTTAGTGGTAAGTCGTTACACATCCTAACAACGAAAAAATTAGAGGATGTTGACGAGAACCACCAAGTATACATGATTGACTCATTCATGGAAAAGGTCCATCACCTTAATCCATTAGAATCCACCCTCACCCATGGCTTCACAAGAGCATATATCGAGCCAGAATCTGCAGATGTTACTGATAACATCCTTAAGGCCTCTCTGAAGCACACAAGCACCAAATTTAACCGTAAAGCAGTTGCTGGTGCATTCAACTCATGCTTGTCTAGGAGGGAATAAGAGTGTCTGGCTGAAGATATAAAACTTAGCGCTCATGGGAGGCACCCCATAGCATATCCTTTTATTTTTATTGTTATTGTTTTTCATAATTCTTTTTCTTGTTTATTATTAGTATTTTGTTGTTTTCTAGTGTTACTTTCGTATTTCTTTTTCAGGGACAAATATACGAAGCAGTTCAAATGGTGGTGCACAATTTTCAGCTTCTGTGCACTTTTGGCTACAAAGGGAGTTTCCTTATCTTTTTCTTTCACATTGAGGACAATGCCTACTTTAAGTTAGGGGTGGAGGAAATATATTCCTATTTTTCATGTTTTTCATTGAACTGTTTGGTGTCATTTTACCTTTTTGTTTGTTTTTAGCATGTTTTGTGTTAACCTTGGAGTTAATTCATATGTCAATGATATGAGCCTAATTGAGATAGCATATAGCGTTTAGAAGAAGTTAAATCTTGCTTCGCTTTGAGAATAAATTAAGTGTCAATCTTTCTTTGGTTTAAGACTCTGGTTTGTGGTAAGATTGCATTATTAGTCTAAAGCATTTGGAGAAGTTTTATGTGCGATTGTTTTGTGAATACTTTTGTGGTCTCTACAAGCTCTAGAACTTATTTTATATTCACTTGAGGCAAAAATTATAGAATGCAAATTACTTAGGATATGATGTAGGCCATTTTTGGACCATTTCAGCCTTTTTAAACTTACCCTTGTTATATTTATTGCTAGTCACCTATTTGAGCCTTTTTCTTGAAAAGAAAAAAAATTGAGCCTTGTTTCTTTCGATAAACCATTTACTTACCTTTATAAGCCTAAAAATATTTTATTCTTACCTTTCTTTTAAAAGAACATTAGTTATACATATGTTGTGAGAAGCACTTAAAAGCAATAAGGGTGGAAATATGAGAAAATATTACTACCATAACCCAAGTACATTAAAAGAGATAAGTTGGGGGTTGTAGAAAAGAAAACAAAAGAATGAAAGAGGAGGTGAATGGTCTTATGCCAAAATAAAATAAAAGAAAAAAATGAATTATGGCAAAGAAAGAAGAAAAACAAATGGTGATTTATTGCGAGAAATGCTCGAAAAAATGATTGAAAAAGTTGGGTTTTGAAATAATGTTATCTTGTGCTTAAAGTGGTTGTGTTTAAATTAAGAGACTTAGTTCTTTTATTTGTTTAAACTTTCCCATTCTTTCTTGACCTTTACTCTAGCCTAATGTTACAAGCTTATTAAAGACCTATTGATCCGATGTAGTGTGATTTTTCTACATAGTGGAGAGTGATTTGATAAGTGAGCTTATAGAGCTTGATTTGTGATTGATATCATGCAATTTAATATGTTTTTAGAGGCCAAGACTTGTATTCATGCTATGTTGTGCATAAAATCATCCGGGTGTTCGGACTAATGTATTGTGGTAAGATGGATGTTAAGAATTGATAACGATTTTAAGGTTGACATTTGGATTATTCTTGGACTTGAGTGATATTTAATTATTCTATGTGTTGTATGTTATGCACGATTCTTGAGACAAAGATTTTTGAATCACTCTTGGTTAACACAAGCATTGCTGTATTTTGCTTTGATTTCTAAATAAAGAATTCATTTCATGTCTTTCGTTTGAATTGCTAGGGACTAGCAATAAGCTAGTTGGGGGCTGTGATGAGAGTCATAAAATGCATCTAAACAATACTTAATTGTTAGCATTTTAGGGTGAGGAAAATCCTAAATGAAATGACCAGAAAACCAGCTACCTTCATTTTATTGACGAAACTAACCTTCTATGTAATTCCTCAATTCGCCACCAACAAACACCTGAGGGCTGAGAAGCTGTTTTTGGTGTGTAACGTTACACAAACCATAAACTCCATACAATTGAACCCTTTTTTTTCCTCCAGACAATCTCAGATGATGAAAACCCTAATTGTTGTCAACAATTTTAAGTATTCAAACCCTCAAATCCCACCTTCAATTCTCCTTTTTACATTTTCCCTCACTTTCTCGAGAAAATCGAAAATTCCTTCACTTTCACCACAGGAAATGCCTGTACAATCCCAAAACTTTGAACTTGTCTACTTTCAAAGCTTCTTATGCTTCTGTCTCAGCGAGTTACGGTGGGTAGGACGATTTGGGATTCAGCGGTGACTGGGTCAACTCTGGTGAGTCAGATCAGTTGTGTAGTTTTCTGGCTTCTACAGGAATTGATGATAAAAAGTATGTCTTAATGTTTCTATTAGGGCTAGTTTGTGCTTTTACTATTTCTAGGGTTAGGATTTCTTCAATTGTTGTGTTTTCGGCTTCTGTTTTGGTCTTTGCCATTGGGTTTTCGTTTGGGTTTATTCGTGGTGGGAGTTCTAATGAAAGTGGAAGTAAGGGAAGGTCAAAAGAAGAAGTTGGTAGGGTTTATATTGAGAAGTTATGGAATTTTGTTGATTTTTTTTATGGGTTCGATGTTAAAGTTAGTAATTTGAAGAATGATGTGCAAAGAGCTATTGGTACTAGTAGAATCACGGTGGGTGATTTGGAGAATCATGTTAATGTAATGGAATCTATGAGATCATTGGCTTTGAATGCTAGAAATGTTGTTGAGGCTTCCATTGATAATGTGGGGAACTCTAGTGGTGTATCAATAGAAAACCCGAAGCCAAGTAGAAGAAGGAAAGAGCCTAGTGATGTTGGGTTTGAGTTTATGCAGTTTATTGCCGGCTTGTTTGGAGAAAAATCGGTTAAGTTGAAGTATAATAAAGTAAAAGATAATATCAATCAAGTAGAAGAAGGAAAGAGCCTTACAACACAATTAACATAGGCTAAACAACCAAAGACATGAAGATGAGAAAAAAAATGGCGGTTTTGAGTATAGAAGTTCAAAAGGAGTTTTGAAAGAGAGAACCGGAGAAAGGAGTCGATTGATGATGTGTACAGCAATAAGAGCACACTCCCCCAAAAATTGGGTAGGGAGTTGAGCTTGAAATTTCAAAGCTCAAGCTATTTGTAAGATGTGACACGATGCTTGTGTTCCACAACCCTATTTTGTTGAGGCGTGTAAACATAAGAATGCTGAAAAACAACACCATTATCTTGGAAAAAAGAACGAAGTGAGATAAATTCTCCACCATTGTCACTTGATGAGAGTCATAAAATGCATCTAAACAATACTTAATTGTTAACACTTTAGGGTTAATCTCGGTCGTAATCGCACTTTTACATGTTGATAACTCTAAAGTGTTATTCATAAATCATTGACTTAATTCGATGCATTTTCAGGTGCTTTGAGTACAAAAGAGATGATAAAGCGATCCATGTTTAAAGTGCCAAAAGATCTTGGGTGTCGGTGCTCGTTTTTGTCCAAGGTTTAGACTTTTCCAAAAATGATCTAATATGATTAAAAGTCTAAACCAAGGTTGGAGAAATAAAGTACATTGAGTTAAAAGACTGCACACAAGTGTGTGCATCACTTTGGAACAAGTTAAGGGTAGGCACACTAGTGTGTGCACTTCTGCATACAAGCTGAAGGAGTTTCACTAAATTGCCAGAATTTCCCGTACAGATCAATCATCTTTGCAGATTAATCATCTTTGCAGATTAAACTGTATTGATGTAGGAAGAACCAGGAGATGAGCCATATATGCTTAGAAAGATCCAGAAGTCTATTTTCTGGAGAATTTTACGGTTCGGAAAAAGGATTTTTCTAGTGAAAGTTATGGCAGTTTTAGCGGAAACAGTTCAGGCCTCCAGAACAAAGCCCAGCGCCTTGCCCCTGGAAGCCCAGCGCCTCACCCCTCAAAGCCCAGCACCTCACCCCTGGAAGTCCAGCGCCTCACCCCTCAAAGCCCAGCACTGCACCCCTGGCCCATCAGCGCTGCGCCCCTCGCCTAACAGCGCTGCAGCTTTCACTTTCCAGCACCTAGGCGCACACCTGGACAGCAGCGCGCACATGCTGCTGGACCCACCTGCACGTTCAAGCCATCACTTTCCAGCGCCCATGTGCACGCTCAAACAAAGCCAGCAGTGCGCACATGCTGCTGGACCCACCTGCACGTTCAAGCCATCACTTTCCAGCGCCCAGGCGCACGCTCAGACAAAGCCAGCAGTGCGCACATGCTTCTGGACTCTAATTCAGACTCAAATTAAGCTTGTGCAAAGACAGCTCTCCCTCGTGGGCTATAAATATATGCTTAAGGTTTGCAGCCGGGGGCTAGCTCGAAGAGAAAAAAAGAAAGTTTTTTTGGTAGATACAAATTAGAGAAGTTTTTAGCATTCTGTTTAAGTTTTCGTTAGTTGGAAATCAAGGAGAGAACATCCACATTGTTCTTCCACCTTGAGCTCCATGGCCAAGAAATCAAGGGGAGAACACCTATATTGTTTTTCCACCTTGAGTTTCATGGCTAACTAATCATCAAACAAGGGAAATGGATGAATCGTTAGGGTTTTATTGTTCCTTATTTCCTGTTTTTGATTCATTTGTATGGACTTATTGTTAAAACATTGTCTAATGATTTACTCTTTGATTAATTAAGAAGGATTTGAGTTCACGTGATAGCTGTATTCCATATTCTTCTTCTTTTAGTTTCTCTCAATCCGGTGAGTGCATCCTTCTACTCCACATAAGTCTAGTCAAGCTCTTCTTATGTCAAGTTGTTTGGATGTAATTGATTTCGGTATATTTATCTTATAGATCGGCCATTACTGTGATATCATTATTGCAATATATTGTCGTTTTTTGCTAATCTATAAGATAAATCATGTGTGCTTGAATTGAAATCAAAGAGTAATTTGTAGCAATTATATTAGAGCTATAAATGTGCTTGATTGAATACTTTCCGATTGCCTGTTTAGGATGTGAAACTTGCAATCAAGATAAAAATTTGAATCAAGAATGGAAATAGGGAACGAACTTAAGGAGGATTCCCGAAACCTTGTTATTTCTTATTTATATTCTTCGTTATATTCGCACAACTCTTTTACACAATATTGCATTATCAAAACTCATATTCTCTCATCTAATCATTATCGTTAGTGTTAAAGTTTACATCATCTTTCGTAATTAACTTGTTTCCCTGTGGAATCGACACCCCAAAACTACACTACAATAACCGCGTTATGTTTTGGGCGTAATCAAATTTTGGCGCCGTTGCCGGGGAAACGCGCTTAAGTACAAGGAAGCTTGTCAACTTTAAGTAAAAAAATATATATATATATATTAAAAAAAAATCGTAAATATTTTTCTTTTCAGCACTTTGTAAATATCGTAATATTGTTCCTTTACTTTTATTTTTTAAAATTTTCTTTTATTATTCTGTTTTATTTATCTGTTTATTATTCTGTTTTATTTATTTGTTTATTATTCTGTTTTATTTATCTGTTTATTATTCTGTTTTTTTATTTTTTATTTTTTTTAATTATTTATTATTCTGTTTTATATATTTTATTTCCCCTCTAAATTAATTGGTGCATGCTTAAACCGAGAGATTCGCGAGACAGATTCATTAGAGGACCCGAATTAAAGTCACCCTCTCCTTCCACGTCCGTTAGTGAAACCTCGCCTAGGTCATACCATAGTGCACCCCCATCCGAGAATTTAGAGGATTTTGATAACATGGCCAACAATCACAACGAAAATGTTGCTAGGACACTTAAAGACTATTTGCACCTTAGCCGAACGGCCACACCCTCATGTATCATGTTCCCCCCTAATGCCCCACAAGCTGAGTTTAAGCCAGGCATGATACAATTCCATGGGTTTGAGAATGAAAGCCCCTACATCCACATTAGGGAATTCGAGGAAGTAGTAGCAACCTTCCAAAATAGGGCTGATATGGTGGACACTGTCAGACTCCAGTTTTTCCCTTTTTCACTTAAGGAAAAAGCCAAGATTTGGTTGTACTCATTAAGGCCTAGGTCTATTGGTAGTTGGGATGAGATGACCCAAGTTTTCTTCCAAAAACACTTCCCAACCCATAAGACCAACAACCTTAAGAGACAAATCTCAAACTTTGCACAAAAGGAGAGTGAAACCTTATATCAAGTTTGGGAACGTTTCCAGGACCTTTTAAATTCTTGTCCACACCATGGGTATGAAACTTGGCGGGTAGTCATCTATTTCTATGATGGACTCCTAAGTAGGGAGAGGCAATTCATAGAAATGATGTGTAATGGGGATTTTCTTCAAAAAGATCCCGATCAAGCCATAGATTTCCTAGATGACCTATCAGAAAAAGCCCACACTTGGACAGGACCGAGTGCCATGGAAAGTACTAGGAGAAATCAACCCGCTGGAATCTACCAACTTAAGGAAGAGGATAGCCTTAAAGCCCGTTTAAAGGCCCTAACTAAGGAAATTGAAGTCTTAAGAGCCAAGGATGCTAGAGCCCCCGAACCAGTTGCTAGGGTAGAGTCCCGTGAGCCTTGTTTCATGTGTAATGGGGTAGATCATGTGCCTAGGGATTGTCCAACCTATTTTGAGATGAAAGGAGAGTGTAATGCTTTAGGTATATCCTCTAGCAAACCATACTCACCCTATTCTAACACCTATAATCCCGGTTGGAAGAATCACCTAAATTTTAATTGGAGACCCGATACACAACCCCTAGCCCAAACTAGCACCCATTGGAGATCCGATATACAACCTCATCCCCACTCTAGTACCCAATGGCAACCGGAAGCAACCTCATCTAATGCACCACAACAATCTTTACCTTTGGAAGATATGTTTAAGTCATTTCTGCAAGTACATGCCAAGAGTGTGGAAGAACAAGGCAAGATAAATCAACGGGTGCTAGAAGAGCAAAAAGGGATCAAAGATGAGCAAAAGGAGATAAAAAGTCAACTCACCAAGTTGACTAGTTTCTTGACAATTCAAGAGCAAGGTCGGTTCCCTTCGTAGCCGCAACAAAATCCAAGGGGACAACATATGGCACAAACTTCTGATCCGAAAAATCAAAATATTAAAGAGATTAACGCCATAATCACCCGCAGCGGTAAGAAAATTGATGGACCCACACTACCACCACACTTGATTCCTAATACTGTGAACAACAAGGATAAAGCGCCCAAGGAACAAGAGGCCCATGATGATTATTCTCCACCGGTGCCTTTCCCTCAAGCTCTCCTTAAACCTAAGGAGAGAAATTTAGCACTAAAAGGCGAGATTCTTGAACAACTTCAGCATGTTAAGATTAACCTCCCTCTTCTTCATGTTATAAAACAGATTCCCAATTATGCTAAAGTCATCAAGGATCTATGCACACTCAAGAGGAGGCACAATGTTAAGAAGACTGCATTCTTAACGGAGCAAGCAAGTGCGTTAATTGATAGTACGACACCGCCCAAATATAAAGATCCGGGCTGTCCAACAGTGGCTTGCCAAATTGGAAACAAATCTTGTGGCCAAGCATTGCTAGATTTGGGAGCTAGCGTGAACCTCA
Source organism: Bretschneidera sinensis (assembly GCA_023935145.1). NCBI lineage: Eukaryota > Viridiplantae > Streptophyta > Magnoliopsida > Brassicales > Akaniaceae > Bretschneidera > Bretschneidera sinensis. The sequence continues at coordinate 160,840,661 of CM043698.1, forward strand.
TGCCATACTCTATGTACTTGCAACTCGGTTTAGGTGAGACTAAACCAACCTCCGTGGTACTTCAACTAGCGGATAGATCGGTAAGAAAACCAAGAGGTATTGTAGAAGATATTTTGTTACAAATTGATAATTTCTATTATCCTGTTGACTTCTTGGTTTTAGATACTGTTTCTATGGTAAATACAGAGTCCAAAATTCCTTTGATACTTGGAAGACCATTCCTTGCCACTGCTAATGCCCTCATTAATTGTAGGAATGGCCTAATCTCAAGGCAGCCAATTGAAGAGGATGAGTGTTTCAACACTTATATGATTGATAAGCTTAATTTAGAGGATGAGAACATTGAAGATAATTCTAACTCTTTGGAATTCCTTCCTAATAATTTCGAGTTCAATGATTCTTCAATTTATCCCCATGTTGTTAACGTTATTGATATTTGTGATAAGTCACAGGGATTTATTAAGAAATCTGGGCAACCATGCTTTGAGAAGTTGCTTGAGAGAAGTCACATGGATGCGGGAATCAAATACCCTACTGCTGATTGTAAATGGGCAACACCAAGAACACTTGAGCCATATGTGGTGGACTTTAAGTATTCCTTGCCAAAAGATTAACACTGAGGCCATTGAGTTTGGAGCCTCATTTTCAGCACCACAATGAGGCCATCAGTGAGAGTAGTGCATTGTCTAGCTGAAGACATAAAACTTAGCGCTCATGGGAGGCACCCTAAAGCATATCCTTTTTACTTATTTTTTTTTCTTTTCTTTTCATAATTCTTTTTCTTGTTTATTATTAGTATTTTGCTGTTTTCCAGTTTTACTTTCGTGTTTCTTTTTCAGGGACAAATATGCGAAGCAATTCAAATGGTGGTGCACAATTTTTAGCTTCTGTGCACTTTTGACTAACAAAGGGAGTTTCTTTTCCTTTTTCTTTTACATTGAGGTCAATGCAATGTTTAGGTTGGGGGTGGAGGAAACATATTTCTTTCCTTTTTCCATTGAACTGCTTGGTGTCACTTTCCTACTTTTTGTTTGTTAGGATAATTAAAAAAAAAAGTTTGTTTTTAGCATGCTTTGTGTTAACCTTGGAGTTATTCACATGTCAATGATATGACCTTAATTGAGATAGCATATAGCACTTAGAAGAAATTAAATCTTGCTTCGGTTTGAAATTAATTTAAGTATCAATCTTGATTTGGTTAGAGACTCTAGCTTGTGATAAGATTGTATGATTAATCGTAAGCATTTAGAAAAGTTTTATGTGTGATTATTTTGTGAATATTTTTGCGGTCTCGGCAAGCTCTAGAACTTACTTGATAACCACTTGAGGTGAATTCCTAGAATGCACATTACTTAGGATATGATATAGGTCATTTTTGAACCGTTTGAGCCTTTCAAACCTACCCTTGCGATATATATCACTAGTCACCTATTTGAGCCTTTTTCTTGAAAATGAAGTTGAGCCTGGTTTCTTTCAAAAACCCATTCACTTACCCTTATAAGCCTAAAGAGAATATTTTATCCTTACCTCTCTCTTAAAAAGAATTTAACTATACACATATTGTGAGAAGCACTTAAAATGAGTAAGGGTGGAAATATGAAAAAATATCACTACCACAACCCAAGTACATTAAAGGAGATAAGTTGGGGGTTGTGGAAAAGAAAGAAATGAAAAAAGAGGTGAATGGTCTTTTATGCCAAAATACAAAAGAAAAGAAAAACAAATGGTGATTTGTTGAGAAAACAATCCTCGAAAAGAAAAATAAAAAATAAAAAATAAATAAATAAAACTGGTTGGAAGAGTTGGGTATTGAAGTAAGGTTATCCAGTGCTTAAAGAGCTATGTTCAAAACTAAGAGATTAAGTTCTTTTACTTGTGAATTCTTCCCATTCTTTCTTAGCCTTTACCTTAACCGAACGTTACAAGCTTATTAAAGACCTATTGATCCAATGTAATATGATTTTTCTACAATAGTGGAGAGTGGTTTGAAATGTAAGCTTATGGAGCTTGTTTTTGTGATTGATGTCACGCGATTTATTTTTTTTAGAGGCCAAGACTTGTATTCATGAATATTGTGCATAAAATCATCCGGATGTTCAAATTAATGGATTGTGGTAAGACGGATGTTAAGAGTCAATAACGATTTTAAGATTGATGTTTGAATTATTTTTGGATTTGAGTGAAATTTAATGATTCTATATGCTATATGTTACGCATGATTTATGAGATAGATTTTTGAATCACTCTTGGTTAACACTAGCATTGTTGTATTTTGCATTAATTTCTAAATAAAGAACTCATTTCATGTCTTTCGCTTGAATTGCTAGGGACTAGCAATAAGCTAGTTGGGGGTTGTGATGAGAGTCATAAAATGCATCTAAACAATACTTAATTGTTAACACTTTAGGGTTAATCTCGGTCGTAATCGCACTTTTACATGTTGATAACTCTAAAGTGTTATTCATAAATCATTGACTTAATTCTATGCATTTTCAGGTGCTTTGAGTACAAAAGAGATGATAAAACGATCCATGTTTAAAGCACCAAAAGATCTTAGGTGTCGGTGCTCGTTTTTGTCCAAGGTTTAGACATTTCCAAAAATGATTTAAATATGATTAAAAGTCTAAACCAAGGTTGGAGAAATAAAATACATTTAGTTAAAAGACTGCACACAAGCGTGTGCATCACTTTAGAACAAGTTAAGGGTAGGCACACTAGTGTGTGCACTTCTGCATACAAGCTGAAGGAGTTTCACTAAATTGCCAGAATTTTCCGTACAGATCAATCATCTTTGCAGATTAAACTGTATTGATGTAGGAAGAACCAGGAGATGAGCCATATACGCTTAGAAAGATCCGGAAGTCTATTTTCTGGAGAATTTTACGGTTCTGAAAAAGATTTTTCTAGTGAAAGTTATGGCAGTTTTAGCGGAAACAGTTCAGGCCTCCAGAACAAAGCCCAGCGCCTCGCCCCTGGAAGCCCAGCACCTCACCTCTGGAAGCCCAGCGCCTCACCCCTCAAAGCCCAGCGCCTCACCCCTAGAAGCCCAGCACCTCACCCCTCAAAGCCCAGCGCCTCACCCCTCAAAGCCCAGCACTGCGCCCCTGGCCCATCAGCGTTGCGCCCCTGGCCAACCAGCGCTGCGCCCCTCGCCCAACAGCGCTGCAGCTTTCACTTTCCAGTGCCTAGGCGCACACCTGGACAGCAGCGCGCACATGCTGCTGGACCCACCTACACGTTCAAGCCATCACTTTCCAGCGCCCAGGCGCACGCTCAAACAAAGCCAGCAATGCGCACATGCTGCTGGACCCACCTGCACATTCAAGCCATCACTTTCCAGCGCCCAGACGCACGCTCTTTCAAAGCCAGCAGTGCGCACATGCTTCTAGACTCTAATTCAGACTCAAATTAAGGTTGTGCAAAGACAGCTCTCCCTCGTGGGCTATAAATATATGCTTAAGGTTTGCAGCCGGGGGCTAGCTCGAAGAGAAAAAAAGATAGTTTTTTTGGTAGATACAAATTAGAGAAGTTTTTAGCATTCTGTTTAAGTTTTCGTTAGTTGAAAATCAAGGAGAGAACATCCACATTGTTCTTCTACCTTGAGCTCCATGGCCAAGAAATCAAGGGGAGAACATATATATTGTTTTTCCACCTTGAGTTTCATGGCTAACTAATCATCAAACAAGGGAAAGGGATGAATCGTTAGGGTTTTATTGTTCCTTATTTCCTGTTTTTGATTCATTTGTATGGACTTATTATTAAAACATTGTCTAATGATTTACTCTTTGATTAATTAAGAAGGATTTGAGTTCATGTGATAGCTGTATTCTATATTCTTCTTCTTTTAGTTTCTCTCAATCCGGTGATTGCATCCTTCTACTCCACATAAGTCTAGTCAAGCTCTTCTTATGTCAAGTTGTTTGGATGTAATTGATTTCGGTATATTTATCTTATAGATCGGCCATTATTGTGATATCATTATTGCAATATATTGTCGTTTCTTGCTAATCTATAAGATAAATCATGTGTGCTTGAATTGAAATCAAAGAGTAATTTGTAGCAATTATATTAGAGCTATAAATGTGCTTGATTGAATACTTTTCGATTTCCTGTTTAGGATGTGAAACTTGCAATCGAGATAAAAATTTGAATCAAGAATGGAAATAGGGAACGAACCTAAGGAATATTCCCGGAACCTTGTTATTTCTTATATATATTCTTCGTTATATTCGCACAACTCTTTTACACAATATTGCATTATCAAAACTCATATTCTCTCATCTAATCATTATCGTTAGTGTTAAAGTTTACACCTTCTTTCGTAATTAACTTGTTTCCCTGTGGAATCGACACCCCAAAACTATACTACAATAACCGCGTTATGTTTTGGGCGTAATCATCACTCCGAAAAGTCTTTCTGTGAGACTCAAATTGAGTGAGAACATAACTGAAGAATCATTTTAAAAGTGATTTTGCTTCATCTTTGTGTCGCATCAAGAAAATCCATGTGAAACATGTATGAATAGTAAGAAAGTAATAAGCACCAGAAAGAGAAGGGTGTCGATAACGACCCCAAATGTCACAATGAATTATCTCAAAAGGTTTTAATGAAGAAACTTCACTGGGACTGAAAGGTAAACAACTCTGCTTAGCCAAATGACATATAGGGCAAGCATTATTGGACTGAATGGAAAAATTTTAAAAATTCTTGGTAATGAAACTTAAACGAGGAGGTGATACATGGCCTAAGCGATTATGCCAGAGATCGGTGGATGATATGGTGAGATTGCAAGCTGGTCGGCTTGTGGGTGAGGAAAAGTTGGTCACGGATTTCTTCATCGCTAATGCCACCAAATAGTATAGTCTGTCACGTTGTTTACCCAAACCAATCATCCTCCTCGAAGCCAAATCCTGCAAAATACACCAATAAGGGGAAAAAGTTACTAAACAATTCAAGCCTCTCGTCAGACGACTAACTGACATCAAATCAACTTTGAATGTAGGTACACATAGCACATCATGCAAATTATAGACGGAATTCAGAGGCAATGATCCTTTTGCAACAATATTAGCTTTTTCTTCGCTAGGCAGTAGTACAGGAGGCAACGAGCAATTTTTATCTTTGTGGAAAAATAATTTAGATGATGAAGAAATATGATCCATCGCCCCGCTATCAATGATCCAACTGCGGGAAGCGACTTTAGACAAACCTGGCTTAGTTATGACATTTGGTTGAGAGCTAGATCCTTCATTTTTGTCGTCAAGAAGTGATAAGAGCTGCTTCAATTGAGCCTCCGAAATCCCAACAACTTGGTTTCCATCTTCTTTAGAAAAGCCTTCAGACACATGATTAGCTGCAGGCTTGTTATTGTTGCTGAGTCTTGGGCTTGAATTATACTTTGCCTTTGGATGGCTCACTGGATACCCATGTAGCTCATAACAAGTTTGGACCCAATGGCCCAATTCTCCACAGTAGGAACAATGAGGGTGTCCTCTTCTAGAGCCAAAACGACGTCTGACTTGGTCAAATCGGCATCCTCCACTGAAATTCTCTGGCGACTTCTCTTGCGATCGGAAATCCTGTGACCCATATGGGCGTTCGGACCGCTCGGACCTCCCTGTACCTGTCGATGGAGCGGGTTTGCTGCTATTGCTTTGAACCACCATGGCGGCACTACCGACAAAATCACTTGCAGCGTGCGTTGAGCTCAGGAGATGTCCTTTTTCTTCTTGAGAGACGGAGGAATATGCTTAGTGAATTGAAGGAAAGGGATTCATCAGGAGGATTTGTTCACGAATAGCACTATAAGAATCATTCAATCCCATCAGAAATTGCATCAATTTTTGTTGATCTTGTTGTGCCCCATGTATTGCATCGTTGTAGGAAGCTAGTTCATCCCATAAGCCCTTCAATTTTACATAATAGACAAAGACAGAGAGTTGTTCTTGTCGAAGACAGACAATATCTCGTTGAATCTCAAAGATGCGAGGTGCATTGCTTTGAGAGAATCGCTCACGAAGATCTTCCCAAACTTCATGAGCAAAAGAGTAATAGATTACACTGTCTGAAATTTTCGGACTGAAAGTGTTGACGATCCAAGAGTGGACCATATCATTACACCGGGACCAAGCCGCATAACCTTCAGGATCAGCTTTCTCTGAAGAGGCTTTGATTGAGCCATTGATAAAACCTAGCTTGTTTTTGGAATTTAAGGCCAGAGTCATAGCCCTTTTTCCAAGTAGAATAATTGTCTCCATTCAAGGGTTTGGAAATCAAAACCAAACCCGGATGATCTGAATGATGAGTGAAATAGGGATTTGAGAGATTCGCCTTTGAAGAATATGTAGAAGTGTTGGGATCAGCAATTTCCTTGCCAAGGACAAGAGGCGTTGGCGGTACTTCATCATTGGCCATGATGGCTGAAAATGAGAGATACTACACAAGAGATTGGAGTGCAGCGATGGGTCAAGATCTTGGTTTTGCTCTGATACCATGAAAAGATGAAAGAAAGATTGAATTTGCTGGAATGATGATTATTGATACTGAATCGTGTATTTGTACAGGGAGATTTCTAATCATTCCTACAAGTCAGAAATCAGTTACTACATTATAGGTTGTCTAGCTATAAGTCAGGTATTACAATAGGAAAACTAATATACACAGATCATCTATTCTTAATATGGAAGATATGAAAGTATGACTTCCTACCATGTAGTTAATACCTCAATTTGTATCGAAATAAAATCATGGAAATAGGTGCCTGAACCAAATGATATCATCAGCATCTTGAAGGAGGAAACCAACTAAAAGGGAATACAATATGAAGAAAAACATTTCAGCTCAATGGATTCTGATAACATGCATGTATGTGTATCCAGAAATCAAATCCATTTAATAAATGCTGGCATTGGAATGATTACCACCTAACAAGTTCTAACATGAGACATGTATAGCATGGAATACTATGCATGCAAATATTCACACAGATCATAATTTGAAAAGTTTGCTTTTGCCCTGCTGCCCATAATTCACCCTATCCTCTTCTTCTTCCTCTTCCTCCTACCCCCCCTCCCTCTATTCTTCCTGCTGCAAGTCACATTGCAAGTTCTACATACCCAAATTTTTGGTCTGACCAGTAAAATATCTGCAAAGACAGACTGTTGTAGTTAAGAATTAGTTAGCACATCAATTAAGAAAGAGAAATAAAAAGATGCATGTTATAGTTAATAGAAACTTAGGAAATGAAAAATTGACGAGCTAACACAATTGCTGGGGAACTTTACAATTAAAATACAGTAAAGAATATAAAATAGTAACTCGATTGGAGAGAAAACATTAAAATATAACACTTGGTTTGTAAATAGATAAATAAACTAAAACACCTAAAACAAATAATTACCATATAAAATTTTACCAATGAGCCATTGTTCAGTTGCTCCCATGAATATGCCATCGAATGTCAGGTCCTCTGCTGGTCTATAAGATAAGAAGCTTTAGTCTTTTCTCTAATGTTCCTCACAAAACCAATTCCTGCCTTGACCCTTTTGTAATTTCAGCTCCCATTACAAATCAATTGTCATAGTTTTCTGAGATATAATACTCTCTATTTCTGAAGTTTGTTAGGCATGTTTCTGCACAAGTAACACTGAAAAGATGAGAACTACCTTCTGCATCCTATATTATGCTAGCTCTTAAGCATTCCTTTAAAAAAAAAATCTGATAAGGTAAAAAAATCCTTCGGTTCTACTGTTTAACTATTGAAGAGTACTCAATTTCTGCATTTGCACAGGGTTCACAAAGTCAATAAAAAGAGTCATATCACATCTATATTGTTGTGGACAAATAGAGATAGACATATCACATCTACTTTGTTTAGGACACTGAGGGATTTAGCGACACTTTCAGCCCCATTAGGAAGTTATTTTGGTTTAATTTCACTCAAGTAATAGGCAAAGTGGATCATATCACATCTATCTTGTTGTGGATAAATAGAGATAGACATATCACATCTACTTTGTTTAGGACACGGAGGGATCTAGAGACATTCAGCCATTTTAGGAGTTATTTTGGTTTAATTTCTCTCAAGTAATAGGCAAAGCAGACCGATTATGAAATTATTTTTAAAAGGGCAGTCTCAACAATTTAGTACTTCTCTAACAGGTAGAATACCATGTATGATTTTTCATAGGAAATTTTGATGTTTGAATGATAAATGCATATTCCAAATTAAGTTCAAGACCTGTACTGCTTTTCAACCACCTTTTATGGCCAAAATTTCATTTCTTTCATGTTCTTTCAAATCATGATAGAAAGTAGACAAGTTCGCCAATATATTAAAAGTGGATTCATTTCTCAGGTCTTTTAACAAAATACTTCAATATTATTCCCTAGAAACCAAAGGCAAGGTAAAGTTATTTGCAAATTGCAATTAGAATACTGAATAGCTTCATTAAAAGAGAATAGTTCTTTAACAAAGAAAAAGCAAAACATTAAAAAAAACAAATTGTTAATGTTAATAGTGAGTTATGGATATTCCTAACAACATATGAACTGCAAATCAAAAATTTCAATTACCCTACAGTAATCTTATGTGAAACTAGAACATTAAATCCAATCCAAACGTTGAAACATTTCTCTATAAGTTGCCTCCATGGCTCTCATCCAGACTTCAAACTGTCCACTGACTGAAGCTTCGGATGAAGTTGAAGCTTAGTTTCCTTGAAAAAACAAGAACTCTACAACAGTAAGAAGGCATAACAGAGGCATATGGAGGCAAAACTACGCCTCTTTAACTTGTTCCGCGCAAATGAATAGGGTATATGTATTCATGAATATCATGCTTCTGCTTACCAAGGATTCAGAAACTACTAGTTTATCCTTAATCTAGTGAATCATTTTGCAAAAAAGATTTTTTTTTTTTTCATCTTAGAGAAGGATGATTTGTTTTGTGTATTTTAATCGGTGCACAAAAAATTACAATAATTTAATATCAAGAAATATTGGGATTTGAAGTTAATGTGAAAGAAGAATTGAAGTAGTCTGTAGAAGAGTGATTTCTGATGGATATGTCTTGGATAACTAGAGGGGAAACGGTACCATTAAAATGAAGCAAAATTTGAAACATAAACCAAGTTCAGTATCTAAGTAAAAGATTGAACTTTCGACAAAATAAATGGATAAGATAAGTGACTAAGATGACCCATATATGAAGAATTCAGACCTGGGGTACAACAAAGAAAGGAAACTACAAAGAAAACTAGTTTAAATAATACTAACAATTTAAATCATAGAAATTCAATAGCCATATAAATACCAAAGATCTAAATTAAAAAATTAAAATCTAATACTTAATTCATCAACCCTAGAGCCACAAATTATTTTTGTGGTTTTCTCTCGGCTTGGCTGAATTCTTGGTTTCTTTGTTTTCTCAGTTTTTTTTAAGATTGCCGGGTGGCTGTCATTGGAGTATTCTGGTCGTGACAAATTCTTGGGGTAATTTTTTTCTTCGAAGATTGCTTGGTGGCTGTCGGCTAGTGTATTTCTGGTTGAGAAGAACTCTTGGTTTTTTGTTTTCCGTTGCTGGGTTGCTTGGTTTTCCATTGCTGGGTTTTCTGTTGCTGTCGTGACAAATTCTTGGTGGCTGTCGACAAATTCTGGAAGGGTATTTCTGGTGAATCAGGTTTATCCTTTCTGATTCTAATTTTGTTGCAATTCTGGTTTGGGTGTGTAACTACCGGCAATTTTTTTTTGGTTTTGTTGGGCTGTCGCAATTTTTGTTCCAGTAACTGTTGTGATTTCTCTGCTGTGTCAATTTTGTTTTGGTGGTTATTATGTCTGGAGAAAATTCCATTGTTCGCTTTAATGGCAAGAACTACGCTAGTTGGGAATTTCAGTTCAGGATGTTTGTGAAAGGGAAGGAGTTATGGGGTCATTTGGATGGGTCTTCTAAGGCTCCAACTGATCCCAAGGAACTTAGTTCATGGGAAGGCAGGGATGCCAAAATTGCTTCATGGCTACTCAGCTCTGTTGAACCTCATATGGTCAACAATCTTCGTGGGTTCACTACTGTTAAGACAATGTGGGATTACCTTCGGCGAATTTACTATCAAAATAATTTTACCCAAAAGTTTCAATTGGAGTTAGACATTGGAAACTATCGCCAGGGGAACCTCTCTATTGAGTAATTTTATTCTGGTTTTATTAATTTATGGAGTGATTATTCTGGGTTGGTGCATTCTCATATTCCCAAAGAAGCTTTGGCAGCACTACAAGTGGTTCACTCTGAGAGCCAACGGGATCAATTCTTGATGAAGCTCCGACCTGAGTTTGAAAGTGCACGAGCTGGGTTAATCAATCGCACACCTGTCCCATCTTTGGAGGTTTGCTTGGGTGAACTCTTGCGTGAAGAACAGAGTCTCGCCTCACAACTTGGCCTTGCTCAAGACACTGGCAGAGGACGATCCAGATCTCCGCCACAGTGTTATAGTTGCAAGGAAATTGGGCACATTGCAAAACATTGTAGCAAGAAATTCTGCAATTATTGCAAGGAGGGTCATGTCATTAAGGTTTGTCGTATACGGCCTCGGAATCGATCCACTTCTGCTTTTCATACTGCTGTTCAGTCCACTTGTGTGCCTACATCTTCCGCTCTACCCACTGTTCCGGGTTCTTCTTCCAACATTACTCCCGAGCAGGTTCAACAAATGATTATTTCTGCCCTTTCTGCTCTTGGTCTCCAAGGTAAGAAACATCTCCTTACTTCTCCTTGGTTAATTGACTCTGCGGCTTCCAATCACATGACTGGCAGTCCGGCCGCTTTACAAGATGTTCATAAATATGATGGTGAGCAGCATATTCAGATTGCAGATGGTAGTACTCTTCCTATTACTGCAGTTGGAAATCTGGGGTCTTCATTTACTAATGTTTTCGTGTCTCCTGATTTATCTGCCAATATCATTTCTATTGGACAATTAGTAGAAGAAAATTGTTCTCTTTATTTTGATCGTTCTGGTTGTCGTGTGCAGGATCAAGTGTCGGGACAAGAGATAGCGAAGGGGCCTAAAGTGGGACGTCTCTTTCCTCTTGAGTCGTTTTCCATTCCTCGTTCAATTTCTGTTGGTTGTTCTGCTATTGCTAATAATAATAGCCATTTTTGGCATAAGAAATTGGGTCATCCCAACTCTGTCATTTTGACACATCTTATGAAACATGGTTATTTGAGTAATACAAATGAGTTTTCTTCCTTGTCTTTTGATTGTGCTACTTGTAAACTAGGAAAAAGCAAATCTTTACCTTTTCCTTTGCTGGGTAGTCGTGCTTCTATGTGTTTTGAAATTATTCATTCTGATGTTTGGGGTATGAGTCATGTTCTTTCTCATGCTCAATACAGGTATTTTGTGACATTTATTGATGATTACAGTCGTTTCACGTGGGTCTATTTTCTTCGTTCTAAAGCTGATGTGTTTTCAACCTTCAAACTTTTGTTGCCTATGTAGAAACCCAATTTTCTACCTGTATTAAGATCTTACGCTCAGATTCTGGGGGAGAACACGTCTCATGCTTTTCAATCTTTTCTCCAACAGAAGGGTATTCTTTCTCAGCGTTCGTGTCCTTACACCCCTCAATAGAATGGCGTCGCCAAGCATAAGAATAGACATCTTTTAGATGTTGTTCGTACATTGATGCTTGAATCTTCTGTTCCTCCTAGATTTTGGGTAGAAGTATTATCTACAGCTGTATATTTGATTAATCCTCTGCCTTCTCCTACCTTGCATCTTGATACTCCATATTCTCGCTTGTTTGGTGTTCCTCCTAATTATAATTCTTTGCATGTTTTTGGTTGCGTTTGTTTTGTTCACTTACCTCCCATTGAACGTCACAAGATTGCTGCGCAATATGTTCAGTGTGCTTTTCTTGGCTATAGTAACTCTCATAAAGGGTTTATGTGTTTTGATGCGGATGCTAACAAACTTCGTATTTCTCGCAATGTGATTTTTTTTTTTAAATCAAGATTTCTTTCCTTCTCGTACTAATCTTGTTTCTTCCTCTATTTCACTTCCTACTTTTGATGATGTGTCTAGTACTCCTACTTTTGATGATGTGTCTAGTACTCCTTTTCGTTTTAAGCCAGGTATTGTGTATCAGCGACGTCGCCCACTGCCTCTTCCTTCCTCTGAACCGCCACCTGATCCTGTCTTGCATGAGCCCCGCCGGTCTACTAGGGCTTCCTGGCCCCCACATTGGTATGGTTTTTCTTCTTCCGCTCTTCAGGCTACTCTTAATACTACTTCTGTGCCTAAGTCTTATTCTCAGGCTTCTACTCAAGAGTGTTGGCGCCAAGCTATGCAGGATGAACTCCAGGCTCTTCAGGACAATCACACTTGGGACATTGTTCCTTATCCTGCTGGAGTTAAGCTTATTGAGTGCAAATGGGTCTACACCATCAAGCTCCGTGCTGATGGCTCTATCGAAAGACATAAAGCTCGTCTGGTGGCACTCGGGAATCGGCAAGAGTATGGGCTTGATTATGAAGAGACCTTCGCTCCTGTGGCCAAAACGACTACTGTCCGCACTATTATGGCCATTGCCGTTTCGAAATGATGGTCGCTTCGCCAGATGGATGTGAAGAATGCGTTTTTACATGGTGATCTGAAGGAAGAAATATTTATGTCTCCTCCTCCTGGCTTGTTTCCTTCCTCTTCTGTTGAGGTTTGTCGCTTAAAGCGATCTCTGTATGGTTTGAAGCAGGCACCGCGGGCATGGTTTGAGAAGTTTCGTACTATTCTATTGGATTTCACTTTTACTCATAGTCAGTATGACTCCTCTCTCTTCTTTCGCAAGACTGCTCTTGGGATTGTTATACTTCTTATGTATGTCGATGATATTGTGATGACAGGATCTGATACCCAGTTAATTGAGCAACTCCAACAGCACCTCAAATCTTCGTTTCATATGAAAGATCTTGGTCCATTGCAGTATTTTCTTGGACTTGAGGTTCAACATTGTCCGAATGGCACGCTTTTACATCAGCATAAGTATACCCAAGACCTTCTTTCTTTAGCTGGCCTTCAAGACAGTAATTCGATTCTTACACCTATGGAGGTCAATTTGAAGTTGCATCAAGCGGGTGGTGATCCCTTATCTGATCCTTCGATGTATCAGCAGCTGGTGGACAGTTTGAATTATTTGACTATTACTCGACCTAATCTCTCGTTTGCTGTTCAGTCAGTTTATGCAGGCTCCGTGCCAAACACGTTTGGCCGCTGTCCGTCGTCTTCTTCTATATCTCATAGGGACATCTAGTCGCGGCTTGTTTTTCCCCTTAAGGAATTCGTTACAGTTGGAGAGTTTTAGTGATGCCGATTGGGCTGGTTGTGCGGATACTCGTCGTTCTGTTACGGGTTGGTGTATGTTTCTTGGCGATGCCCTTATTTCTTGGAAGAGTAAGAAGCAACCTCGTGTCTCGAAATCATCCACCGAGTCTAAATATCGGGCTATGTCGTTTGCCTGTTCTGAAATTGTATGGCTTCGAGGGTTGTTAGGCGAACTTTATGTTCCACAGCTTACTCCTACTCCTCTTCATGCTAATAATACCAGTGCTATTCAGATTGCTGCCAATCCCGTTTTTCATGAGCGCACCAAACATATTGAAGTGGATTGTCATTCCATTCGTGAAGCCTTTGCTCGCCAGGAGATTACTCTTCCACACATTCCTACTGAACACCAAACTGCCGATGTCTTCACCGAGGCTCTCTCTCGTCCTCGTCATCAGTTCCTAATTGACAAATTGATGCTTCTCGATCGTCCAGCATCAATTTGAGGGGGGATGTTGGCAGAATTAACAGCTGGATATGTGCTGTCCTAGTCTATTAAGGCAGCATATATATTCTACCTTATTTAGTTTAGCTATATATAGAAATGAATATTGTATATAGGCATTCTTACCTTGTATAGTTCGATGTAATGGCTGATTTTCAGCCCTGTAATTAGGTGGACAGTTTATATATAAAGGGAGCAACTCTCACAAGGAGACTATTCAGAACAAAACCCAAATTGACAAAGTTATCTACAAGAAAATCCATCCTGTGAGCACAAATTAATTAAGTTGCACCCTATCTTATATGTTTAACTTTTAACATATAAGAATCATGTGGAAAAATTAATTAAATTCCCAAAACGTAGAAATTGTACATAGCGCAAAACTTCAAAAGTGGGGTATCTTTAATTCTTTTTTACCACAAATAGAAGAGAACCTAAGTAATTACTATGATATTCATCATGATCATGATGATTTTTAAGAATTATCAAACTGAAACAAAAACATAGACAACTTAGAAAAGCAAGAACAACCAATTTCAGAAAACAAAAACAGAACATCCTGAAAGAAGATGAAAATAGACCCAAAAAGAATTAAAAGAAAGAAAAGAGAACTCACAGAGTATTGCATGCAGTATAGCAACTACCCAAAAAGCATTCAATTAAAAATAACTTCAAAATCTAATCCAATAAAGCCTGTATAATCTAAATCAACAAACAATTTGAAAGAAAGAATATAATGACAGAATTCAATCAATCGTTAATTACCTTTGAGCTGCTTCTAAGGAAAAGGTTAGCTTCAAGACACTACGAAAGATAGATTCTTAGAGAGAGAACTCTGGAGAGAAAAACAAAGAGATGTGAATAATTGGATGCATGTACTCAAGTTCCATAGCGTTGCCCTTGGCTTTAATAGGGAATGCCAAGGAATAGCAAAAGAAATTACTAATAGAAGAGGAAAGATGGCACAGTTTAGGAAAAACTGTAGTCTGACCCATATGAGAAATAGAAGCACAGATGGGTGATATTGATTTGTGATTATCTTAGGAACCCTGGGTATCAGCTTACCAACCACCCAAAAAGCATTCAATTAAAACCCATTTCAAAATCTAATCTAATAAACCCAGTATAATCTAAATCAATAGACAAGTTGAAAGCAATAATATAATGACAAAATTCAATCAACGGCTAATTACCTTTGAGTTGCTTTTGAAGCAAAAGAGGGGCTTCTTTTCCTTTTCCTATTTCTTTTCAATCTTAACTGCGAGCAAAACAAAGTAAACTTGGAAGAAATGCAATCAAATAGAATATCAACGGAAGATAAAGATAAAAAGAAGTTGATGAAAAGAATGGAAGTTACCCAGAAGAGAATTGTTGGAGAAGGCAGCATTCTAATCTCATGAAGAAATAAATAATTTCAAAAGCCAATAACCAATTAAAAAAATCAATCCCATTGATAAAGGTTGTTCAGAAAAATTGATCACATCCTTTTTGTGGCAAAATGAAAAGAGTAATAGAATATGTTTTCATCTACTATCCATCAAGACTCCAAGAGTTACATATATTCTTAAGGATATTGGCCATGTTTGGTAACTGGCTTAAAGCCACTTAAAGCAACAACTTTTGTTGCTTTAAGTGGCTTTAAGCCAAGTACCAAACATAACCATAATAACTTCGTAGTTTTGGGAAGAAAATCTTACTTCTGATGGGACTGACTGCACTGGAGAACCTATAGATCCATCTTGGCCATCTTTTGCATTTAAAGTTCCTGTAGGTAATCCACTAACCTTCTAGAATCCATATCTCCATAGATTGGAGAAATACCAAAATTTGCTTCTGCCTAGACCTGTGGCTAGAGCTGTTATTGCTGGTGTGGCAAAAGATGAAACTGATTTGCACTTTGTAGGGGAAAGTTTTGAACTTTTGCAGCTAAACATGGTTGAATTTGATCGATTCCCTGAATAAATCTGAATGCAAATAAAGGTTTATAATTTCCATCAAAGTAAGCAGTATCCGAGAATCTCATCGTCAGTCCAATATTCAAGATGAAAGGATGATCAGCCGTGATATGAACAAGTACATCCAGATCATCATATAAGGGGTATTTTTCCAATAAAGCATACCAGAAGTTGTAAAACTCTACAGACCGATTATTGGACCTCATATAGTTAATACCTCTGTTTGCATCGAAATAAAATCGTGGAAATGGGTCCCTGAACCATATGATATAGCACCTTGAAGGAGGAAACCAACCAAAAGGGAATACAAGCATGGAATACAATGTATGCAAATATTCATACAGATCAAAATCTGAAAACTTTACTTTTGCCTCTGCTGCCCATAAATTCCCATTTCCTCTTCTTCCTCCTCCCCCTCCTAAGTTTTGTACTGACCAGTAAAGTAAAATATCTGCAAAGACATAAGAATTAGTTACCACTTCAGTTAAGAAAGAGAAATAAAAAGATGCATGTTATGGTTAATAGAAACTTAAGAAAGGAAAAATTGATGAGCTAACACAAATGCTGGGGCACTCTACAATCAAAACACAGTAAGCAATATAAAATAGTAACTCGATTGGAGAAAATCATAAGAATATAACACTTGGTTGGTAAAAATATATAAACAAACTACAACACCTACCACAAATAATTAATATACCACATAAAATTTTACCAATGAGCCATTGTTCAATCGTTCCCCACGAATATGCCATCAAATGTCAGGTCCTCTGCTGGTCTATAAGATAAGAAGCTTTAGTCCTTTCTCCAGTGTTCCTCACAAAACCAATTCCTGCCTTGACCCTACTGTAATTTCAGCTCCCATTACAGATCCATTGTCATAGTTTTCTGAGATATAATCTCTCAAGTTCTGAAGTTTTTTAGGGATGTTTCTGCAGAAGTAACACTGAAAAGATGAGAACTACCTTCTGTATCCATATTATGCTAGTTTTTAAGCATTCTTTTCAAAAAAATATGATAAGGTAAAAAAAATCCTTCGGTTCTACTGTTTAACTATTGAAGAGTACTCAATTTCTGCCTTTGCACAGGGTTCACAAAGTGGATAAAGAGAGAGTACTCAATTTCTGCCTTTGCACAGGGTTCACAAAGTGGATAAAGAGAGAGAGTCATATCACATCTATCTCGTTGTGGACAAATAGAGACCATTTCACATCTACATTGTTTAGGACACTGCGGGATTTAGTGACACTTTCAGCCACTTTTAGGAAGTTATTTTGGTTTAATTTCTCCCAAGTAATACGCACAGCAAACCAAATAAGACTTGTAAATTCATGTGAAAAAAATATGCAGTCTCAAAACCTCTCCTATTCAGTGCTTCTCTAACAGGTAGAATACCATGTAAGATTTCCCAAAGGAAATTTTGATGTTTGAATGATAAATGCATATTCCAAATTAAGTTCAAGACCTGTACTGCTTTTCAACCACAATTTATGGCCAAAATTCTATTTCATTCACACTCTTTCAAATCACGAAAGAAAGTAGACAAATTTGCCTATATATTAAAAGCGGATTCATTTCTCAAGTGTTTTAACATAATACCTCACTAGTATTCCCTAGAAACCCAAAGCAAGGTAAAGGTATTTTTGCAAAATGCAATTAGAATATCGCGTAGCATTATTAAAAGAGAATAGTTATTTAACAAAGAAAAAGCCAAACATTAAAAAAAAGATTGTAAATGTTAATAGTAAGTTAATGGATATTCCTAACTACACATTAACTGCAAAACATAAATTTCAATTACCCAGTAGTAATCTTAAGTGAAACTGGAACACAAGTTCCAAACCTCAAAACTTTTCTCTATAAGTTGCCTCCATGGCTCTCATCCAGTCTTCAAACTGTCTACTGACCCAAGCTTAACTTGAGATAAAGTAGAAGCTTTAGTTTCCTTGAAAAAAAGAGTAACTCTACAACTGTAATAAAGCATAACAGAGGCATATGGAGGCAAAAGTACACCTCTTTAACTTGTTCCGCACAAATGCAAAGGGCATATGTATTCGTGCATATCATGCTCCTGCTTACCAAGGATTCAGAAACTACTGGTTTATCCTTAATCTAATGAAGCATTTTGCAAAAATAATTTTTTTTTGGCTTTCATCTTTGATAAGGATGAATTGTTTTATATATTTTAATTGGCGCGCAAACAGTTACAGTAATTTAATATCTAGAAATATTGGGATTTGAAGTTAATGTGAAGGAAGAATTGAAGCAGTCTGTAGAAGAGTGATTTCTGATGGACATGTCTTGGATATGTAAAGGGTGAAACGAAGTTCAGTATCTAAGTAAAAGATTGAATCTTTGACAACACAAATTGATAAGAGAATAAGAAGACCTATATAGGAAGAATTCAGACCTGGGGTACAACAAAGAAAAAAGAAAGTAGAAAGAAAATAAATTTAAATAATACTAACAGTTTAAATCATAAAAATTCAATATCCATATCAAAACCAAAGATGTAAATTAAAAGATTAATTGGATGCATGTCCTCAAGTTCCTTAGCGTTGCCCTAGGCTTTAATAGGGAATGCTGAGGAATAGCAAAAGAAATTACTGAACGAAGAGGAAAGATGGCACAATTTAGGAAAACCTGTAGTCTAGGAGACCCAGATGAGAGATACAAGCACAGATCCGTGACAATGATTTGTGATTATATTAGGAACCTTGTGTATCCTCTAGAAATCGTTCATGTCCACGATCTGCAATGAATCAAGCAAGAGACAGTTAATATGGCAAACTCAACAAAACAACTCAAAAACATAAAAGAATTCAAGGGAACTCGCAAAATGTGATAATAAAAAATGTGAAGGCATGAAAAAGAAAACAAATAGGAGTAAAGAGGACATTGTTGAGAAAATTACTGGTGAGAGGAAGATTCTTCTGCATTAATTGAATATGGAGCGAAAAGATTTTATTCCTAAGGCAACGTTTGAGAAGAGAAAAGGTCTTCAATATTGGGAAGCTTAAATAGGGTTTTGCGAATTGCAAAGTTCTGTTATATTTTGGGGAACCGCAAATATCGACAGCCACAGCAATGTTGATAAACAGTTTTCATAGCAACATAGGAGCTGAGCTTGCGGGGTGATTGCCTGATGCATATGAACCTCTATAATTTCTTATCGACTAAAACTGTTCTCTTTTTTTTTATAAGTATCGATTAAAACTGTTCTCGAAAGGTTACATGAAAAAAATCATGTTGCTAAAGAAAATTAACATAATTAAGAATAGGTCTATATATTCCTGAGGAGACGAAATGAAAAGGAATCAATGATTACTGAATCTTTTGTGTTAAAATTGAGCAGCATAAAATCACTGAGAAATTTTTTCCAACTCTCCTTTACATTTCTTACTTCTTTTCAATCTTAACTGCCAGAAAAACAAAGTAAAGTTGAAAGAAATGCAATCAAATAGAATATTAATGGAAGATAGAAAAAAATAAAATAAAAAGAAGATGAAAAGAATGGAAGCTACACAGATGAGAATTCATTGAGATATTTTTTCCAACTTTCTTTTACATTTCCTATTTCTTTTCAATCTTAACTGCAAGAAAAACAAAGTAAACTTGAAAGAAATGCAATCAAATAGAATATTAAATGGAAGATAAAGAAAATAAAATAAAAAGAAGATGAAAAGAATGGAAGCTACCCAGATGAGAATTCTTGGAGAAGGCAGCATTCTAATCTCTGCAATCAGTGAAGAAAAAAAAATTCAAAAGTCAATAACTAATTAATAAATCAATCCTATTGACAAAGATTGTGCAGAAAAACTGATCACATCTTCTTTATGGCAAAATGAAAACAGTAACAGTATCTGTTTTCATAAATTATCCATCAAGACTCCAAGCGCTACAGATTAGAGGCATAATTGCTTCTATAAATATCTCTTCCAAGATGCAATGGATTCCAAAATATATTTATAAGATATATATTGTGATAAATTTCTATATGACGGTGAGTATACACCTCAAGGGAAGAGGAAGAACAAAAGATAGAAGTTGAAATGAATATATTTACAAAGCAGCAGAATTTCTATTAATGAATTCAATATAATGTTAGTGCTGAGAATCCTAATAGGATTCCTATTATGTGTCCTAGTAGGCCTTGTTTATGTTTATCTTATCTAATCAATGTATCATATAGTCCTATTAAATTTAATATTCGTAAATCTAAATATTGGACGGCTGAATTGTATTCAAATCAATCAATAAGACAGAATTCCATTCAGTTCTTATTTTCAACAGTTAGCTTGCTTTGAACTGAAACAGTAGAGCCTGCAAAAGAATGAAGAGAAAGATCGAACAATCAAAGGAAACACACCTGCCAGTGAACGTAGCTTCTTCCGTCCAAAAGAAAATTAAGTGACATCCACTGCCGGTGATAACTGATAAGACAGTGAAGTACAAAACAAAAATCCAATGCCAGTGCCATACTAATAGCAAGATTGGAAATTATAAGCAGTGGTGCACATAAGTTATCACATTATAGATGCAGTCTTTACAGAATGTTAACAGAAGATAACCCACAAAAAAAGGGATCTTAACAGTAGCTAGTGAAAAGCTAAAATGTGATCATATTGTCATTCAATGGTTTCAGTTCTTATGTTTATTTTCCGATAATGATTTCCTTTACTAACAACAATTTTAAAAAAAAACATCACCATTTAACCTACAATTATTTGAAAGCAACAAACATTGTTTACTCCTATTCATGATAGCAAACAAAAATTATACAACGAATACTTGTCCAATGCTCAGAAGACTCATGACAAACATTAAAGATGATACTATTCTCCCTACACATCTTCCTAAGAATGCGTATATATATTCAACAGCTATCTTCTTGTAAAACCTAGAATCCTTCATTGCTTTCACCATTGTATTCTCCGGTATGTGCATCATGAGTGAAAGTGTTGAAGCTAAGCAAGATTGAAGTTTAACTAGCCATGAACTCACATTAACAATCTGACCCAAGATTGAAGTTAGCACCTGCATTACTTAGCTTCAAAAAAATAAGTTTGCATAAAAAAAAGCCATAAAAGAAATGCAAAGGGTTGAAAAGCTAAACAAAATGAAATGCAACACAAATCATAAAGAGAAATGATACAGTCAAGACAGTAGATAATATAGGGCATGACTAATGAGTGAAAGTGCAAGAATATTTCAGTTTAAATTATGCACAACTTACCAGAATATTTATGCCTCCATATGTTTCTTATCCACTCACCAAACACTCTGATCGATGAGGAGTCCAAGACATTGAATTGATGGAAGTCTACAATCAAACCTCCTTCTTGTAAGACTTGGCAGCTTCAATGTAATTAGCTAAATCTCCAATGAATGATAAAGAAGAAAAACCACAACTATAATCATAAAACAACCCCAAGTCCAATCATGGGGAACTATTATTCCTCAAGTCTAGGCTATAAAAATCCTCACACTAATGACTTTTGTTTAAGAAAATTCTTGTATATGCATCATGCAAAAAGAGTAAAGATGCACAAATGATTTTTTGTTACAACAAAGCTGTATTTTTATTGAATTAATGAACTGTTACATAGCCAGCAAAGTGGTAAATAACAGATAATCAACAACACTACTGCAACATACATCATTCTTATATATGCATCATGCAAACGATATGTGAATAATTTTTTTCATCAACAAATGAGTAATTTTCTTGAATTAATGAACTTTACGTAGCAAGCAAAGTGCTAATTAAGAGAAAATCAGCCATGAAAGAGAAAAAAAAAATCAAACGGGCCATTCCATAGAGGACTTCAATCAAATACCCAATAAGCACCTCTTCTAATAAAGCCACTACAATCAATTGCCATAAGCCCAAATTAAAAAATTGAAAATGAAAAGGTGAAAGGGTACAAACATAAGCCTAAAACTCAAAAAAAATGGTAATAGAAGAGGAGAGATTGCATTATGACGATCATGTTCTTCTCAAGGATTTTAAGAGGAAAAAGGTTTGCTAGAATTCAAGTCTTCCGGCTATGTTTGAGATCAAATTTTGTTTCAATTAAGGTTTCCTAGCAATCAACATTAATCAAAATTAGCCATTGCCCGAATTAGTTAAAGAGCAGTTCAAGTAAAGATGAATCAAAGGCATGTGAACTTCTTGAACTCCCGGAATATCTTATTGGCAATGAAATCAATCAAGAGATAAGGAGAGAAAAAGACAGAGGAACACGATTGGTTAGGAGGTATTACAGTTCTCTTACAAAGCAAATTAAACAATTCTAAAAGCTTTCATAATGAGTTGGAACTAGTAATCCTAAAAGGCCATTCGCATCATAAACAGTGTGTTATTAAATACTAAATTGCTAAGAGAGAAGTTAGTTGATTTTATACACAAGTTCACAAATAAAAGAGATTAGTATGAGAGAAACCAGTAATTCAAAACAAATTGTACCTCTTTGAGTATATTTTTCATATTCTTTTGCTTATTCAATGAGACAGTTATTGGTACTTGGAGCTATAGGTTACACTGGTTGAATACATAACAATGTTAGTAATTGAATAAATTGAGGAACGAGTGGTTATAGAAAACAAATATTATTTAAAAGCAAGGAAGCTAATATATATCAAAGTTCTATCGATTAAAGCATACAATGAAATAAATGCAACATTGAAAGGGTAATTTCCGTATAGATATTATAACAAACATCTAATAAGTAGAAAAGTGAGTTGAAGAATAACAAAAATTACCTTATGAATGCCGTCTAGATCTCCTCTCTTGCCTAGAGATTGCTAGATGAATGTAAAGGAATCCACATAAACTAAGGAAGAGTAGATACAACACATAAAGACAGGCTTGTGCAAATGCATATGAACAAAAAAAATAGCAAAAACATTACATAATTGAGTCACTTTCAGGTTCAATTATCACTGCAACCATTGAAGGAAACTACCATCTTCTATTGTTAGAAAACTAACCAAAATCCTACCACTCTTACTTTCATTTTTGTACTCACAGAACCTTGCCAATTATGTTATAGGAATACCATAATAGATTAATAAAAACTCAAATGAATCCAAAGCAAATATTGAACTACCACATACACACTTTAACAAACAGTTTAAAACGAAAAAAGAGTGGCAGTGGAGAATTTAGTCTCTCTAGAAATGACATCCCTGACCTCATTAGCTCCATGCCTCCACCCATTAACTTGTTGGCTGCATATTGTCTGTTAGTTACCTCCATAATATCCCTTGATCTCTTAAGGAACATTTAATTCACTCACTGTATATTGTCTGTTAGTTACCTCCATAATATCCCTTGATCTCTTAAGGAACATTTAATTCACTCACTGTATAAGGTATAAGATATCCCAAAAGATCTCTGGTAGTAATCTATGATCAATTCACTGCCTTCATTTATACACAAAGAAAGACACAGGGTCTTTCCTGTGAGGCTTATATATTAGGTCTATAGCAATTAACAAACAGCGAACTGAAGGACGTCCAGCAGATTCCAACAATATTTATTAGCACAAAACCGAATCACTGATGTAATAACTACTGTGTCCAAGAAAATTAACCTTAATTTCCATTATTATTAATGCAGAAAATAAGACAATATTGAGCGTTCAAATAAACACTATATTCTGCATATGGTCAAGAATCAACAGTTGGCGGGCAGGTGCCAAAGCTCACTATGTTAAAAGTATATATACACAGAAGTAGAATGAGATACAAGAAAGGAAAATTTCTCACCGATGAAAGAATGAAATCAGTGAGGTAGCATGAGCCTGGTACATGTATTCTTAAGGATATAATATCTTACTAGTTTTGGAAAAGAAAATCTTACTACTGATGGGATTGACTGCACTGGGGAACCAATAGATCTATCATGGCCATCTTTTGAATTTAAAGTGCCCGTAAGTAATCTGCTAACCTTCAAGGATCCATATCTCCATAGATTGGTGAACTACCAAAATTTGCTTCTGCCTAGACCTGTGGCTAGAGCTGTTATTGCTGGTGTGGCAAAAGATGAAACTGATTTGCACTTTGTAGGGAATGTTTTTGAACTTTTTCACCTAAACTTGATTGAATTTGATCGATTCCCAGAATAAATCAGAAAGCAAATAAATATAATATCCATCAAAGAAAGCAGTATCCCAGAATCTCATCGTCAGTCCAGTATTCAAGATGAAAGGATCATCAACCTTGATATGAACAAGTACATCTTGATCATTATATGAGAGAAATAAAAAGATGCATGTTATGGATAATAGAAACTTAGGAAAGTAAAGATTGATGAGCTAACACAATTGCTGGGGAACTCTACAATTAAAATACAGTAAACAATATAAAATCGTAGCTCGATTGGAGAGAAAACATTATAATTTAACACTTGATTGGTAAATATATAAACAAACTAAAACAGCTACCACAAATAATTAATTTACCATATAAAATTTTACCAATGAAATAAGGCAAAGTAAATAAGATAAGGCAAGGTAAAGTTATTTGCAAATTGCAATTAGTATATTGCATAGCTTCATTAACAGAGAATAGTTCTTTAACAAAGAAAAAGCAAAACATTAAAAAAAAAAAAAAAAAATTGTTAACGTTAATAGTGCAAAACACAAATTTCAATTACCCTGTAGTAATCTTATGTGAAACTGGAACATTAAATCAAATCCAAACCTCAAAACTTTTATCTATAAGTTGCCTCCATGGCTCTCATCCAATCTTCAAACTGTCTACTGACCCAAGCTTGAGATGAAGTAGAAGCTTTAGTTTCCTTGAAAAAACAAGTAACTCTACAACAGTAAGAAAGCATAACAGAGGCATATGGAGGCAAAACTACGCCTATTTAACTTGGTCCGCGCAAATGCAAAGGGCATTTATACATGCATATCATGCTCCTGCTTACCAAGGATTCAGAAACTACTAGTTTATCCTTAATCTAGTGAACAATTTTGAAAAAGGAATTTTTTTTATTTTAGTCTTAGAGAAGGATGATTGGTTTTGTGTATTTTAATCGGTGCACAAACAATTACAGTAATTTAATATCAAGAAATATTGGGATTTGAAGTTAATGTGAAGGAAGAACTGAAGCTGTAGACATAGTTACTAGGAACTCGGTACGCCTTGGTTCGCAGTACCAGAACGGGAACATGGTACAATACCCTCTCCGTACACAGTACGTTGGGGGTAGACTTAAATGATGTATATTATGTATAAAATTAACATATCAGATATATTTATGAGTACAATATAAATAGAACTGTGTGCAGAATAATAGTTTAAAATATATTAGAGTTTTGACAAACATAATATTAGAAAACATAATTTAAAAATAAATTATGAGCATTCTCTTATATCGTTTCTTGTGTCTAGAATTTTTTTTAAAAAAAAATTAGCTAAAAGTCTTATTAAAAATTCGGATCGCCAATATTAAGGATCCGGTGCGCGAATGCACCATTAATCAGAACGTAGGATCCGTATTGTGGTTCCAAGGGGGGTATAGAGATCCCGGAAACTAGAGCTGTAGAAGAGTGATTTCTGATGAACATGTCTTGGATAAGTAAAAGGAGAAACGGCACCATTAAAATGACGCAAGATTTGAAACATAAACCAAGCTCAGTATCTAAGAAAAAGATTGAACTTCTGACAAAATAAATGGATAAGATAAGAGACTAAGAACACCCACATATGAAGAATTCAGACCTGGGGTACAACAAAGAAAAAGGAAAGTACAAAGAAAATTAGTTTAAATAATACTACCAATTTAAATCATAGAAATTCAATAGCCATATCAATACCAAAGATGTAAATTAAAAAATTAAAATCTAATACTTAATTCATCAACAATAGACCATACTACTAGGCATTGTCTATCAAGAAAACTCCAAATTAACCCTCCAGGCAATACAAGCTCTGTAGACATCAAGCTATCTACATGAAAATCCATCCTCTGAGCACAAGTTATTTAAGTTGCAATCTATCTTATATGTTTTACTTTTAACATATAAGAATCATGTGGAAAAATTGACAGCTGGGTATACCTTTCAATAAATTCCCAAACGGCAGAAATTGTACTGTACAAAGATCATTAATTCTTTTTTACCACAATTAGAAGAGAACTTACTATGATGTTCATCATGATAATGATCGTTGCCCTTGGCTTTAATAGGGAATGATGAGGAATAGCAAAAGAAATTACTGATAGAAGAGGAAAGATGGCACAGTTTACGAAAACCTGTAGTCTAGGAGACCCATATGAGAAATAGAAGCACAGATCGGTGATATTGTTTTGTGATTATCATAGGAACCCTGTGTATCAGCGTAGCAACCACCCAAAAAGCACTCAATTAAAACCCACTCCAAAATCTAATCCAATAAACCCAGTATAATCTAA
The DNA here is from genome assembly GCA_023935145.1 of Bretschneidera sinensis. Taxonomy (NCBI): domain Eukaryota; kingdom Viridiplantae; phylum Streptophyta; class Magnoliopsida; order Brassicales; family Akaniaceae; genus Bretschneidera; species Bretschneidera sinensis. Next base: position 160,866,861 of record CM043698.1, read on the forward strand.
ATCAATAGACAAGTTGAAAGAAATAATATAATGAAAAATTTCAATCATCTGTTAATTACCTTTGAGCTGCTTTTGAAGCAAAAGACAAGCTTCTTTTCCTTTTCCTATTTCTTTTCAATCTTAACTGCGAGCAAAACAAAGTAAACTTGAAAGAAATGCAACCAAATATAATACTAACGGAAGATAAAGAAAATAAGATAAAAAGAAGTTGATGAAAAGAATGGAAGTTACCCAGATGAGAATTCTTGGAGAAGGCCTGTGAAGAAAAAAATAATTTCAAAAGTCAATAACTAATCAATAAATCAATCCCATTGATAAAGGTTGTGCAGAAAATTGATCACATCCTTTTTTTGGTAAAATGAAAAGAGTAATAGAATATGTTTTCATCTACTATCCATCAAGACTCCAAGAGCTTAAGATTACAGGCATAATTGCTTTTAAAAATATCAATGGATTCCAAAATATATTTATAAGATATATTGTGATAAATTTCTATATGATGGTGAATACACCTTGAGAGCAGAGGAAGAACAAAAGATAGAAATTTAAATAAATATATTTACAAATAAGAAGAATTTCTACTAATGAATACAATATAACGTTAGCTTGCTTTTAATTAAAACAATAGAGCCTGAAAAAAAATGAAGAGAAAGATCAAACAATCAAAGGAGACACACCAACCTGTGAACGTGGCTTCTTCAGTCCAAAAGAAAATTAAGTGCCATCCAGTGATAACTGATAAGACAGTAAAGTTCCAAACAACAATCCAATGCCAGCGCCATACTAATAGCATGGTTAGAAATTATAAGCAGTGGTGCACATAAGATATCACATTATAGATGCAATATTTACAGAATGTTAACAGTAGATAAACGCCACAAAAAAAAGGGATTTTAACAGAAGCAAGTGAAAAACCAAAATGTGATCATGTTGTCATTCAAAGGATTCAGTTCCTACGTCTATTTTCCAATCATGATTTCCTTTACTAACAATTTTTTTTAAGAAAACATCACCATTTAATGTACAATTTATTTGAAAGCAACAAACATAGTTTACAGCAACCAAAAAACATACAATGAATACTTATCAAACATTTAGAAGACTCATGAGAAACATTAAAGATGACACTATTCTCCCCACACATCTTCCTAAGAAATGCATATATAAATAATCAAAAGCTATCTTCTAGCAAAACCAAGAGTCCATGATTGCTTTAACCATTGTAGTCTCCAGTATGTGCATCACCACCAGTATCTCCGCAATAAGAAGACAAATGAAAGAGAGTGAGAGATTTTACTTGCATTACATCATCTACTTAGTCTACCTACCCATGAACTCGCATTAACAATCTGACCCAAGATGGAAGTTAACACCCGTATTATTTACCTTCAAAAAATAAGTTTGAATAAAAAAAAAGCATAAAAGAAATCCAAAGGGTTGAAGCTAAACAAAATGAAACGCAACACAAATCATAAATAGAAATGATATTCAGCCAACACAATAGATAATATAGGGCATGAGTGAAAGTGCAAGAATTTTCCGGATTAAAGTATGCACAACTCACCAGAATATTCATGCCCCCATTTCTTTCTTTTATCCACTCACCAAACTCTGGGATCGATGAGAAGTCTAAGACATTGAATTGATGAAAGTCCACATTCAAACCTCCTTCTTGTAAGACTTAGCTGCTTCAATGTAATGACCTAAATCGCAAATGAATGATAAATAAGAAAAACCATGACTATAATCATAAAAAAAACCCCAAGTCCACTCAAGGGGAACCATTATTCCTCAAGTCAAAGCTATAACAATCCTCACACTAATTACTTTTGTTTAAGCATATTCTTGTATATGCATCATGCAAAAAGAGTAATGATGCACAAATGATTTATCATTAGAACAAAGCTGTGATTTTATTGAATTAATTAAACGATACATAGCAAGCGAAGTGGTAAATAACAGATAATCAGAAACACTAATGCAACATACATCATTCTTGTATATGCAACATGCAAACAATCCATGAATAATCCAAGAATAATTTTTTTTTCAACAACAAAGGAGTAACTTTCTTGAATTATTGAACTTTACATAGCATGCTAATATAAAGAGATAATCAGCCATGGAATAGGAAAAAAATAAAAAAAATAAAAAAACTGGCCAAACATAAGCCTAGAAATCAAAAGAAAATGGTAATAGAAAAGGAGAGATTACATTAAGATGATCATGTTCTTCTCAAGGATTTTAAAAGGAAAAGATTTGCCAAAATTCACGTCTATCTTTGAGATCAAATTTTGTTTCAATTAAGGGTTGCCCTGCAGTCAACAATAATCAAAATTAGCCATTACCCGAAATAGTTAAAGAGCAGTTCGAGTGAAGATGACTCAAAGGCATGTGAACTTCTTGAACTCCCGGAATACGGATGGGTTAGGAGGTATTGCAGTTCTGTTTAATTCGGATATTATGCACAAAAATCCCATCAGTGATATAAAGCAAAATAAACAATTCTAAAAGCTCTAATAATGTGTTGGAATTTGTATTCCTAAAAGGCCATTCGTATCTTTCTTTGCAAAGGGAAAAGAAATCATAAACAGTGTGTTATTAAAAACCAAATTGCTAATAGAGAAGTTCACAAATAAAAGAGATTAGTAGGAGTGAAACCAATAATTCCAAACAAACTGTAGCTTTTTGAGGATATTTTCCAAATTCTTAGGCTTATTCAAGGAGACAATTATTGGTACTTGGTGCTGTAGGTTACCGGTTGAAGCCATAACAATGTTCGTAATTGAATAAATTGAGGAAAGAATGGTCATAGAAAAATATTTGAAAGCAAGGAAGCTAATATATCCCAAAGTTCTATCCATTAAAGCATACAATCAAATAAATGCAACATTGAAAGGGTAATTTCCGTATAGATACTTAAACAAACATCCAAAATGTAGAAATGTAAGAGTGGAAGAATAACAGAAATTACCTTATGAATGCTGCCTAGATCTCCTTTCTAGCCTAGAGATTGCTAGATGCATGTAAAGGAATCCACATTGTTGGTTTTTTGTCTAAGGTTTAAACATGGTTGAAACATGGTCAAGGTTTGAACAGGTCCAAACATGGTTCAATGATGGTTAAAATCCAAACCAAATGTGGAGTATGAAAGTTCAGCAAGTTATAAGGTTGCACACATGTGTGTGCTTCAATTTTGAGCATGGGAAGGTCAGGCACACTGCTGTGGAAGTTTCTGCCCACAGGCAGGAGGTGTGCGCACAGCATCAGGAGGCTGCAGCATCAGGTCACGCCGCAGCACACAGCACCACACCAAAACGCACAGCATCACTTGGAGAGTGATGTAGGGCTGAGATTAAAGGAAGAACATGATCATAGGGAGGATAATGACTCACAAGAATGTCCAAGAATTAAAAGGCTATAAAAAGGATTTCTTAGCCTCATTTCGAGTGGTGAAAAAGGTGTGTGAGAGAACCACACAGGTTGTAACATTGTGAGATCATTATAAACACAAGAGAGAATTGTGTGAGAGACATAAACACAAGAGGGACTCTTGAAGTGAGGCTCGTTGTAAAGAAGAGAGGTTAGTAGAGAATTGATAGAAAGCATTGTAATAGGTCTATCACTTTCTCGTTCTCTTCTTGGTTCTTCAAGAACTTGGATTCTTGAAGGGGATTGCTGTAACTTTGTAAGAACCATTGAGATAGTGCAGAGAGTTCGGAGGAACTCACGGGGACGTAGGCACATTGCCGAACCTCGACAACAAATTACTTGTCTTCTTTCTTTCTTTGATTTTCTGTTCTTGAGTTCGATTGCTGAAATTCTTTCTACAAGTCATTCAAGACTTGGGTGTTTGGAAGATCACCACCTGGGCATCTTGTCAAGGTGATTTCCAACAGTGGTATCAGAGCTTTGGACAGTGGTATCAGAGCTTGCACAGCTGGTTATCGGAGCAAGAAGTAGAAGGTACGGAGCCAAGACTCCAAGAATCAAAGATCAAACTTCTTGGGTGATTCAAGAACGGAGTTAAGATCTATATCTGATCGTGTTCTTGAGGTAAATCAAGAACGGTGTTAAGATCAATATCTGATCGTGTTCTTGAGAGTGATTCAAGAACGGTGTAAAGATCAAGATCTGGTCGTGTTCTTGAGAGTGATTCAAGAACGGTTAAGATCCATCTTCGATCTGTGTTCTTGAGGTTGAAGAAAGCATTTGTGGTTAGTGCATAAATCAGCGATCTTGTCCGCAAAAGATGGCTTCAAATTTTGGTATTGAGAAGTTTGATGGAAAGGGAGATTTTGCCCTTTGGAAGTGAAAGATCAAGGAGGTTCTAGTGCAACAGAAAGTGGACTTAGCTCTTGGAGAAGATGATGCTTTTCCAGTAAGTGTCACGGAGGACCAGCGGAATGAGATGAAGAAGATGGCTTACAGCACCATTTTCTTGCACATGTCGGACAATGTCACAAAGGAGTGCGGAAACTCGGAAGATCCAGCTGCATTATGGAAGAAACTAGATGAATTGTTTCTTGCCAAGACTCTCCCACATAAGAGGTATCTTCGGAAACGAATCTTTGCTTTTAAATTTGATCCTAAGAAAGAGTTGCAAGATAATCTTGATGCCAAGAAAAGGAGTGCATCAAGTGGTAAAGGGCTGTTCTTTAAAAGAAGGCCAGTAACTTGGTATGGCAGCAACCATGGCTACTACCGGGACAGAGGTAGAGGAGAGAGCCATAGAAGAGTGCACAACAGCATGCATGGCTACTACCGGGACAGAGGTAGAAGAGAAAGCCATGGGAGAATGCATTCCGAACTGAGATTTGGAGGGAAGAGCTGCTACTACTGCCATAAGGAGGGTCATGTCAAGAAAGATTGCAAGAAGATGACAAGGGATAGAGGAGGAAGCCATACCAAGAATGGAGAGGCTTCGATTGCCAAACCAGAACAGCAAGATGATGATGTTCTTGTTGTGTGCTCAAGTGTGAGCAAGAGGCAAGAAGGCAGCGGGAAATGGATCTTGGATACCGGGTGCACTCATCATATGAGCCCTCACAAAGAATGGTTCAAGAATTTCAAGAAGATCAATAATGAAAGGGTCTTCTTGGGGAATGATAATTCTTGCAAAGTGAGAGGGATTGGAGACATCCAATTGAGGATGTTTGATGGAGTCACAAGGCTGCTGGAAAATGTGAGGTATGTTCCAGATTTGAAGAGGAACTTGATCTCATTGGGGCAGCTGGATTCCATGGGCTATACATGCAATATAGAGGGAGGAAAGATCAAGGTGGCCAAGGGATCTTTGGTAGTAATCAAGGCAGCAAGAAACGATGGACTCTATGAGATGATCGGAGAAACAGAAACCAATGATCAAGCAGCAAGCTTGATGGCTGAGCTGAACAAGGCAGCCCTTTGGCACACTCGCTTGGGACACATGAGCCAAAAGGGCCTGCAAGTGCTTAGCAAGGAAGGTCTACTTGGTGGTGACGAAGTAGAAAAACTGGATTTTTGTGAAAGCTGTGTTCTTGGGCAGCAACATCGGGTCAGCTTCAACACCGGAGTGCACAAGTCTAAGGGCATTCTTGACTACATTCATGCGGACCTTTGGGGACCAGCAAGGACACCAACACAGGGAGGTAACATTTACTTTCTGTCTTTAATTGATGATTATTCAAGAAAAGTATGGGTTTATTTGGTTAAGAATAAATTAGATGCCTTGAATAAATTAGTGGTGTGGAAAGGGCTGGTTGAGACTCAAATGGGTAGAGTAGTTAAGGGGATAAGAACCGATAATGGCTTAGAAATTTTTAACCAAGAACTTGATCAATTCTGTAGGTTAAATGGCATTCTAAGACATAGGACGGTTGTGGAAACTCCTCAGCAAAATGGAGTTGCTGAGTTGATGAATAAGACCCTTATGGAAAAGGTTAGGTGTATGTTAGATGGATCCGGGTTACCAAAATATTTTTGGGGAGAAGCTGTAGCTACAGCTGCATATTTGATTAATAGATCACCCTCTAGGATTGTGTTCCAAAAGACTCCCATGGAGATGTGGAGTGGAAAACCCCCTGAGTTGGACAACCTTAGGACTTTTGGGTGTGCTGCGTATGCACAACAAAAGGATGATGGACTTAGCCCAGGATCTAGAAAATGTGTGTTTCTAGGATATGGGGAAGGGGCTAAGGGATATAGGTTGTGGTCCTTAGAAAAAGAAGGATTAAAACTCATAATAAGTAGGGATGTTAATTTTAATGAATTGTTATTTCCGTACTTGGAGAAAACTAACCCTGTAGGGGCTAGTGAGCAAACCAATTCAGAAATTGTTGAGCATAGTATCAAGGGAGATTCTGTTCAGGTAGAGCAAAGGAGGCAAGAGGATTCGGACCAGGTAGAGCCCTCGGATGATTGTCAAGCTCAAGAAACTCAAGAAGAGGCTGAATAAGAAGAGGATGCTGCAGCAAGTCAGAAGGACTTTCAGCTCATAAGAGACCGGGAAAGATTGCTGGTCGGACCACCTTCAAGATGTGGGTTTGCGGATGCAGCAGCTCCTTGTACAGAAGGAGAGATGAGTGAACAAGAAACTTACACGGATGCCATGGAGTGTAAGGATTCGTTAAAGTGGCAGCTAGCTATGGAGGAAGAAATGGATTCTTTGAAGGAGAACAACTTTTGGGAATTGGTGAAAATTCCAGGAAAACAGAAAATTGTGGAATGTAAGTGCACTTACAAGATCAAAGAAGGGTGCCCTCCAAGAGATGAAGTCCGGAACAAGGCTAAGCTGGTGGCGAATGGGTTCACAAGAAGAGAAGACATAGGTTTCACAGAAACTTTCTCACCTGGACACAAGGTGGAGAAGATGGTGAGTATCCTCACCTATGTCATTGATGGGCTGTTAGTTTGGAACAGCAGGAAGAGGATGAAAAGGTTTACATCTCAACTCAGTGAGGAGTTCGAGAGGAAGGATCTCAGCCTTACACAAAAGATCCTTGAGATGAGGAGAATCATCCGGGAAAGGAAGAGAAACAGGTCAAGTGTTTCTTGGGCAATGGATGTTTTCAGCAAATGTGTGAGTAATCCCGGAAAAGAGCGTTGTCTTGGGATGAAGTGGTTGCTGAGGTACATGGAGGCTCAGTGGCAGCCAGTGGTAGCACTCATAACAACCAGGGCAGAATGCATAGCGGCTACGGAAGCCATAAAGGAGGCTATGGGGTGCAAAGGGTTGTTGAACGAGTGGGAGGTCCTAAAAGAGCAGGTAGTGGTATCTTTGGATAGCCAAAGTGCGGGGCACTTGTGGAGGTATCCGGTGTTCCATGAGGGGACGGAGCATATGGATGTTCGGTATCATTACATTCTGGAAAATGGTACAGAAGGAAGCATTCATGTTGAAAAGAAGACCACGGAGAAAAGTCGTGCAGATTTAGGCACCAAGTTTCTACCTCTAAGTAAGTTCAATCATTGCCTTGAATTACTTAGGATTGGAGTCAGTTGATTGATGACTCAAGATGAGTTTGGATCCCGAAGGTCTCTGCACAAATGGTTCGGGTTTAAACGCTTAGACAAAGGTAGAGATTGTTGGTTTTTTGTCTAAGGTTTAAACATGGTTGAAACATGGTCAAGGTTTGAACAGGTCCAAACATGGTTCAATGATGGTTAAAATCCAAACCAAATGTGGAGTATGAAAGTTCAGCAAGTTATAAGGTTGCACACATGTGTGTGCTTCAATTTTGAGCATGGGAAGGTCAGGCACACTGCTGTGGAAGTTTCTGCCCACAGGCAGGAGGTGTGCGCACAGAATCAGGAGGCTGCAGCATCAGGTCACGCCGCAGCACACAGCACCACACCAAAACGCACAGCATCACTTGGAGAGTGATGTAGGGCTGAGATTAAAGGAAGAACATGATCATAGGGAGGATAATGACTCACAAGAATGTCCAAGAATTAAAAGGCTATAAAAAGGGTTTCTTAGCCTCATTTCAAGTGGTGAAAAAGGTGTGTGAGAGAACCACACAGGTTGTGACATTGTGAGATCATTGTAAACACAAGAGAGAATTGTGTGAGAGACATAAACACAAGAGGGACTCTTGTAGTGAGGCTGGTTGTAAAGAAGAGAGGTTAGTAGAGAATTGATAGAAAGCATTGTAATAGGTCTATCACTTTCTCGTTCTCTTCTTGGTTCTTCAAGAACTTGGATTCTTGAAGAGAATTGCTGTAACTTTGTAAGAACCATTGAGATAGTGCAGAGAGTTCGGAGGAACTCACGGGGACGTAGGCACATTGCCGAACCTCGACAACAAATTACTTGTCTTCTTTCTTTCTTTGATTTTCTGTTCTTGAGTTCGATTGCTGAAATTTTTTCTACAAGTCATTCAAGACTTGGGTGTTTGGAAGATCACCACCTGGGCATCTTGTCAAGGTGATTTCCAACACACATAAACTAAGGAAGAGTAGAGTCAACACATAAAATATGCTTGTGTAAATGCATATAAACGCAAAAAAATAGCAAAAAAAAGTTACATAATTGAGTCCTTTTAAGTTTCAATTATCACTACCAACCATTGTAGGAAACAACCATCTTCTATTGTTAGAAAACAGACCAAAATCCTACCACTAGTATTCACAGAATCTTGCCCTTTATGTTATAGGAATACCATAATAGATTAATAAAAACTTAAATGAATCCAAAGCGAATCCAACTTTCATTTTTGTACTTAGAGAAACTTGCCCTTTATATTATAGGAATACCATAATAGATTAATAAAAAATCAAATGAATCCAAAGCACATATTGAACTACCACATAGACTAAAAACAAACAGTTCAAAAGGAAAAAAGAGCGCTACAGGAAATTTCTACTACCTTGCCATGGAGAATTTAGTCTTGCTAGAAGCGACTTCCCTGACCTCATTAGCTCCATGCATCCACCCATTAACTTGTGGGCTGCATATTGTCCGTTAGTTACCTCATTCCAACAATATTTATTAGCACAAAAGCAAACCGCTGATGTAATAACTAGTTAATTTCCACTACTATTAATGCAGAAAATAAGACAATATTAAATGTCCAAATAAACACTATATTCTGCATATGGTCAAGAATCAACAGTTGGCCAGCAAGTGCCAAGCTCACTATGTTAAATGTATATATACACAGAAGTTGAATGAGATACAAAAAAGCAAAATTTCTCACCGATGAAAGAAATGAATCAGTGAGGTAGCATGATCCTGGTACATGTATTCTTAAGGATATAATAACTTACTAGTTTTGGGAAGAAAATCTTAGTTCTGATGGGACTGACTGCACTGGAGAACCTATAGATCCATCTTGGCCATCTTTTGCATTTAAAGTTCCCGTAGGTAATCCGCTAACCTTTGAGGATCCATATCTCCATAGATTAGTGAACTACCAAAATTTGCTTGTGGCTAGATCTGTTATTGCAGGTGTGGCAAGAGATGATACTGATTTGCACTATGTAGACTTTTGCACCTGTACTTGGATGAATTTGATAGATTCCCTGAATAAATCAGAATGCAAATAAAGGATTATTATTTCCATCAAAGTAAGCAGTATCCAAGAATCTCATCGTCAGTCCAATATTCAAGATGAAAGGATCATCAGCCTTGATATACATCTAGATCATTATATAAGGGGTATTTTTCCAATAAAGCATACCAGAAGTTGTAAAACTCTATAGACCGATTATTGGACCTCATGTAGTTAATACCTCCATTTGCATCAAAATAAAATCTTGGAAATAGATCCCTAAACCATATGATATCAGCATCTTGAAGGAGGAAACCAACCAAAAGGGAATACAATATAAAGAAAAATATTTCAACTCAATGGATTATGATAACATGCATGTATGTGTATCCAGAAATCAAACCCATTTATACATGCTGCATTTGAATGATTACCACCTAAAAAGTTCTAACATGAAACATATGTATAGCATAAAATACTGTGTATGCAAATATTCATACAGATCAAAATCTGAAAACTTTGCTTTTGCCCCTGCTGCCCATAATTCCCCCTATCCTCTTTTTCCTCCTCTTCCTCCTGCCCCTCCTCTATTCTTCCTGCTGCAAGTCACATTGCAAGTTCTACATATATCCAAATTTTTGGCCTGACCAGTAAAATATCTGCAAAGAAATAGACTGTTGTAGATAAGAACTAGTTACCACTTCAGTTAAGAAAGAGAAATAAAAAGATGCATGTCATGTTTAATAGAAACATAGGAAAGGAAAAATCGATGACCTAACACAAATGCTGGGGCGCTCTACAATCAAAATACAGTAAACAATATAAAATAGTAACTGGTTTGGAGAGAAAACATCATAATATAAAACTTCGTTGGTAAATAGATATACAAACTATGACACCTAGGACAAATAATTAATATACCGTATAAAATTTTACCAATGAACCATTGTTCAGTTGTTCCCCATGAACATGCCATCAAATGTCAGGTCCTCTGCTGGTCTATAAGATTAGAAGTTTTAGTCTTTTCTCCAGTGTTCCTCAAAAAACCAATTCCTTCCTTGACCCATTTCTAATTTCAGCCCCCATTACGGATCGATTGTAATAGTTTTCTGAGATAAAATACTCTCCAGTTCTGAAGTTTTGTTAGGCACGTTTATGCAGAAGTAACATTGAAAAGATGAACTACCTTCTGTATCCATATCATGCTAGTTTTTAGCATTCCTTTCAAAAAATATGATGAGGCAAAAACATCCTTAGGTTCTACTGTTTAACTATTGAAGAGTACTCAATATCTGCATTTGCACAGGGTTCACAAAGTGGATAAAGAGAGAGTCATATCACATCTATCTTGTTGTGGACAAATAGAGATAAACATATCACATCTACTTTGTTTAGGAGACTGAGGGATTTAGCGACACTTTCAGCCACTAACTAATGTGTCAGGGAACACCAAAGTTAGAATTTAAAATACCCAAACTGATTTAGAATTAGAAAGAAAAAAATAACAACAATGAATAACCGCAAATCAATTCTGTTTCTTGATCATAAAGAATTCATCAAAAAGAAACCCAACCCAACAGTGAAACTCAGTACATTCATCATTCTAAAAAACATTTGGATTAAGAAAAATAAAAATAAAAATTTAAAACACCCATAAATAGTACTAGTATATGTAAAATCTCATCATCGTATAGCCAAATTTGGCCAAAAAAACACAACTAAAAATAAACATGAATAAATTAACAAAGGTTATGAAAAAAAGTATCAATGAATATACACGCACCATGGGCTTTGCTGGTTCGTGCAGGTATCTTCTTCGCCAATTGCGGCTTCAATCGCCAGCTGATGACGATGACAATCTCGCAGAAATCGACGGGCGGTGATTTAGGGTCGCCTTTTCCAGACAGAACCCTAACCGGAACCGAAATGCCCGGCGATTTAAGTTTCTTGTAGTTTCTTTCTCCCACTCTTTATATAGGGATTAAAATCCTAATCCTTGTTGGATTAGGAATTTTAGAGTTATGAAGGCGTATTGCTGAACGGATAGTTGAAACTTGAGACTGGTAAGAAGATTAATTGCTGAACGGCTAGTTGAGACTTGATACTACTATGATTAGGAATACTAATTTTTGAAAATTAAATTTTTTTGTGTCCGCGAGATAAGTTTTTACCCTTTAACTGTATGTGCTTAATTAATTGTAAACTATTAAACTTATATATTCACATTTTTTTTTTTAGATTTTGAGATATAATTATATTATTATTATTTTTTAATTGATTAAATCCGTATGAATTTCTATTAATCAATACAAAATCATTTTACCGATTAGTATGATTCACAAAAATAAAATTGAATTGTTAAATCAATTAACTGTCTCATTTGATTCAGATAATTTGAAACGGTTTAAGTGGCTTTGGGGCACAATGCAATATTAAAAGGGTTAAGCTCCTGTGCTTAATTAATTGTAAACTATTAAACTTATATATGCACATTTTTTTTAGATTTTGAGATATAATTATATTATTATTATTTTTTAATTGATTAAATCCATACGAATTTCTATTGATCAATGCGAAATCGTTTTACCGATCAATATGATTCACAAAACTAAAATTGAATTGTTAAATCGATCAACTGCTTCATTTGATTAAGATAATTCGAAACGGTTTAAGTGGATGTGTGGCACAATGCAATATTAAAAGGATTAAGATCATGAGGTAATCCTTTGGTAATAGTAACTAATAGGGGTGAGATTAAATCGAGTAGTATGGCTCGTTTTGAGAGGTTCAACTCGAAACTCGATTAAATTGAGCTCAAACTGTGATTTTGGCTCAGTTAGCTTATCGAGTCAAAATTGAATAATGTCAAACTCGACTCATTTGGCTTGCGAGCCAACTCGATTTAATTAATAAATTAAATAAATATTATATGTACTATACTTATTTTATATATTATTTAAAGCATATATATTTATTTCAAAAATATAAATACCAACTTTTTATATTTTATTTCAAAAATATATAAATATATATTATTTTATTTCGAAAAAAATTGGCTTGGGCTCAAGTTCGAGCTCATTCGCAAGCCGAGCTCCAACCTTAATTTTACATTACGAATCGAGCTCGAGTTCGATTTTTTTTAACTCAGCTCAGCTCAAAGCTCGGCTTGAATACTCACGAGCCGAGCTCAAGCTTGCCTCTACTCGAATCTAGCCTTAGTAACTAATAACACAATGGTCCTCATTTTTATATCCTAACGAGTGAGAAAGTAAAAAAAAATTTAAATAACCTAGCTATTATTACTAAAAAGCAGGGGCTGAGCCATAAATTTTACTTTGAGGGGTTCGAATTGTACTATAGATAAGCACATTATTTTTTTGTCAAAACGATCCTATATTTTGAGACATAATCATGCCTCACTTCCATCTCTTTGTTTGAAAGTTCTTTTTATGGATATAAAAGGATTTGGGAAGCTACAATTATCCACTTAAATCTCTTAAAAACTCAAAACATTTTGAAGAATTATATCACATTTTTTGTTTTTGGCTGTGGGGGGACTAAATTTGTAAATTTCTCTTTGAGATACTAACTATAAACATAAGCTAAGAAAATTTTTAAGAATTTGGAGTGGCCATGGACCCTCCATTACAATGAATAGCTCTACCCTTGCTAAAAAGAGTTGTTGTCTATGAATTCAATTTCTTTACATTTTCATTCTTCCAACCTATGCTACGATAAAGATGCCTCGTTAAAGGCGTTAAATAATTGGAGCAGACATCAATTTAAATTTCATTTATTTTTAATTCTTAAAATTGAAACAAACGGGTAAAAAGAACAACTGGATAATTAAAGAGAATTTATGTGAGGTTTCCATAGCTAAGGTAATACAATATACTAACTCTCTCCACATTATTTCTTTTGTTTTCTTATTCTCTTTCCTAATTTTCTTTTCCTTTTTCCTCTCCTCCATTGCCCCTTGTCGGATTTGGTATAGATTCAGTCGGGAAAATCGGGTTGCCTACTAGATAGGGATTACAGGGAATGTAGCAATGGTTGAAGATGGGTATCAAGATAGACGCTCTTTTGAGCGCATTTCTGGCGACCCATAAAGCCTTTTTCGGTTTGGATGGTCTCGGGCCCCATGATTTGGACTAGAGAAGCTCATTTTTTTTTTGACATTTTCGCTAAAATAGTTATAATGGTCATTTTCTTTGAAAATTTGTTGTGAACTAGGTTTCAACAAAATACATCAAAACCAAATGATCATTTCACAAATCGAAGCCATGAAGGCCAAATTATATCCTCCATAAGTTTTGCTATTGTTAATCGAATTCTCTCACTCTTTCTAAATATTTTTAATGCACTTTTATCCTATTTTTGATGCTTGGTGAGCTCGAAAGTTGAATTTAATATGATCTAATTAAAATACACTTTGGTCCAAATGAAAAATATGAATCAAATTTTGGAAGAAACTAGTTATTTTCGAAGGTTATGCTCATTTTTTTGTGCATTTTTGCTAAAATAGTTATGATGGTCATTTCTTTTGAAAATTCATCACGAACTAGGTTTCAAAAATTTACATCAAAACCAAAATGATCATTTCCCAAAACGGAGCCCTGAATGTCAAATTATATCATCTAAAAGTTTTACTCGTGTTATTCAAGTTTCTCATTTTTTCCTACAATTCGTAATACACTTCTATCTTGTTTTTTTATGGCTAGTGACCTTGAAAGTGAAATTTAACATGATCTAAGTGAAATACACTTTCTTCCAAGTGAATAATGTAATGGTCAAGAAAAATCAAATTTTGAGAGAAACATGACATTTTCGAAAGTTATAGCTCATTTTTTTTTGTACAATTTCACTAAAATAGTTGTGATGGTCATTCCCTTTGAATATTTGCCACGAACTATGTTTCAAAAATTTATATCAAAACTAAACGAAAAACTTCGCAAAACAAAGCCCTGAAGATCGTATTATACCATCAACAAGTTTTGTTTGTGCTAATCAAAGTCTCTTCTTCTTTCCTGAAATTTGTAATACAGATTTTTTTTTTTTTTTTTTTATGGCTGGTGACGTCGAATGTTGAATTTAACATGATCTAAGTGAAATACACTTTCGTCCAAGTGAAAAATGTGGTTGCCAAGAAAAATCAAATTGTGGACGAACATAGCCATTTTAGAAGGTTTGTACTTTTTCGCTAAACTAGTTACGATGATCATTTTCTTTGAAAATTTGCTATGAACTAGATTTCAAAAAATTATTTCAAAATCAAATGGATCATTCCCAAATTAGAGCCTTGAAGGTGAAATTATATCCATTAGAAGTTTTGCTCGTGTTAATCGAATTATCTCCTTCTTTCTTACAATTTGTATTGCACTTTATCCTATTTTTTTTACGGCTAGTGACCTCAAAAGTGGAATTTAACATGATCTAAGTGAAATATGCATTGGTCCATGTTAAAAATAGGGTGTTCAAGAAAAATCAAATTTTGGAAGTAACTGGCAATTTTCGAATGTTATAGCTCATGTTTTTTGTGTATTTTAGCTAAAAAAGTTATGATGGTTATTTCCTTTGAAAATTTATCATGAACTAGGTTTTAAAAAGATGCATCAAAACCAAAATGATCATTTCCCAAAATGAAACCCTGAAACCCAAATTAAACTTTCAAGAATTAGAGAAAAAAAATAGCAACAACGAACACATTCTGTTTCTTGATCATACAAAATTCATCAATAAGAAACCCAACCTAACAGTGAAACTCAGTACATTCATCATTCTAAAAAACATTTGGATTAAGAAAAATAAAAACAAATTTAGAAACACCCATAAATAGTACTAGTATATGTAAAATCTCATCATTGTATGGCCAAATTTAGTGAAAATAACACAACTAAAAATAAACATGAATCAGTGAATTAACAAAAGTTATGAAAAAAGAAAATATCAATGAATATACACGCACTATGGGCTTTGCTGGTTCATGCAGGTATCTTCTTCGTCAATTACGGCTTCAATCGCCAGTTGATGACAATGACAATGTCGAAGAAATCGACGGGCAGTGATTTAGGGTCGCATTTTCCAGACAGAACCCTAACTGGAACTGAAATGCTCGATCTACCTACTCGTGAGTCAATTGTGTCCACCAGATCAGCCCTATCTAATCTAGTTCAATCCAAACTAGCTCCAGCTCTTATTCTAGCTGAACCAGCTCCAGTTAACCCATCTGTATCGGCCGAACCATTCTAGCCAGTGTCAGCATCAGTCTTATCTGATGTAATTCCAACTAAACCAGCTCCAGCTGACCCACCTGTATCGACCTAACCATTCAAGCCGTCGACACCCACACCCACCCACACTGAACCCATTGTGGGCGGGTCCATGAGATATGTGCATGACTTTATACGATTTATGCAGGCTTATTCAAGGAGAAAAGACTCGGATCCTAATCCAATGCAAGTCCAAGCTTCAACTCCTAATCCTGAGAATGAGTTAAATACAATTTCTAACCAATCTCAATTAACACCAGATCATGATCTCCCAATTGCTATTAGGAAAGGCACAAGAGAATGCACAAAACACCCACTGTATCATTTGGCAAAATTCATCTCTTTTGAGAAATTCTCACCCTCATATAGGACCTTTCTAGTCAGTCTAAACTTTATTCATATTCCTGATACTTGATCTGAGGCATTATCTAATGAGAATTGGAGAAATGTCATGAGTGAAGAAATGTAGGCACTATAGAAGAACCAAACGTGGAAAATAGTTTATTTACCACTTGAAAAGAAGGCTGTGGGCTACAAATGGGTGTTTACCATAAAATACAAGTCAAATGGCTCTCTTGAAAGATATAAAGTCAGACTCGTGGTGAAATAATACACGCAGACCTATGGTGTGGACTATCGAGAGATATTTGCTCTAGTAGCTAAGATGAACACGGTGAGAGTTTTGTTGTCACTGGCTGCTAATTTCAACTAGTATTTGGAGCAATCTGATGTAAAAAATGCCTTTCTTCATGGCGAATTAGAAGAGGAGATATACATGGACATTCCTCCAGGATATGAGCAGCGACTGAGAGGCAACAAAGTCTGCAAGCTAAGGAAGGCGCTCTACGGCCTAAAACAATCTCCACGAGCTTGGTTCAGAAGATTCACCAAAGTGATGCTAGCCACTAGATACAAGCAAAGTCAGGGAAATCATACACTCTTCATAAAACACTCAGATGCAGGGGGAGTAACGACCATTTTGGTGTACGTCGATGACATAATAGTCACAGGAAACGATGTAAACCAATTTCCACACCGATTAAACAAAATCACAGACTTGGAGAAGCAAAAGATGATCCAGTCATGGACAAGGAGAGGTACTAGAGACAGGTTGGGAAGCTCATATACCTTGCCCACACACGACCAGAAATTGCTTATGCCGTAAGTGTTGTCAGCCAATTTATGTACAACCCAAGAGAAGTTTATCTACAAGCTGTCCATCGCATACTACATTACCTAAAGGCTAATCCAGGACAGGGGATTTTATTTAGAAAAAACACGGGGTTAGTCCTTGATTTCATAAAAGAGAAGCTGGACAACGAATTAATCTGCACACCATACGTCCCAACAAACAATCAACTTGCTGATGTACTTAGAAAATGACTGAACAATGAAGCATTCCAACGACTTATATCCAAGCTGGGAATGAAGTATACATATTCACCAGCTTGAGGGAGAGTGTTGGAAAAGATAGAATCCCACTAAATAACTTTGTTTCTATTTTCTAGGAGTTAGTTTTCTTATTTATCTCATCTCTCAATTATCTCTTTGTAATTAGCTAAGATTATTCTGTACATATAGCCGAAAAAGGCCTCATATTCAATACATCAGATATTCGTTTTTTCTGAAAGTTTACAGTAACTAATAAGGGTGAGACTAAATCGAGTAGTATGGCTCGTTCGAGCTGTTCAACTCGAAATTCGATTAAATTAAGCTCGAGCTGTGATTTTGGCTCGGTTAACTTATCGAGTCAAGATCGAATAATGTCAAACTCGGCTCATTTGGCTTGCGAGCCAACTCGATTTAATTAATAAATTAAATAAACATTATGTATACTTATTTTATATATATTATTTAAAGCATATATATTTATTTTAAAAATATAAATACCAACTTTTTTTATTTTATTTCAAAATATATATTTATTATTTTATTTCGAAAAAAATTGGCTTGGCTCGAGTTCGAGCTCGTTTGCTAGTTGAGCTGTAGTCTTAATTTTACATTTTGAATCGAGCTCGAGTTCAAATTTTTTTTTAACTCGGCTCAGCTCGAAGCTCGACTCGAATAAGATTTTTACTCATGAGCCGAGCTCAGGCTTGCCTCTACTCGGGCTCGGCTATGCTCGAATCTAGCCCTAGTAACTAATAACACAATGGTCCTCATTTTTATATCCTAACCAGTGAGGAAGTAAAAAAATAACCTATCTATTATTACTAAAAAGCAGGGGCTGAGCCAGAAGTTTTACTTTGAGGGGGTCGAATTGTACTATAGATAAGCATGCCATTTTTTGTCGAAACGATCCTATATTTTGAGACATAATCATTCCTCACCTCCATCCCTTTGTTTGAAAGTTCGTTTTATGGATATAAAAGGATTTGGGAAGCTACTTTTATCCACTTAAATCTCTTAAAAATTCAAAACATTTTGAAGAATTATATCACACTTTTTGTTTTTGGGGTGGGGGGACTAAATTTGTAAATTTCTCTTTGAGAAACTAACTATAAACATAAAGCTAAGAAAACTTTTAAGAATTTGGAGTGGCTTTGGACCCCCCATTACAATGAATTGCTCTGCATCTGCTAAAGAGAGGTGTGGTCCATGAATTCAAATTCTTTACATTTTCATACTTCCAACGTATGCTACAATAAAGATGCCTCGATAACGGTGTTAAATAATTGGAGCAGATATCAATTTAAATTTCATTTATTTTTAATTTTTAAAATTAAAATAAACAAATAAGAAGAACGACTAAATAATTAAAGAGAAAGAGAGAGAGAGTTTATGTGAGGTTTTTATAGCTAAGGTAATACGATATAGTTTTGCTTTTTTAACATGGACAATTCTTGGTCCTTGCTGAGTTATAAGTTATATTTTTTTTAGTTTTGTTGTTACAATTGTAACGGTTGAGATTGATGTGTAACCTTACCACCTCAAACCATTCAATTTTGGTCCGGGTTTGATTTTCTTAAATCTAAGGGGGCTTGATTTATTAACATACGAAATTTAAGGGTTTGATTGGTCACAAAAAGTTTCACCAAAATTAAAAGAAATTTTGCGCAAATCACAAGATAAAATATGTAATTAATTAAGCTTTTTTCTATTCTATGGAAATGATCATTTGTTATGAATTGCGATTTAAGGCCATGATTTTGTCTTGGGTAAAAGAAAAGAAAAGAAAAGAAAAGATTGCATCTCCAATTATGCATGCCAGGATATTGAGTTTGTATCATATTATGCTTAATATATCATTTTTTAGGTCTAGTTCAATGTATAATATTTGTTTGAACATACGATGGTGCTTAAATTTTATGTAGGCGTGCCTGTTATAAACCCGATCAAGAGACGTCTTATGTCCTGGAATTTAATGCATGATCCAGTGGTGGGAGTTCTCGACCCAAGACACATTATGGTGCGTCTTGAAACACAAGAGGATTTAGTTTCGGCCTGGATGCATGGTAACAGGAAAATCGAAAACACTTTGTATAGATTATTCAGGTGGTTGTCTGAATTCAGTACACGAAAAGAAACCACCCTTGCAGCCGTGTGGGTTAGGCTACCTGGTTTACCTTTTCCTTGTTTTCATTTGGCTGTTTTAAAAGGAATTTCTAATTCGTTTGCAAGGTTTTTTAAAACAGATGAGAAGACTTTGACTCTTGAGAGACCAAGCTGTGCTTGTATATGTGTAGAAATTGATCTAACTCTCCCTCGCGGGACGTGTTTTGGGCAAAAGGTTGTGTTTGAAGGCAACCTGGATTTTTGTACACACTATTTGGCTTACTGCCGTAAGGTTCAGGGTGGCGCCTCCAAGTTAAAGAGATGGCAAGGCCTGCTGGGGTTTTAAATTCTGGGCCTTTGGTGGAGCTGTGTGTAAGGGCTGAGCCCAGTAATGTAAAGCCGCATGGTGATCAAGCTGAAAACAGGTCTGATTTACAAGGCCCGACTCAGGTTAGTACAAGTAATTTATGGGCAGGATGGTGTTCTTCACGGATCAGGCCATAACGATCAGCTGTTGGTGGATCTTACCTCATCCAAGAACCAAGATTTAAGTGGCCCTATTCCTGCTCTGTTTCCAATCGCAGGCTAGGATGCGCACAAATCTGGGCTTAGTGAAGCAGGCATGTATGGGGCGTCTGTGGGTGTGCACGAACCTGTTAATCAGATTAACGGACCAGATTTGAGCCAGGAGGTGGGCGAGCCTCTTGGTAAGTCTGATCCCCTGGGCGCACATCAGGTTGGGCCTTGAGCGGCTGGATCAGCTGTTTCACGGCACATTGGTAAAAAAATATATACTTCCAAGAGAGCAAGAAATAAGGCAAAAGAAGTTATGGCCTTTCAGATTCAGGTATCAGGTCCGATTTGTCCGTATAGAACTAATTGGGGTATTTAAAAAGTAAAAATGATATGTGCTCACCTTCTTCAAAGCCATATATAGTTGTTTAACCACAAATAGTTGTTTACTTTGATCATATTCCACAAATAATATGATGGACGATAGCTACCAACAAAAGATTTCAAAGAATCCAGGGTGGGGCTCGTGGCTTTTTTGAAAAAAAAATAAAACCCACACGCAAGGGATTTTATTTTTTCAGCTGATTTCTCACTTCTTTAAAAGTTTTATTTTTCGGTTCAACATAAAGTTATTTTGTATTAAATTGGGTTAGTTCAGGGTTTGTTCCCTTTGTCCCCCTCGTATTTTTTTTCTTCTGTTTGGAATCCATTTTTGGTTAAAAAAAGAATTACATTAAAAAGAAGAAGAAGAAGAAGAGAATTATTGGTACTTTGTGCTGTAGGTTACTGGTTGAAGCCATAAAAATGTTAGTAATTGAATAAATTGAGGAAAGAGTAGTCATAGAAAAATAAATATTATTTGAAAGCAAGGAAGCTAATATATCCCAAAGTTCTATCCATTAAAGCATACGATCAAATAAATGCAACATTGAAAGGGTAATTTCCATATAAATACTTTAACAAACATCCAAAAAGTAGAAATATGACAGTGGAAGAATAACATAAATTACCTTATGAATGCCGCCTAGATCTCCTCTCTTGCCTAGAGATTGCTAGATGCATGTAATGGAATCCTCATAAACTAAGTAAGAGTAGATACAACACACAAAAACAGGCTTCTGCAAATGCATTTGAACACAAAAATTAGCAAAAAAAGTTACATAATTGAGTCCTTTTCAGTTTCAATTATCATTCCCGACCATTGTAGGAAACAACCATCTTCTATAAACTGATCAAAATCTTACCACTCTTGCTTTCATTTTAGTACTCACAGAATCTTGCCGTTTATGTTATAGGAATACCATAATAGATTAATAAAAACTCAAATGAATCCAAAGCAAATCTTACTTTCATTTTTGTACTCACAGAATCTTGCCCTTTATGTTATAGGAATACCATAATAGATTAATAAAAATGCAAATGAATCCAAATTCCAAAGCAAATATTGAACTACCAAATAGATATTTTAACAAACAGTTCAAAAGAAAAAAAGAGCCCTCAGAGGAAATTTCTACTACCTTGCCATGGAGAATTTAGTTTCGCTAGAAGCGACTTCTCTGGCCGCATTAGCTCCATGTATCCACCCATTAACTTGTTGGCTGCATATTGTCCGTTAGTTACCTCCATAATATCCCCTTGATCTCTTAAGGATCATTTAATTCACTCACCTGTATAAGGTATAAGATATCCCAAAAGATCTCGAGTAGTAATCTATGAATCAATTTACTGCCTTCATTTATACACATAGAAAGATGACAGTGCTCTTCCTGTGATGCTTGTATGTTAGGTCTATCAAGAATCAACAGCTGGCCTGCAAGTGCCAAGCTCACTATGTTAAATGTATATATACACGTAAGTAGAATGAGATACAAGAAAGGAAAATATCTCACTGATGAAAGAAAGAAATCAATGAGGTAGCATGATCCTGGTACTTGTATTCTTAAGGATATAGGCCATGTTTGGTAACTGGCATAATGCCACTTAAAGCAACCACTTTTGTTGCTTTAAGCCAAGTACCAAACATAGCCGTAATAACTTAGTAGTTTTGGGAAGAAAATCTTACTTCTGATGGGACTGACTGCACTGGAGAACCTATAGATCCATCTTGGTCATCTTTTGCATTTAAAGTTCCTGTAGGTAATCCGCTAACCTTCTAGAATCCATATCTCCATAGATTGGAGAACTACCAAAATTTGCTTCTGCCTAGACCTGTGGCTAGAGCTGTTATTGCAGGTGTGGCAAAAGATGAAACAGATTTGCACTTTGTAGGGGAAAGTTCTGAACTTTTGCACCTAAACATGGTTGAATTTGATCGATTCCCTGAATAAATCAGAATGCAAGTAAAGGTTTATAATTTCCATCAAAGTAAGCAGTATCCAAGAATCTCATCGTCAGTCCAATATCCAAGATGAAAGGATCATCAGCCGTGATATGAACAAGTACATCTAGATCATCATATAAGGGGTATTTTTCAAATAAAGCATACCAGAAGTTGTAAAACTCTACAGACCGATTATTGGACCTCATATGGTTAATACCTCTATTTGCGTCGAAATAAAGTCGTGGAAATAGGTCCCTGAACCATATGATATCAGTATCTTGAAGGAGGAAACCAACCAAAAGGGAATACAATATGAAGAAAAATATTTCAGCTCAATGGATTCTGATAACATGCATGCATGTGCATCCAGATATCAAACCCATTTATACATGCTGCATTTGAATGATTACTGCCTAAAAAGTTCTAACATGAAACATTTGTATAGCATGGAATACAATGTATGCAAATATTCATACAGATCAAAATCTGAAAACTTTGCTTTTGCCTCTGCTGTCCATAATTTCCCATATCCTCTTCTTCCTCCTCTTCGTCCTGCCCCTCCTCTATGCTTCCTGCTGCAAGTCACATTGCAAGTTCTGCATATATCCAAAGTTTTGTACTGACCAGTAAAATATCTGCAAAGACATAAGAATTAGTTACCACTTCAGTTAAGAAAGAGAAGTAAAAAGACGCATGTTATGGTTAATAGAAACTTAAGAAGGAAAAATTGATGAGCTAACACAAATACTGTGGTACTCTACAATCAAAATACAGTACGCAATATAAAATAGTAACTCGATTGGAGAAAAAACAATAGAATATAACACTTGCTTGGTAAATATATAAACAACTAAAACACCTACCACAAATAATTAATATACCGTATAAAATTTTACCAATGAGCCATTGTTCAGTCGTTCCCCATGAATATGCCCTCAAATGTCAGGTCCTCTGCTGGTCTATAAGATAAGATGCTTTAGTCCTTTCTCCAGTGTTCCTCACAAAATCAATTCCTGCCTTGACACTTTTGTAATTTCAGCTCCCATTACAGATCGATTGTCATAGTTTTCTGAGATATAATCTCTCAAGTTCTGAAGTATGTTAGGCACGTTTCGGCGGAAGTAACACTGAAAAGATGAGAACTACCTTCTGCATCCATATTATGCTAGTTTTTAAGCATTCCTTTCAAAAAATATGATAAGGTAAAAAAAATCCTTCGGTTCTACTGTTTAACTATTGAAGAGTACTCAATTTCTGCCTTTGCACAGGGTTCACAAAGTGGATAAAGAGAGAGTCATATCACATCTATCTTGTTGTGGACAAATAGAGATAACCATATCACATCTACATTGTTTAGGACACTGAGGGATTTAGCGACACTTTCAGCCACTTTTAGGAAGTTATTTTGGTTTAATTTCTCCCAAGTGATGCACAAAGCAAACCAAATAAGACTTGTAAATTCATGTGAAAAAAATATGCAGTCTCAAAATCCCACCTATTCAGTGCTTCTCTAACAGGTAGAATACCATGTATGATTTCCCATAGGAAATTTTGATGTTTGAATGATAAATGCATATTCCAAATTAAGTTCAAGACCTGTACTGCTTTTCAACCACAATTTACGGCCAAAATTCTATTTCTTTCATGCTCTTTCAAATCATGAAAGAAAGTAGATAAGTTTGCCTATATATTAAAAGTGAATTCATTTCTCAAGTGTTTTAACATAATACTTCTCTAGTATTCCCTAGAAACCCAAGGCAAGGTAAAGATATTTTTGCAAAATGCAATTAGAATATTGCATAGCATTATTAAAAGAGAATAGTTCTTTAACAAAGAAAAAGCTAAACATTAAAAAAAAAAGATTGTAAATGTTAATAGTGAGTTATGGATATACCTAACTACACATTAACTGCAAAACACAAATTTGAATTACCCAGAAGTAATCTTATGTGAAACTGGAACACAAATTCCAAACCTCAAAACTTTTCTCTATAAGTTGCCTCCATGGCTCTCATCCAGTCTTCAAACTGTCTACTGACCGAAGCTTAACTTTAGATGAAGTAGAAGCTTTAGTTTCCTTGAAAAACAGAGTAACTCTAGAACAGTAATAAAGCATAACAGAGTAACTCTACAACAGTATTAAAGCATAACAGAGTAACTCTACAACAGTAATAAAGCATAACAGAGGCATATGGAGGCAAAAGTACACCTCTTTAACTTGTTCCGCACAAATGCAAAGGGCATATGTATTCGTGCATATCATGCTCCTGCTTACCAAGGATTCAGAAACTACTAGTTTATCCTTAATCTAATGAAGCATTTTGCAAAAATATTTTTTTTTTGGCTTTCATCTTAGAGAAGGATGATTTGTTTTGTGTATTTTAATTGGCGCACAAACAATTACAGTAATTTAATATCAAGAAATATTGGGATTTGAAGTTAATGTGAAGGAAGAATTGAAGCAGTCTGTAGAAGAGTGATTTCTGATGGACATGTCTTGGATAAGTAAAGGGCGAAATGAAGTTCAGTATCTAAGTAAAAGATTGAACTTTTGACAACACAAATTGATAAGATAAGAGACTAAGAAAACCCATATAGGAAGAATTCAGACCTGGGGTACAAGAAGGAAAAAGGAAAGTAGAAAGAAAATTAGTTTAAATAATACTAACAGTTTAAACATAGAAATTCAATAGCCATATCAATACCAAAGATATAAATTAAAAAATTAATAGGGAATGCTGAGGAATAGCAAAAGAAATTACTGACAGAAGAGGAAAGATGGCACAAGTTAGGAAAACCTGTAGTCTAGGAGACCCAGATGAGAGATAGAAGCACAGATCCGTGACATTGATTTGCGATTATATTAGGGACCTTGTGTATCCTCTAGAAATCGTTCATGTCCACGATCTGCAATGAATCATGCAAGAGACAATTAATATGACAAACTCAACAAAACAACTCAAAAACATATAAGAATTCAAGGGAGCAAGCAATATGTGATAATAAAAAACGTGAAGGCATGAATAAGAAAACAAATAGGAGTAGAGAGGACATTGTTGAGATAATTGCTGGTGAGAAGAAGATTCTTCTGCGTTAATTGAATATGGACCGAAAAGATTTTATTCCTAAGGCAATATTTGAGAAGAGAAAAGGTCTGTAATATTGGGAAGCTTAAATAGGGTTTTGCGAATTGCAAAGTTTTGTTATATTTTAGGGAACCGCAAATATCTACAGCCTTATGAAACCTATTGATAGACAGCTTACCTATCCCAGCTGGACAGCCACAGCAATGTTGATAAACAGTTTTCACAGCAACATAGGAGCTGAGCTTGCGGGGTAATTGCCTGATGCATATGAACCTCTATAATTTCCTTATCGACTAAAACTGTTCTCTTTTTCTTTTAAGTATCGACTAAAACTGTTCTCGAAAGGTTACATAAAAAAAAAAAATCAAGTTACTAAAGAAAATTAACATAATCAAGAATAGGTCTATATATTCCTGAGGAGATGAAATGAAAAGGAATCAATGATTACTGAATCTTTTGTGTTAAAATTGAGCAGCATAAAATCACTGAGAAATTTTTTCCAACTCTCATTTACATTTCCTATTTCTTTTCAATCTTAACTGCCAGAAAAACAAAGTAAAGTTGAAAGAAATGCAATCAAATAGAATATTAATGGAAGATAAAAAAAATAAAATAAAAAGAAGATGAAAAGAATGGAAGCTACACAGATGAGAATTCATAGAGATATTTTTTCAAACTTTCTTTTACATTTCCTATTTCTTTTCAATCTTAACTGCGAGAAAAACAAAGTAAACTTGAAAGAAATGCAATCAAAAAGAATATTAAATGGAAGATAAAGAAAATAAATAAAAAGAAGATGAAAAGAATGGAAGCTACCCAGATGAGAATTCTTGGAGAAGGCAGCATTCTAATCTCTGCAATCAGTGAAGAAAAAATATTCAAAAGTCAATAACTAATTAATAAATCAATCCCATTGATAAAGGTTGTGCAGAAAAACTGATCACATCCTCTTTATGGCAGAATGAAAAGAGTAACAGTATCTGTTTTCATCAATTATCCATCAAGACTCCAAGCGCTACAGATTAGAGGCATAATTGCTTCTATAAATATCTCTTCCAAGATGCATTGGATTCCAAAATATATTTATAATATATATATTGTGATAAATTTCTATATGACGGTGAGTATACACCTTAAGGGAAGAGGAAGAACAAAAGATAGAAGTTGAAATGAATATATTTACAAAGCAGCAGAATTTCTACTTATGAATTCAATATAATGTTAGTGCTGAGAATCCTAATAGGATTCCTATTATGTGTCCTAGTAGGCCTTGTTTATGTTTATCTTATCTAATCAATGTATCATATAGTCCTATTAGATTTAATATTCGTAAAACTAAATATTGGATGGCTGAATTGTAGTCAAATCAATCAATAAGACGGAGAATTCCATTCAGTTCTTATTTTCAACAGTTAGCTTGCTTTGAACTGAAACAGTAGAGCCTGCAAAAGAATGAAGAGAAAGATCGAACAATCAAAGGAAACACACCTGCCAGTGAACGTGGCTTCTTCTGTCCAAAAGAAAATTAAGTGACATCCACTCCAAGTGATACTGATAAGACAGTGAAGTACAAAACAAAAATCCAATGCCAGCGCCATACTAATAGCAAGATTTGAAATTATAAGCAGTGGTGCACATAAGATATCGCATTATTGATGAAATCTTTACATAATGTTAACAGAAGATAAACCCAAAAAAAAGGGATTTTGACAGTAGCTAGTGAAAACCTAAAATGTGATCACATTGTCATTCAAAGGTTTCAGTTCCTATGTTTATTTTCCTATAATGATTTCCTTTACTAACAACAATTTTAAAGAAAACATCACCATTTAACATACAATTTATTTGAAAGCAACAAACATTGTTTACTCCTATTCATGATAGCAAACAAAAATTATACAACGAATACATGTCCAATGCTCAAAAGACTCATGAGAAACATTAAAGATGATACTATTTTCCCTACACATCTTCCTAAGAATGCGTATATATATTCAACAGCTATCTTCTTGTAAAACCTAGAATCCTTCATTGCTTTCACCATTGTATTCTCCGGTATGTGCATCATGAGTGAAAGTGTTGAAGCTAAGCAAGATTGAAGTTTAACTAGCCATGAACTCACATTAACAATCTGACCCAAGATTGAAGTTAGTACCTGCATTACTTAGCTTCAAAAAAATAAGTTCGCATAAAAAAAACATAAAAGAAATGCAAAGAGTTGAAAAGCTAAACAAAATGAAATGCAACACAAATCATAAATAGAAATGATATTCAGTCAACACATTAGATAATATAGGGCATGACTCATGAGTGAAAGCGCAAGAATATTTCAAGTAAAGATGAATCAAAGGCATGTGAACTTCTTGAACTCCCGGAATATCTTATTGGCAATGAAATCAATCAAGAGATAAGAAGAGTGCCAGAGGAACGCGATTGGTTAGGAGGTATTACAGTTCTCTTATAAAGCAAATTATTCAATTCTAAAAGCTTTAATAATGAGTTGGAACAAAAGGCCATTCGCATCATAAACAGTGTGTTATTAAATACTAAATTGCTAAGAGAGAAGTTAGTTGATTTCATTCACAAGTTCACAAATAAAATGAGCGAAACCAATAATTCAAAACAAATTGTACCTCTTTGAGGATATTTTTCATTCTTTTGTTTATTCAATGAGACAGTTATTGGTACTTGGAGCTATAGGTTACACTGGTTGAATACATAACAATGTTAGTAATTGAATAAATTGAGGAAAGAGTGGTTATAGAAAACAAATATTATTTAAAAGCAAGGAAGCTAATATATATCAAAGTTCTATCGATTAAAGCATAGAATGAAATAAATGCAACATTGAAAGGGTAATTTCCGTATAGATATTATAACAAACATCTAATAAGTAGAAAAGTGAGATTGGAAGAATAACAAAAATTACCTTATGAATGCCGTCTAGATCTCCTCTCTTGCCTGGAGATTGCCAGATGAATGTAAAGGAATCCACATAAACTAAGGAAGAGTAGATACACCACATAAAGACAGGCTTGTGCAAATGCATATGAACAAAAAAATAGCAAAAAGGTTACATAATTGAGTCATTTTCAGTTTCAATTATCACTGCAACCATTGAAGGAAACTACCAACTTCTATTGTTAGAAAACTAACCAAAATCCTACCACTCTTACTTTCATTTTTGTACTCACAGAACCTTGCCATTTATGTTATAGGAAGACGATAATAGATTAATAAAAACTCCAATGAATCCAAAGCAAATATTGAACTACCAAATAGGCATTTTAACAAACAGTTTAAAACGAAAAAAGAGATGCCATGGAGAATTTAGTCTCTCTAGAAATGACATCCCTGACCTCATTAGCTCCATGCCTCCACCCATCAACTTGTTGGCTGCATATTGTCTGTTAGTTACCTCCATAATATCCCTTGATCTCTTAAGGAACAGTCACTCACTGTATAAGGTTTAAGATATCCCAAAAGATCTTTGGTACTAATCTATGAATCAATTCACTGCCTTCATTTATACACAAAGAAAGACAACAGGGTCTTTCCTGTGAGGCTTGTATATTAGGTCTATAGCGATTAACAAACAGTGAACTGAAGGACGTCCAGCAGATTCCAACAATATTTATTAGCACAAAACCGAACTGCTGATGTAATAACTACAGTGTCCAAGAAAATTAACCTTAATTTCAATTATTATTAATGCAGAATAAACAGTTAAATGTATGTATACACAGAAGTAGAATGAGATACAAGAAAGGAAAATTTCTTACTGATGAAAGAATGAAATCAGTGAGATAGCATGAGCCTCGTACATGTATTCTTAAGGATATAATATCTTACTAGTTTCGGGAAGAAAATCTTACTACAGATGGGATTGACTGAACTGGAGAACCTATAGATCTATCATGGCCATCTTTTGCATTTAAAGTGGCCGTAAGTAATCTGCTAACCTTCAAGGATCCATATCTCCATAGATTGGTGAACTACCAAAATTTGCTTGTGCCTAGACCTGTGGCTAGAGCTGTTATTGCTGGTGTGGCAAAAGATGAAACTGATTTGCACTTTGTAGGGAATGTTTTTGCACTTTAAATGTAAGGATATAATATCTTACTAGTTTCAGGAAGAAAATCTTACTACAGATGGGATTGACTGAACTGGAGAACCAATAGATCTATCATGGCCATCTTTTGCATTTAAAGTGCCCGTAAGTAATCTGCTAACCTTCAAGGATCCATATCTCCATAGATTGGTGAACTACCAAAATTTGCTTGTGCCTAGACCTGTGGCTAGAGCTGTTATTGCTGGTGTGGCAAAAGATGAAACTGATTTGCACTTTGTAGGGAATGTTTTTGAACTTTTTCACCTAAACTTGATTGAATTTGATCGATTCCCTGAATAAATCAGAAGGCAAATAAAGGTTTATAATATCCATCAAAGTAAGCAGTATCCCAGAATCTCATCGTCAGTCCAGTATTCAAGATGAAAGGATCATCAGCCTTGATATGAACAAGTACATCTTAATCATTATATAAGAGAAATAAAAAGATGCATGTTATGGATAATAGAAACTTAGGAAAGGAAAAATTGATGAGCTAACACAATTGCTGGGGAACTCTACAATTAAAATACAGTAAACAACATAAAATAGTAGCTCGATTGGAGAGAAAACATTATAATATAACACTTGATTGGTAAATATATAAACAAACTAAAACAGCTACTACAAATAATTAATTTATCGTACAAATAATTAACCACGAATCAAAACGTAGGATCCGGATCGCAGTTTCAAGGGGGGTATAGAGATCCCGGAAACTATGGCTGTAGAAGAGTGATTTCTGATGGACATGTCTTGGATGAGTAAAAGGAGAAACGACACCATTAAAATGACGCAAGATTTGAAACATAAAACAAGTTCAGTATCTAAGTAAAAGATTGAACTTTTGACAAAATAAATGGATAAGATAAGAGACTAAGAACACCCATATATGAAGAATTCAGACTTGGGTTACAACAAAGAAAAAGGAAAGTACAAAGAAAATTAGTTTAAATAATACTAACAAATTAAATCATATAAATTCAATAGCCATATCAATACCAAAGATGTAAATTAAAATCTAATACTTAATTCATCAACAGTAGACCATACTACTAGGCATTGTCTATCAAGAAAACTTCAAATTAACTCTCCAGGCATTACAAGCTCTGTAGACATCAAGCTATCTACATGAAAATCCATCCTCTGAGCACAAGTTATTTAAGTTGCACTCTATCTTATATGTTTTACTGTTAACATATAAGAATCATGTGGAAAAATTGACAGCAGGGTATACCTTTCTATAAATTCCCAAACGGCAGAAATTGTACTGTACATAGATCATTAATTCTTTTTTACCACAATTAGAAGAGAACCTAAGTAATTACAATGATGTTCATCATGATAATGATTGTTGCACCTTGGCTTTAATAGGGAATGATGAGGAATAGCAAAAGAAATTACTAATAGAAGAGGAAAGATGGCACAGTTTAGGAAAACCTGTAGTCTAGGAGACCCATATGAGAAATAGAAGCACAGATCGGTGATATTGTTTTGTGATTATCATAGGAACCCTGTGTATCAGCATAGCAACCACCCAAAAAGCATTCAATTAAAACCCACTTCAAAATCTAATCCAATAAACCCAGTATAATCTAAATCAATAGACAAGTTGAAAGAAATAATATAATGAAAATTTTCAATCATCCATTAATACCTTTGAGCTGCTTTTGAAGCAAAAGACAAGCTTCTTTTCCTTTTCTTATTTCTTTTCAATCTTAATTGCGAGCAAAACGAAGTAAACTTGAAAGAAATGCAACCAAATATAATATTAACGGAAGATAAAGAAAATAAGATAAAAAGAAGTTGATGAAAAGAATAGAAGTTACCCAGATGAGAATTCTTGGAGAAGGCCTGTGAAGACAAAAATAATTTCAAAAGTCAATAACTAATTAATAAATCAATCCCATTGATAAAGGTTGTGCAGAAAATTGATCACATCCTTTTTGTGGCAAAATGAAAAGAGTAATATAATATGTTTTCATCTACTATCCATCAAGACTCCAATAGCTACAGATTAGAGGCATAATTGCTTTTAAAAATATCAATGGATTCCAAAATATATTTATAAGATATATTGTCATAAATTTCTATATGATGGTTGAGAGCAGAGGAAGAACAAAAGATAGAAGTTTAAATAAATATATTTACAAATAAGAAGAATTTCTACTAATGAATCCAATATAATGTTAGCTTGCTTTTAATTGAAACAATAGAGCCCGAAAGAGAATGAAGAGAAAGATCGAACAATCAAAGGAGACACATCAACCTGTGAACGTGGCTTCTTCAGTCCAAAAGAAAATTAAGTGCCATCCACTACCAGTGATAACTGATAAGACAGTGAAGTTCCAAACAACAATCCAATGCCAGCGCCATACTAATAGCATGATTAGAAATTATAAACAGTGGTGCACACAAGATATCACATTATAGATGCAATATTTAAATAATGTTAACAGTAGATAAACCCCACCAAAAAAAAGGGATTTTAACAGTAGCAAGTGAAAAGCCAAAATGTGATCATGTTGTTATTCAAAGGATTCAGTTCCTATGTCTATTTTCCAATCATGATTTCCTTTACTAACAATTTTTTTTTAAGAAAACATCACCATTTAATGTACAATTTAATTGAAAGCAACAAACATAGTTTACTCCTATTCATGACAGCAACCAAAAAACATACAATGAATACTTGTCAAACATTTAGAAGACTCATGAGAAACAATAAAGATGACACTATTCTCCCTACACATCTTCCTAAGAAATGCATATATATAATCAAAAGCTATCATCTAGCAAAACCAACGGTCCATGATTGCTTTAACCATTGTAGTCTCCAGAATGTGCATCACCAGTATCTCCGCAATAAGTCGACAAATGAAAAAGAGTGAGAGATTTTACTTGCATTACGTCATCTACTTAGTCTACCTACCCATAAACTCGCATTAACAGTCTGACCCAAGATGGAAGTTAACACCTGTATTATTTACCTTCAAAAAATAAGTTTGCATAAAAAAAAACATAAAAGAAATCCAAAGGGTTGAAGCTAAACAAAATGAAACACAACACAAATCATAAATAGAAATGATATTCAGCCAACACAGTAGATAATATAGGGCGTGAGTGAAAGTGCAAGAATTTTTCGGATTAAAGTATGCACAACTCACCAGAATATTCATGCATCCATATCTTTCTTTTATCCACTCACCAAACTCTGGGATCGATGAGGAGTCTAAGACATTGAATTGATGAAAGTCCACATTCAAACCTCTTTCTTGTAAGACTCAGCTGCTTCAATGTAATGAGTTAAATCACCAATGAATGATAAATAAGAAAAGCCATGACTATAATCATAAAACAACCCCAAGTCCACTCAAGGGGAACTATTATTCCTCAAGTTAAAGCTATAAAAATCCTCACACTAGTTACTTTTGTTTAAGCAAATTCTTGTATATGCATCATGCAAAAAGAGTAATGATGCACAAATGATTTTTCATTACAACAAAGCTGTGATTTTATTGAATTAATTAACTGATACATAGCAAGTGAAGTGGTAAATAACAGATAATCAGAAACACTAATGCAACATACCTCATTCTTGTATATGCATCACACAAACGATCCATGAATAATTTTTTTCCAATAACAAAGGGGTAATTTTCTTGAATTAATGAACTTTACATAGTAAGCGAAGTGCTAATAAAGAGATAATAAGCCATGGAATAGAAGAGAAAAAAAAACTGGCCAGTCAAAAGAGGACTTCCATCAAATACCTAATAAGCACCTCTTCGGATAAAGCCACTACAAGCAACTGCCTTAATTAACAAATTGACAATGAAAAGGTGAAAGGGTACAAACATAAGCCTAGAAATCAAAAGAAAATGGTAATAGAAAAGGAGAGATTGCATTATGATGATCATGTTCTTCTCAAGGATTTTAAGACGAAAAAGATTTGCCAGAATTCAAGTCTTATGGCTATGTTTGAGATCAAATTTTGTTTCAATTAAGGGTTGCCCTGCAGTCAACAATAATCAAAATGAGCCATTAGCTGAAATAGTTAAAGAGCAGTTCGAGTAAAGATGACTCAAAGGCATGTGAACTTCTTGAACTCCCGGAATATCTTATTGGCAATGTAATCAATCAAGAGAGAAGGAAAGAGGGAGCCAGTGGAACACGGATGGGTTAGGAGGTATTGCAGTTCTCTTTAATTCAGATATTATGCACAAAAATCCCATCAGTGATATAAAGAAAAATAAACAACTATTAAATACCAAATTGCTAATAGAGAAGTTATGGAGCTTATACACAATGACACTCATTGTTCACGAATAAAAGAGATTAGTAGGAGTGAAACCAATAATTCCAAACAAACTGTAGCTTTTTGAGGATATTTTCCATATTCTTATGCTTATTGAAGGAGACAATTATTGGTACTTGGTGCTATATGTTACTGGTTGAAGCCATAACAATGTTAGTAATTGAATAAATTGAGGAAAGAGTGGTCATAGAAAAATAAATATTATTTGAAAGCAAGGAAACTAATACATCCCAAATTTCTATCCATGAAAGCATACAATCAAATAAATGCAGCATTGAAAGGGTAATTTCCGTATAGATACTTTAACAAACATCGAAAATGTAGAAATGTTAAGAGTGGAAGAATAACAAAAATTATCTTATGAATGCTGCCTAGATCTCCTCTCTTGCCTAGAGATTGCTAGATGCATGTAAAGGAATCCACATAAACTAAGGAAGAGTAGGGTCAACACATAAAATATGCTTGTGCAAATGCATATAAACACAAAAAATAGCAAAAAAAAAGTTACATAATTGAGTCCTTTTAAGTTTCAATTATCACTGCCAACCATTGTAGGAAACAACCATATTCTATTGTTAGAAAACAGACCAAAATCCTACCACTAGTATTCACAGAATCTTGCCCTTTATGTTATAGGAATACCATAATAGATTAATAAAAACTTAAAAGAATCCAAAGCAAATCCAACTTTCATTTTTGTACTTAGAGAAACTTGCCCTTTATATTATAGGAATACCATAATAGATTAATAAAAACTCAAATGAATCCAAAGCAAATATTGAACTACCACATAGACTAAAAACAAACAGTTCAAAACGACAAAAAGAGCACTAGAGGAAATTTCTACTACCTTGCCATGGAGAATTTAGTCTCGCTAGAAGCGACTTCCCTGACCTCATTAGCTCCATGCGTCCACCCATTAACTTGTTGGCTGCATATTGTCCGTTAGTGGCCTCATTCCAACAATATTTATTAGCACAAAAGCAAACCGCTGATGTAATAACTGCTTCATTTCCACAATTATTAATGCAGAAAATAATACAATATTGAATGTCCAAATAAACACTATATTCTGCATACAGTCAAGAATTAACAGTTCGCCGGCAAGTGCCAAGCTCACCATCTTTTGCATTTAAAGTTCCCGGAGGTTATCCGCTAACCTTCGAGGATCCATATCTCCATAGATTAGTGAACTACCAAAATTTACTTGTGCCTAGTCCTGTGGCTAGAGCTGTTATTGCAGGTGTGGCAAGAGATGATACTGATTTGCACTATGTAGAGAATGTTTTTGAACTTTTTCACCTAAACTTGGTTAAATTTGAACGATTCCCTGAATAAATCAAAATGCAAATACAGGTTTATTATTTCCATCAAAGTAAGCAGTATCCAAGAATCTCATCGTCAGTCCAATATTCAAGATGAAAGGATCATCTTGATATGAACAAGTAAGTCTAGATCATTATATAAGGGGTATTTTTCCAATAAAGCATACCAGAAGTTGTAAAACTCTATAGACCGATTATTGGACCTCATGTAGTTAATACCTCCGTTTGCATCGAAATAAAATCGGGGAAATAGATCCTTAAACCATATGATATCAGCATCTTGAAGGAGGAAACCAACCAAAAGGGAATACAATATGAAGAAAAACATTTCAACTCGATGGATTCTGATAACATGCATGTATGTGTATCCAGAAATCAAACCCATTTATACATGTTGCATTTGAATGATTACCACCTAAAAAGTTCTAACATGAAACATATGTATAGCATAAAATACTATGTATGCAAATATTCATACAGATCAAAATCTGAAAACTTTGCTTTTGCCCCAGCTGCCCATAATTCCCCCTATCCTCTTCTTCCTCCTCTTCCTCCTGCCCCTCCTCTATTCTTCCTGCTGCAAGTCGCATTGCAAGTTCTACATATATCCAAATTTTTTGTCTGACCAGTAAAATATCTGCAAAGAAATAGACTGTTGTAGATAAGAATTAGTTACCACTTCAGTTAAGAAAGAGAAATAAAAAGACGCATGTTATGGTTAATAGAAACATAGGAACGGAAAAATCGATGACCTAACACAAATACTGGGGCACTCTACAATCAAAATAAAGTAAACAATATAAAATAGTAACTGGATTGGAGAGAAAACATCATAATATAAAACTTGGTTGGTAAATAGATATACAAACTATAACACCTATGACATATAATTAATATACCGTATAAAATTTTACCAATGAACCATTGTTCAGTTGTTCCCCATGAACATGCCATCAAATGTCAGGTCCTCTGCTGGTCTATAAGATTAGAAGTTTTAGTCTTTTCTCCAGTGTTCCTCAAAAAACCAATTCCTTCCTTAACCCATTTCTAATTTCAGCCCCCATTACGGATGGATTGTCATAGTTTTCCTAGATAAAATACTCTCCGGTTCTGAAGTTTGTTAGGCACGTTTATGGAGAAGTAACATTGAAAAGATGAGAACTACCTTCTGTATCCATATCCTGCTAGTTTTTAAGCATTCCTTTCAAAAAATATGATGAGGTAAAAACATCCTTAGGTTCTACTGTTTAACTATTGAAGAGTACTCAATTTCTGCATTTGCACAGGGCTCACAAAGTGGATAAAGAAAGAGTCATATCACATCTATCTTCTTGTGGACAAATAGAGATAGACATATCACATCTACTTTGTTTAGCAGATTGAGGGATTTAGCGACACTTTCAGCCACTAACTAATGTGTCAGGGAACACCTTAGTTAGAAATTAAAATACCCAAACTGATTTAGAATTAGAGAAAAAAAAATAGCAACAACGAACACATTCTGTTTCTTGATCATAAAGGAATCATCAAAAAGAAACCCAACCCAAGGGAACACCTAAGTTAGAATTTAAAATACCCAAACTGATTTAGAATTAGAAAAAAAAATAACAACAATGAATAACCACAAATCAATTCTGTTTCTTGATCATAAAGAATTCATCAAAAAGAAACCCAACCCAACAGTGAAACTCAGTACATTCATCATTCTAAAAAACATTTGCATTAAGAAAAATAAAAAAACAAATTTAGGAACACCCATAAATAGTACTAGCATATGTAAAATCTCATCATCTTATGGCCAAATTTGGCGAAAAAAGCACAACTAAAAATAAACATGAATCAGTAAATTAACAAAGGTTATGAAATAAAATATCAATGAATATACACGCACCATGGGCTTTGCTGGTTCGTGCAGGTATCTTCTTCGCCAATTGCGGCTTCAATCGCCAGTTGATGGCGATGACAATGTCGAAGAAATCGACGGGTGGTGATTTAGGTTCGCCTTTTCTAGACAGAACCCTGTCGATTTAAGTTTCTTGTAGTTTCTTTCTCCCACTCTTTATACAGGGATTAAAATCCTAATCCAATATGGATTAGGAATTTTAGAGTTATAAAGGCGTTTTGCTGAACGGATATTTGAAACTTGAGACTGGTAAGAATATTAACTGATGAACGGCTAGTTGAGACTTGATACTACTGTGATTAGGAATATTAATTGCTGAACGGCTAATTTTTTACAATTAAATTTTTTTGTGTCCGCGAGATAAGAAATTAGTTTTTACCTTTTAACTGTATGTGCTTAATTGATTGTAAACTATTAAACTTATATATTCACATTTTTTTAGATTTTGAGATTTAATTATATTATTATTTTTTAATTGATTAAATCTGTTTGAATTTTTGTTGATAGATGCGAATCGCTTTACTGATCAATATGATTCACAAAACTAAAATTGAATTGTTAAATCGATTAACTGTTTCATTTGATTCAAATAATTCGAAACGGTTTAAGTGATAGTGTGGCACAATGCAATACTAAAATGATTAAGATCGTGAGGTAATCCTTTGGTAATTGTAACTTATAGAGGTGAGACTAAATCGAGTAAGATGGCTGGTTCGAGAGATTCGACTCTAAACTCGATAAAATCGAGCTCAAGCTGTGATTTTGACTCGGTTGGCTTTTCGAGTCAAAATCGAATAATGTCAAACTCGGCTAGTTATTAACTTATTATTACTAAAAAGCAGGGGCGGAGCCAAAAATTTTATTTTGAGAGGGTCGAATTGTACTATAGATAAACACTGTCATTTTTTTGTCGAAACAATCCTATGTTTTGAGACATAATCATGTCTCACCTCTGTCTCTTTGTTTGAAAGTTCTTTTTATGGATATAAAAGGATTTGGGAAGCTACTTTTATCCACTTAAATCTCTTAAAAATTCAAAATATTTTGAAGAATTATATCACACTTTTTGTTTTGAGGTTTTTTTTTTTTTTTTTGGGTGTCTAAATTTGTAAATTTCTTTTTGAGACAAAGCTAAGAAAATTTTTAAGAATTTGGAGTGGTCATGGACCCTCTATTACAATGAATAGCTCTACCCATGTTAAAAAGAGTTGTGGTCTATGAATTCAAATTCTTTACATTTTCATACTACCAACCTATGCTACGATAAAGATGCCTCGTTAACGGCGGTAAATAATTGGAGCAGACATCAATTTCAATTCCATTTACTTTTAATTCTTAAAATTGAAATAAGCAGGTAAAAAGAACGACTGAATAATTAAAGAAAGAGAGAGAGAGAGAGAGTTTACGTGAGGTTTCCTTTGCTAAGGTAATACGATACACTAACTCTCTCCAGATTACTTTTTTTGTTTTCTTCTTCTCTTTCCTTTTTTTTTTCCCCATTTTTCCTCTCCTCCGTTGCCCCTTGTCGTATTTGGTATAGATTCGGTCGGGAAAATCGGGTTGCCTACTAAGGAGGGGTTACAGGGAATGTAGCAGTGGTTGAAGATGGGTATCAAGACGGGTGCCCTTTTGAGCGCATTTCTGGCGACCCATAAAGCCTTTTCCGAGTTGGATGGTCCCAGGCCTCATGATTTGGACTAGAGAAGCTCGCGTTTTTTTTTGTATTTTTCGTTAAAATAGTTATAATGGTAATTTTCTTTGAAAATTTGTCGCAAACTAGATTTCAAAAAATTTCATCAAAACCAAATGTTCATTTTACAAATCGAAGCCCTGAAGGTCAAATTATATCCTCTAAAATTTTTGCTCGTGTTAATCGAATTCTCTCTCTCTTTTAAAATATTTTTAATGCACTTTTATCCTATTTTTTGATGCCTGGTGAGCTCGAAAGTTGAATTTAACATGATCTAATTAAAATACACTTTTGTCCAAATGAATAATAGGATGGTAAAAAAAATCAAGTTTTGGAAGAAACTAATCATTTTCGTAGGTTATTGCTTACTTTTTTGTGTATTTTCGCTAAAATAGTTATGATGGTCATTTCTTTTGAAAATTCGTCACGAACTAGGTTTCAAAAAGTTACAAACCAAAGCGATCATTTCCCATAACAGAACCCTGAATGCCAAATTATATCATCTAGAAGTTTTGCCTGTGTTAATCAAGTTTCTCCCTTTTTCCTACAATTCTAATTCACTTTTATCCTATTTTTTCTGGTTGGTGACCTCGAAAATGAAATTTAACATTATCTAAGTGAAATGTGTTTTCTTCCAAGTGAATGTGATGGTAAAGAAAAATCAAATTTTGGGAGAAACATGTCATTTTTTAAAGTTATAGCTCACTTTTTGTGCAATTTCACTAAAATAGTTGTGACGGTCATTTCCTTTGAATATTTGCCACGAACTATGTTTCAAAAATTTACATCAAAACCAAATGAATAATTCCCAAAATATAGCCCTCAAGATCAAATTATACCCTCTACAAGTTTTGTTTGTGTTAATTGAATTCTCTTCATCTTTCCTAAAATTTGTAATATAGTTTTATTTTTTTATAGCTGGTGACATCGAATGTGGAATTTAACACAATCTAAGTGAAATATGCTTTCGTCCAAGTGAAAAATATGGTGGTCAAGAAAAATCAAATTTTGGACAAAAATAGCCAATTTAAAAGGTTTGTACTTTTTTGCTAAAATAGTTACAATGATTTTTTTCTTTGAAAATTTGCCATGAACTAGGTTTCAAAAAGTTATTTCAAAATCAAAATGATCATTCCCAAAATAGAGCCATAAAGGCGAAATTATATCCTCTAGAAGTTTTGCTCGTGTTAATCGAATTATCTATGTCTATTTCCTGCAATTTATATTGCATTTTGTCCTATTTTTTGACGGCTAATAACCTCAAAAGTGGAATTTAACATGATCTAAGTGAAATATGCATTGATCCACGTTAAAAATTTGGTATTCAAGAAAAATCAAATTTTGGAAGTAATTGGCCATTTTCAAACGTTATAGATTAGGTTTTTTGTGCATTTTAGCTTAAAAATTTATGATGGTTATTTCCTTTGAAAATTTTCCACGAACTAGGTTTCAAAAAGTTACATCAAAACCAAACGGATCATTTCCCAAAATGGATCTCTGAAGGCCAAATTATACCACTCCAGAAGTTTTGCCCGTGTTAATCGACTTCTCTTTCTCTTTCTTACAATTAGTAATACACTATTATCCTATTTTTTAATGGTTGGTGATCTCGAATGTGGAATTTAACATGATCTAAGTGAAATACACTTTCATCCAAGTAAAAAATGTGATAATCAAGAAAAATCAAAATTTTGATTAAAATGGCCATTTTCTAAGGATATAGCTCACCGTTTTTTGTGCATTTTCACTTAAATATTTACAATGATAATTTCCTTTGAAAATTTGTCATGAACTAGATTTCAAAAAGTTACACCAAAATAAAATGTATAATTTACCAAAAC
The DNA here is from genome assembly GCA_023935145.1 of Bretschneidera sinensis. NCBI lineage: Eukaryota > Viridiplantae > Streptophyta > Magnoliopsida > Brassicales > Akaniaceae > Bretschneidera > Bretschneidera sinensis. The sequence goes on from CM043698.1 coordinate 160,907,202, forward strand.
GGAGTCCTGAAGGCCCAATTATTCCCTCCAGAAGTTATGCTCGTGTTAATCGAATTCTTTTCCTCTTTCCTACAAAATGTAATGCACTTTTATCTTATTTTTTAATGGTTGGTGACCTCGAAAGTGAAATTTAACTTGATCTAAGTGAAATGCGCTGTGGTCCAAGTAAAAACTGGGATGATCAAGAAAAATAAAATTTTGGAAAAAAAAAAGCCATTTTTAAATGTTATAACTCACTTTTTTTGTGTATTTTCATTAAAATAGTTATGATGGTCATTTCCTCAAATAATTGCCATGAACTAGGTTTAAAAAAAAATACATTAGAACCAAAGGATCGTTTCACAAAACAGTGCCCTAAATGCCATATTATACCCTCCAGAAGTTTTGCTCGTGTTGATCGAATTCTCTCCCTCTTTCTTACAATTTGTAATGCAGTTTTATCTTCTTTTTTTTTTTTTTTTATGGCTGATGACTTCTCAAGTTGAATTTAACATAATCTAATTGAAAGGTCCAAATGAAAAATAGGATGGGTAAAAAATAATCAAATTTTGAAAGAAGCTGGTCATTTTCGTAGGTTATTGCTCACGTTTTTTTGTGCACTTTCGCTAAAATAGTTATGATGATCATTTTTTTTGGAAATTTTTTTCACAAACTATGTTTCAAAAAGTTACATCAAAACTAAAGTGATCATTTCCCAAAACGGAGACCTGAAAGCCAAATTATATCCTCTAATTTTACCCGTGTTAATCGAGTTTCTCTCTCTTTCCTACAATTTGTAATGCACTTTTATCCTATTTTTTTTTTTATGGTTAGTGACCCTGAAAGTGGAATTTAATACGATCTAAGTGAAATACACTTTCTTCCAAGTGAAAAATGTGATGGTAAAGAAAAATCAAATTTTGGGAGGAAAATCAAATTTTGTGCATTTTCACTAAAGTAGTTGTGATTGTCATTTCCTTTGAATATTTGCCAAGAACTAGGTTTCAAAAATTTACTTCAAAACTAAATAGATCATTTCCCAAAACGGAGTCCTCAAGGTCAAATTATACCCTCCATAAGTTTCACTCGTGTTAATCGAATTTGCTTCCTCTTTCCTATAATTTGTAATGCACTTATATCCTATGTTTTTATGACTGGTGAACTCGAAAGTGAAATTTAAATGATCTAAGTGAAATACACTTTCGTCCAAGTGAAAAATATGATGATCAACCTACATTTTTTGTGTATTTTCCCTAAAATAGTTATGATGGTCATTTCCCTTAAATATTTTTTATGAACTAGGTTTCGAAATTTTACATCAAAACCAAAAGGATAATTTCCCAAAACAGAGTCTTGAAGGTCAAATTATACCCTCTAAAAGTTTTGCTCATGTTAATCGAATTATCTTACTTTTTCCTGCAATTTGTAATACACTTTTATCATTTTTTTTATAGTGAGTAACTTCAAATGTGAAATTTAATATGATCTAAGTGAAATACGCTTTGGTCTAAGTGAAAAATATGATGACCATGAAAAATTGAATTTTTGAAGAAACTGATCATTTTCGAAGGTTATTATTAGCTCATTTTTTTGTGATTTTTCGCTAAAATAGTTATGCTGGTCATTTCCTTTGAAAATTTGTCATAAACTAGGTTTCAAAAAGTTACATTAAAACCAATAGAATCATTTCACAAAACGGAGCTCTGAAAGCCAATTTACACCTTCTAGCTCGTGTTAATCGAAATCATTTCCTCATTCCTACAATTTGTAATGCATATTTGTTTTTTCGGCTAGTGACCTCGTAAGTGGAATTTAACATAATCTAAGTGAAATACACTTTGGTCCAAGTGAAAAATGGGATAGTCAAGAAAAATCAAATTTTGGAAGAAACTAATCATTTTCGAAGATTATTGCTTATTTTTTTGTGCATTTTCACTAAAATAGTTATGATTGTCATTTTCTTTAAAAAATTTCCACGAACTAGGTTTCAAAAAGTTACATCAAAACCAAATGATCATTTCCCAAAACAGAACCCTGAAGGCCAAATTATATCTTCAAGAATTTTTGCTCGTGTTAATCAAATTCTCTTTTTTTTCCCTACAATTTGTAATGTATTTTTATTCAACATTTTTTTTAACTGGTGATCTTTAAATTGGAATTTAAGATGAACTAAGTGAAATATGCTTTGGTCCAAGTGAAAAATGGAATGATCAAGAAAAATCAAAATTTTGAATAAACTAACCATTTTCAAATGTTATAGCTCACTTTTTTGTGCATTTTCACTAAAATAATTGTGATGGTCATTTCTTTGGAAAATTTACAATGAACTAGTTTTCAAAAAAGTCACATCATAACCCAAAGGATAATTTCCCAAAAAAGAGCATTGAAGGCAAAATTATACCATCTAAAAGTTTTGTTTGTGTTAATCGAATTCTCTCACTCTTTCCTGCAATCTGTAATGCATTTTTATTCTATTTTTTATGATTAGTGACATCGAAAGTAAAATTTAACATGATCTAAGTGAGTTACACCTTTCGTCCAAATAAAAAATTGGATGATTAAAAAAAATCATTATAAACCAATTTGGTTTGCCTTTCATATGCCACCACTTGCAGCTTTGTTGCTCCTTTGTGTAGCTACCCATGTGTTAAGAGTGATATTTATATACATTTCACTCTATTAGTCTTTCATATGTACAGCTTATTATCATTCTTTACTTCATTACTTAACAAATCAATTTAGTCTGTTTTTCATGTGCCACCACTTGTATTTTTTTCAAATAAGTAAATTTTGAGGTTACAATAATCAAACAAAGCTCAAAGAGTCAAAGTAAAGAGAACAGGTAAAGAAAATCTGACCTGAATGGAGGCACACCACATCGGAAGATCGGAGGCATACCTTATAACTTTCAACCATAAAGACAAACGATAACTTCTATCTAGCAACAACTAATACTCCAAACTAGATTCCAACCAATTAAAATCATTAAGATAATTCCGTCTTTACAAAACTAGGTTTTAATTTTTTTAGTACTCTCTCACTCCCCAAAGATCCTATTGCACACTCTATCTACTCTTAGAAATCATAAACAAAAAAATAAAAGAGTGAGCTTACAATCCGGTGAATAAATAATATCCCAACCTAGTTAGGCTAAGCATTTACACAATGTTAAGCAATAAATATTCCATAATAATTCAACGATAATTTAGAAACCAAAAAGATCCAAAGAAAATATTTTTAACGGATGTTTAGATAATTAAACAATCAACAAATAAATTAAATAAAATCTATGCAGTTGTTAACTTGTTATAGCTATAATTACATTATATCCCCGTGATAAAGGTCCAAAAAATCATATTTAACTCTATGGTGTGGGTCAATAGACACACTTATCCATGTGTTTAGGCTCAAAAGAATTAGATAAACTAGCTCCGACAATATGTTAATGTTTTACCCCCATTGATAGGGCCAATACATAGCCTGAATGAGAGCAAACAAAGTAAACAATCAAATACTTCCAACCAATAAGTTCCACAAAACAATATTCCAAATAATGAATAAAGGTTCAAAATAAAACCATTACGAATATTTTCAATTATTCATTTTCATCAAAATAACTAAATCAAATATCTATAGTCGTTATGACCATGATCAGACTATATCCATGTGATATAGGCTCAAAAATTATATTTAACCTTTATGGTATGGGTCAATAGACATACTTATCCACGTGTCGGGGCTCAAAAGAACTAGATAAACTAGCTGTGACAATATGTCCATGTTTTACACCATTAACATGGTCAATACATAACCCAACTAAGAGCAATAAAGCAACACACAAGAAACAGCTTCAAAGCAATAAACTCCACAAAAAAAAAACACCCAATAATAACAATGAATTTTCAAACCTAACACGAGTATTTCCAATCATTCATCATCACCAAAACTATCGCGTGATCAATTTTTATATACAAACAAGAAACAGAGAGATATAACCAATACAAGCAATGTACAAGAACAATAATTAATTTTGTGATACATTACAAATAAATGAGTTATTTCAAAGACGGTTCCTTTTAAAAAGATACTAGAGTGGGAATTGATTACCTATTTTACTCACGATATTCTAAATAATCACCACTAAGAAAAATGGAGTTGTACATTTTTCACAACTAAACGTATTCTAAATAGCTCATTCCTTCGCCCCTCATCCCATCTTCTCGCTCCTGCTATCCACTAAATACGCTCATAAAATAAAAAATCATCTTATCCTCCTTAAACTTTGTCAATCAAACACACCCTTAGCTTATATATTATGACCGCCATATGCCATTTAATTCTCTCTTGAGCATTTCAATTTTGCTCAAATGATAAGATAATATTATTCCACTTTTTATGGTCATCAAAAGTTAAAACATTTACAAATTAAGGCTCTAAGATTTCAGTCGTATAACATCTCTCTCAAATCCCCATCACCTAAAGAAATTTAGGTCATTTTTAAATTGATTTGACCGCAAAAAGAACTCGTCATGAAAACCTTTTTTCCTATCCATTAATTCAGTTGAGTTAACTCATATAGTTAACAACTTAACATTGAGCAAAAATCTCCACGTGAATGAGACGACAAGGAATCTAACAACGTTTTATATATAATAAATTACCGTTGATTCAAGGTCTGTACAAATCCATGACTGAGTTTAGGAAAACTCAATGAAGGTAACATTTTAGAGACCAATAGAGGAAAAAAGATGATAACATCCTGAAATGAAGAGGAGAAAGGAAACTAAATTATCATCGATCCAGCAGTAGCTGTCAGAGCTAACAAACCATAAGAATTTATGAAGTTTGGTTAATTAGGAAGAGGAATGATCATGATCAAAGACAGCCTATTCCCAACTCAACAATATTGACTTTGCATTCAGACCAAAACTAGATGCAGTCATAGTTGAATTGCACTCATTGATCATCTCATTGTTTATATATTGATATGGAGTTTTATATAACTGGGCCTTATATTTTTATCATATTCTTATATTAAGTTATAAATTTTTAATTTATACAATCAACGTAGTTTTCTCAAAATGACTAATAAGAATTTCCTATTAAAATCAATGTTAGAATTTAGTAAAAATTTGAATATGTGCGCGCAAAACATGTGACCCTTTACACGTATGTCACACGTGTTGTTGGGGTGAGAAAGATAAAATAACTGAAATTTTCATAAAATTTAATATACAAATCAGTATGTTATTAACTTTCATGCATAAACTCTATCGCATTAATTTGCCCTTTTATAGTTGATGGATATTTTAGTTATTTTGTCTCTCTTATCAAAAAAATACACGCATGCGATATTTATGAAGGTTGTACATCATCAAATTAATGTTAAATTCTAAAAATGATCTTAAAAAAATCTTTATTAACTATTTTAAGAAGATGCAAGATATTGATTACATAAATTAAAAATTGAAAACTCAAGTTAAGAACATGATATATGGTCTAAATATATAAATTAAAAACACTTAGGGTCCGTTTAGTTGTTATTTTTTTTTTGATCTCTATTTTTTTTTAAACATTTTTCAAAATTTTGAACCTTCTTAATACAATTTGAAAAAAAAATTTTGTAACGTAAAATTGAAAAAAGTTGAGAAACCATTTCAATTTTTTCAAAAACATGTTGTAAACAAAAGTGTTGTAACTACGTTGAGCTTTTGGGTTTGTTGGAAAACTAATAATAAAGTGCTAAAATAATTAACAATTAACCGGACAAAAATTGGCAGCCAAAAAATTTACCTCTGACATTAAATACAAAAGATGTTATCTGGCCATTTAGGACAAAACAGACACCGAAAATTAAAATAATCTTTTTGAGTTAAAAGTTAAAACTCCACTCACCGCGTCTTCAACTCCATGTCTCCAGATCTCTCCTGTTGCAGTTACCTCTCTCTCTCCTCTGTTTCATCTCCCCACGTTCTGCGTTCAAAACAGATCAACCCCACGTTTATTCAGTTGTTCAACGAGAGACCAAGCTCTCTACTTCCTTCTCAGATGAAAATTCAAACCCATTATTTCTCCGACCCATAGCCTCCTTCACCAAAATCTATAGGAACTAGGGCAGCCCTCTACTAACTGCTACTTGCAAAGCTCAACAACTCTTCTACAATGGCTTCTCAGTTTCTCTTCCACTCAGATCTATCATAACTGTTTAATTTCTTCTTTGCTTTTTTGGGGGTTGTTGGCTACCGTTACTCCGATCTTTGAAGGTGTCTGCTAATTTTCGGTTACTTCTATCAAGTTTCTTGCTGGGTTGTTGAAAATTTGTATTGGGTTTAGTGGATCTCTTGCAGGTAATCAACGGACTGCATTTATAGGTTTCTTCTCTGCTTTTTTGTGGATTTATTGGCTACCATTACTCCAATCTTTCGAAGGTATTTCCTAATTTTCGGTTACTTCTATCAATCTCCTTGCTGGGTTATTGAGAATTTGTATTGGGTTTAGTGGATCTTGATGGGGCAAAAATTGGACTCTTGCAGGCAACTAGCAAACTGCAAAAGGTAATGCCATCTACCCACATGTCAGTTGCTGAAGAGGAACTTTTTGACTTTGTGTATGTATCACATTTAGAAGAAGATCTCTTTCTAGGTATTTATCACTCCCTTTAATTAAAAACGTTTTTGACTTTCATGATTTCAACATCATTTGCCTCTCCTTTTTTCCCTCTGTGATTTCCTGTCAATTTATGTCTTCCAATGTGTTCTCAGAATTACCTACAGTGGCATTTATGTTCTTTACTTGGATTGACGCCTGCTTTGTTATTCTTCGTGAAACTTGACGGCTACTCTCTCACCAATTTTGATGGACTATGCTCTATGCACTTCTGTTTTGATAGGGTTTTTGCAGGTGTTGTAATTATTTCTCATCTTTTAAAATTAATATATCTTCTATTCCTATCACGTGCTCCTTTCTTCTTATTGATCAGTCTTTTTAAATTAATTACATGTGACTTATTGCATAAAAGAGCACATAAACGCCCGTATTGAGATGCTATTAAATTAGTACTATTTATTTACTTAGCAACATCAAATGCTCGATATCGCAGCAAGATTATCAGGCTTTTATTTGATAATTTCTGTTTTTTTATGTTTCTGGGTCAATAATTTTCTGTGGCTTTTAATTAGAAATTTGATTGTCAGTTTATAAGTACTTTTCTTTCATAATCAAGTATATATAGCTGGATAATATTGTTGATAAGTTTGTTTTTGTTACTACATTTTCTGTGTCCTTAACATGAATTTCTCTGCTTAAGAGTAACATTTTCGTTTGAGTTACTTTTTATATCCTTTGAAATAGTTTTAAGTGTGTTCCTTTCTGTTTCTTAATTGACCATAGGTGTTCAGAATAATACACACCAAGGTTTATCAAAGGAGAGTAAAAGCTCCAAAACATGAAAATGCAATGGAGAAAGGGAACGGGAAAAGCTCCACTGGGTTTCCAGAGGCCTCTGCAAAGCCTGATAGAAAGCCACAGAAAGTCTGTCAAATGGAATCATGGCCCTAGTTTTGCATCTAACATTTTTTGCACCCACAAGTTCTTCAGATGAAGCTAATGTTTTCTTTAATTCGAGTATCAAAGTGGATGTAAATGAGAAGGATCAAAATTGCAATGGAACAGGAGGGAGAAGTTTGGATTCTGCAGGGTTGATAGATCTAAAGAAAAGCATCTTTGAACTGCAAAATGTTGATAAGGTTGCTTCTCCATCATCTATTATTACTATACTTTTTTTATGTCCTTAACATGAATTTCTCTGCCTAGAGTAACATTCTCTATTGAGTACAATACTTTTAGATCTTCTGAAACAGTTAGCAGTTTGTTTCTTAATAGACTATAGAGTTCCTTTTGTTCTATGCTTCTCCTGCTTGAGTGTATTATTTGGTTTTTGTGGGTTTTAGGTGTTCAAAACAACCTTGCACAACAAGTTTTACCAAAGGAGAGTAAAAGCTGCAAGAGTTCATGAAAATACAATGGATGTCAAAAGGAAGTCGAAAAAGAATCTTGGCCCTAGTTTTGCATCAATCAGTTTTGCACGCACAAGTTCCTCAATGAAGTCCTTGATGATAGGGTTGCTTCTCAGTCATCTATTGTTATTAATTCTCATTCTACTGAGCAGTTGAGTGTGGCTTATCTAGACTCTCTTGGTGATAGTTTTGTTCCGGTGTGGCATTCACAGCAAACCACTAGAAGAGCTTGATGGGAGCTTTTTCCTTGAGACTGGTTTTTTGCTTGTGACGAACAGCCAAGAATCCAAGTTAACTCATGTATGATTTCCCTTGCTTCAACGTTTTGACCAAAGTAACAGATTTGACAATGATGTTACTTACAAGTTTTTTATATTTTAACCAGATTTGGCAATGTTCTATGTTCTATACTTATGATGCAGATGATCAGCCAAGTGTTGAAGAGAATTTAAAGCATGTTGGCGGACCAATGTCATCCACTGTTTCTGCTCGAACTCAGTACACTAGAGGACCAGAAGTTGGCATAAGAATACTCACCCAGAGAGGATGACGCTATTGAACTTGCAACTCCAAAGTGTGTTGAGAAGAGAAAGAAGGTAGAGAAGAGTAATAGACAACAATCAGTCACAGAAATGTTCCAGCTTTGAATTTCAACTATGAAGATTGGGAGATCACTAATAGTCAAGAGTCCGTTGTACATTCTTCTTACACTCCTCCAATAAGATTTTTTATCTTCCTTCTGATCATCATTTTTCCTATTTCTTCTTTGAGAAGTTTTTTTTTTCTCTAACTTTGTTGGGCGTTTTCCCTCTCGGCATTTTCTTGCTCATTCTAGATAGTTCTTGTAACCAGGTTGAGTTGCTATCTTCAACTTCTATTAAACTCGACTGTTCTACCACACCAATCAAAATCTCTTATGTTGTTTCCTCAATACATGTCTCTTATCCGCTTCAGGAGGTTCTTTGACAAAATATTTTTGACCTTCTGAGTTATATAATAGCATACTATATCCCATATTACTTCTAACGAACTCTTGGCTATTAGTAATCTCCCAATTTTCATGGTTGATGAAATACTTTGTAGCCAATGTCATGTAAGTATTGTTGTAAGGTATAGTAGAAAGTTAAACCTTACAGTAATACTTACATAACATTGGCTGCAAAGTATTTCATCAACCATGAAGATTGGAAGTAATACTTTGCAACCAATGTCATGTAAGTATTGCTGTAAGGTATGATAGAAAGTTTAAACTTTTAACCATATCTTAAAGCAATACTTACATGACATTGACTGCAAAGTATCAACCATAAAGATCGGGAGATTACTAATAGCCTCGTTGGAAGCAATATAGGATATGGTATGCTATTATATAACTTAGAAGGTCAAAAGTATTTTGTCAAAGAACTTCTTGAAGCATATAAAAGGTATGTATTGAAGGAAAAAACATAAAAGACCTTGATTGGTGTGGTAGAACAGTCATGTTTAATAGAAGTTGAATATAGCAAAGTAGTCAACTAAACCTTGTTACAAGAACTATCTAGCATAAGCAAGAAAATGCCGGGAGGGAAAACACCCAGCAAAGTAAGAGAAAAGCAAGCTTCTCAAAGAAGAAATAGGAAAAAATGAATGATCAGAAGGAAGCTGCAAAATATTACTGGAGGAGAGTTTATTGAGTCAATTTTTTGACCCTCACGTCTCATATATGTAACATATCCTTCCTAAGTTAACTAACCTCTAAATTTTGCTGATATTGAGGTGCCAAAGTATGCAGCCTGTGGTTTAGGTTTATGAAGTAATTCTCTCGGAAAATGGATGGGGTTCACACAGTTTCCCTATATGGATGATGGGGTCTTGGCAAAAAAGAAAAGAGTTGGAGAATGTAATTTTAAGCAGGTTCCGTGGAACCCAATGCAGACACACTATCACGTTTTAGTTTGAAGGACTGGTGGATTAGGGAAATAGGGACAATTAGATTAATCGAAGGTTGAAGCTTTAAACAAAGATCAGTCATGTTGATTTTAAGTTGTGAGTGCTTATCAGTCAGCTCATGCCACTTCTTTTTTACTTGAAAGAAAACTGAAGTTACTCTCTATCATTCATCAGCTTAATAGCTATGTTCACCATCATCTGATCCTCCTTTCAACATTGGCTGTGTAAGACCATCACTCTCACATAGACTTTCCTTAAGGAGAACTCTCATGTACACTGCTGCAAGGATTGATACAAATGCTGCAACCTGTTAAGGATTCAACGAAAAAGGAGGCTGTAGATACACCCGATAAAATCCCAAATGCTGCTGCCCATCACTCTGAAATTTTGTCTGCCTGTAAATTAAGAAGAAAAATCATAACTTAAGCAGATAGAGCTGAAAGCTGTGTGGATTAAGCTTTGCAAGTCTGAACAGCTCGCACGATACCATCAACTAAATGCATATGAACTTTTTATCTCACAACTTCTCTTCATGTTCTCCTTCTGCAACAGCCCCAATGAGATAAGCCTTAAACCCTAAAAGTGTAGATAACAAAAAATTTCTAAGATTGAAATAGGAGAAGAACTTAGTTTATATTTTATATAGTGATTTAATGAATTATCTGTCAAAGACACAATAGATTATGTGACTCGCTGTAAATAAATTACTCTATTGAGCTTTATTTAAATCTCATTTAATTCGTTTGGTGACAAAACTCAGTAAGCTTTGGTTAATGTAAGCCTAACCTCAAAAAAAAAAATTCTAAAATCTTGTGCTTTAAGCATCATGAGAGTTGTGTTAATCCTTTGATTATATTTTGGGTGCACCAACTATATACAAAGGAATTTTGTGGAAGTTGAATATAAGAATTAGGTTCATATAAATATTGAGCATAACCAATGAAAAGCTGTCAGAGCTAACAAGCCATAAGAATTTATGAAGTTTGGTTAATTAGGAAGAGAAATGATCAAAATCAAAGACAGCCTATTCCCACTCCGACAATATTGACTTTGAATTCAGACCAAAAGTAGATGCAGTCATAGTTGAATTGCAATCATTGATCATCTCATTGTTCATATAATGATAAAGTTTTGGAGTTTTATATATCTAGGCGTGTATTTTTATCCTATTCTTATATTAAGCTCTAAACTTTTAATTTATACAATCAACATTATGTAGTTTCTCAAAACGATTAATTAAAGATTTTTTATTAAGAGCACAGTTAGAATTTATTGAAAATTTGAATACGTGCAATGCATGTGACTTTTCACGTGTGTGACACACGTATTGTTAGAATGTGAAAGACAAAATAATTGAAATGCCCATCAGATATAAAAGGCAAATAAGTGGGTTACTAATTCTCTGCACGGATTCTATCGCACTAATTTTTCTTTTATATGTGATGGATATTTTCTAATCCAAAAAATCCATGTGTGACATGTGCGAAGGGGTTACATAAGCGGCTCGTGCTCAAATTTCTGCTAAATTCTAACAATATTCCTAACCAAAATCTTTATTAACAATTTTAAGAAATTGCAAGATATTTATTATAGAAATTAAAAATTGGAGACTCAAATTAAGAACATGGTATACAGAATCCAAATATGTAAATTAAAAACTCTTCGGACCCATTTAGTTTCATTTTTAATCTCCATTTTCTTTAATGTTTTCTTCAATATTTTTTACATCTTTTAACATAATTTAAAAAATAACACTACATTTTCTAACATGATATTGAAAAAGTTATGAAAAAAAAAAAATGATCTCTCAACTTTTTCAATATAATGTTGAAAAAATAAATATTACTTTTAAATATCTTGAAGAAAATAAATATAAAAATAAAAAATATTTTCCATATCTAAAAGATGTAAAGTTGTCAAAGGTATTTTATATATGCCTAAACAAACATCTAGCTAACTAAATATAAAATATAGCCCTATCTTTCTTGTATACATACGCGTTGTTAAATTTCAGCGAAAAGGAATTGCATGTGCAGGGTCGGTGAATTTAATCCCGTTAATTCGACTAAAAAAATAACTTGTGTTTCCATTAAACATTATGCAGGTGATTAATAGGCACTTAATTGGCTACTACATCTCTAACAAAGTCAAATGCCACCCTTTTATTTTTAAAATAATTATTATTATATATATATATATATATATATATATATATATATATATATATATATATATTAATCCTTTAAGATTCGTTGGCAATTACTATAGATAAGGATCATTGGTTCCAAGAGTTTCAATACCATTTATAGAGATCCTGCTGACAAACTAAAGAAGCATACCAACCCCAAAAAATGGAGTACTTAAAAGTTGCAGATCAAGGCAAGGCATCACCAAAGAGAGATTTTCGGGTTTTTAGAGGCCGAAATCAAAGAAATTTGAAGAGCAATCTATTGGAAGCAATTGCTCAAGCCAATATTGACGGAGGTGTTGTTTCTCATACCAATGAGGATGGAGTTGTGAGGATGAAGATTATGGTAAAGAGAGAAGATTTGAAGCAAATGCTACAAGTGATAAAAGGTGATCAGAAGAACAACATTAATATTAATGAATTTTCTCATCAACCATCATTTTCTCCATCATCGTTGGTAGAACAACAATTGAATCTCTTGCGAAGAAAGCATCTATTGAGAGCTAATGCAATGAAGGAAAGTCGACCATGTTCTTGGATTCCTGCACTTCAAAGCATTCCTGAGGAGCTTAATTCGATCTAATTAAATAGCTACAATATTTTTTTTTTTCAAAAAAATTATGTTCGCTATTACCATTGCATGTTCGGGTTTGGCTACTCATATCATTTTTTTAATTTTCTAATATAACGATGAATCTAATTTAAGTACTTTTAATCTTTTTATTCACGTAACAAAAATGTCCTGAACATATTTTAGAAAAAATGAATCATTCCAAAAGGCCTTTTGCTTCTTCTTATTTTTTTTTTGGTACCACTAAATATTTTATCTTTCTTTAAAAATATCAGGACATTGTGGCAACTTTGAATAACTACCAAAAAATATATAAAAAGAAAATAAGGTAATAAAGTACCAAATATACAGTAGTAATTAATCCTTACTACTCAAAAAGAAAAGTATTTTAGGGTTAAAAAGAGAAAGACAGCTTTGAAATATAAAACTTTAGGTGAGGGAATATATGTCCAACTAAATTTAAGTTCAATTCTTATATGTCAGGAATCCTCAAATTCTACGGGTAGGAGGAATAGCTATTTTTGAATATTCAGGAATTGGTAATCCTCACGAATTATTAATTCCTAATCTTAAAACAAACCAAACATAAAATTTGAAAAATATTTTGGAATTCACTCAAGAAAAGAATTGGCAATTTCCGCTACCAAATGTTGAGGAATCTTAAATTTTAGTACGATTATATCATGTTAATTTGCATTCCCTTACTAGGCTACGGTGTATAATTTTTGGGCAATGATTTAGAGCCTCTCACTTTTCCTATTTATTAGTGTCACCCGAAAGTTAGACTAATAACAAATTGATATCTATATAGCTTCACTAGTAAAATGGTGAATTTTCTTTAATTTTTTTTTAATTAGCATGTTCGGGTTTGGCTACTAATATCATTTTTTTTTTAATTTTCTAATATAACAATGATCTAATTTAAGTACCTTTAACCCTTTTATTCACGTAATAATTCTCATTATTTATAAATGAGTGATTGGCATATTTTTTAATATATTTTTAAACGATAACAATGTTTGGTTTATTAATCTGATCTCAGCTCTTTTTGACACCCAAATACTTTGACGTAGAGCCTCCCACTTTCCTATTAATTAGTGTCACCCTAAAGTTGGACTAATAACAAACTGATATCTATACAGCATTACTAGTAAAATGATAAATTTACCCTTATAAAATCATTGTAAAAAGTGAATTTACTGGTTTTGATTGGTTGTATATTAAGATGGTTGAAATAAGTGGTTGCTTGGAGTGTCATCTACTAACGCTCATGCTTTTTTTATATTATTAATCAATTTGTTCTCAAACTGTTAAAAGAAAATTCTCTTCCAATTTTTACCCTCATCGTCCTCTAGTTTCACTTTGCAAAGAGAACCAAAAACCAAATACTCAAATATATCACAAATTTCAATTTTATAAAATTATTGGAGCTCATTCTAAATATCCATTTTTGCAGCTTCCTTCTTTTTCCATAATATTTTCTTATCATCGTAGAAATCAAGGTGCTTGACTATTTTGCAAATAATGATTTATGTACATCCTCCGTAAACACTCTAAAAAATCAAGAATTGAAGATTCTAGCAATCATGCATTTCTAGTATTCAGCACTAGTTCCTTCATTTCGGTTACTAAGCAATTCATGTATTAATTCTCATCTCAATTTTAATTATTAGGATATGAACATAACACATGATTAATTACTCATTTAAGAACAAAAAGGAAACTGAAAATTAAAAGGTACAAGTTATTAACCAACGTTTACCCGTTATGTGATTTGGTTAGAAGTAAATTTTATCATATGGGATATGTGATATTTAATCGTTTTCCTTTATAAGTAAAGCTGCATGTCTGAAAAGGAAAGATTTATTGTGGTAGATTAAAAACAATAGTTAATAACAATGATTCTCAATTTTTGGTTATATAATCACTTCAATTACATGCTTAGAAACTGTAGAAAAAAAAAATCAAGAATTGAAGATTCTAGCAATCATGCATTTCTAGTAGTCAGCACTAGTTCCTTCATTTCGGTTACTAAGCAATTCATGCATTAATTCTCATCTTAATTTTAACGATTAGGATATGAACATAACACACATGATTAACTAGTCATTTAAAAACAAAAAAGGAAACTGAAAATTAAAAGGTACAAGTTATTAACTAACGTTTACCCGTTATGTGATTTGTTTATAAGCAAATTTTATCATATGGGATGTGTGATATTTAATCGTTTTCCTCTATAGGTAAAACTGAATGTCTGAAAAAAAAGATTTATTGTGGTAGATTAAAAACAATAGTTAATAACACGATTCTCAATTTTTGGTTATATAATCACTTAAATGACATGCATAGAAACTGTAGAAAAAAAATAAAGAATTGAAGATTCTAGCGATCATGCATTTCTAGTATTCAGCACTAGTTCCTTCATTTCGGTTACTAAACAATTCATGCATTAATTCTCATCTTAATTTTAATGATTAGGATATGAACATAACACACATGATTAATTAGTCATTTAAAAACAAAAAAGAAAATGAAAATTAAAAGGTACAAGCTATTAACCAACGTTTACCCGTTATGTGATTTGTTTGCAAGCAAATTTTATCATGTGGGATGTGTGATATCTAATTGTTTTCCTCTATAGGTAAAACTGAATGTCTGAAAATAACAGATTTATTGTGGTAGATTAAAAACTATAGTTAATAACACTGATTCTCAATTGTTGGTTATATAATCACTTCAATGACATGCTTAGAAACTGTAGAAAAAAAATCAAGAATTGAAGATTCTAGCGATCATGCATTTCTAGTATTCAACACTACTAGTTCCTTCATTTCGGTTACTAAGCAATTCATGCATTAATTCTCATCTTAATTTTAACGATTAGGATATGAATATAACACACATGATTAATTAGTCATTTAAAAACAAAATGGAAACTGGAATTAAAAGGTAAAAGTTATTAACCAACGTTGACCCATTGTGTGATTTGTTTAGAAGCAAATTTTATCATGTGGGATGTGTGATATTTAATCGTTTTCCTCTATAGGTAAAACTGAATGTCTGAAAAGGAAAAATTTATTGCGGTAGATTAAAAACAATAGTTAATAACACTGATTCTCAATTTTTGGTTATATAATCACTTCAATGACATGCTTAGAAACTGTAGAGAAAAAAAATCAAGAATTGAAGATTCTAGCAATCATGCATTTCTAGTATTCAGCACTAGTTCCTTCATTTCGGTTACTAAGCAATTCATACATTAATTCTCATCTTAATTTTAACGATTAGGATATGATAATAACACACATGATTAATTAGTCATTTAAAAACAAAAAGGAAAATGAAAATTAAAAAGGTACAAGTTATTAACCAACGTTTACCCGTTGTGCGATTTGTTTAGAAGCAAATTTTATCATGTGAGATGTGTGATATCTAATCGTTTTCCTCAATAGGCAAAACTAAATGTCTGAAAAGGAAAGATTTATTGTGGTAAATTAAAAACTATAGTTAATAACATTGATTCTCAATTTTTGGTTATATAATCACTTCAATGACATGCTTAGAAACTGTAGAAAAAAAAATCTAGAATTGAAGATTCTACCGATCATGCATTTCTAGTATTCAACACTACTAGTTCCTTCATTTCGGTTACTAAGCAATTCATGCATTAATTCTCATCTTAATTTCAACGATTAGGATATGAACATAACACACATGATTAATTAGTCATTTAAAAACAAAAAGGAAACTGAAAATTAAAAGGTACAAGTTATTAACCAATGTTTACCCGTTGTGTGAATTGTTTAGGAGCAAATTTTATCATATATGATCTGTGATATTTAATTTTTTTCCTTTATAGGTAAAACTGAATGTCTGAAAAAGAAATATTTATTGTGGTAGATTAAAAACAATAGTTAATAACACTGATTCTCAATTATTGGTTATATAATCACTTCAATGACATGCTTAGAAACTGTAGAAAAAAAAATCAAGAATTGAAGATTCTAGCGATCATGCATTTCTAGTATTCAGCACTAGTTCCTTCATTTCGGTTACTAAGCAATTCATGCATTAATTCTCATATTAATTTTAACTATTAGGATATGAACATAACACACATGATTAATTAGTCATTTAAAAACAAAAAGGAAACTGAAAATTAAAAGGTACAAGTTATTAACCAACGTTTACCCGTTGTGTAATTTGTTTAGAAGCAAATTTTATCATATAGGATCTGTGATATTTAATTGTTTTCCTTTATAGGTAAAACTGAATGTCTGAAAAGGAAATATTTATTGTGGTAGATTAAAAACAATAGTTAATAACACTGATTCTCAATTTTTGGTTATATAATCACTTCAATGACATGCATAGAAACTGTATAAAAAAAAATCAAGAATTGAAGATTCTAGCGATCATGCATTTCTAGTATTCAGCACTAGTTCCTTCATTTCGGTTACTAAGCAATTCATGCATTAATTCTCATCTTAATTTTAACGATTAGGATATGAACATAACACACATGATTAATTAGTTATTTAAAAACAAAAAGGAAATAAAAATTAAAAGGTGCAAGTTATTAACCAACGTTTATCCGTTATGTGATTTGTTTAGAAGCAAATTTTATCATATGGAATGAGCGATATTTAATCGTTTTCCTCTATAGGTAAAGCTGAATGTCTGAAAAGGAAGGATTTATTGTGGTAGATTAAAAACAATAGTTAATAACATTGATTCTCAATTTTTGGTTATACAATCACTTCAATGACATGCTTAGAAACAGTAGAAAAAAAATCAAGATTTGAAGATTCTAGCAATCATGCATTTCTAGTATTCAGCACTAGTTCCTTCATTTCCGTTACTAAGCAATTCATGCATTAATTCTCATCTTAATTTTACCGATTAGGATATGAACATAACACAAATGATTAATTAGTCATTTAAAAACAAAAAGGAAAATGAAAATTAAAAGGTACAAGTTATTAACCAGTGTTTACCCGTTATGTGATTTGTTTAGAAGCAAATTTTATCATATGGGATATGTGATATTTAATCGTTTTCCGTAAAACTGAATGTCTTATTGTGATAGATTAAAAACAATAGTTAATAACACTTATTCTCAATTTTTTGTTATATAATCACTTCAATGACATGCTTAGAAACTGTAGAGAAAAAAAAATTGAAGATTCTAACGATCATGCATTTCTAGTATTCAGCACTAATTCCTTCATTTCGGTTACTAAGGAATTCATGCATTAATTCTCATATTAATTTTAACGATTAGGATATGAACATAACACATGATTAATTAGTCATTTAAAAACAAAAAGGAAACTAAAAATTAAAAGGTACAAGTTATTAACCAACGTTTACCTGTTATGTGATTTGTTTAGAAGCAAATATTATCATATTTGATGTGTGATATTTAATTGTTTTCCTCTATAGGTAAAACATAATGTCTGAAAAGGAAAGATTTATTGTAGTAGATTAAAAACAATAGTTAATAATACTAATTCTCAATTTTTGGTTATATAATTATTTCAATAACACACTTGGAAACTGTAGAAAAAAAAAATCAAGAATTGAAGATTCGAGCGATCATGCATTTCTAGTATTCAGCACTAGTTCCTTTGTTTCGGTTACTAAGCAATTCATGCATTAATTCTCATCTTAATTTTAACAATTAGGATATAAACATAACATACATGATTAATTAGTCATTTAAAGACAAAAAGGAAGCCAAAAATTAGAAGACAAACATCAATTGTATTGAATACTGAAAATTCAATGGGTCACAAATTGACAATTGTTTAAATGAGAAATTTTAGAACAGTTTTTCAACCGGGCTAACATGGCATTGATTATTCATTCCAATTAGGGATCAGGTATCTATACTTGGGTTTTATTCCTTTAGCGTGTGGTTGGTTTTTATCGCTTTTAGTTTTTCATATATGTGATACATGGCCATTTGTTCAGCAGATTTGGTTCTCCACTAACCGCGTCTTCTACTCCATGTCTCCATATCTCTCCCGTTGCAGTTACCTCTCTCTTTTCATCTGCCCCCACGTTTCGACCTCCTTCAAAACAGATAACCCCACGTTTATTCAGTTATTTAACAGGGAGACCAAGGGCTCTCTACTCCAAGAAAATTCAAACCCATTATAACCTACCAACTGATCCTGATTTCTCCTACCCATAACCTTCTTCACCAAAATCTACAGGAACTAGGGCAAGCCTCTACTGACTGCTACATGCAAAGCTCAACAACTCATCTACAATTGCTTCTCAATTTCTCTTCCACTCAGATCTATCATAACAGTTTAATATCTTCTTTGCTTTTTTGGTGTTTATTGGCTACCCTTACTCTAATCTTTAAAGGTATCTGCTAATTTATCAAGTTTCTTGCTGGGTTGTTGAAAATTTGTATTGGGTTTAGTGGATTTTTTTTGGTTAACTGATTTTGATGGGACCAAGATTGGATTCTTGCAGGTAATCAACGGACTGAATTTATAGTTTTCTTCTCTGCCTTTTTAGGGATTTATTGGCTACCATTACTCCAATCTTCGAAGGTATTTCCTAATTTTTGGTTACTTCTATCAATCTCCTCTGCTGGGTTGTTGAAAATTTGTATTGGGTTTAGTGGATCTTGATGGGAAAAAATTGGACTCTTGCAGGTAAATATCGAACTGCAAAAGGTAATGCCATCTACCCACATGTCAATTGCTGAAGAGGAACTTTTTGGCTTTGTGTATGTATCGCATTGAGAAGAAGATCTCTTTCTAGGTATTTATCTAATCTATGTACTCCCTTTAATTAAAAACGTTTTTGACTTTCATGATTTCATCATGATTTGCATCTCCTTTTTCCCTATGTGATTTCCTGTCAATTTGTCTTCCAATGTGTTCTCAGAATTACCTGCAGTGGCATTGATGTTGCTTACTTTGGATTGACCCCTACTTTTTTTTTCCTGAAACTTGATGCCTACCCTCTTACCAATTTTGATTGACTCTGCGCTTCTGTTTTGATCGGATTTTTGCCGGTATTGTAATTATTTCTCTTTTTTAAAAATTAATATATCTTATGTTCCTATCATATACTCTTTTCTTCTTGTTGATCAGTCTTTTTAAATTAATTACATGCGACTTGATGCATAAAAGAGCAGATGTTGAGATGCTATTAAATATAGTACTATTTGTTAACTTGGCAACATCAGATTCTCGATACCGCAGCAAGATTATCAGGCTTTTATTTGGTTATTTATGTTTTTTTTTGTTCCTGGGTCAATAATTTTTGTGGGTATTAATTAGAAATTTGATTATCAGATTATAAGTACTTTTCTTTCATATTCAAGTATATATATAGCTGGATAATATTGTTGTTTAGTTTGTTTTTGTTACTACATTTTATGTGTCCTTAACATGAATTTATCTGCTTTAAGAGTAACATTTTCGTTTGAGTTTCTTTTTATATCCTCTGAAGTAGTTCCTTTTTGTTTCTTAATACACTATAGGTGTTCAGAAGAATGCACACCAAGGTTAAGCTCCACTTGGTTTCTAGAGACCCTGCAAAGCCACAGAAAGTCTAATATCATCATCAAACTTTAGTATCTGTAGGTCATGTATAAGCGTTCTTTTGAAATAGATGCTTGATGTTTGTAATACATGCAGGTTTAGTTCACTATATCAGGTAGAGCAATTCTTAGCCATTCGAGATCAATGCATTTATAGTCTTTTAACTTCTTCTTCAAAAAATTTCTGCAAACATAGTCAATTAATAATGTTTGTAAAAAACCCATCTACGAAATAACACATTATTCCGAAGAGACTTTTCGTTAGATGGAGTTTTTGGTACCTGTATTCGACTTCCAATATTTTTTCGCTGGCCACGACCTTTGATGGTGTCTAGAACTTCACTAAGTTTTGCACACCTAACTGCCTCCTAATTCACGGAGTCCATATGGATGGTATCTCTCTAGGCCCTTCCTTTGTGTACATTCTTCTTACACTCCTATCTTACTTGAAGTGGGAGGAGGAGTATAAGAAGAATATACACAAAGGAAGGGCCTTAGAGATAACAATCATATGGACTCCGTGAATTAGGAGGCAGTTAGGTGTGCAAAACTTAGTGAAGTTGTAGACACCATCAAAGGATGTGCCAGCAAACAAATATTGGAAGTCTTGAATCTAGGTACTCAACACATTATCTAGCGAAAAGATTCTTCGCAATAATGTGTTTTTTCGTAGATGGGCAATTACTCTTCGCAAACATTAATAATTGACTATATTTGTACAAATTTCTTGAAGAAGAGGTTAAAGACTTTAAACGCATTGATCTCGAATGGTTAAGGAATGCTCCACCTGATATAGTGATGTAAACCTGCATGTATTTCTATATGTAAGAAATACATTTTGTACAAACTTTAAACATCTCTTAACGCTTTTACATGACCTACACGTACTATGATGAGATTAGTCTCTCAAGACTATTTTATTCTTGTAGAAGATACTTCTTGGATATAAAAGGATTGGGGTTGGAGTGTGTACGACTATTATCGCATCAAAATGTTGCTTTCCTAGTAAGATCTAAATGAATAATGTTCATCATTTATTTACTAAGTTTGCCTTTTTTTCAACTCAATTAATTAGTTGTTCCTTAATTAAGTTTGACACAAAGGTCGCTCGGACAGCCATACGCCTTGGTTGGGTTCACCTAGAACCATTTCCTGAAGAAATGCAGATACATCTTTTAGAACAGTACTGGTACATTGAAATGAGACTCTTTTAGAACAGTACTCGTACATTGAAAATGAGATACTCTTTTAAAACAGTACTGGTACATTAAAAACCAGAAACCATACACATCATCTACTGCTACAGGTGAAAGTATATTAAAGAACTGACATGGAACAATGCAATTGCAGATACCATGTAGAACAGCAATGAGAGGCAGTTTTCCACGTAATGAACATACTTTCAGATCAATGCCTTTAGGCTGTAGCCATTGCACTAATGGTAGTTTTATCACACTGCTGGCTCTAAACATGGATCTCTGGTTACATATAACATATACCATATGATTTACTTGCCAGATTGAATCATTAATACATTTCCTCTTTTAAATTTCACTATTATTTGTTTTCCTTTTCTTTAATCCTAGCTATTTGTGAAACTTTACATCATTTTCTTTAGTTCCCCGTTTTGGAGTTTCCTTACAAATTAGCAGAGAAAACCAGCGTAGAGACCACAATGACTTTCTTTTTGCTAGGTCACAACCTCCCCGACTAATGGTATGGTATTTTTTGGTATCCAGACCGACTTGATTCAATTATAGCGGATTCTAATACATGGGTATATGAAAAGATTTAGGATTTAGAACAGTGAAACCTAGAGGTTCCAATCGGATCGGGTTGGGTCGGGTCATTCGGATCTGAGTCAGGTCGTGGATCACTTTGGGTCGGGTTTGGGTCATTTCGATCTTGAGTCGTATCGAGTTTCGGATTATGTCAGGTCGGGTTTAGGTCATTGATCTCGGATCAGGTGAACAAAATAGATATTTATACTTAATTAAAAAATAAATTATTTACATATAATATGACTAAACGAGTTAAATGCTTAAATCCGTGAAAATTAATTAATAATAAATCAATGGTGAAATTTTTAAATAATATATTTAATTTGTTAATGTAATATGTAATGTTATGACTTTTAGTTTCAAAATTAAGTCTTAATTAATCTCAAACAGCTAATCCACAAAGTTATTTTCAATCGTAACGTTTTATATTTGATTTTGGAGATCAAATTTCATATAATCACTTAATTTCATTCTATTTTTCTATGACAATTAAAGATACAATTTTATTATGACGTGAAGAACAATGTAAAATTTCTTAATGTCCTCGATTTTTTATTTGAAACTAATAAGATTACTTATATTAATAGAATGTTAAACTATGCACATCAACACATGTTAATCAAATTAATTAATTATGATATAATTCATTTTATTTGAAAACTAGTTAATTAATTATTAGCTTAGTTTAAAAAAGTAAATCATATTTTAAATTTTTTATAAAAAAATATAATTTCAAGTTATTTTGATTCTGATCATTTCGCATTTCTGAATCGTTTCGGATTTCGATCATTTTGAATGCAAATCATTTCTAGTTTCGAATCACTTTAGTTAGAGTCGAGTCTGGATTGGATCATATTATTTTGATGCATTATCAAATTGAATTAAGTTTGGATCAGATCAGATCAAATTTTACCGCATGTAAGTGTTAGTATATATTTATCAAATGAAAATACACAATCTGTAGCTTTTTGGTCTCACTCTTGATTGAGTCCCTCCATTTTCTTCTTCTGTCGTATGAAATTGAATTTTTTTTTTTATAAAAAAAAGAAAGAAAAAGAGAAAGATTTCACATTGGACTTCCCAAATCCCAAAGAGTTTCTTTTGGTTTGCTCGTTGTCCGTGAAAGTTTGTTTATATGGTTTAAACACTTTCTTGTCAAAGATATGCAACTCACTGCAAATATCATGAAAATGTATCACACCACACAAAATCGGCCACGTATTCCTATAATGATTTTCAAAGGGTAAAATTGATAAATTACAATTCAATTTTCAATATAAGACACATTATTATTAATGAATCTTGAGCATTAGTTTCTATGATCACTTTGGGTGGGCTCAATATCATCATTGTTTTACATAAACACTAATCTCAATTAAAACTAAGGTCATAAACCTTAACCCCATCAAACCCAAATATCCCAAAATGTCTTTCATACTCCTCCCCGCCCTTCCTATTCTCATCAAGAAGATCAAATAAGTGTACCTCCACTCCCTTCACATGCCTCTTCCGAGTCTCAACTGTTGTATGTATTTGTATTATATGGACTAGCATTGCATTTGGTTATTAAGCCCATAATAGGATGGGCCACACTAATAAACATATGGAGACCCCTACTCTCACCCTTGCTAAAGGAAACTGGCCCATTGAGTTTTCTTTTAATTTCTTTGGTCAGCAGCTCTTTCTGTTGGTTGAGACATAACAAAAATTCTGAGGGTAGAGATTAGTTTCTCCATAGAAGAAATTTGCATCTCCTTGCAGGAATCATAAAGCTAGCATGGATAATTCATCACAAGTTTCTGGAGGTATGAACTCTCAATTTTATTGAACACATGCTTTGATTATAAAAAGAGTTTATCATATAAAATGAAACTTTTAACAATTGGTATCAGAGCCTCCTTCTTATTTTCATGGCTGTGTTCTTTTTTTTTTTTTTACTGTTGTGTTTTCTATTTTTTTGATGAGAGGAAGGAGATGGTTCAAGAAATTAAATAGAACATCACAAGAAAACTAATAACTTCTATACTCTACATGTTCAATAAGAACAGCATAAATCTCATCCTCATAGTCCAAGAGAATTAGCACAGCTACAGTTCGTCCTCCTGCAAAATACTGTACCTGATCTTTTTAAAAAAAAAAAAAATTACAATGAAGTACTATCATCAAGTGCTTGTTACTATTAGCAGCACTGTCTAATGTTTATTGTGCTTGCTTATATATATTTTGTTTTTTAAGCAACCGGTACTTATGTTTTCCCATAATGCCTTTTTTATCTTTATTAAATACATAAAGGTTGTTTGCCCATAATGCTATTGTTATTATACACATAAAGGCTTGTTTACCCATAATGTTTGCCTACATTATGCCCACCGGTGCTAGGTTTCTGTATTGCACATAAAGTATATAATCTTATTATATTTTTTATGGGCCCCCATGTGTTTGTCTTTTGGTCTCATGCCTGTGTCACGTGCATTTTGGACAGTGCATACTTTATGTATTGAGACATATTGTTTAGTCTATGTCTGAGTCAGGTGGTTCTGAGTATAAGTTTGGTGTCATATATCCTGTCGATATAATCATTACACTATGTGCTGCAACTACATTTTGGACAAGGCTTATTGCTTTAAAGACTTTCAGATTTGTCTCTAGAGCTTCTTATGGAAACAAGTGTTCGTCACTTTTTGATTATTTCCACATTGCACTTGCATCTCATCGACCTGAGTTATGTGTTTGCAATTATTAGTCATGTGTCGTATGCCCTGTCGGTGTATCGTTCACTAGCTTGTAATTGAAGCACATTTTGAACAAGGTCTTTTGTTTTTTGGGATGCTTGTTTGTGTTTATGTTGAGATTAAATGTAATGTTGTCCAAGTGGGAGATTCTTGTATGTATTTGTATTATATGGACTAGTATTGCATTTGGTCATTAAGCCCATAATGGGATGGGCCACACTAATAAACATATGGAGGTCCCTACTCTCACCCTTGCTAAAGGAAACTGGCCCATTGAATTTCTTTTTAATATCTTTGGTCAGCAGCTCTTTTTGGTGGTTGAGACATAACAAAAATTCTAAGGGTAGAGAGTAGTTTCTCCATAGAAGAAATTTGCATCTCCTTGCATGAATCATAAAGTTAGCATGGATAATTCATCACAAGTTTCTGGAGGTATGAACTCTCAATTTTATTGAACACACGCTTTGATTATAAGAAGAGTTTATCATATAAAATGAAACTTCTAACACCAACATCACTCAGTACCCTTCTCACCACATTCCCATTATATGCCAATGCGTTCTCCACGCTCGCCACCACGCTACCACTCATTGGCCATCCTTTTCCATCAACACTACAAGAACTCCAACAAACCCTTCCCTCTCCATTTCGTTAACGAACACATCAATACTTGTGTAAAAAAGATTGTCATACACCAAACCATCATCTTAAACCACATCACAATCGCCTCTAAACAATGCGTAATCCAACCATAGGGACTCAAAACTGCTCAAGTAGCTAAAGTAGGGATACACATTAACCATGAAAGGCGATTCGGTATTGCATTAAAACTGCAAGAGAGGAAGTAAAATGGGTTGGAGATAAGGGTCAAAGGTTTCCAAATATGTAAGGTAAGAGATAGAGAGTAAAGAAGCCAGTGATGACACCTAACTGCCTCCTAATTCACGGAGTCCATATGGATGGTACCTTTGTGTACATTCTTCTTACACTCCTATCTTACTTGAAGTGGGAGGAGGAGTATAAGAAGAATGTATACAAAGGAAGGGCCTTAGAGATAACAATCATATGGACTTCGTGAACTAGGAGGCATGCAAAACTTAGTGAAGTTGTAGACACCATCAAAGGACGTGCCAACAAACAAATATTGGAAGTCTTGAATCTAGGTACTCAACACATTATCTAGCGAAAAGATTCTTCGCAATAATGTGTTTTTTCGTAGATGGGTAATTACTCTTCGCAAACATTAATAATTGACTATATTTGTATAAATTTCTTGAAGAAGAGGTTAAAGACTTTAAATGCATTGATCTTGTTAAGAAATGCTCCACCTGATATAGTGATGTAAACCTGTATTTCAATATGTAAGAAATACATTTTGTACAAACATTAAACATCTCTTAACGCTTTTACATGACCTACACGTACTATGATGAGATTAGTCTCTGAAGACTATTTTATTTTTGTAGAAGATACTTCTGGGATATAGAAGGATTGGGGTTGGAGTGTGTACGACTATTATCGCTTCAAAATGTTCCCTTCCTAGTAAGATCTAAATGAATAATGTTCATCATTTATTTACTAAGTTTGCCTTTTTTTCAACTCAATTAATTAGTTGTTCCTTAATTAAGTTTGACACAAATGTCGCTCGGATAGCCATACACCTTGGTTGGGTTCACCTAGGACCATTTCCTGAAGAAATGCAGATACATCTTTTAGAACAGTATTGTTACACTGAAAATGAGATACTCTTTTAGAACAGTACTGGTACATTAAAAACCAGAAACCATACACATCATCTACTGCTACAGGTGAAAGTATATTAAAGAACTGACATGGAACAATGCAATTGCAGATACCATTTAGAACAACAATGAGAGGCAGTTTTCCACGTAATGGAACATACTTTCAGATCAATGAGGTGAATTTTTTTAGTGATTCTAATTGCAGTATGCTTATTTTATATATATGTTCTGCATGGTTGTCATTTGATGTGGTTGCATTTTTGTTTAGAACTGGAGCTGTGGGAAGGTTCACCAGATCTTGTTAGAAATCTCTAATCGTCAACTGGAAAACGAGTTTCAGTGGTTCCTAATTTTCTGTCGAATCCTGTTTTCCTAAGCTTGTATCATTCTCTTGCTCAACCTTTCTCTTCATGTATGTGACTGACATTTACAGTTCTCCATGTCAAACTAGTTGTATAACGATCTATTTAGTTGGTGGTATCAACATAGGGATGGTAATTTTTAACATTCTCAGAAACTAAATTGCTAAAAATGTGCAACTGCTGCTTATTTTTGTTTGTCGTCAGCTGTTTGGTTGCTACCATATAGGTGAAATGAAAATAAAACAAAGAAAGAGTTTATGTCACGTGAAATTTTGTATTGAACCCTAGAAAATAGACACACCTATAGTAAACTAATGAATCCCTCTTCATGCTTATGCCAGTAAGGTGAGTTTTGTCCATTATATGAAATTCTGTGTGGAATTATATACAAAAATTGTGCTGCTCATCACCCTTTCAGGGCTAAAGCACCTGGCAGCACCACCCGTGTAGTTGTGCAGGGGCTGCACAGCCCCTGTGCAAGTTGAAAAGAAGGAAGGGTAATGGGTCCTGGATTTTTTTAGTTTTATTATCAAGTATCAACCCCTCTTTTCGTTCTGCAGTCTCTTTGTGAAGATTTTATGTATAAAGAATTGTATCCATTTTGTGCACTCTTATGTGAGTAATCATAAGGTGTAATTTTAACATGAAGCTGTAGGTTTTTACCCTCTTGCTTTTCGCCTTTCAATGATATACCAGGGGAAGCGAACTTCTTAGGAGGTGTTGTTTCTGATAAGGGAGTTAAAGGGATTCGATCCTGAGGCAGCAAAAAGAAGATTCTTTGAGATATATGAGGATAAGGTGATTGATCTACTGTTGGACACATGATTGAGTAACGAAGCTGTTAACTCAACACTGACCTCTTTAAGTCTTTTTACTGCTTGTAGTATGCAAAACTAAATTCTGGAATAGATACATCTTCGCGATTGACGCTAGCAAAGCCCTTTTGTTACCATTGAGAACTGAATCCCTTGCTAGTTGGTCCAAAAAGCTTCATGTACCGTACAGAAATAGAAGAAGATTCAAGAAGTTGATCCTCATTTTCTCTGGTTTTTCCATTCTCTCTCTTATCCGTTTTCTTTCATTCTTTCATCTCTGCACAGTCATGCTTTGTTACAGATCACAAACTCTTGTTCTCAGTATCAAAATCATTCTAGTACTAACAGTTACAACGTTCAATTCCATAATATGAATTTTTGGTGTAATTGCAGGAACTAGGAAGAGCAGAGAAGGCATTCTTAAGTATGATTCTTTAACAACATTAAGAAACTTTTACTTATCAATGCTCCTACTGGTGTTGATGTTATAGATTTTCTTGAGACCCATCTTTGTTGCCTGATTGGATTACTGTGGATATGAGACAGCCGACATTTGGGAAAGGATTTAAGCTAAATCTCTTGAAAGCAAATTTGTCAAATTTAATTTTTTATAATCTATCTTTTAATTATTTAGTGTTTATTATTTTACTAAACATTAAATAATTTATAATTTCATTGTTATTTTATTATAAAACATTAAAAAAAACAATTTTATAAGTCATAAAACATTTCTAGCGGATTCTATTAGTACATATGATCATAGGACTTTACTTTATTTTTTTATTTTTTTTTGTACACAAGCAAGGTAAACAAACCTGTGTTGTAAATATTTCAGCCTAATATTTTTTTTCTGAAAAAAAAAAAGAGCTTTTACTATTTCCAGTGAATATGGCTTTTCAACTGCTTGGGATAGATTACATTAGATAACATGAAATTCAGCCGTACATATTGATCAGTTTGGTCTTTCTCAATGCTTACGGTGATATGCTCTAAAAGTCTAAAGCAGCCCACATAAAAATGTCACACTTAATGATTAGTGTAAGAATTCAACATAAATTCTATTGAATCTATCATCAAATTTAAACTAAACTATTGTTAAATATGACTTTTATTAAAATAAGCCCAATAAGCAACAAAATTGATCCACCATGGGGTCTCAAGGGCCATACCGCAATGATTTTTTTTGTAATTTACACCGAAGACCCTCAAGTACCTATAAATTGACAGGAATTACTATCCAATTTCTGACTGTGAAAAAGTGTGGAATCTCTGCAACCAATAGCTCTCTCTGGTATGGCCATGTATTTGTTTTTACACTATGGAAGTGTTGCCATTTATATACACTTGTCATTATTAACCTTTTCTAGGGTTCGTTGTAATATCCTCCTATATAAGTTATCACTCATATCGCGTATATGCGCTTCTTTGAAAACCGCAAGGGTTTCAATTTCAAATCAATGATGACGATCGTTCTTTGATTCTCTTCTCCTTCATCTCCTTGTCAGTAAACCTTAATTACATCGACATCGAAATATTCTTTTTATCCCAAAGTTCAAACTTTTATCTACTATTTAGGGTTTTACAGGTATGAGCTTTTTTCTTACTGAATAAAAGTTCTGTGATTGAATTTTTTTAAGTTAAAGTAGTTGTTTCGTTATCTATGCTTGAAATCACATCTGTGTTGTAACTGAATTATTTTAAATACGTTGTGTTTTTGTCGTTTGTTGTTAGGTTTTTGATTGGTTCACAACCTAAATAAATCCCATTTGGGTTTTCTTTAGTATTTTTATATTCAGAAATTCTGATCTGGGTGCTGCTGAGATCTGTTGAGAACTATAATGGAGCTCAAATTATCATCTGGGTCAGGCTCAAGATCATAAATTTGTCACTGGGTTACTAGATTTCGTGTTTCCCTTTGTTTATTCTGCCATTGTGTGCCTGTAATGGACGACGGTGAGCTTGAGTTCTCAAACCAAGAGGTGTTTTCAAATCCAAACATGGGTGAGATACCTAGCAGTTGTTCAATGGATAGCTTTTTTGATGAGCTTTTTAATGATACACATGCTTGTACTCATACGCACACTTGCAACCCTCCCGGTCCTGATTACTCACATACGCACACTTGTTTCCATGCACATACCAAAATTGTGCCTGCCCCAAGTGAGGAAAAGGTTTCTACTGATGACACAGCAGAGTCTGCAGAGAAGAAGACAAAGAAACGCACGTCCGGCAATCGGGAAGCAGTTCGAAAGTATAGGGAAAAGAAGAAAGCAAGAGCTATGTCATTGGAGGATGAGGTTGTGAAGTTGAAGGCTGTTAATCAGCAGTTGTTGAAGAGGTTGCAGGGTCAGGCTGCATTGGAAGCTGAGGTCTCGAGGCTGAAGTGTTTACTTGTGGACATCCGCGGAAGAATTGAAGGGGAGATTGGATCATTTCCTTATCAGAAGTCGGCCAATTTTAACCTGCCTGTGACAAACTCGCCTGGTGCATATGTGATGAATCCTTGTAATATGCAGTGTGATGATCAGGTTTATTGCCTTCACCCTGGGTTTGAAGGGAAAAGTGGAGAAGATGCAGCCTTAAATGGGCAAGGTGTTAGTGGTTGCGAATTTGAGCATCGTCAATGTTTAGGGAACCAGAAATCAGGACACAAGGAGCTTCCTGCACGTGGAGTTGGAAATGTGGCATCTAATGTCAATTCTTCTGGTGCAAGTAAGAGAAAAGGTGAAACTTAAGAGTGTTTTCAAATTCTTGTCGATTTGTTCCTTATTCTTGCGATGAGATGGCTGTATGGTTTAACTGGTAAATTGAGCACCTTAATCTTACAATTCCTTTATCAGGGTGTGTTTAGTAGTGGTTCCTTGCTATAATTTATTTTTTGTTTTTAGTTGGTTCCTTCATCAATTTTGCTTGAATTCTGGAGGATGTTTTTACCTAAACCTTGTTAGGATTATTTTAAGGGCCCGTGACTCGGTGTTATCTTAGATTTTTGCTATTTTATATTTAGTCTCTTTTTCTCTTTTTAACAAGAATGGGTGCAGTTGATTCTGTATCACTTCTATAATCCAGGTTCTTAATTTCTGATGTGTTTGTGATCACTTTTATAGAGATGTCAATAGCATAATAAGTACTGCATTGCAGAAATTTAGTTTGCAATTTAGTTGGAAAGTGTAAAAGATTTGATTTGAGAAGTAGGGACATATTCAAGAGTTATTTTCTCATCAAGTTGGATTATATTTGCCTTGGGAATGGATAAACAGTTTTTGATCATATTTTCCGTGGGAATGTGTAGGCAAGTTTCGGATCATATTTACCCTGGGAATGGGTAGGCTTAGGTTCCTTAAGTGTGTTCTTCCTGCTCCTGTGAGAAAAGCTTTTGCTGGTTGGATTTGAAAAGTAGGGACATATTTGATAGTTGTTTTTTTTTATAAGTAAGAATATTGGATGGTTGTTATCCCATCAACTTTGGATTTTGTTTTCCATGGGAATGAATAGGCTTCTTAAAATGTGTTGATCTTGCGTCATTGTGAGTTTGCTTGTCTGTTGCTTAGGTTATAGTGGATCTTCTCACACTAGAAAGAGAACTTTCTATAAGAAAATGTTTGCTGGTTTAGTGCTCTAATTTAAGGCATTGCTTTGAGTATGATTAGTTATGTGGTTCTGTCAATTGCATACTTTTTTATGGTAAGTAAAAGAGATATAAATAATGCACCAAGAGGGTGCAAGTGCAACCCATTTACAAAAGGACTATCTACTAGAAAGCAAGTCTAGGAAATCAAAGAACTCTTCCTAATGTACAAAAAAATCCCCTTAAACCAAAAACAAAGGGTATTTACCCATTTATTTTTAATGGTATCTATCGAACAATCTACACCCTCAAAAGCCCTACTATTTCTCTCTTTCCGAACTATCCACATGATAGAGAGAAGAATTATAGAAAAAACCTTCCTCATCTTCTTAGTAGCTCTAATTCCACTCCAAGCCCAAATCTCACTTTGAATGCATAATATTGTCACGTTCTTGGTTCACTCTCCTGAAAACATAACAAAAAAAAGATAATGTTAAATTTCTTATGAATTTTTTAATGGATTTGCAAGTTTTATGAAGTCTTCTCTATGTTCTTTGTGTCTGAAAGTGTAAACATGTGCATGCAAGTGTGCATACTTGAAAGGATGCGGATATTTTGGAAATGGACTCTGTGTGTGTGGGTCTATATGTCTGTGTGTATAGTGTGCAGATGTGGGCATTTTGGAACTGGTTCCTACTTTGGTATGTCTGGAATGATATGAACTGTATAGTTCATGTCCACTTTTGCTCATTAATCCTCCTTTTTGTTGATGAAAGGTGTGGTGGACTTGAATATACAACTCTAGGGCTTGTGCACTTGTTAACCTTTTATGACTTCTAATCATTATGGTGTTTATTTATTAGGAGGGGCTCGTGCAGCAACAGCGAGTTGAAGTGCTGTTCAGTTGGGCATTATCCTTATTTGCAAGGGTATATATTGTCTTCCAGTAATTAGTTCTTTGGACCGCAGCATCAGCTTCCCTCAGGTTGTTTGTGTTCATTTTTCTTTCATTTTATTTTGCCTTTCCTAGTACCCTACTGTTGGGTTCTGAGAGCTATCATGGCTAATCTATACCAAGCTCAAATTTGTTGGATTTGCTGCTATTATTGTGTGTTTCAGTTAGGTTATGGGTCCTAAGTCTACAAAAACGTTTTGTAAAGTGGGAGACTCTATGAGCAGAGACCAATATTCTGGTTATCTATGAAGCTCAACGCAACTCAATAAATCCTTAACTGGAACCTTATATCTTTTACCATATATAATACTTATAACTGCTATCGTGTGGTGTATCGCCTTGCTGCTGTTCTTGCAAGTGATGTAAATCATGCGTCATTGAAATTTTGGTGAGAAATCCACTCTTTCTAAGCTATATGAATTCTTGATTGCTGCATTACAGAATGTAGGGGATGTGAGATGTCTTTGATGTTCCAAAACCGTGAGCTGTGAACAGGTGAGTTACAAATTTCACTCCTTCAAATCCTAGATTTGTGTGAAATGGTGAAACTAGCTTGCACAGCTTTCGTCAATTGACATCCTGGTTCACTTTGCATCAAAATAACACAGGAAATTGGCTTCTGGCTTTAGCATGTTGCTTAGTAAAGGATGCCAAATTTCTATCAGGAAGGAAGCAGTTGTCTTTCAACTGAGGTTTTTGACAAGGGCTTGTCATCCACCAGTGAAAAGCTCAGTTGCAAAGAATTCTCTCACCTTACTCTTCTGTTTTTTGTTCTCTACCTTTCGGTGGCTGTCATTTTTTCTTGGTGTTGTTTCACAGCTTTTTCATGGCAGTCTTTTCTTTTTTATGGAGGAATTCTGTTTTAGCGGGAGAACCCTTTGGCTTAAGAGATCTTGAATACATTTTTGGAAGTTATCTCTAGTGGAATCCATTGAAGTTCTGTTTTGTGTTCACTACGTTGGTCTTTGGTTAAATATTTCTTCTTTTTTTTAAAAAAATATATAACATCCAAAGAACATAAATTTCCTTTTATTCCCTGGTACTGCCATTTCTGCTGTGGAATGTGCAGCAGCAGCGCAGCTAGTTCCCATATCCTGTAAGAGCCCTTAGAAATTGATGTGAAATTTTTTCAGAAATTTTGCATTTTTCCTTGAGAATGTTCTGGGATTTTATGGCCGAGGCTGAAAACTTACAATACTAAAAGGGCCTGGGGATATTGGGGGCTTTGGGGCAGAGGAAAGATGGCGTGTGCACAGAATGTATTAGGGACTTCACTGAAAATCTTAACCCATTAGCATTTATGGTTACTTTCCGCTAAGCTTTTCTCAATCTGGATTTCTACCGGAGTTAGGTTTCTGGTGCCTTGTGCACCTTCCAATTAAAGATTCCTCTCTGCATAAGGGACCCATGGTGGAACATCTTTGAATGCCGGCAACCAGAATACTTACATGTTGCTCTGCACCATCCAGCACATGCACGGTAATTACAGGCATGTGCATGTCTTGCTTTGTATGCACATTCACCGGTCAGCCTCAAGTTTGATAATAACAGTGGAGGCTGAATTATCAATGGAATATCCTAATTTCATTCTCCGGACTCCAGTCAATGAGAAATTATTAGGTTTACAGCGGGTACAACAGTGATAAAGACGCCTCGCCCTTGCTAACTTGAGCAAGAGTTCCATTATGTCAGCCATAAGCCAAACTAATAAGAACGATGTATAGTCGAAGTTTTAGAAATTACTAAGCATGTTAAGAACATACACATTGAATCTTTTACAAGAAAAAACAACATTCCTCTCAAGGGAAATAGTTTCTTTTAGCTCTATTAACCAGATCTATGAATTAGTCATCAGCTTGCACTTCATGGTCATCATGATAAATGCTCTCAGCCATCTGCCAGACCTGGAGACTGTTATCTTCTGCTACACTTGAAATGATCCATGGCTCATTTTTGTTCCATGCGAAGTCTGATATCTTAGCCTTGTGACCTCCATGAGAAAAAAGAAGCTCAGGAGGGCCATCTTCAGCATCTAACTCAATCTCCAGCTGCTCCTCTCCAATCCTGAAATGCATCAATATTCTGGTCAGATCATGTGCATTTCCACTCCCTGGGGAGGGATCTAAGACACAGGACATAACCAAGTTCCAGAAACGATAGTTGAAAATGAAATAGAAGAGGACCGCAGGCTGCAGCAACAGTTACATTGTGTTTGGGAGGTTTGGGGGAAAGAAAAGGAAGAACAGGGAATTTGGGAGTTTTATAAGGTAAAGGAGAGTAAATAAGCTCACCTTTTATGAAAACCCTACAAAGTGCAAACCCCCCAATTTGGGATGCTAAAAAATTGACTGGTATAGGGTTTGGGGGGTTTGGGGGATTTTGGAGGGTTTGGGGGAAACCCCCGAAACCTTTCACCTCCTTATGAAAAAAACTCCCAAATATAGTTTTTAATATCTCAAACATGAACCAGAAAAAGTGAGACAGGATGCAGTCCCATTACAAAACAATTTGATCAATCCAGATCTCAAAATGTCAGTCCCAAATGGAATGGAAGACAAGGTTATGTTGCTACTAATGGATAATAGAATTATGGTTTATCAAGATATTTTTGTTCCTTGCACACTATCTAACTTCTCCAGAGATCCGTTAGCAGTAGCTAGGGAAATTATGTGGTAAACCTTTGATTTCCTACATCACAGTTACTAAAGCGGAAATAGCTGATATCCAACTGTGGTAGCATACCAAATGATAGGATAAACCTCAATCCTCTGACTGATGGAGGCAAGAGAGAGGTACTTTGGACTCTTACAATGCATATCCAAAAATGAAAAATTGAAAAAAAAAAAAAATTTTCCCCTTCTATTTTCTTGAAAATTAAATTAAGCAATATATTATCAAGTGAAAGGGGGGAGGAAAGAAGAAATCATCATTATATCACAAAAGTGAGAAGGAGAAACGATATTAAATATATTCCTGGCACTATGTCAGAAATGACATACCTGTTAAGATCCCAAACCATCAATCTCCTGTCCTCACCAGATGAAGCTAGCACAGTTTCATGATTAGGATCCCATTCCACCTGAAACACCTCCCCTCTGTAGAAAAACGATCCAGGGTGAGAAAGCACAGTTTCATTATTTGAGTATAGCTAGAGAGGCAGATACAGAAATAGTATAAATAATCTCTGTAGAAAGCTTAAGTTTGCTGCCACTTAAGCAACTTCCTAAGCTTTGAGCAAACAATAGCACTAATTACTTTAATAAAAGAGGCAAAACTTTTTTGACAAGTTGAATAGCATGGGAAATGGACATCTTGGTTGTGAAAAGTTATATCAGTGACATCCATAACAAGTTTGATATATTCACCATCAAAAGGCCAAAAAAGACAGAGAGATACCAATTGCAAATTTGAAATAAAAGTAAACCACCATTTAGAATGTACGATAACCATTGTTCATGATCACACTCCGAATGGTACAGCAAGAGCTGTGTTAATTTATTTTTTAACTGCATACTTGAAAGGGTCATTTTTAAGCATGTCATAACTTCTAAGAACGACATATACATGGATATGTCAGACATCAATTAAATTTTATAGACCTTATAAGCAGCAAGGACTGTAGATCAATTGGGTTTCTGAAACAGAGACTGATAGGACATATCAAAATCCGTAAAGTCAGAGGCTCAGTCTCATCAGTATCTTCACTTTTTTGCAGGCACATTACTGCAAATAATGTCTTCTAAAAAGAACATGAATAAGACAGAAAAAGGTCAAAAGAAGCAGACGACTATGCAAGAGATCAGATTACTGAGAAGTGAAAATCAAGGGTCTTTTTATCTTCCTTTTTTCTTTTTTTCTGGCAGGTGGGAGAGTGTTTAGCTCTAAACCGGATAAAATAGAGGAAAAGGATTCATGTAGCCGAGAGCAACTAGTTTGGGATTAAGTTTGAATTGATTTTTTGCAGTGGGCGGAGGGTTTCTCATATTAAGTCATCAAAATTTTAATTATTTAATCTGACTAAGTTCTGAAATCCATTCACATGGCAAGAGACATACACGTGACTAGTTAAAACATGCAACGGCACACCCAGCTTCCGGATATCAAACAGGCCAACAGTAGAGTCTGAAGATGCTGTGGCTAGAACCCATTCATTATAAGGATTGAAAGATATATAGTTAACCTGAGACCAGAAAGGAAACAATGTATTGTCAGAAAGAACACTATCAGAACCACAACTTTCTTACAGCAGAGAGGACAAGAGGATGATAATCACTGTATTTCAAGATCACAAATATGACACCACAAGCGCATGGGGCGAGGGGGAATACCCTGCTCAGATAACAAATCTATACATTAATAAAGGAGCAAATGTTCTCCGTACTGGAAAATCAAATGTTACTTCTCATTGTCTTATACATCATAATATAAAACTAAATTTCCTGGTTAGTGAGTTTCCAATACTCATGGAAGATAAGAACCATGTTAAAAAACATGATGTACACATGCACACCGTCATATGCCGAGCCCATCATCTTATGTTACCTTTGTGCCACACTCTCCATTATGCAAAAAGTCCGTCACTTCACTACTTGATAATGAGGACCTCCTAGATAACTAAATTCAAGAACTTAACCACTGATTGCCAGCTACTAATCACCGCCAACTAGCAGAATTAACAATTCCAGTAAAAATGTGTTCAATAAGTATCATGTGATGAAACCAGATTATCATGCCTTGCTCACTAGGCCAACAATTTTCACCTTCCAAATTCGTGCTTCTAGTTTCTGTGTTTTATTTAAGTGTTACTCTTAAAGGAAACTATTATGGATTGGGCAAGCCACTCAAATCTGTTGAACACCATATCCTTTCCTTCAATACATGATTTCAGATACCCAGTGGGAAAATGATGCATGTAAACTTACAAACATAATTTCAGACAGATTTTATTCTGCTCATGCTACTTTCAGCAATTCCTCCCGTTTAATGTATGATACTGTCATAATCCATCTCATTCACCATTTGTTTCATTGTTCTATTTTGGACACAAGTGAGCCGTGTCCTTTAGCATTTTTCTTATATTAAAACCTGCTGGACTGACTCCTATATTTTTCTCAATCATTTTGTCTTAACAGTCCAATATAAACAGATGCAAAGCATGAATGCATACATATTGGACGAATAGAATTATAAAACAAAAAAGTTTCAAAATTGCTTCACCTCTCTCTCATGAACTTTGACGCAATGTTGGGTTTGGTTTGTTCGCAAGTCCCAAATCATCAATTGGCAATCATCACCTGCTGACCCAAATATATTCTGATTCTTCAAATGCCATGACACATCTTCAACTACACTTTCATGAGCCTAAGAATATCACAAATTCCATGATCAAACATCAAAAGTCAAGGTGCATAAAGACACCTGCATTTTGTCTTAAGAGGAGAAAAGAAAAGAGTTATTTCTTATCATTACCTCATAAACATGCGTTGCATCAAGAACCTTATCTTGAGCCACAGCAGATACATCCCATAGGCATATCTTATGATCTTGCGAACCACTCAGAAGATAACCCTCCTTAAAGGGACTCCAAGACAATCCATATCCTTCCTTATCATGACCCCTCAACCTCAAATCCGGATCACATTCACATCCTTGTTGCTTTGCAGCTTGCTTGGTGCAATCAAACACAAACACCTCACAACCACTCGTCTTTGCACCAACAAGAGCTGGATTCTGCGGCATACAGCGTGCTCTATTCACTTCCCCATCAACACGTATCTTCTGTTTTACCTCTACCTGACAAAGACCAAACACTTTCAGCTACTAATTTCATTGAAAGAGAAACAACAGAACACAACTGATTGAAAACATAACAGTGTAACTTTTTTCAGCCACTAATTTGATCAAAAGCTCATCATTAGATCTCCTAACAATAATCGTGAGCATCATTTTCAGCTACTAATTTCATCAGAAACTTGCAGTCCAATATGAATGTGATAGTGAAGCTAACATTTTTCCTCAATCATTTCATGAAATCATTGAGACCCAAAGCATCTCTTAAGATAAATTCTTTTTAACACCCACGTGACATTTCTTGAAAACGCACAGAAACAGCACACTCAATACATAATTTCATCAACAACTTGACACCAATCAACTATTTATTCTAATACGGTTCCTTAATAACTTTATCAAAAACTCAACAACCACAAAGATACTTCTACAAATAATACCAAAACACAAAATTTCAGCAAGTAATTTCATCGGAAACTTAACACTCGATAACAGTTATTGAAAATGAGCATGAATCTAATACTTTTCGCTAGAAATTTCATCAACTACTTGACACCCACAAGTTATTTCTCAGTTAAGAGGGTAAGGAAATCATTACCTTATTAAAAAAGGAAATCATCACAAATCACCTAGTAATTTCACCGAAACCATGACACCCACAAGATAATTCTCTACATACATATAAAAAACAACATTTGCAGCTAGTAATTTCATCGAACAATCGGAACCCACAGAACAAA
Source organism: Bretschneidera sinensis (assembly GCA_023935145.1). Classification (NCBI taxonomy): domain Eukaryota; kingdom Viridiplantae; phylum Streptophyta; class Magnoliopsida; order Brassicales; family Akaniaceae; genus Bretschneidera; species Bretschneidera sinensis. The sequence continues at coordinate 160,945,939 of CM043698.1, forward strand.
ATTCCTAAAACAAACCAGAAAGAAAACTCAAAATCTAACAAACCTTCGGGACAATAGGGTCCTCATGTTTGCCACCGATGTTGGATTCTGCTTCCTGGGTAGGGATTACAGCTTCGGCAACCATGAGGTAATCCGCAGCGCCCCCGGAGGTATGGGTCCCGAGGACGAGCTTATGAACTGCGAATGATGGGTCCACGACGTATGGTTGCGGCGGCGATGGGACCCAGTGGACGGTGAGCGATGGCCATTCCAGCGCGTGAGAGATCACCAGATCGTAGAGGAAAGGCGTGTTCTTCTTCCACACCGCGAACTCCTCCTCCACCTGCTCCGGGGTCGGCTCCTGTCCCTCGTCTTCCATCTCTCTCTGTCTGAATTGTGGTTTCGTTTTCTTGTTCCCGCCAGAATGAGCGAGAGCGAGGGTTTATAAGACGCGGGTGATGGTATATGGTATGGGTGCCTAAATGGAAGTTACGGTGTGTTAACTGAGGGATTGTGTTTGGGCTAGAAACTGAAAAATGGGGAAAATTCTTTGTTGCCTATAGTCTAAATTTTAATTTCGTATGAAATTTTATTGATAATTTTAAAAAATTTTATTAGTAACGTCAATATAAATATAAAAAAAATAATATTATTAATAAAATCTTTTAAAATTATCAATGGAGTTTTCAACCGATCTAAAATAAACATTATTTTAAACCTGAACCAACCAAATACTTCTCTTGAGATGGAGCCCAAACGAAGCTCATAATAAAAAAAGATGAAAAGGAAGAGAAACCCAATAAATTTATATTCATAAACTCTCGCCTGATTCGCTCATTTGAAGAGTATAATTCAATTGAACTAAGTAAATAACCGTGTTATGCAGGGATTTGTTGACAATTCCATATTGAATAATTTGTATGCTTGAATTAGTTGCAGTTTTTTAATGGAAAAAAGTTGCAGTTAATTTGCTTTAACATTTTATTTTGAGGTGGCTGAACTTTATAGCAATGCTGAAAATAAATTTCTAAAATTTGTAATTGCATATATGGTGACAATGTATAAATTCAATCGATGTGAGTATAAATTCATCTCATTTTCTCAAACTAAAATATGGTGACAACGTATGAAAAAGAAAAAAGAGAAGGAGATCAAGGGATAGAGAAATTCAATCGATGGCAGAATGGTCACCTTCCAGCAATTTCTATGTCGAACCACAATTCCTCTTCGACGAAGGCACCGAGAAACCAAAACCAGAGGAGAATTGATTAAGAAACCGAAAATTTCTCAGGCAAAAATCGTCACACAATCTTGAGTTGCCTGTCTATGTTACTGCTATTGATTTGTTATTTTCAGAAGAATTTTTGGAGCTTAATAAAAGTACACTGCTGGCTGCTTTGCAAAATCTTGTGCGTGGGGAATTTATTTGGCCTTTACCTACTTTCAGCCACAAGATAGGGTTGTATGATGTTCAAAGCCATATATCAGTTGCAAAGAATGTTTTTATTTTCCCTAATACAATAGGCAACTTATCAGTGGAGCTTGTAGATGTCATGTTGTTGTCACAATTCTTGGCTTTGGTGGAAACTTACAAGGATTGTATTGCAACTGCTCTTGAAACACTCAGAACATCAACTTCATGGAGATATCATCTGGAACAGATCAAGGATTGGATCATCAACTTCATGGAGATATCATCTGGAACAGATCAAGGATTGGATGGTGTTTTGTTGAGTGGGCGAGCTTTTGGCGTGGCAAGTGAAGCCTTTTTCAACTACCTTGGATCAGAAGATGGAAACACATTTGCAGTAGCTGGAGTTTTTTTTTTCTATTTGTCTGGTCTAAAGTCTTGTAAGGCTGATGAGAAGTTCCAGCGTGAAGATAGAATAGGTGAGCTTCACAAATTCTACAAGAATTACAGAGAAAGAATGGAGAAATTTGATATCTTGAATTACTAGAAGATGTATGCAATGGGTTTTCTGCATTCAAAAGGTCCTTTTCTTTGGAACATTGTAACGAAATCATACTTTCATGGTTGTGAACCCAAACGGACTCTGGTTGTGTTCTGTTTGATGTTTGAAAATGGGATTTGCCTGGATAAGTTCTCGTTGTCTTGGATCCTGAAAGCTTGTTCTATTGTGGGTTGGCAAATGAAGTAATGCAGGTTCATGGGCTGATGAGGAAGATAGGAGTTGGCTCGGAATTGTTCTTGCAGAATTGTTTGATTGGCCTGTATTTGAAATGTGGGTGTTTAGGTGTAACGATTCATCCCGAGTTGGTCACTCTCGAGATAGTGTCATCATGTTTTGAAAATTTCAGCACGACACATATATACAACAATGAAAATAAATAACACCAAATTTTTTTTTTACATAAATCATCAACCCTCAACAGGGGAGTTATATCAATCTGATCTTTAAACATTCTATACAACGTAAAATGCATGAATATTTACAAATAAATTTTTAAATTTTCTTTTCTCGATGATGGTGACACGTACATGGCTTACAGAAAAAGATTTCGTATGACTCTCAACCCACTAGACTATATGTCTTGTCTGCTACCTGAAATCATTGTACAATGAGAGACTTCACAAGCTCAGTGAATTAAATTTACTAGACGTACTCATTTATATAAACAGTCTTTTAATATTTAAATCAATATATATCTCATACACTTGATACTAGCACTCTACTATCACTACACATGTCATAATATTCATTCTTTATCAATTTCTTCCTCTTATTTATTGGTTCACCTTAAGACAATCAATTATCTCATAATTATCCATCTACAAATAAATTCATAATAACACAACATATATCAGTATTTCAATAATGCAAACAATAATTAAAACATATTCAATGCATGAATTATTATTATGGGAACATCTTCCCACATGATGACATGTTTTTATCTTAGATCGACTGTCTTCTTGGTTCTTTTATTTTCATCTAGACCTGCTACCTTCCCGGTTTTTTTCTTTTCATTAGATCGACTGCTTTCCCGGTTCTTTCATTTTCACTATACCGGCTACCTTCCCGATTCTTTCATTTTCATTAGACCGGCTGCCTTCCCATTTCTTTTCTTTTATTTAATGCATATGCATATGAACAATGATATGACATATAAATATGAACAGTAATATAAAAACAACATGAACTCAAAATATTTAAATCTAACTACCATGTTTTTTCTCAAATTATTAAAAAAAATTCACTAAATTCTTCTCATCCCAAATCACATCAAACCATCAATTAAAGCTTGTCAAGATCCACTAAATTTCATCCTAAATCAATCCATCAAAGCTTTTCAAGATCCATTAAATTTCATCCCCTCATAATTCGTATCAAAACATCAACCATATCTCATCAAGAATTTATTTATCACCATCATTATTAAATCAACTTGTTCTTTTATTAATATTTTTTTCTCACATAATAATTCTCTATATATCCAATATTCATATCATATTTATCAACCAAATCTGCATCTATCACCAAAACATAAGCTAATACTTTAATTTAATATTATCACTAGATTTTTTATTTTTATTTAGATTACTTAAAGTAAATCCAACTCACAACGTAGCACTTAAAGCTACCAGTGAATCACCTCCTTGTCTTTCCTGTTTCTCTCAGAAATTTCTCCTTGTTACTGATTATCAACACATGATATAATATTTATAATAAAATTCTAATTTATTCTTTATAAACCACGCACTTTGAAAATTCCTACTTTGACTTTCGAAAAGTTTTATGTATACTAAAAAAAATTCAAAAATAAACATTACACTATTACCTTCTGTTTTTCTGATAGTTTCTCGTGATTATCTATGAAATTCCGCAATAAATTTCTTTAAGATTTTGCTCTTTCAACCTTTCTTTGAGCCCCCAAGTGTTTAGAAAAAAACAAAAAATTAAAAAAAAAACTATGTGATATCATAAACAATTTCACTTATGTGTATTTATACAAAAAAAAAAAAAAAAAATTTGGCCTCAGCATCCCCTTTTCCAAAAGTCTCCACGTTTTGGAGACGCGCAAGACATTTGCAAAACATTTGGCAGCAGTTGCTGCCACCTTTTTTTCTTTTTTGTTTGATTTTTTTTTTCTCTTCTTTCTTTTGCTTTCTCCCACTTTTTAGATGTTCACGTTCATTTTTATTTTAAAATTATTTTATTTAATTTAAATTTTTTAGATATAAATAATATTTTAATTTTATATTATATTTATTAAAATAATTTTTTATTATTACTTTACAAATAAAAATATTACAATAAAATCACTATCCAATTGATGGTTACACGCAGCACAAGATGCCTAATGAGGCTTTGGTGCTTTTTAGGCGGGTGTTGGCAGAGAAGGTGAGACCTAAGGAATTGATTGTGTGAGCTCTGCTATCTGCTTATGGGTGCTGGAGTCAGCTTATTTCGACAAAAAGGAGAGTAGTTCTTATTTTAATCTACCGACACTTCATATTTCTATTGCATTTCCTCAAGCAACTCTTGCATTTGTTTTTCTTATTTCTGCTCCATATTATTATCAGTTTGTTGATATAAAGTCTCCCATGATTGTAAATATGTTCATGAAAATAGAAATCTTATTTTTCTTCTCAATTTCTGTTTTTATTTTTTTAAAGAGTTCGAGATTGACTCGAATGGAACACAAAGAGAGATTAAAGTTGCAGATCCTACCATCAATCTATTAACCACAATCCATCAAAATCATAGCTCATAACAACCAAATGAGGATTAAAAATAAATAAATAAATTAAAAACGTTGAACCAATGATTATAAATTTGAGTTTGGCCAACAACCAAATGGATACAACAAATCCTTATAGAATTCCAATTAAGAAAATATGGTGCAATGTAGGAGATGATGAGAATTTGACCTAAATTATATCTTCTTAATTGAAGTTCAATTGACTTAAATTCATACAGTCTACTGACTAAAAAAAAAAATATGGTCAACTTAATCTAGGGACCCTTTTTGTATAATGTAATAATGTATAGTCTTCATAAATTATTAGAAGTTCGTTGGTTGACTAAGTAGCTCTTAGTTGCTTTGACTACGAAAGAATATTTATTCAAGATTAGATAAGTGTCATTTTGGTTGAAAATCAGCTACTACTTCCTAGAAATCACCCTATCGATTAGGTTGGGATTTGGACGGTGTTAAGAAAATCAAATGAAAAGGCCAAACCTATTGCTATGGGTTATTTGACACGATCATTTTTTTTTCCTGAATTTCTTTCTCCGAATGATTTAGATACCATCATCTCTTGAATATAATCAATTATTGAGTGTTGCTTGAAAGTTTGGAGGACTATAATGGTAGTAAACTCATAAGACCCTAAATTGGGTAGATATTGAAAAAGTATACCTTTTACAACAAAACAAGGTAATTCAAACTATTAAAGAGTTATAGTTTTTAACGGATTTTATTTTTTATGTTTATACTCGTGTTTTAACGGGTGGGTGACGAGTCAAAAACGAATATTGACAAAATTTTTCTAATTTAAGTTAGAAAATGGAGACCAAGACCTAGAGATGACAATTTTATTCAAAACCGTGGATCCCACCCCCCTCGTTTGGGGACGGGGATGGGGAAAAAAATTTATCGTTGCCTTGGCAGTGACGAGGACGAGAATATAGGTCCACTCCCCGAATTCCATGAACCTTATTAATAATATATTATATTTCTCATGTTAAATTCATTTTTTTATTAAATGAATTTAGTGAATTTTCACTTCAAATTTTCAAGATTCTAACTTAAGTGATAATTTATATCTTAATGATAATTTATTAAATTCATTTCTTATAAATACCACTTGCACTTCTTCTTTTATAGCATCTTATTTCTTAATGGTCACAAGACCAACTTAGGTAGGACTTAACAAGTAAAAGTATTAAATTTTTTTGACATACCCAACTTGTGTCTTTAAAAATCCTCTTTTTATGGGCTATTAGCTTAAAATAGTTTAAATTTTATGTAGTCTCATGACTTGGGTTTTGCTAGGGAAAATTATCCGCGGGGATCCGATTCCCTATGAAGAACCAAGATGGGGAAAAAATTTCCCCACCTTCGGATGGGAATTTTTTTTTCCCCGCGAACTTGGCGAAGACGAGGATGGGAAATCCAACCCTGCCCATTTCCCACTCCGTTGCCATTCTTACCAGGACCGGATACGAGCCGAGCCTTACGAGTAATGTATCAACGAATACAGGCTGAAAATGTTTGTTTCTTAACGAAACTTATTTTTTATGCTCGTACTCGTGTTTTAACGGACGAATGACGGATCAAAAATGGGTTTGTACTAAAAAGTCTGATCCTCTAATTAAAGTGATAAAGGGTACCACCTCTCTACAAATTAGAATGTTGTACCTAATGATATGATTTTTGCATTCCAATCTTGTGATGACTGCATTTAACATTTTTAGCTAAGTGCCATTCTTGATGCATTCATAAAGCTGTGGACCACAATTTTGAGCCACAATATGTTTCAAGATTCAATGAAAGTGCAGAAATTGGAAGAAAAAGACAATGAAATTAGCTAACTACCTCCCCACTATGTGCTAATAAAAGTTGTGGACCACTATGGCTTTATGATTCCCACAATACTTGCATATCTGAAAATTCATGACAATATAATTCTTATCTAAAGTGAAATCAAATTCTAAGAAAAGAGAGAGAAAAATCTTTTAATTATGTTTGGATGAGGGGAAAATAGAAAGGAGCAAAAGATAGAAGCATTACTAATCAAAGTCACAAATTGATGAGAACAATTACGTATGTGACGAAATCACATGACGGTACAGGCCGTGGGGTTCTCATCACTGAAAGCAGTGGTGTACCTCACTTCAGTGGAGCTGGCACGTGCGAGCTGGGACATTTGCGGGTCCATGGTGTTGCGCACGTATCCTGGTGGTGCCTTCTTGTCGTACACCCCAGGGGCGTAAGGGTGCGCCACCACATCGTATGGCACGTAGGGCCACAGCTCAGCTTTCTTGCCAGTCCGATGCGCCACACGGGCCACCACCTTGGAGGGGTCTACGTATCCAACGACTGTCACCTTGTTGGCCTTTCGCTCCACGTCCACTTGCTTCACACCTTTCATTCCCTCCACAGCTCTCTTCACCTTCCGTTCGCATCCTTCACAGTCTATCCTCACTTTGATCTCCACCGTCTGACATTGCACAAACAAGTTGGTCTTAAGCTAATCACTGGATTTACAAGTCTAAAATCACTTCAATTTTCAAGAATTTTTAGTTGCTTTATACCTTAAAGGAAAGTTACCCAGAAGGCAGATTGGCATAGTAAACAAAAAGAGTAGACAAGTACCTGCAATTGCTTGCGTTTCTTGAGCTTGGAGCTGCCATGGGAGCAATCAAAGAGATGTGGAAAAATATCCAAAACACCCATTTACCCTTTATTTCGAATTACACCTAAAAACCCAAAAGGAAGATGCTGCTGTTGTGTAGAACCAGAAGTAGAATTTTCACAGTAATAATCTTCCAATCTTTAAAGATGCAAATATATAAGAATGGCAGATACCAACAAATCGCTTTTTATTTTGTTTCGGTGAATTTTATGGCCGGTGTGGGATCTGAACTTTTGCAGTGGGTCCTACTTTAGTTTGAATGAGCGGTGGGGCCGCTTTAATTTGTGATAGGATAAAGAAGCATGGGATCAGCATCTTGGATCTTGGTTTTAAAATATGGTTTGAGCCCTACTGACGTTGGGTTGAGGTTTCGGGCACGTGTGAGGATAGGGTTTTTGAAAACTGAATTAAAAATAGTTTTTGAAACCTTTTTTTATGTTTGATAAATAATTTTTAAAAATAATTTTTTAAAACAGTTTTTAAAATTTATTTTTTGAAAATTTTAAATTGATGTTTTCTAACATAATTTTCAAAAAATAGTTCTAAAATTAGTGTTCAGTTCTCTGTTTTATTCTTTTTCTATTGTATATGAAAAATATTAAAATTTTAAAATAAAATAATATTAATTATTTTTAAATATTTAGTAAATATAAGAAATAAAATTAATATAGATTTTAAATTTAAACTCAAAACTAAAAATAATTACAAGTATATCAAAACAGTTTTCAAAATAAAATTATTTAAACAACATTTTATTATTTTCTGTTTTGGAAACAGTTTTCGAGTTACAGTTATCCAAATGTGTTTTTTTTCAGAAAACTATTTTCAGTTTTCATTTTCGAAAATTGAAAACGGAAAACTGTTATCCAAACATGCCTTTAAGGTCTGGATTGAGTTGGACCAGTTCTGGTATTAACGTTGTAGGCCCACTAAATAGTGTTTATACAAAATAGAATGAGCTCAATCGAAATTTACAAGGTTTGAACTCGATAATTAATGAGTTCATTCAAATTCAAGTTCGAGCTTAAAGTAACTCGAGCTCACGAGTTTTAAAAGGTTTTAAAAAGCTTAATTAATCTAAACAAACTTGTAATAAATTTTTTATATAATTTTAATAAATAAAAAATAAATATGAATTAATACAGTAATATATATATATATAATGCTATAGATCACTACCATGTGCTATAGATCTATGTCTAATTTTAATAATGCCAAAATTATTATTAAAATTAGACATAGTTCTATAGCATATAAAATTGTAGTTAAAAATATAGAATAAAACCTTCAATGTAGTAAAATTCTTTATTTTTTGTGGTTTATTATTTTAATTACACCGATTATAATCAAAATGATTTTTGCAAAAGAAAATATGTGATCGTTTAAAAAGTTAATAGTTATTTGTTATTAATTTTTATTTAATTGAAACTTTGATAATCAGAATCGAAATCAAAATATCAGACAAGTTTGCTCAAAAAAATGAGTTTAAACAAATTCTTAAAAAGTTCAAAATCTGGCCATGACATCAAAATGATTTTTGCAAAGGAAAAACACTAAGAAATTTTTTAACATATATACCAAATTCAAGAGATCTCAACGAAATTGAGTACACTCAAAGAGCCATGAATAACACTATTTAATACACTATTGTGAAGTCAATGTTTGAATTAGTAATTGCTTGGAACACACATTATTAATAGTACTTTGGTATAACCGTTCAGATCTTAATTACACCATAGCACACCCTAAGATATAGACATTCAATGTTAGATGCTAGCATTACTACATTTACAATACACAATATCTAATTTATTAAATAGCTCTGAATCCCCAGTCAAAAGTTTGTGTATTTTGAAATCTAGCAACCACCTTATAGTCAAAACTTTTGATATTTGGAAGTCTACCAACTATCCCTTTCGTTCCTTTTATAATACTATATGTTTTCATTTTTTTGAAATATCCCAAAAATAATTATCTACAATAGAGTCAAAAACTAAATATCATAAATATTTCAATAATATATGCATTAATTTTATTCAAACCGTTAATTCAAATGGGTAAAAAATGACGACTATTATTATTTTGAATATAATTAATACATTTTATTTACATTTAAAAAAAACAAAACTTACAAAATCATCAAAAATCAAACAATTCCGGTGGAGATTTTGTGAATCACTTAATTGAAATATACAAAAAGTCATGTAAGACACTATGATGGAGCCCACAAAACCATCATCCAATAAAACGTCTACACATGGAGTTTGACATCACCAATAGGATGCTGACGCGTGTCAAGCCTCTGTAGCATGACAAGGGACACGTGGAACGGGCAGATCACACAATCGCCACGTCAAAGCACGATTAGCGGGCCTAACCCCCTCTGAAACATGCGACTCCCTGAGCACTCAATTGAGACCTAACCCCAGAAGCCCGGGATCACAGGGGTAAGGCCATCCCTCCCCCACGTGGGCAACCTCCACTCGGAACATTATAAATAGCCTAAGGTATGAACGTTCAAGACACGACTTCTTTACTCTAAAAAATACAAGGTAAGATCAGCGTTAATCTACTTTAAAATTAAGTCTCGGCCTTTCTTAAGCCCTCATCCTAACTAGAGCGTCGGAGCGCCCTTGGAGGTCTCCCCCTTTCCTCCTTCTGAGGGTCCCCTAGTTCACCCCTGTTCACTTGTACAGAACCCTAAAAGTCAACCCCAGATCCTTGGTAGTCAACGCTGGGTCAGCAACGTTCTTGCGGCATCAACAGATTGGCACCGTCCGTGGGAAACCACAATCTCTCGCTAGACAGTAAAAGCAAAGAAATCTAAAAGAACTTACCTATTGCGATGCCGCTCAGAAACACCACCAAAAGGACAACCAAAGGAGCCCCAACGGCGTGCTCTACCCCCATCCGAAGCAATGCCCAGAGTCAGCAATCCAGGCCCGGATTCCCCGTGATCCCCAAACGAGCAACTCCGAGGTCGAGCAGACAGTCTCCCGTCAGAGAGCAGCGTCCTCATCACTCCGGAACCGACTCCCTCGACTCCAAAAGAGCAACTGCACATGCTCATACCGCCCCAATAACTCAAGCTCAATTCCAAGAGCTCTCCCGAATGATAGCTGACTTGGCGACCCAAGTCCGAGGTGGGGGCCGACAACCCTCCCCTCTTCCTCACCAAACTCAAGGACAAGCAGAATCCTCTAGTGGCGAAGACTCGCACTACAGTCACTTGGCCGTCGAGCCTTCACTGTCCTACGGTCGGTCTAAAGAAGGTTCCTTCTCCAGAAGCAACCCGAACCTAAATAGACGGATTGAAGAAATGGAAGAAAAAATCGATAGGGCTCTCAAGCATAGAGGCCACAGTATCCTAGATGAACTTACTGTCTAAGACCCCCCCGTTCATGGAAGATGTCCTTAACACCCCGCTCCCTCACAACTTCAAAATGTCATAGATCAAAATGTATGACGGTTCGGCAGACCCACTGGACCATCTATAGCATTACAAGACGACCATGATGTTGTATCGGCATTCCAACCCAATCATGTGTCGCACCTTCCCCTTAACCCTTAAGAAACCTGCTAATACGTGGTATTTGCGTTTGAAGCCAGGAAGCATAGGCAACTTTAGAGAACTCAGATATGCCTTCGCTAGACCTCTGAAAGCCTGTTCAACATTATCCAACAACGGGGAGAGAGGCTTCGAGCCTACATATCTAGGTTCAATACAGCTACGTGGGAGATCCCATACCTCAACTCGAACGTCCAAATGTTAGCATTTAAGAACAGGCTGAGATTCGGGATCTTCAGCTCCAAGCTCACCAGGCACCCGCCTAAGGACATGAACGAGGTTCTAGCTTGGGCCGAGAAATATATGTTGGTGGAAGACGATCAAGCCTTTAGGAGAGAAAGAGAAGGAAAAACAGAGAATAAGAGGAAAGACCTCGACTCTCAGAGAGGCGCGGTAAAAAGGCCTCACCAAAAAAACAGGTACATGCCACATCCCCGGCTAGATAACTTCACCCCTCTCAATGCATCCAGGATAAATGTCTTAATGCAACTTCAAGACAGGTCAGTCCTCTAGTGGCCGCCCAATACCCCGCACCTAGGCGGGGACCAAAGAAAGTGGTGCCAGTTCCACAAGAACCACAGGCACGACACCGAAGAGTGCCATAGCCTGAAGATGCAAATCGAAGCCCTCATCAACTGGGGGCACCTAAAAGAGTTCATTGGGCCTCGGCAAAGACAAGCACTCATCCAGCCAAAGGGGGACTCTGGACGCCTCCGTCCTCCGCAGCAAGAATGACAGGACCTTCAGAGAGACCCTAGGCCAGGACAGGAAGGGTCAGATCAGAGGAGCCAAGAGGTGGCGACCACCACCAAGATTATCAAAACAAACTACGAAGGTACAGCAGTCAGAGGCAGCTCGGGACAGAATAGTAAAGAGTATGCTAGAGCAGTGACCTCTATCAGCGGTCCTCATAAGCGAAGGAAGTCAAGTCTGGTAATCTCCTCCACGGACGGTGACTTGGAAGGAGTGCAGACCCCACATGACGACACGGTCGTAGTCTCTCTCCTAGTGGCAAACCATGAAGTAAGACGTATCCTGGTCGACAATGAAAGCTAAGCGGACATTTTGTTCTATGATGCTTTCCAGCACATGGAGCTAAAAGACGAGCGCTTAGAGCCGACCCCGGTCCCTCTTTACGGTTTCGGTAGAGGCCTTGTGTTCGCAGAAAGAAGTATAGTCATCCCCGATACCACGGGAACAGCGCTGCGAACAACCACCGTTCAAACCACCTTATTGATAGTCAAGCAACCATCCTCTTACAACATGATCATCGGTCGGCCCACCCTCAATAAGCTAAAATTAGTTGTCTCCACTTATCATTTAAAAGTCAAGTTCCCCACCAACGAAGGAGTAAGAGTGGTCAGAGGAGATCAGTAAGCCTCCTGATCCTGCTACTTGAGCGCCATAAAAGAAAGAAAGAAGACCGAAGCCTTACCTCTCGAGGTCGAAGACTTCCGAGATGAGGTAAATACTCCAAGGGGACGATCCGTGAAGGATCTGACTTCAGTCTCCCTCAGATAGGACCCTTCTTCGACTGTTCAGATTGGATTCAATCTCTTAGAAAACCATCGAGAAGCGCTCCTATCCCTCCTCGAGAAGAACCAGGACTTATTCACCTGGTCCGCATCAGACATGCCCGGAATCGACCCTGAGACTATCGAGCACCATCTGAACATGGACCCAAAACACAAGCCCGTCATTCAGAAGAAGAGGACTTTCGCCCCAGAAAGGCAAGTCGCCATCAAGACCGAGGTGAGCAAGTTGCTCGAAGCCAGCTTCATCCGAGAAGTTAAGTACCCCGAATGGGTGTCCAACATGGTGCTGGTCTGAAAAGCTAGGGTCAAGTGGCAAATCTGCATCGACTTCACCAATCTGAACAAGGCTTGTCCTAAGGACAGTTTTCCCCTGCCTAGAATCGACCAATTGATAGATGCCACCTCGGGACATGAACTCCTCTCCTTTATGGATGCATACTCCGGTTATAACCAGATCTTTATGCATGAACCCGACCAAGATAATACCGTCTTCGGGCTCAAAAACGTTCTTCAGGACTATACTACTATAAAGTCATGCTCTTCGGGCTCAAAAACGTTGGCGTAACCTACAAAGATTAGTAGACAAAATTTTCAAGGAACAGATCAGGTGAAACATGAAAGTCTATATGGACAACATGTTAGGCAAAAGCGCCAAGGCACGAGACCACCGCTCCAACTTGGAATAAGCATTTGTGGTGCTACACAACCACAAGATGAGGTTAAACCCAGCGAAGTCTGTATTCGGATTGATAGGGGGGAAATTCTTGGGATTTATGGTTACTCAGAGAGTGATAGAAGCTATTTCGGAAAAGATAAAAGCCATACTTGATATGGCCCCTAGTAAGACCGTGAAAAAAGTACAGCGGCTCACCAGATGAATAGCTGCTCTGAGTTGTTTCATGTCCAAGTCCACGGAAATATACCTCTCTTTCTTTAAAGCCATCAGAAAAGTCAAAGATTTTGCTTGGACAGAGGATTGTTAAGAAACATTTGAGGAGCTGAAGAAGTACCTGAGCTTGCCCCGGCTCTTAACCAAGCCGCTCCCAAATGAAGAATTGTTCCTATATCTATTGGATGGACAGAATATCGTGGCTTTCGTCTTAATCCAAGAAAAAGATGGTATCTAAAAGCCTATCTACTACGTCAGAAGGCCCTCCATGAAGCAGAAGTGAGGTACCCTCCTATAGAAAAAGTTGCTTACGCCCTTATAGTGGCCGCAAAGAAACTTCGACCATATTTCCAAGCCCACACTATCATCCTCCTGATTGACCGGCTCTTAAGACAAGTCTTGCATAACCCGGATGTTTCCAGAAGAATGGTCAAGTGGTCAGTGGAACTCAGGGAATTCGATATCCGATACCACCCTAGCAAGGCAATCAAGGGCCAAGCCCTAGCAGACTTAATCGTTGAAACAACTCTCCCCATAAATCCAAACGAAGGAACCGAATCAGCGTCTGACAAGCCGCCTCTAAGATGGACCCTTAATGTGGATGGATCCTCGAACATCATAGGAAATGGAGCACGGCTAATTCTCTGTAGCCTAGACGGCTTCGTAGTTGAGTACACTTGAGATTTAAGTTCAAAACTTCCAACAATGAGGCAGAATACGAAGCCCCACTTGAAATTAGCAAAAGTATTGACCATCGAAGTTCTAAACGTGTATAGTGATTCACAGCTGGTGGTAAGTCAAGTGATGGGGGAATTTGAGGCTCGATGAGAAAAGATCGCCCGGTACCTCGAAAAGGCAAAAAAGTTCGCCGCTAAATTCAATACATTCCAAATAACTCAGGTCTCACGAGCAGAGAACTCCAAGGTAAATGCCTTGGCCCCGTTGGCCTTGTCCCGGCACCTCGAGCCAACTCAAGCCGTGTACTTAGAGACCCTCTCCATTCTAAGCATAGATGAAACTCCGGTCTTGCCAGTAGTAGAGGAAAAGACATGGATGGACTCGATCCTCCGGTACTTGAAAAGTGAGGAAGCCCCCTAGCAGAAGAACGAAGCAAGGAAGCTAATCTCTCGCGCCTCTTGGTACATAGTCATGGATGGACAGCTATATAAAAGGGCTCTAACCACACCCTACTTAAGGTCCCTCAACTCGATCGAAACTGACTACGCTCTCCGAGAAGTCCACGAGGGGATATGTCGAAATCATTTAGAGGCTCGAGCCCTAGCCTTCAAAGTTCTCCAGCAAGGCTATTACTGGCCCACAATAAAGAAAGATGAGACAGATTTGGTCAGAAAATGTAACAACTGTCAACGGTACTCTCCTATGCCACACCAACCAGCCAACCCCCTCACCTCGATTACCGGTCCACGCCCCTTCACCATGTGGGGAATGGACATACTTGGCCCATTCACCATGACCTCCGGTCAAAGAAAGTATCTCACCGTGGCTATCAATTACTTCACCAAGTGGGTCAAAGCAGAACCACTAGCCAGCGTCACTGACCATCAGACTCGAAACTTCGTTTGAAAATCGATCGTATGTCGGTTCGATATTTCTCGAGTGTTGGTCACCGACAACGGCAAACAATTCGATAGCTCTCGGTTCAAAAAGTTCTGTGAAGATATCCGCATCAAGCATCGATTCTCGTCTGTTGGGTATCCATAGGCTAATGGCCAAGCCGAAGTTACCAACAGAATGATTCTCCAGGGCATCAAGAAAAGACTCGACGAAGCGGATAAACGATGGGCCGATCAACTCTCCAACGTCATTTGGGCATATTGAACGATCACTCGTACTCCAACGAGGGAGATCCAATTTTTCATGACATATGATTCGGAAGCTGTCATTCCCCTTGAAGTCGAAATACCGTCGATGCGCGTGCAACATTTTAAACAAAGTAACAATGAAAAAGGCCAACGAATGAACGCCGACTTAGTTGATGAAGCCCGAGACAAGGCCTAGATCCACTTAGCTGCATATCAGCAGAGAATTACTCGGTACTGTAATTCACGAGTTCAAAACAGGAACTTCAAACTGCATGACCTCATTCTCCGAAAAAGTGAAGTATCATATCTTTAGGAAATGGGAAAACTCGTTCCGAACTGGGAAATCCCATACAGGATTCGAAAAGTATGCTGACTCGGCATCTTTGAACTTGAAAAGCTAGATGGCAGGCCTATCCCGCACACTTGGCACGAGGAGAACCTCCGCAAGTTATATCAGTAATGTGAAATATAAAAGCGAGAAATAAAGAAATGAAAACTTGAGTTCGCAAAAGATCGATATTTCATTCATAAAGTTTCAAATTACAAAAAAAGGGCGTTATCAGCCCTTATAAACATAAGAAAAAAAAACAACTAAAAAAAAACTACCCTATTCTTCCCGCTTGGCATCTCCCTCGAGGGCCTCATGAGGTTAGGATCCAGCCGTGTCCTCTACGTCACCACTAGCAGCAACCGAGCCCTCATCTCCAGAGGATTCCAGCTCATGGCTAGAAAAGTCAATCTTGGGGAATAGAGACTCAGCCATCCTCTTGGCTTCATAGAAGCCCTCAATGAACTGACCGCCGACCTTCTCCAACAAGGCCTCATTCTCCTCCGTCACCTTGCACAAGACCTCCGTCGCTTCCTAGCACTCAGACTCACGAGGATACCGGTCTGAAACAAGCATAAAAGATGTCATAAAAAACAGTTAGGAAATTAGAAATTGAGAAACTAAAGGGAAGGGGGAAAGATCGTACCTGGGAGGTTATGGCTTCCACGACTGAGCACAGCCCCTTGAAGGGCCTCCAGGTGAGCTCCACCAAATCACGGGGAGGGATCACCATGATAAAGTGTTCTAGGGCTACCCTCGGATGGGCAAACATCGAGTCATCAACCCTCAATGCCCACTGGGACGTGCAGGGAACAGCTACGCAGGACCCCTCCCTAGATGAAGAAGGGCCCTGAGAAGGAGTAGGATCTGCTGTAACAACCAATTGCTCTGGGGTAGGAGGCCTCGGACGGCTCTCCACTGCTATGGGGATCGTGCTTGAGGCCCGGGCCTTCTTCTTCTGCTGCTGCTGCTCCGGGGCTGAACCTTTCTCCTCGGAGGCTTGCCTCCTTTCCTTGGCCATCTTCTTGGCCCTCTCCCTAGCCTGCACAGCCATCTCCATCTCTACACAAAAGAAGAACATTAGTAACTTAAAGGTGATGAAGTAGCAAGTAAAACTAACTAAGTATTTAAGATTACCGTGCTCTAGGCCCGTTAGAAAGCTAGGAGGGCAGAAGCCGTGCCTATGAAGCTCCCTGTTGTCACAAAGAACCTTAGTATCCAAAGGCGCGGCCAGCATCTCCTTCAATATCTCCTGTTTTCGGTGCAGAAGGTGCTGCTTCTTACATTTTCCAGCACGATATGTTCTCGGTGCAGAGAGGGACTTTGAAGCTCTCAGCACTCATGATGACAAAGAACAACCTCTTCTATTTCTTTATGGAGGATGATTTCTTCTTCAGCACTCTCTTTTTAACCCTCGAGCTGACCACTACCCACCCAGATTGCTCGTGCTTAGCTATCTGGAAGTGCGCTTTGAAGATGTTAAGGTTCATAACGTCGCCCACCTCCTGGCACACGGCTACAAAAGCCATGATTAGCCGCACCGAATTAGGCGCCAGTTGGCTCAGTGCTAGGCCGAAGTACCTAAGCACCAAGCAAAAGAATGGGTGGAGAGAGAACCTAAGCCCGACCTTCATATGCTGCTCGTAAACATACAACTCATAAGGTACACGGCTCAGAAAGGCATCATAAGCCCTTTCCCCACCCTCTAGCGACCGAAGGGCATATTCCATAGGGATTCTATACGTCATCCTTATCTTCTGGAGTTTCTTCTCTCCAATTGCACTCGGCACGGAATTAGCTTCAAATGACCACTTCTCCCGCTCCAACCCCAAGGTATCATCTCTGATATTTATCAGTGTACAATCAACCTCATTCTCTTCTTCAGAAGTTCCCTCTCCCTCATCATTTTCCTCAGGAACGAAGGGCACCAGGGCAAGGGTACCCTCTTGAGGGATGGTATCCAAAGAGGATGAGGAGACATTCATGGCCTCCTCCAGCTCCCGTGACAAATTCCTACTATCCTCGCAACCACTACTTACCCTATGCTCAAACATGGTGTGGAAGGATAAAGAGACTCACCGAAGGTATGAACAAAGGTTGTTTATGAATACGAATTTGGTTCCTCCAAGACACCACTCCGACGGCTCAACTCCTAAGTAGCTTGAACCCTTAAATCAAATCTCCCGAGCTGCTGATCAAGAACTACGAACTCTTACTCTCAGTGTTCTTGAGATTTCTTTCTCTCTAAAAGCTCTAAAAATACAAGTGTGAAGAAGAAGGGAAGAAATCATTCCTATATAAGGATTGCAGCAACAAGACGAGGAACATTAATTTACCCTAGCTGAAAAGAAATGACCCTTGATGTCACCAAGGCGCCGTTTGCTCTCCCCAAAGCACCAGCTGTCATAAAGATGCGATCCTCCCCATGCCCTAGGCATCGCCATAGAAAAAGCAACCGCCTTGATATTTAATACGCCAAGATAAGGCCCAAGGGGCCCAAGAAGATAAGGCTTTCTCAAAGGACCGAGCATGTAAGCTGCTTGACACATGCTCGACTAAAAATCTCTAAAGATCGAGCATGTGATCTGCTTGTCACATGCTCGGCCTAAAAATCTCCAAGTCCGAGCGTATGCATTGATTGTCACACGCTCAGCCAAATTTTTCAAAGACTGAGCATGTGAGCTGCTTGTCACATACTCAGCCTAAAAGTCTCCAAGTCCGAGCGTATACATTGCTTGTCACACGCTCAGCCAAAAATTTCCAAAGACCGAACATGTGAGCTGCTTATCACATGCTCGGCCTAAAAGTTTCCAAGTTCGAGCGTATACACTGCTTGTCACACGCTAGGTAAAAAATCTCCAAAGGCCGAGCATGTGAGTTGCTTGTCACATGCTCAGCCTAAAAGTCTCCAAGTTCGAGTGTATGCACTGCTTTTCATACACTCTGCCAAAAATCTCCAAAGACCGAGCATGTGAGCTACTTGCCACATGCTCGACCTAAAAGTCTCCAAGTCCGAGCGTATGCACTGCTTGTCACACACTCGGCCAAAAATCTCCAAAGACCGAGCATGTGAGCTGCTTGTCATATGCTCAGCCTAAAAGTCTCCAAGTCTGAGCGTATGCACTGCTCATCATATGCTTGGCCAAAAATCTCCAAAAACCGAGCATGTGAGCTGCTTGTCACATGCTCGACCTAAAAGTCTCCAAATCCGAGCGTATGCACTGCTCGTCACACACTCGACCAAAAATCTCCAAAGACCAAGCATGTGAGCTGCTTGTCACATGCTTGGCTTAAAAGTCTACAAGTTCGAGTGTATGCACTGCTTGTCACACATTCGGTCAAAAATCTCCAAAGACCGAGCATGTGAGCTGCTTGTCACATGCTCGGCCTAAAAGTCTCCAAGTCCGAGCGTATGCACTGCTCGTCACACGCTCGACCAAAGATCTCCAAAGACCTAGCGTATAAACTACTCCCCACACACTTGGCCCAAAACCTCCAAAATCGAGCTTGTGAGTTGCTCTTCACATGATCGGCCCAAAATCTTAAAAACCGAGCATGTAAGTTGCTCTTCGCACGCTTTGGCCAGAATTTTCCAAACCAAGCATGTAAGTTGTTCCTCACATGCTCAGCCCAGAATGTCTGATACCATGCGCAAAAACCAGACTCGCCCCAAAGTCCGAGAACGAGAATCATCCGTTTCCTAATATCTCTAAGTACAAACGCTCGGCCACAGCACAAACATCACACCTTACTTTCTTGAGGCACACAAGTACCTGAGGAAGTGGGGGGTCTGTGATGGAGCCCACAAAACCCTCGTCCAATAAAATGTTTACACATGGAGTCTAGCATCACCAATAGGACACTGACAAGAGACACGTGGAACGGGTAGATCACACAATCACCACGTCAAAGCGCAATTAGCGGGCCAATCCCCTCTGAAACACGCGACTCCCTGAGCACGCAATTGAGACCTAACCCCAGAATCTTGGGATCACAGGGGTAAAGCCATCCCTCCCCCACGTGGGCAACCTCTACTCGGAACACTATAAATAGCCTAAGGTATGAACGTTCAAGACATAACTTCCTTACTCTAAAAAACACAAGGTAAGATTAGCGTTAATCTAGTTTAAAATTAAGTCTCGACCTCTCTTAAGCCCTCGTCCTAACTAAAGTGTCAGAACGCCTTCGGAGGTCTCCCCCTTTCCTCCTTCCGAGGGTCCCCTAGTTCACCCCTGTTCACTTATGCAGACCCCTAAAAGTCAACCTCGGATCCTTGGTAGTCAACGTCGGGTCAGCAACGTTCTCGCGGCATCAACACACTAAATATACAATTTTTTATCCTATTTTTAATCGAAATTATTTGATTTAAATGATTTTAAAATTTTCATGTATTATATTAAAATAATTAAAATTTTAAAAAATAAAATAATCATACCCCTAAAAGGAATAAATTTATAATTTAATCTCAAAACATCGAACCTCACTAATTTAATGCCAAGTAAGAGCGGCACCACATATATCAAGGTGTTCATCCCCCAAAGTTTTAAATTTTTTAACTTTTAGATTAAAAAATTATATATTTTCATGTTTGCCCCCCTAAAAGTTGTCGTATATTAATAATAACTCTGCGTTAAATCTCAATTTTTATTTCGACTTTCAAATATCAAATTTCAGCTCTGCCCTGATGCTAAATAGCGAAAAAAAGGGAGACCAATCTCTTATTACACTTGACCATGGAAAGAATAATTAGAAATCAGAAAAATAATGTGTGAGTGAGCAGTTATGGGTGTTGGGACTCAATTTCTTGGAAAGAAGAACAAGTCATAATCTAGAAATTAAAGAAGAAAAAAAAAACAAGATTTAGCTATTTTTTTCTGGATTTAAAAAAAGCTAAATAGGAAAGGCATGGTTCAATGTTTGTTAGTATAAGGCCATCCGCCACCAAAAATTCTTAATTAATTCGGGTTTAAACTCAATAATTTAGATCAAATGAAAATTTTATTTGTAATTTTGAAGAGTTTTATCGATAACGTCAACATAAATATGAAATCCAAAAATTAATATTACTAATAAAATTTATAAAATTATCAATAAAATTTTAAATTTATCTAAACTATTAGATCGATTTAAATCCGAACCAAAATTCGTACACGGTATTGATAATAGTGATAACAACATTATGAATTTTAGTCAAAGTTGCAGGAGAAGCACTCAAACCAATTTATTGATTTCTTATGTTGAAGCATTGAAAAATGGCATCTCCACTCCCCAAAGAAAGAAATTAGTAGTAAATGAAAAAGCATGGGAGGACGAAGACTTCCCCCTTCACGAGTTGCGTGTGTCGGTCTAAAATGTATAGAATATGAAATCACCATACATATTGCATGGGTCACATTAACCAATTCTTCTTGTTTTATCATACATGGAGGAGAGGATGTGAAGTTTTTTACAATGAGCTCAGCAAAGGAAAACCCTAGCTTTGAAACGGCGAACCCTAGCTCTGGAACGACCAACCCCAATGTCGAAGCTTTAATGGAGGAGGTAGATCTTCTCCATAAAAGCGTTGCTAAACCTAACTCTCCTCCTTGCCGTGATAAACTCGAGGGTCCCTCTGGCCTCAGGAACCAAGAGATTTTTGAAGCTCTTGCGCACAGCTTACTTGATGATTCAAACGAGGAAGATTTTCTTCTTACAAATTGCAACTCCTCCATCCTTTGCCCAAACGACCTGCCTTGGAACATTGTTTTCCCTTCTATATGTTGGAGCTTGTGATTAGCTCGCAACAAATCTTGTTTTGAACACCTTCCATAATACTACCCTTTTTGCAATATCAAGAGTTTGGGAGCTGTTTGCGTTATGTGGTAAGCTTAAAACTTTAAAGAATTGTTACTCTAATGTGATTTGGTCCCCTATCCTCTCCAAGTTTACAAAATCAACAATGATGGCATCGCAAAAAACAACCCTGGCATCGCTGAGGCACGAGTTCTGGTTAGAGACCCCCACGGGAAATAGCTGAGAAGTTTCAACAAAAATTTAGGGTCCTTATCTTAGTTTGTGCGCTTAACTTTGGGCACTACAATTGGGCATAGAAATGGCCAAGGATATTGGTCTACAAAATATTATTATTGAATGCATCCTTTACTACCCAAAAAAATACATGAAAGGGAGTAGAAAGAAGTAAAAACAATTGAGAACCCAGTTTACCACCTTCTTTTTTTAATTTATTGTCCTCAAGAGAGAAGCAACATGACCCAAAAACCTAAAAAAATTAAAATTGTACTATAGGTTTTGATTTCCTTAATCTTTTTCTTTTTAAATTTATCATGTGTTCTTTCCTAGAATTCGTTAAGCTTTGCTTTGGCAATTGGCATCTAAAAACCCATTTGTGCTTCTTTACAATAGCAAAGAAGCAGAATGCATGGCGCAACTTTAGCTGCCACACTTACAGTTCACAAGCAAAATACTACTTATATATTTTCATGAACTATAAGAGAATCTTCAATAGAATCAGTAGATTCAATACTAGAGGTACACTCCCCCACCCTTTTTTTGGGTCCATGTGGATGTTAATTTTAATTCCAGCTTTTATGGTATATTATATTGTACTATTTTTTTAATTGTTCATATTATTTCGTCGGTGGGTCATAATGTTTTATTTTTATATTTTAATGGTAAAAATATATATTTAGTGATAAAATAACTTCAATTCGATAACAAAATAACACATCTGATGATTTTTTTTTTATATATTGTTTTACTATCGAATGTGAACTTTTTTACCATTAAATCTAATGTTTTATCATATAATGTATTCAATGAGGCATGATATCTTATTTTTAAAGGAACTGTCGTAGAATTTACCTATTTCTAATAAAACAATAAATTCATTGAACATATTAATGGAAAAAATTAAGATAATGGGCAGATGCCAATGAAGCTCTAGTGGTCTAAAGATAAAGATTGAGGTATTGGGATCACAAAATTCTTAGTTCAGTTATCATTTGTGTTGGGTCAGATGTTGGCTGTACTTATCCCTTGACAGAAGTCCAAGTTGAGATCAAATCATAGTCGAAACGTAACATTTGTATTGTTGTGCTGTTTAAATGATTTGAGTTACACTTTTGCTCTCAATTATACCTTTTGAGGTAATAATAAGTGTTCGATCTTGATAATTGATATTAAAACTAAAATTATGAGTTCAAATCTTAACAATACAATTATTAAAATAAAGATTATTGGATCAAATGTTGACAGAAATTGCTGACTTTAGGCTATACTTACAGTAAGTACTACCGTTGTTATTATTATAAGCCCAACAACATCAACGTATGACAGTAAGTCTTCCACTAACGTAAGATATTGCTTACCAAACGATATGCATGATATTATAATTTGATAATATATTGCCACCTCTTACACACATATGTTTCCATGTGTAACAATGTGCTAGATATATTTGGATCATTTGATTTTTATTATATATTAAAAGTTAAATATCTGAACAACCAAATATGGCTGCTGGACAGAGTCGACAGACAGACAAATGAAGCAACAAACGAAAAACTAAGTTGTTGGGAACATAAGACCATGCCTTTGGCACCTAAATTAACTCAGTCTGATCATCAGTCAAGATTTATATAACGTGGACAAAGTCACTGACCCTTTGGCCCCATTTGCCCATGATCCAGGGCCATTCATGTCACATATCATGGCATAAAAAGGGTCACCTAATCACTTTTATAGTTGATATTTTTTCTCTTTCTGTTTTCTTTTTAACAATGAAATTATGTACTGTGACTTTCTTTCTTTTCTTTTTTCCAAAAGAAGAAGGATATCTTGCTAGGAAAGATCTCGGGATTTAAGGATGTTTTAAGACTGTAGCATATGTTAGTTCATTGTCGGTAGATGAATGGGTTTTCAAAGAATTAGGTTGAGAAATTAATGTAAGTGCCATTTGCCCATGATCCAGGGCCATTCATGTCACACATCATGGCATAAAAAGGGTCACCTAATCACTTTTATAGTTGATATTTTTTCTCTTACGTTTTTTCTTTTCTTTTTTACAAAAGAAGAAGGATATCTTGCTAGGAAAGATCTCGAGATTTAAGGATGTTTTAAGACTGTAGCATATGTTAGTTCATTGTCGGTAGATGAATGGGTTTTTAAAGAATTAGGTTGAGAAATTAATGTAAGTGTTTGGGAGAAACTTATAGGAAAATAATTAATTAAAAGTCCTAAACTTTGATGAGGTGAATAAAAAGGCTCATGATATAATGGGTACTGGTATTTTTCAAAATTCTCCTTCACGTTCCCAAATGATTTTTACCTCACCATTAAAGTCATTCTTTACTTCCCTTTTTCACCAAAAGATAGACATTATTGCCTAGGCATCTAGTGGAAAATTTCAAACCAATCTTATTTACCGCCTGCTTGATGAGGAGGACAACTCGCCTTTCCCTTTTTTCTCCTTTTGGAAAGCAAAAGCCTTCCTTAAAATTCAGATTTTCCTTTGGCTTGCTGCCCAGTAGCAAATTCCTTCTAGAGTTCACATGCATCACCTTAACATTATACCATCAAATATTTGAAAACAATGTTCCCTTGCACCTGAGACTCCCTTACATCTCCTTCGCGATTACTCTAGAGCCAGGTCTGCTTGGCACATTGTTGATTTCCTTCCAAAAAAATTTTACTCATTTACAAATTCTCTTCTTGAAAATTGCAACTCCTCCATCCTTTGCCCAAACGACCTGCCTTGGAACATTGTTTTCCCTTTGGATGGTAAGGGAGTAGCTGATTAGAGGTTTCAGCAAAAATTTAGGGTCCTGTACCAATTTGTGTGATGAACTTTGGGGACTACAACTGAGCATGAAAATGGCTAAGGATATGAGTCTGTAAAATATTATTTTTGAGCTTGATTGTAAAGATGCAATGGACATGTTTAATATTGGTTTGCTTGACAATCATCCACTTAGTCATTTATTGAAAAATGCAGAGCATTGAACAATGAGTTCAGTAGCTGTGAGGTGGTTCATGTTTTAAGAGAAGGGAACCAATGTGTGAAAGCTTTAGCTCAGGAATGTTGAATTTCTTCTTCTTCTTCTGTTTTTTACAACCCCCTCTCTGTGCTGTAATAGCCTACATGGCAGATGTTATGAGAACTTCGTTCCACAAACTTTTTAAGTCAGTTTGAATGCATCTTTTACTAACAAAAAAAAATACATGGAGGAGAGGAGGAAGAATAAAAAACAATTGAGAACTCATTTTATCTTTCTTTTTTAAAAAAAAAATTATTGTCCTCAAGAGAGAAGCAAAATGGCCCAAAACCCTAAAAAAAAATTAAAATTGAACTATAGGTTTTGATGAGAACCCATTTTATCTTTCTTTTTTTTTAAAAAAAAATTATTGTCCTCAAGAGAGAAGCAAAATGGCCCAAAACCCTAAAAAATATTAAAATTGAACTATAGGTTTTGATTTCCTTAAGCCTTTTCTTTTTATAAAATTTTTCTTTTAACTTTATCAAGTTTTCTTTCCTAGAATTCACTAGGCTTTGCTTTGGCAATTGGCATCTAAACACCCATTTGTGCCCCTTCACAATAGCAAAGAAGCAGAATGCATGGCGCAACTTTAGCTGCCACACTTACAATTCACAAGCAAAATAGTACTCATATATTGTCATGAACTATAAGGGAATCTTCATTAAAATTAGTAGATTCAATACTAGGGTACACTCCCCCACCATTTTTTTGGTCCATGTGGATGTTAATTTTAATTGCAGCTTTTATGGCATATATATTATATTGTATTATTTCTTTAATTTTTCATATTATTTCTTCTGTGGGTGATTTACTTAACTAAGGAGCATCACTGTCTTACTTCTATATTGTTTTTGGTAAAATAATATATTTAATAATAAAAAAATTCATATTCGATAATAAAACTAATACATCTATATATATATATATTGTTATACCATTAAATGTGAATTTATCTACCATCAAATTTAATGTTTTATCATATAATGTATTCAATGAGACATGATGTCTTATTTTTAAGAAGTTATCTTAGAACCCACCTATTTTTAATCAAACATTAAATTCATTGAATGTACTAATGGAAGAGATTGAGATAATGACCCAAGCCAATGAAGCTCTAGTGGTAAAAAGATAAAGGTTGAGTTATTGGGATAACAAAATCTCATGTTCGGTTATCATGTGTTAGGTCAAGTATTGACAACAATTATCTCATGGCAGAGGTTTAGGTTGAAGTCAAATCACAGTCGAAACTTGGTGTTTGTAATGCTGTGTGGTTTAAATGATTTGAGTTATATTTTGACTCTCAACTATAGCTTTTGTCACGGGTTCGATTCCCAGTGGTGTAATTGCTGAGGAAGAAATTATTAGATCAAGTGTTGATAGTAATTGTCCATTATCGATCATTTGTTTGATTTATATATCGATTATTCTTTTGATTAGTACGGGATTTAATTCAATTTAAATTTTTTTAAAACTACAAATTTGATTTAAACTGAATATAAACCCAATTAGAGTGGCTTTAGGCTTTAATCACAGTAAGTCTTCCACTAGATATTTGGATCCGATCCTACCATTGTTATCATCACAAGCCCTACAACATCAACATATGACAGTAAGTCTTCCACTAACATAAGATATTGCTTATCAAATGCTAAGCATGATATTATAATTTGATAATATATTGCCACCTCTTACACATATGTTTCGACGTGTAACAATGTGCTACATGTATCTGAATTATTTGATTTTTTATTATATAGTATTTAACCTTATATTAAAAGTTAAATATCGGAACAAACAAATATGGCTGCTGGACAGAAAGACAAATGAAGCAACAAACGAAAAGCGAAGTTGTTGTGAACATAAGACCATGCCTTTGCCACCTAAATTAACGCAGTCTGATCATCAGTCAAGATTAGTTATAATATGGACAAAGTATCTGACCCTTTTGGCCCCATTTGCCAACGATCCACGGCCATTTATGTCACCCATCATGGCATAAAAAGGATCACCTAATAACTTTTATAGCTGATATTTTTTCTCTTTCTTTTTTCTTTTTAACAATGAAAATATATACTATGACTTTCTTTCTTTTCTTTTTAGCAAAACAGGAAGGATATCTTACCATAAAAGGTCTCGGGATTTAAGGATGTTTTAAGACTGTAGCATGTTATTTCATTGTCGGTAGGTGAGTAATAATTTTTTTTAAAAAAATTTAAATATTAAAATTATTATTCAATTTTTTCATAATTATTAGTAAATTTTTTCGATTATGTGATAACTCTCACGTATCTAGATAAGTGGTATCATCACTCTTCTAAAAAAATAATTAATTAAAACTTTTAATCATTTCATACCTTAAGTAGTGTTTGGGTTAGTTAATGACACAATTTAAGCTATATTTAGAAATAATTTTTGAAAACAGTTTTCAAAATTTTTTTTCTATGTTTGGCAAACAGTTTTCGAAAACAATTTTTTAAACCAGTTTTCAAAAACTGTTTTTTGAAAATTCCAAATTGGTGTTTTCTGATATAATTTTCGAAAAATAGCCCTAAAATCAGTGTTCACTTCTCGGTTTCATTTTTTTTCTATGGTATATAAAAAAAAATATTAAAATTTTGAAAAATAAAACAATATTAATTATTTTTAAATATTTTGTAAATATGATAAATAAAATTAATATAGATTTTAAATTTAAACTCAAATTAAAAATAATTACAAAGTGTATCAAAACAGTTCAAAATAAGATTATCCAACAACATTTCATTGTTTTTTTGTTTTGGAAACAATTTTCGAGTTACAGTTATTCAAACATGTTTTCTTCAGAAAACATCATAAAATTGTTTTCAGTTTTCATTTTCGAAAACTGAAAAATAGAACTGTTACCCAAACATGCCCTTATTTCTTATCACAATTTGAAGTTTTGAAGATTTCACTAATTCATCAACATAAATATTAGTATATAAAGATCTAATCTTTAAATTGTATATAAGTTTTTTTTTTAAATTAATTTGAAACATAAATAAACGCCTTTCAAATTCATAAATATGAAATGCAAATTTGAAATTATGTCTTTTTTTGAAATTATATATACTTAACAAATACATGCTTCTTAATTTGACTATCTTTACCATGAGTGATTGTCAAACTTTACCACCATGTTAAATTGTTAATGGAACAGTAAACTCAACTTTCAACATGTCAATTATTATTAGTCTTTTATGCCCACAATTAAGCATAATCACCCATATTTTCCCACACAAAACAGAAGTTAAACATCATTATCATCATCTTGAAATTGATTAGTAACTTTGAAAATCATCTAAGATGTTTATATATGCTTGATAAAGTATAACCCCACTACACAAACAACTTTTTAGGTGGAGAGGTAAGCTCTATTATGGGAAGCAAAGACCCAGAAGCATGCATGTCCATATCACTTTTCAAAAAGCTAAAAAAACAAAAGATGGGGAATTGCAGCAAAAGTCTTTAGCACCAAAAGAAAGAAATGGGCTTTGGATTTTCTTGCAGCCTACGCACCCCCCAAGCACGTACACACACCTTGCATCTTTGATTACTAGTCAAATTAATGAAGTGAGGGAGAAGGTGGTGTTGATTATTCACATGGTTTGCACCACTGGTTCGCAGATGGAACCGCCCAAGGATAGAGGAGTCATGGGGTATTGGGGTCATGGTAGGTGGGCAGCACATGGGGGCCACTCTCATCACTATACATGCTTTATTTGCCATCATCTCTTTACTTGCTTCCTCTCTGTTTCCTATACTAATCCAAACTGGCACTAATAGATTATTATTGTCTTTTAAAAAAAAATTTAAAAAAAGATAGTTACCCTTTTTCCAATTGAAAAGGACCCTACGAAACTGTAGCTTACGATTTTTTTTTTCCTTCTGATCCAAGTAATTTCTATGGTCTTTCTCTTTCTTTTTATTTTTGGTGACTGTTGACCTTAGAATCTTCAATCTTGGTGACATGAACAAATTTCCGTGATTTAGGATCTATAATAATAATCGTTCAAAGTTGGGGATCTTGGTTCTTGGTGAGGAGATCGGAGGTGTTGGTCATTGGCCTATGCCACGTGCATAGGAAATATAAAATTAAGGACATGCCATCTTTCTAGATGAGAGTTATAAGTTCTTAACCGAAAAGGTTTAAAGATTAAAGAAACATAAGAAAAGGTATAAAGGGATGGCATCACATCTCTAGATCTCTCAAAGTATAAATAATATCTCGAATTTGATCTCAGTTGTCGTAGCTTTAAAAAAAAGCAAATAACTCATAATTAAGACTGAATGGATAAGATGAAATATATACATAAGCGGAAAAATGAAATGTCTTACTCTGTTCTTTAAAATCATATAATTTTATTTTTTCATATCCTTTCTTATCTCGTTTACCAAATAAATTTGCATTATTTTATTTTCGGATAGAGCTATTGTCACATCCTAAATGATTGTTGCAACAGGTTTATACATATAATGTTAAGTTATAATATTTTAACCATGAAAATGTGCACCTTGAAAAATTTTAAAATTAATTTAGATAATTCACTTGTAATTTTACTAATTTAATTATCAGTAAACCATTCAGATGTACGTTTGGGTAATTCGAAATCAATACTCTTATGTTTTACAATTTTATGGTGTAATTGTCTTATGGGATAGTTTTATAATATCCGTTGAAAAAAACAATGCCACTGATAATTTAAGATTAAGATTTAATGAACACTGATATTCGCGCTTTCAATAAAAGATGATTTTAACCATGAAAAGTCCTGGAATGATCTCTCCCTCTTTTAGATTTCAAAATTCAAACAATCAAATTCCTTTTCAAAAAGGTATTTAAGTACCACTAGGCCATTTTTTTTTCTACAAAGTCTTCTAAAGCAAATGAACTAATAGTCAATATTCATCTAATGGGTATGCCACAATTGAAAGCAATGACAAAGTTGATAGAAACTTCAATTTTGTTGGACAAGAGATGAACTAGTTTCTATGTGATATGGCCTGCCATTCTTAGTGGAAATATTAGACTTGTGTACGCGTTTTAAGTGTGATCATTATAGGAGCCAAGTCTCTTTCTTATAGGGATAATATACCTTCAAGAAATTGTATGATGTTAGTAGTTTTGGACCACAAATTAATTAAAGCTCAAAGTGCATCCTGGAAAATGAAAGAATTATCCTGCACACATTGTCAATGCATAAATTATATAATTGATGTATCAAAATCAAGCTTACATATTGCATGATGGCTAATTAATGGTACAAATTCATGTTAGTGTCACCTTAAGCATGCCCAATGTTATTAAAATGTTAAAATTATAATATATTACTAGTACTGTTATATGTAAAACAATCAGAAAGTAAAAGGAAGCAAGGAGTTGCATACATAAAAGGCAAATAGTTGTATTAGTCCCAAATGGGATAGACATAAGCATCATTATCTTTTAATTTAGGAAAAAATTCATGCTAGTGTGCCAAAAGAGTAAGATTAAAAAAAATTATATACTAAACAATATTTTTTTGGAAGTGGGTGAGTGCTTGCAAGTTGTACCACATTTGGATATTATCCTCGTTGAAAAATTATATTTTCGATCACTTTTTTCAAAAATCATAATCGTATCCTACAATTATATTTTCATTCATAATTTTAAGCAGCAATTTTTTTTAAAAAAAATTATCAAAAATTTAATCAAATCAAATCAAATAACTTATTAATTGATATTTTAATTATTTTTTATAAAATTTGATTCAATTTAATCAAATTTTTGATAATTTTTAAAAATAAATTTTAACTTAAAAAAGGTTTTAACCTCACTTAAACATCGTCCTTGACTATAACAAAAAAATAATTGAATTAGACCCAAATTAATAACAAAAATTGCTTTTTAATTAATCATAAAAGGGAAAAAAAAAGTTGCCCACTTTTTTGTATAATACATGGTATGCAAACTGTTGACCCATATTTGATTTTAATAAAGACAAAACATTACTTAAATTGTACTAACAGGTTTGTCCAAGTATTTAAACGGTAAAAGCATTCGGTTCAGAAACAAGATGTAAGAACTCAACACATTCAGACACAAAAAAAAACAAATATATAATGGGCACTAAGGTAATTGAATCACTCTGTAAATCTCTAAATTCAATTACTTAACTTGATCTATGGCTCATGGTATGTAAACTGTTGACCCGTATTTGATTTTAATAATGACAAAACACTACTTAAATTGCAATAACAACTTTATCTAAGTATTTAAGTGGTAAAAGCATTCAGTTCAGAAACAAGATGCAAGAACTCGACACATTCAGACACCAAAAAAAGACAGAAGATCTAGAATAGACATTAAGGTAATTGAATTACTCTGTAAATCTTTAAATCTAATTACTTAGCTTGATTTATGGCTCAGTTCATAAAAGGTTTTGCCAAAACTAAGCTACAAAAAGTTTCTAAGTAAAAAAAAAAAAACTGTTTTGAAACATGAAAACTGTGTTGAAGGACAACCCAGTTGACTAGCTCTACATACCAGTAGATTGGGATATGGGACATTAAGCTCCCAGTTGACTGATACTAAAGACCTAGTCGATTAGTAACTTCACCCAATCGACTGGTCCTATGATCCAGTCGACTGGTAATTCGAAAATATGACTGTTTGAGATGCGTGACTTGAGCATTTAATGCCCCAAACTACCAAGTCGGTGTTAAACGGCCATATTGATTCAATACTATATAAACCGACTCTAATGAGCATTTAAAAAAAGAAGATAACACATTCAATTCATCATATAGCTCATTAATTCTCAAAAGTTTTGAAAAATTCATTGTGAATAATTCTTCAAGCTTGTTCTTGAAAGAGATATATTATTCATTTGTAAAAGTATTCATTGCTATCACTTAATCATTTACTTTATAGCTAATACAATTTATTGTAAAGGGAAAGAATTGGTGTAACTCTTAGAGTGTTTAGGATTAAACACTTTGTTTGTAACTTGCATGAGGAAAAGATTGTTTGTAAGGTTTTTGCAACACCCATGAAATTGTTTGACTAACGATTAATGGATTACTTTAAAAAAATTCCTTGAAAAGAATAGACATGGAGTCAGAGAGATTCTGACATTGTCGAACCACTATAAACAAAGTTTGTATTTTCTTTTCCTTAACTATTTTATTTACAAGCATATCATTTGATTGTATGCATTACTTATCAAACTATTTTAAAAACTAACAACTTAATTAACAAAAAGCTTTTAAAACTCAATTCACCATTCTTTTTGAATTTGAATCTCGAATTACATAAACAAAATAATGATCAATACATTCATGCACAAAGGTTTTCTAGTTCAATTTGGTAATCGCGGGTTTAACTCAACAATTGTTTTTTTCCATATGGAATGATATTTGAAAAATAAAAAAAATTAATGAAAATATGAAATTAATCATCTTGTAAACTTTTTATTTTTGTTCCTGGACAATTTGCTGGCATATGTGAGATATGACAACATGCACAGCCATTAAGTCTAGTCAAATGATTCAAATCAGGCTTTGAAATTTTCTAGATGGGGAGTGATTCATCAAAAATTGTTAATTTATAAATTAACAGGCTTGTTTGGTTTTCATGATAGACATTTGTCATCCACTTTTTTCTCCCTTTAATACAATAATATCTGTGGTGTAAATCAAGAGAATACTGGATTTTATTGACTTCCAAATTAAGAAGAAAACACATCTTAGCCAGGAATGAAATTGGATTCAGATTTTTGTGTTGGCTCAAGAATTATTACAATTTATGACAGTGAAAATCACATTTATATTTTGAAGATATGCTTTATGTCAGATCCATAAAATCTTGTATTTTAGTACCATCTTTTTAACACCTTATATTGATTAATAATCTAAGATTTTCCTTCCACAAATACTTTTGGTACACCTCCTCTTTTGCTGTCTGACATAGTGACATTAAGGGTTGGAAATCAAAATAAACAGAAAAGAGAAAAATTATGTAAAATCAAATGGAGGATTTTGTACCATATTTGGCTCAATGAATTTTAAGGGTCAAACTTACCATTTACTGCTTAGATATCCTTATATAGTAGAAAATAACCATACAAAATAATCAAAAGGATTAAAATTGCTTAATTAACAAGGGATTAAATTGTCTCACCAAAGTGGTCATGGGTCAATAAAAGAAACCCAAGAAAAAATAAAAGATATAAAATTTATGTTCCCAAAAATGGGATATATTACACTATTACTCCTATCCTAGTAGAAATTTATGTTCCCAAAAACTAAAAATAAAAGAAATTTAGAATAACGAGAAAAATAAATAGAAATAAGAATCCTATTCTTCTTCAGGCTTTCCGAATGACCAAACTGATGACAAGTATACAAATCTCTGATTCTCTTTCTCTCACCAAAATAAAAACTGACCTATTCAGACTATAAAATCTCTCTTTTTCTCAAAAAAAAAAGAAGAAAAAAAAGTCTACACAATAAATTCTGATTTGGAATTGAATTTCTTTATTCATAGAGGAAAAAAACAAACAAACGCCTCTGAAATCTCTGACCCGCTAGTTTAGTCACAAAATCTGCATGTGTACGTCGTTGCTTAGTCTCCTTTCTCATCTTTCTCTCGCTTTCTATTTAATGCCTTATACGATAAAGAGAAAAAAGTGGCCCAAGAAAAAAAAATTTGATTAAGAAATCTATCTATATAATACTACAAAGATAGAGAGAAAAAAATAGTATCCTACGCTCTCTCTTTTTTCCTTTTCCAAGTTTCTTAGTTACTTTAATTGAATCTTTTTTTTAATTCTTTTATAATTACATCACTTCTTTCTCTCTCTCTCTCTCCCTCATATAAATATACACATACACCACCACCCTCCACCCACTACCTAATTTTTCTTCTCTGTGTTCCTCATGATAACAATCACCACCGGATCGCAAAAAAGCAGAGCCATTAGAGAGAAATATCAGTTTCTTTGATTTGATGAAGCAAAACCCGTTTGGATTTTGATCTTGATTATTGTGTTAGAGAGAG
The DNA here is from genome assembly GCA_023935145.1 of Bretschneidera sinensis. Classification (NCBI taxonomy): domain Eukaryota; kingdom Viridiplantae; phylum Streptophyta; class Magnoliopsida; order Brassicales; family Akaniaceae; genus Bretschneidera; species Bretschneidera sinensis. The sequence continues at coordinate 160,979,538 of CM043698.1, forward strand.
AACTGTGAAGATCCAAGAAAAGGGTTTTTTTTAGTTTTGATTTGGTTTGTTGATTTTTGTGTTGGTTGCAAAGATATGGCCATACAAGCTCAGTTATATTCAGAGAATGTTGGGTTTCCATTGTGCGGCTCACAGGATTCTTGTTGGATTGGTAATGGTATTGGTGGTAATGGTAATGGTGGGTTTAATCAGTTTTGTTTCAATCTTCAACACAAACCACAACAGCTACAACAGATGCAACAGCAAAGTATGTTTTGTGAAAACACTTCTTCTGCTCCTACTGCTTTCAAAACCAACATGATCAATCAACAATCAATGGATTACCCTCAAAGCATTGCTGCTTATGTTGAGAGAGCTGCTTATGTTGAGAGGCAGAAACAGGAGATTGATCACTATATCAGATCACAGGTGAGTAGACATATTGTTTATACATAAGAATTTGTTTTTTTTTTCTTCATTAGTTTACAAAGTCCTTGTTTGTTTTCCACGAAATTGATATTGATTCTTTCCTTGAAACAGAATGAGAGATTACTACTGCTTTTGGAAGAGCAGAGAAAGCAACAACTTGCATTGTTTTTTGAGAAAATCGATGAAAAAACATCTTTTTTACTTAGACAAAAAGATGAAGAGATAGCAAAAGCGGCAAACAAAACAATGGAACTCGAGATTCTGTTGAAGAAACTGGAGATGGAGAACCAAACATGGCAGAGAACGGCACAAGAGAATAAAGCAATGGTTGTGACTCTCAACAATACATTGGAGCAAATAATAGAGAAAACTTCTTATGGCTTCAACAATGGAGCAGAAGATGCAGAGTCTTGTTGTGATATGAAAGAAGAAGAAACAGAGCGAAACAGAGGATTGTCTTTTTTTGATGGTGGAAATAGAGAGATAACAATGGTTTGCAAAGGCTGCAATTCTCGGAATTCGTGCGTTTTGTTCCTTCCTTGCAGGCACCTTTGCTCATGCAAGGCCTGTGAGGCTTTTCTTGGTTCTTGTCCTGTTTGTAAAACACTAAAGAAGGCTAGCATTGAGGCCTTTTTCTAGGCAAAACTCCAAAAATTTTCCGGAAAAAGTGAAAGTATAGATAAGAAAGGAAAGAAGATATTGGATTAGACGAAAGGGTGATGATGAACATATTAAACCATGTGGATGCTTAGGATTTCTTTTTGCCTTTTTAGTGCATGTTGTTTTTTTTAGATTTAATCTGTACTTTTTAAGTAAGAAAGAAAAAATCAAAAATTTTACAGGACATAGCATCTTTTCCTTTCCTGGATTTATTGCTTTTAACCCTCTACAGGTTTGTACTCATTATTGTTCTTGGTATGTGGCCATATTGATTTGATTATTCATATCAGATTTTTTTCTTTTATTTTCTACCATTTTACTTTTTGGCATTGTTTGTTTGTTCAGTGCTTCAATTCTAACAGTGACAAGAGGGAATTGAAAACAAAATGTCAGATTCACCTCTGTTTTCACACCTCACACACAGAAAGTTTGTCCTTTGTAGACTATGGGATGAATTGTATTTTTGTCCACTTTTTCTTTTTCTTTTTATCTTTTTGGATCCTTTACCATAAAAATTTTGTACCATCTGAGAAAGGAAATCAAAAGCAAGTCTGCCAAGTTAAGAAAAGAAGAGAAAATTTTGTAACAGCTACCAGGAAAGAGACAACCTTCTTAATTGTAACTTGTAAGCACTATATTACTTAAAAAAGGTAAATTTGTATCTTTGATTGCACCTGCTATTATTGACAGAATCAATAAGCTGATGGTTGCATCCCCCATGAACAAACACAACCCTTTGTGGTTTTTAAAGCAAAGCTTATCTCATGCTTTTCTTTTGGGCCAACCTGCCAAAGGTTATCCCATGCTTATACATTAATTATACCTAATGCCTTATAGGCATTGCAGTTAATATAAAAAAATAATACTTAGCTCCACACTCGAGAGAAGTCTCTTTTTATTCGGTGACGTGATAATTTTATATTAAATAATATATTAAAAAATTATTTGATTTATTTATTAAATATTTCATTATAAAAATCAGATACAAATCACATAATTTTTAATACACAATTCAATATGAAATTGTCATATCATTAAGTAGGAGGAAGTTCGATTACACGTGGAGTAAAGTATTATTCAATTTCAAAATGAAATTGCCGTATTATTGGATAGGAAGAAGTTCGTCTGCACTAGTGTAGAGTAAAGTATTATTCGATCTCAAAATGCTAACTTAATGCATATAAAAAAAATGATAGCTTAATGGAAATTTAAACACTCATAAATTCTTTAAAAAATATAAATAAAAAAGATAATTTGTCTTGCCTATATATTGTATGGTAAAACATATATATTTTTATGGTAAATTTATGCTTTTGATAGTAAAAATAAAAATAATAATGATAAAAAATATTGTTACCTTAAAAACATGTGTTTTACCGTTTTGCCATGAGAAATATAATAAAGCGAATCGGAGATCTAAGTAAAAATAAGGCTTAATTACACATTCAACATGTGATTTGGGTGGATTTTTTTTTAATCTTTGAAGATTTTTATTGAGACAAATCAAATCCCGAGAATTTTAAGAATTTGTCAATTAGTAAAAAGAATCTTAAAATTTGAAAAAATCAAACTTTAATCAAATTTAAATTGACCGTAATAAAATTATTCAATAATCTCAACTATTACGAGACTGCAACAATAAAGTTGACAATAATCTCGTTATCGCAATCTGTTATTCATTTGGAGAACGTATAATAAATTAATCAATCTTGTTAGTGCTAATAAATCCCAACAATTCATTTTAAAAAAAAGTCCCAACAACTTATTTTATTAAAAAATCACATCTTAGCTCATTGATTGCATTTCTAAAGTAATATTTTATTTTTTTTTAAATTCAACCAAAGAAACACTCAAATTTTGAAATCTTCGAACATTTTGAACATTTTGCTCATACTTCGTCTATTGAAACGTGTTCCGAACGAAACCAAAAAATGTTTTTCAAAATATTAACTGAATTTAATCAGACTTAAATTCAATTAAATCCAATTTTTAAAATCTTCAAGTAGTTATCAAGGATAATCACGTTTGCTTAATTAAATGTGAACAATTAGGGTTTGGGGTCAATCGTGTGGTGTAGTCTGTAGAAAATCATTGTACTGTGGGTCCTCCTCCTTCCACCGCCTGATTCAACTGCCTGTACGTTTTTCATTTTCCTTAGCTAATTTCCAGTGAGTAGTGATGGGGTTGTCTTTTGATCCAACGTGTGAACGTGTGTTGATGCAAACGTTGGGGCCCGCTTAGAAAGAAAAAAAGTATTCGTGGGACCCATTTCAATATATATATATTTTTAAAAAGTTTTTTATTTTCTAATTATCTTTTTGGGACGGGCAGTGTTGTACTGTTATCGTATCTTTTGCTACTTGTTTTGTGTGATAGCACGGGATTCTGGGAAAGTCAGAGCTGTCGTGGACATTGACTGTTCATTGGGGTCTACCACGTCACTGCTCCAACGAACAAATTACTGGATTTTAATTAATGGGTCACACCGACCCGCCAAACACGTATGTGTAAGGGTCTGTTTCGTTGTATTATCTATTTAGGAACACAAGTTCTTGTTTACGGCAGCATATCCATACCCATCACCCAAGAAATCCATTACCATCATCCCTGTCATTGTTTGAATGTGAAAAGGCATTCTCGACCTTACTTAACGATGCAGAATTATCTCTAGAAAAATCAAATTATGCCCCTAAAATCTCAAGGCATACACATGATAAAAGGACTATAACAGATAAGTTATTCGTGAAATTTCACTTATTCGTAATATGTATCCGTTTAATTATTTTATTATTTGAATTCGAAATCGAGATTATAAAATATTATTTGTAACAATAAAAAACCCATTTATTTATATCTATATCCGCTTAAACGAATGCGGTTCAGATCAGTTAACCGTAAAAAATCTATTTATCCATATTCGTTTAAACGAATGCGGTTCTGATCGGTTAACTGCAAAAAACCCACAATGAATGACAACAGGTAAGTTACCTGTGAAATTTTACATATCCATAACTGTATCAGTTTTGTTATCTTGCTATCCGAATTTGTACCCGAAACCGTTAAAAACTATGAATACTATTTATAACCATGAAAAATTCATTTATTTTTATCCATACCCATTTAAATTGATACGGTTCAGACCAATTAACCATAAAATATCCGTGAATTGTCATCTCTATACATGATCATCACCAATTGGGGAATCCATCAACCCCCAAATTTACATAGGCAACTAACATTTTAAACCCCAAACAGCGTGCATAAATACCCATCAATTTGATGGTTATCCCACAAATTTTCAGAAATTTAATTATGGATGAATATAACTTCAAGAGCCAAGCTAATGAATAATTGCATGACTTAAATTGTAAGCTCTTGAGGATTCAATTTCATAGTTTTCAACATAAAATGTCATTTTAGAGACTATTTATGCATTTTAGGGTTCTTTCTCCGATTAAAAGCATTAGTTGAATCATTAGATCATAACTAGCCAAGATGGCACTCACAACTCTTGATACAAACTTCACATATTTTAAGAATTCAAAAGATAATATTAATACATAAAATCCCATATGGCTGGGGACTCATCTGAAAAAGGCTTGTTGGTAGATCATCCTGTAGTTTGCAGAATCTGGCTAAATTGTGTGAGTTATTGAAATCAGGAGTTCCACCCCCTTTTATTCGCATCCATAAATTGCTTACTAAAACTGTTGGGATATCCACTTATCTCACATAAAAAAAAACTAAAAAAATAAGAGTAATTCATGGTTTGGGTTCAAGACTCTAGAATTTAAGCCTTTAAATCATATTGGTGTTCATCTATGTATATCAAGTCTGTGTTCGTGTGATCTCCAGCCGTGTGAAGCACTCCCAACCTTAACAAGTGGTATCGGGGCTTAGTTCAAGTTGGTCACGATCCTGCGACTCCTACGATGCTGCCATGTGGTTGAGGTGTCGATTTCACGAGGAAAGCGAACTACAAGAGAAAGTGTAACCCTTAACACTAAACAATAAAGTTCAAATAAGAAAATATGAGTTTTAAGAATGAAATTATATAAGAGAATTGTGAAAATATGATAAAGAATTCAATAAAGAAATAACAAGGTTCCAGGAATCCTTCCTAAGTTCGTTGCCTTATTCTTATCTTAACTCAAATATTTTATCTCAATTACTAGTTTCACATCCCAAACAAGCAATTGGTAAATATTTAATCAAAGCACATAAATATCCTAATGTAATTGACATAAATTACTCTTTAATTCCAATTCAAACACACAAGATTATCTTATAAATTATCAAGAAGCGACAATATATTTCAATAATAATACTGCAGTAATGGACAAACCTATAAGATAGATTTACCGAAATCAATTGCATCTAACAACTTTGACATAAGAATTGCTTGACTAAACTTATATGGAGAAGAAGAATGCGATCACCAGATTAAGAAAATCTAAAAGAAAAAGAACATAAATTGCAACTGTCACATGAATTTAAATCTTTCTTAATTAATCAAAGAGTAAATCATAAACAATGTTTAACAATCAATCCATACAACTGAATCAAAGATAGAAATAAGAACAACTACACCTAGAAACTCATCATTTCACCTTGCTTGGAGTTTAGTTGGACATGGAGTTCATCCTTGATCACCTTGAGGAAGAAGAAGATGGAAACTCTCTTCAAAAACTCTCATCCTTCACCTGTTCTCTGAGTCTAAAATCCTATATATAGCTGTATGGAGACGGCTTTGTAGATAGAAAAGTCGCCCTAGGGTTTCTGTTCAGGCTGTGCATGATTTTAGCATGACAGATTAGTCATTTTTACGGATTAAACTGTATTGATTCAGGAAGAACCAGGAGATGGGCCATATATGCTTGGAAAGATCTGGAGTACAACCAAACCTTGGCCTTATCGTTAAGTGAAAAGGAGAAAAAACTAAGTTTGACAGTGTCTAACATATCGGCCCTACTTTGAAAGATTGCTATTACTTCCTCAAATTCCCTATTATGGACATTGGGGTTTACATTCTCTAATCCATGGAAAGTTGGTAGCAATTGGATCATGACTAGCTTAAACTCAAGTTGTTGAACATTAGGGGGGAACATGATACAAGATGGTGCGGCCGTTCGGCTAGGATGCAAGTAGTCCTTAAGTGTCCTAACAACATTCTCATTGTTATTGTTGGCCATGTTAACAAAATTCTCTAAATTCTCGTTTGGATATGCACTATGATTTGATGTAGGCGAGCTTTCACTATCGGACAAAGAAGGAAAGGGTAACTCTATTTCGGGTCTTTTAATGAATCTACCTCGCTTATTTCTCAGTCTACGCATACACCAAAGGAATTAGAGGGGAGATGAATAAGGAAAACAAAACAAAATCAAAACAGAAAATCAAAACAGAGAGCAAAGAATAATGTTACCATCTTGTCTCAAAGTTGACAATCTTCCTTGTAATTAAGCGTAGTTCCCCGACAACGGCACCAAAATTTGATAATGCTCAAACTAACACGTGATTATTGTGTATAGCTGATGTGTCGATCCCACGTGGAAAGCGAACTACAAGAGAAAGTGTAACCCTTAACACTAAACAATAAAGTTCAAATAAGAAAATATGAGTTTTACGAATGAAATTATATAAGAGAATTGTGAAAATATGATGAAGAATTCAATAAAGAAATAATAAGGTTCCAGGAATCCTTCCTAAGTTTATTGCCTTATTCCTATCTTGACTCAAATGTTTTATCTCAATTACTAGTTTCACATACCAAACAAGCAATTGGTAAATATTCAATCAAAGCACATAAATACCCTAATATAATTTTCATAAATTACTCTTTAATTCCAATTCAAATACACAAGATCTATCTTATAAATTATCAAGAAGCGACAATATATTTCAATAATAATACTGCAGTAATGGACAAACCTATAAGACAGATCTACCGAAATCAATTGCATCTAACAACTTTAACATAAGAAAAGCTTGACTAGACTTATATGGAGAAGAAGAATGCGATCAACGGATTAAAAAAATCTAAGAGAAGAAGAACATAAATTGCAGCTGTCACATGAATTCAAATCCTTCTTATTTAATCAAAGAGTAAATCGTAAACAATGTTTAACAATCAATCCATACAACTAAATCAAAGATAGAAATAAGAACAACTACACCTAAAAACTCATCATTTTGCCTTACCTGGAGTTTAGTTGGACATGGAGTTCATCCTTGATCACCTTGAAGAAGAAGAAGATGGAAGCTCTCTTCAAAAACTCTTCTCTCCCCCTGTTTTCTGAGTCTAAATTCTTATATATAGTTGTATGGAGACAACTTTGTAGACAGAAAAGTCACCCTAAGGTTTTTGTTCAGGCTGTGTGCTTCTGCTGCTGTCCAGGTCCGGTTCTGCCTGACCTTTGTCTACTAAAACTGCCATAACTTTCTCTAGAAAGATTATATTTATGAGCTATAAAATTCTTCAGAAAACAGACATCTGGATCTTTCCAAGCACATGTGGCTCATTTCTGGGTTCTTCCTGAATCAATACAGTTTAATTCGCAAAAATGACTGATCTGTACGGGCAATTTTGGCAATTTAATGAAACTTCTTTCCAAATGCTTGTGAACATGCATAGAATCTTTGTGCTTTAATCAATGTTAGCTTTTCCATCTCTTTTAAACCCAAAATACATGAAAATGCATCGAAATAAATCAATATACCAAGAATGACACTTAAGAATTATTAAGGCATAAATGTGTAATCCAGCCCTAAATCAACCCTAAATGCTAACAAATAAACACTATTAAGATGCATTTTCTGACTCTCATCATAACCGCCAACTAGCTTATTGCTAGTTTCTAGCAATTCAAGCGAAAGAAAAATGAAATGAATTCTATACTAGAGATCAAAACAAAACCTAAAATCCTAAAAACAAAATAAAGCAACGTTAGCGTTAATCCAAGAGTAATTCAATTTTTTGTCTCAAAAATTGCACATAACACATAACACATAGAATCATTAAATACCACCCAAGTCCAAAAACAATCCAAACATCAACCTCATATTCGTTATCGACTCTTAAACATCCATTTTGCCACAAACCATTAATCCAAACACCCGGATCGATTTTATGGGACCATTCCCACTTTCTTTTGGGTATCTTTACATTTTGCTTGCCATTGATTATGTTTCTAAATGGGTTGAAGCTATACCTTGTCGCGCTAATGATAATAAAATTATTGTTAAATTTCTTAAAGATCATATTTTATCTAGGTACGGTACTCCACGTGTTATAATTAGTGATCAAGGGTCACATTTTTGTAACCGTTCTTTTGAAGCTTTGATGCACAGGTATGGAGTCACTCATAAGGTTTCTACAGCTTACCATCCACAGACCAATGGCCAAGGAAAACTAGCAAATAGGGAGATTAAGTGAATACTTGAAAAAACAGTAAATCTAAATCGAAAAGATTGGTCTTTGCGCTTATCGGATGCGCTTTGGGCATACTAAACAGCATACAAGATGGTTCTTGGAGCATCTCCTTATCGGTCGGTATTTGGCAAAGCATGTCACTTACCGGTAAAACTTGAGCATAGAGCATATTGGGCTATTCAAAATTTTAATTATGACTTGAAGATGTCTGGTGAGGAGAGGAAAATGCAACTTTGTGAACTTGCAGAGTTGAGGGATGATGCATATGATAATTCTAAGGACTTAAAGTCAAGAATGAAAGTGGTACATGATCAGAAAATACTCAGAAAAATTTTTGAACAAGGTAATCGAGTTTTTCTTTATGATTCTTTGTTACAGTTCCATCCGGGAAAATTATGATCACGGTGGAAAGGACCTTATATTGTGAAGAGTGTTTTTCCAAATGGAGTGGTACAAGTTGAAGATCCCTCCGACGGTCGTGCATTTCGAGTTAATGGCCAAAGGTTGAAGCTCTATTTGGAACATGAACTTGTTGAAGATAGGCCCGAAGAGATCTCTTTGGTGCCCCCGGTTTATTCTTGTTAATCGGGTACTTTTGTTCCATTGTACATTAGTTTTAATTTTGTTGAGTTTTTGTTTTTTTATTTTATTTTTGGATGACTGTATTATTTTTTATGTCATTTTTCATTTTTATTTATTTATTTAGTTTTCTTTACTTTTTTTTCTTTCTTTCTCTCGACTTTTTTCTTTCACATTGGGGACAATGCAAGTCTTAGGTTGAGGGGTGGAAGAAACACATTTCCTATTTCATACCATTGAATTGTTTGGTGTCACTTTCCCACTTTCATTTTAATTCATTTGTTAGGATAAATTGTTAGAATTTTTTTTTGAAAATTTGAATTTTTAAAAAAAAATTAGGTTTAGTTTTGTTTGTTTTTAGTATGTTTTGTGTTAGTTTTGGAGTTAATTTACATGTCAATGATATGATTATAATTGAGATAGTATATATCTTTTAGAAGAAGTTAAATCTTGCTTCAGTTTGAGAATAATTTTAAGTATCAATCTTCATTTAGTTTGAGACTCTCGTTTGCAGTAAGATTGCATGATTAGTCTAAAACATTTAGAGAAGTTTTATGTGCGAATGTTTTGTGAATACTTTTGCGGTATCGACAAGCTTTAGAACTTATTTGATAATCACTCGAGGCAAAATCCTAGAATGCACACTACTTAGGATATGATGTAGGCTATCTTTGGACCGGTTGAGCCTTTCAAGCTTACTTTTGGTATATTTATCGCTAGTTACCTGTTTGAGCTTTAAAAAAAAAAAAATTAGTCTTGTTTCTTTCGATAGCCCATTTACTTACCTTTCTTTTAAGATAACTTAGTTTCTACACATTTGTTGAGAAGCACTTAAGAGGAGTAAGGGTAGAAATATGAAAAAATATTACACCATAACCCAAGTACATTAAAGGAGATAGGTTGCGGGTTATGGAAAATAGTAAAGAATGAAAACAAAGGTGAATGGATATGTGCTAGAAAAGAAGAAAAAAAAAAGAACGATCTTTACATTCAAGACAAAACCAAAAATGAAAAAGAAAGAACGAAGTTGTTGATAGTGTATTACTAAAGCTAAGGTCTAATTCTCTTGCACAATCACCGTCTGGCCATGCCTTATTCAGTAGGGTCATTAGGTTCCCTGCTCTTAGCTTCTCTTGAATTACTCGCCGAGACTCGGATTTGCTAATGCACATAAGAAGTGATATAAACATCAGAATTTGAACCATTATCCTAAAAAAACATGGGGTGTTCAACAAAAAACTAATTTCCAAATAGCTAGACAATGAAAATTGAACAAAAGAATACTTCCACCTTTGTCAACCATATTATGTAAGTGATGGCATATAACACTTACGCATTGAAATCCTCAAAATCATCATCTGGAATGGTTGAGCACGACTAATTTATCCGTAAAAAAGAGCAATGCCATTATCTAGTCTGGTTTCCTGCTCAAAATCGCACAAAACAGCACAGAGATCACTTGCAAAATGCCTCATCCAACACAAGGAGAGAAAGCGCCGATGAAGCCATAGAGTCTGCCAGAGATAAGTACTACAAAATGAAAATTACTAGGTTACAACTTACAACTGATACTTACAAAATTACAGCAGTCTCCTCTGAAGATATAGGTTCCATTAATCTTATCAGAGCTTGACTAACTCTTCCATAATGGAAACAAGCAAGAATTATCATCAATGTGCAACCCAACCTAATTTCTAGATTTTTTTTTTCAAGTTATATAGCATCTGAAGGGACACATTTAGATCCATCAAATTTTGAAGAACACATAAGAGACCTATAGAATGATACTTATTGATGCTAAAAAATCGTTGGTGCTGACGTGGCGTTGACGCCCAGGGATATGAGGTTGACCTCTCGAGACCTGCACAAGCAAGTGGGGGTGAACTAAAGGAACCTCAAAAGGAGGAGAGGGGGAGACCTCCGAGGGCGCTCCGACGCTCTAGTTAGAACGAGGCCGAGGGTTAATTTCAAAGTGAATTGATGCAGACTGTCTGTGAAGATGAACCAGTGTCCTCCCTTGAACTTACATACCTTAGGATATTTATAGTCTTTTGAGTGGAGGTCGCCCACGTGGGGGAGGGATGGCCTTGCCCCTATGATCCTAGGCTTTAGAGAGATCTTAATCGCGTGCTCAGTGAGTAGCGTATGTCAGAGGGTCGCGTGTTCCAGAGGGGGTTAGGCCCTCTAATCACACTTTGACGTGGTGATTGTGTAATCTGTCTGCTCTACGTGTGCTTTGCCAGGCTGTGGAGGCTTTGACATGTGCCATCATTCTATTGGTGATGCCAGAATCCACGTGTAGGTGTTTCATTGGATGAGGGTTTTGTGGGCTCCATCATAGGCCCTCTACTTCTTCAGGTACTTGTGCCTCGAGGAAGTAAAATGTGATGTCTGTGCCATAGCCGAGCGTTTGTACTAAGAGACATGGGGTATGACAAGCAGCTCATACACTCGGACTTGGAGATTCTTGACCGAGTGTATGCAAAACAGTTCATACGCTCGGACTTGAAGATTTTTGGCCAAGCTTATGACAAGCAGTTCATATGCTCGGACTTGGAGATTTTTTACCGAGCATATGAGAGGTAACGTACCGTGTTTTGATAGAGCTGAGCCGAGCATGTGTGGAGTAAATCATCTGCTCGGCCTTGGAAACATAAGTCTAAGCATGTGTGGAGCTGGGTTCATCTGCTCGGACCTTAGAGCTAGTGGGCCGAGCACGTGTGGAGCAATCCATTTGCTCTCCCTTGGAGATATGAGTCCAAGCATGTGTGGAGCTAGGTCCATCTGCTTGGACCTTGGAGATAGTTGGTCGAGTACGTATGGAGCGATCCATCTGCTCGCCCTTAGAGATATGAATATGAGCATGTGTGGAGTTGGGTCCATCTGCTCAGACCTTGGAGATAGTGGGTCGAGCATGTGTGGAGCAATCCATCTGCTCGCCTTTGAAGATATGAGTCTGAGCATGTGTGGAGCTGTGTCCATCTGCTCGGACCTTGGAGATAGTGGGTCGAGTACATGTGGAGCAATCCATTTGCTCGCCCTTGGAGATATGAGTCCGAGCACATGTGGTTCATAACCATCTGCTCAGACTTTGGAGATTTCTTGGAGACGTTGGATCGAGTATATGAGGCTAGGTCAAAATGCTTGGACTGTCGGGGTGTGCGCACTAATGTCATGGCTCGAACAAGAGCGTGCACACTATGGCTTGGTAGTGTGCACTGATGCTCGGCCGCATCGCGTTCACTAGTATGCACTGATGCTGGGCTGTGTGCACTAGTGTGCATTGATACTGGGTCGTGTGCACTAGTGTGCACTGATGCTGGGTCGTTTGCACTGATACTGGGTCGTGTGCACTGATGCTGGGCTGATTCGAGGGTGTGCGCACATATGCCATTGCTCGGCCTTGGGTGTGCGCACTATGCTGGGCCAATCTAAAGGTTTGCACACATATGCCATCGCTCGGCCTTGGGTGTGCGCACTATGCTGGGCCAATCCGAGGGTGTGCACACATATGTCATTGCTCGGCCTTGGGTGTGCACACTAACGCTGGGCCAGTGTGCACTAGTGTGCACCAATGCTTGGCCAGTGTGCACTTAGCAACAGCTCGGACAGGGGTGTGCGCACTACAACGCTCAGCCGTGCGCACTTAGCAACGGCTCGGACAGGGGCATGCGCACTACGACGCTAGATCGTACACACTTAGCAAAGGCTCGGACAGGGGTGTGCGCACTACGACGCTTGGCCGTGCGCACTTAGCAACGGCTCAGATAAGGGTATGCACACTACGACTTGGTAGTGTGCACTAAGCAATGGCTCGGACAAGGATGTTGGCACTACGGCTTGGTAGTGTACACTAAGCAATGGCTCGGATAGGGACATGCGCACTACGGTTTGGTAGTGTGCACCCGAAACTTCAAAGTGTGCAACATGGTGTCGGACGGCTTGGCATTGCAACAGATAAATTCTTTAGATTTCTTCGCTTCTATTGTTTAGCGAGAGATGGTGATTTCCCACAGACGGCGCCAAACTGTTGATGCCAAAAAATTGTAGGTGCTGATGTGGCGTTGACACTGACATGGCGTTGACGCCCAGGGATATGAGGTTGACCTCTTGAGACCTGCACAAGCAAGTAAGGGTGAACCAAAGGACCCTCGGAAGGAGGGGAGGGGGAGACCTCCGAGGGCCTTCCGACGCCCTAGTTAGGCCGTGGCCGATGGTTAATTTTAAAGTGAATTGGTGCAGACTGTCTGTGAAAATGAACCGGTGTCCTCCCTTAGACTTACATACCTTAGGATATTTATAGTCTTCCGAGTGGAGGTCGCCCACGTGGGGGAGGGATGGCCCTGCCCCTGTGATCTTGGGCTTTAGAAAGATCTTAATCGCGTGCTCAGTGAGTAACGTGTGTCAAAAGATCGCATGTTCCAGATGTGGTTAGGCCCGCTAATCACGCTTTGACATGGCGGTTGTGTAATCTGTCTGCTCCACGTGTGCTTTGCCAGGCTGTGGTGGCTTTGACATGTGTCATCGTCCTATTGGTGATGCTAGAATCCACGTGTAGGTGTTTCATTGGACGAGGATTTTGTGGGCTCCATCAATACTCTTAAAAACTAGTATGTATGTCAGCACAAAAAAAAAAAAAAAAAAAAAAACTAAGAAAATGAACATAACACAATTTTAGTACTCGAAACAGAAGCGAAATTCTGGAAATACAAAGGCCAACATTCAACAATTTATCATCCACTTTTAAAGCAAATTTAGAGGAGTTAATTGGACAGGAAACTTTATTGCAACCCTCTTAGAACACTTGCAAAATCTAGATGATCCATATCCAATAGTCTACCTGTTCCATTGTCATGTAGGAAACTGATCAACAACAGTGATTCCAAGCATGGAAATTCATTTTTTATCTCTGCAAAGAAGTGATTGCTAGCTTAGAGCAATTCTAGTTTTCTCCACGTGAACTTTCATCGAAGATAAGGAAAATCGTGGATAGTTGAAGGATAAATCTATGATAATATGACCAAGTATCTACCTATTCCAGAAGCACATGAACTAGTAAGATTATAAAAAGAGTTCCCTCTAAAGTTTGTTGAGCATTTAAACCATTGGAAAGATAGGCTGCGTACAGCAACCTTGTCGATTCTCTTCGTTCATTTATATAGCTAGTGAGCACCACAATGACCAAATGACATGCAACTTAATTCAACCACTTGAACTTAATTTCCTCAATTTAGCTTACATTAAAGCAAATAGGTTCTTACATTGCAATTTCTGTCTGAAAAAGTGAAAATGGAATTATCAAACTCTCTTTGCAGTGCTAGTAGTCATTGCTGTATCAAAAACTACAGTGGCAATGACATGGCAGAGGCATCAGGCACTCCTGGGTGGCAATGGTGGATAATGGTGACTCATGACTAGTGCGAACGAAATGGCAATGATGATGATAACTGTGGTAAAAGTCAGGATAATTAATTAGGCAATCTGGCAATGGCAACAGTGGCAGTTACTATCAATTCCTAAGCATAATTTAACCCTTAGCTATTTCTTCCACTGGCTCAGATTCTTTCCCTACAATCTCTTGCAGTCTTACATTTTCCAGCAATCATCTTGATCACACACCGCCCACCAGTAATTGATACATAAGCAAAAATTGGATTTTATACTATAAACCATAAGAACTGAAAGAAAATGCAAACTCTCAAAGAGAACCTTTAACAAGCCATAAAATCAGAAAATGGATCCACCTAGACCATGTATCAAGCAACAACGTACTAACTACTAAGAACCAAAAAGATTAACCTATATCTTTTTATGAAGCGGCCACAATTTTAAAAGTAAAACAAAACAAAATGTTACTATACTTCGTTCCATTTTTGATATGTTATTAAAATTTTCAACCGTCTTTTTAACCGAAACATAGTAGATATGTTTGAATAGGGTTTTGAAAAATTCTTTTTTATATTTGGTAAATAGTTTTCAAAAATAATTTTCTAAAACAGTTTTAAAAAAACCAATTTTCAAAAATTGTTTTCTGAAATCTCCAAATTAGTGTTTTCTGATATAATTTTCGAAAAATATCCCTAAAATCAGTGTTCACCTCTCTATTTCATTCTTTTTTTATAGTATATAAAAATATTAAAATTTTGAAAATAAAATAATATTAATTATTTTCAAGTATTTAATAAATATGATAAATAAAATTAATAAAGATTTTAAATTTAAACTCAAAATTAAGAATAATTACAAGGTGTATGAAAACAGTTTTTAAAATAAAATTATCCGAACAACATTTCATTGTTTTTTGTTTTAGAAAAAGTTTTCGAATTACAATTATCCAAACATGTTTTCTTCAGAAAACATCAAAAAACTGTTACCCAATCATAATCAGTATTTTTGTTAGACCTTGAGATCATATTTTCTAATTGCAACACACTACCATCAAGTGAAGTATAGAAGCGACCTGCCTCTTTATTAAATGAGACAAACTGGGATGAGTGAATAAACCCTAATTTCATCACTACATTAAAAAAACAACCGACAAAAAAAAAGTTAAAATGAAGATTAAATATAATAAAAAGGCATCTGAACACCCTAAAATAAGAGAGTTTATACAAAATTTAAATGCAATAAATTTTCCTTGTTATGAAAAGGAATAAGACCAGTATTTCTTGCAGAATGCGTAGAACAAAAAGAATATAAATAAAGCATTTTGCCGAGCCAAACCTATGATAGGTAATTCAAGGGGTTCTAGGAGTACTGGTTATGGCTCGAGTGTTTTTGCTGAGTTATGGGCCTTGAGAGATGGGTTGGTTATGGCTAGAGATCTTGGTTTCTTTTTATTCATATTCAGGTTGATCATCATGGGTTGCGATTAGTTTTTTATCCAAAAAATAAATAAAACGAATTCTCATCTGCATGATGCCATTATGTGTCATTTCTTAGTTGTTTTGGGCTTTGATGTTTTTTATTCCCCTTCCCCTTGGTTGCATTGTCATGATGCCAGACTCTGTGTGAGAATGTTTAGAGGGTGTTTTGCGCCTTCAAAGAAAATATTAAATACACCACTTTAATGTTTGTCAATATTGAAAGTATTTAACTTTAATTCTAATCCAAACATCAGCGTTAAGATGAGATGAGGTAAGCGTCTTGTCAAAAAAAATTATTGCTATAATGCAGCCGCCACTTCTCCTATCTCCCTCTTCTCCTCACTCACGACGATAGCCTCCTCTCAGTCTCCTCCATCTCATATCAACTCGATCTCTCCGTTCTCCTTACGTCACCACCTTCTTCGCTGCACCTAGACCCGCTGCCACCTAGTCTTCTCTCAAACCCGAAAAAACCCAAATGCCCCATGAATCAGTTGCCTGATCTCATCTCTACTGTATCTCCACTCACGCTCCGTATTCGGGTGGGCGCCGAACGATCTTTCGACTAGATACCCCTAAAAACCGTTTGTGTGGGTCTCCTTCTCTCTATCTCTTCATCTTCTCACTGATTACATAGCAGTTTTACATTGAAAATATCCTATTTAGTCTCAAATCAATGTCTTGTTAGTGGAATATCTGTAATAGTTTATAGGTTCTCTTCACCAAATGGATTATTTATGGTGGATATGCATATGTTTAAATTAATTTTATTCTACTCCGTGGAGTACTACATATATGTGTGTGTATATTTATATGTTTCTTATGTCAAGAGAAATCAGTTTTGCAGGAACTATATTTGATTAGACAATCTTTGTGCATTTCTTGCCGTTGAATTTGTGATCTGCAGTGAAGCTTCAATGGCTAACAAGTCAAAACCAAAGCCAAGAAAATTATCTGTATACCTCTATATTCCCAATATCATTGGTGGGTTTTTTTGTTTTATTTTTTTTAATTCACTGTTGTTTATTTCTCGAAATATGCATTGGATGATCTAGCAATTCTGGTTTTGGTTGGTTCATTTTATCATTTATTAATATGAACTTTCTATCTTCATGGGTTTGGAGAGTTGAGTTATTCACGTTTTGTGTAAAATGCAGGGTATATAAGAGTTCTCTTGAATTGCATTGCCTTTGCCCTAAGCCATTCTAATAGAAGAATTTTTTCTGTCCTATACTTTTTGAGGTGAGAATCAATGTTTAATGAAGTTTCGTTTAGTTTTCAGCTTAATACCGTTTATTGTGTTTTGGAATGGGACTTAATGTGATTAAATGCGGTTTCAGCTTTGTGTGTGATGGTATTGATGGTTGGTGTGCCCGCAAATTCAATCAAGGTATGGATTACTCCAGCTTTATCACCATAACATATTGTTATTTCAGTATATAAGTTCTTGCTTACAAGCCACTAAATGCATTTGTATTTGTGTATGGAATACACTAATTTTCTTTGAAATAAAACTAAATATTAGTTTTCACGGAAGACTAAGTGGAAAAATTATGATTTGATATTATGATTTTTTTATAAGTACGATTTGAAATTATTATTGTCAAAATAATTTGTTGGTGGCCATAAACAAATCCTTTATCGTCTTATGCCTTTTTTTTTTCTGTATTGAGGACATTTGAGGGCAATATCTGCTTTCTGATTAGGGGTGCAGGGCATTTTGTTTTAATTTAATTTGCCACAGTGAGTATGATCTTTTAGCCTTTATCCTTTCAGTTATGTTTCTTTTATTTGAATTATGTAGCCTGTCAATTATATATATATATACCCTTTATTGTATATTTTTTACCAAACACTATTTATTATCTCATTGATGGATAATTCAATAACCTAGAAGATTACAATAATTATGAACACAAAATTTTCCATTAACATGTGAGGTAAAGTTTGCACCTTTAGAACTAAAACACTAGGCGTACATTGTTTTGTTTATCAATGACAAGAATTGTACCAAGCTATGATGTAATGTGGGTTGAGACTTAGAATCTCAACACTGCATATGTTTCTAGTTATATGTTGGAAACTCAATGTTAATAAAGAGTCCCACACGTGTAATTCCCATTCATCGGTGTAATGAAATATATTAGAAAAGAAAAGGTCATTCTATAATATTGAATTATGAATTTTAAAAAAAATCAAGTATTATTAAAGATGTCTGTGCCTATAGGGCTAGTTAACACATCTGAGGTATAGCATTTGATTTGTCTTTTTTCCCTTCCTGGTTCAGTTTCAACATTTGGAGCTGTTCTGGACATGGTAACAGACAGGTACACTCTCTCTCTCTCTCTCTGCAGAAACTTTTTAGTTTTGAGTAATGCTTCATTGTTTCTGTTATATGCTTTTATCATAGTATCCATGAACATTTGAACTTATTTTCTTCTGGTTATTTGGTCATTTTGCTCAATTTGCTTTATATACCAGGATTAGCACTGCTTGTCTATTGGTCATTCTTTCCCAAGTGTATAGGTAAGGTTTTTTCGATCTTTTTGCTGTGCATCATAATTGCTTTTATTAACTTGCATGCATATCTGATCTAGTGGGCAGGATTTTTGTGCAGGCCCAGCTTGGCTTTCTTGTCATTGCTTGCCTTAGATATTGCTAGCCACTGGCTGCAAATGTACAGGTAACTCCTTGTCCCCAACATAATACTATTTAAGATGGATCTACCGTGTGAAGTTGGATATTTGATGCTTAAAAGGTGTTGCTTTTACTGGGAAATGTCTGCCGGAACTTAATACTATAATTACAGTACGTTCTTAACAGGCAAGGCTAGTCATAAAGATGTGAAAGACAGCACTAACTGGCTTTTCAAGGCTTACTATGGAAACCGGATGTTTATGGCTTATTGCTGTGTGGCATGTGAGGTAAATTTATCTCTGGGCTTTCTACTTACTTGAGAGAAATCTTTTATGTAAATAGTACTCATTACTTGATACACTATTTCCAATCTGCAGGTTCTTTACCTCGTCCTATTTTTAATTGCGGAGAACCAAACTGAAAATTTGATGGATGTAAGCCATCATTTTGTTACCAGTGTTAGTTTATCTTATATATCAGGAGGGCACTTTCATCTTGGTTTCTAAATTGTTTCTTCTTTCAGGTTTTAGTGACGTTGGTGAAACGGGGTTCACCACTTTCTTTTCTGCTTGCTTTAAGTTTATTTGGATGGGCAATCAAGCAAGCTGTTAATGTTATACAGGTATCAAATTCTCCCTTCGTAATTCTGAAAAGAACTCATGTTTATCCAAATTCTTTCACTCTGTTCTCTTTTTATTTTCTTTTTTTACGAATAAATTAAATTCTTCTCCATATTGTTAAATTACTTTATTAATATTTTTTCATCTCGGCAGCGGACTAACGTGAGATGCTTATCGTTAATTAATCTATGGAGAATTTAACTATGCATTCAGTTGTAAAAAGTTTCTCCAGTTTTTCAATGAAGTTTTGCATTTGAAAGGCATTTTTGGGAAATTCATTTGGAAAATTGAAGAATTTTCTACAACTGAACACACCTTTAAATGTTTCTGTTTCCATCATAAACCTAATTTTGTGTTTATGCATGTGATATGCTTTCTGATGATGTTCACTTGAATTATGTTGGCATTTTGTTTTGATACTAGAAATATATTGTAGTCTGGAGGAACCATTCCAGTGAAATGAATTTGCTTGGTATGATAATGGTGTTTACAATGTTTTACTGCTCTATGTCAATTTCTAATACTAGAAATTTAGCTGGGGAACGAATATAGTGTCATCAAACTAATGTTTTTTTTTTATAAGTCATCAAACTAATGTAGCATTTAGAATAGGCACATGAATGCTCCGTTAAAGGTAGTAATTTGAAATGTTATTCTTGTGGGTATCTTAGGCCATAATGAACCGAGGCTGCTTAGCACAGACTGCACCACTGCTAAAGAACAGACTCTGGTTCCAATCTCATATACATGTTTGAACATCTTCATTCATCAGTGAAATAAAAACTTGTAAAAAATTTAGTTATAGAATTTTGGATCATGGTGTATAGCATTAAAATGCTCAAAAGTGTACTGAAAATTTTAGTTTGTATGGCCGTATGATGTTCTTTTAGACTATTGTTTGTTTCATTAATTTGTTCTGTGCAAGTATTATTTTGTTTAACTGCTTTCTTATCTGTTTCCTTCTGGAATTTATTTGACGGTTTCAGATGAAGACGGCGGCAGATCTCTGCGTGCTCTATGATATGGACAAAAAGCAGAAGTCCTAATCCTTAATGCGCGTTTCAGTTTCTGTAATTTGGAGGTGACATCCTTGCGTTGGGCCTTGTACACCTACTTCTCGTTGTTTGCGGTGGCAAATGGAATCCATTAAGATGTTTGATGTTCATCTAGGAGGGAAAATGACGTCTTACTCAAGTGAAATAGGTTGTTGGTTTTCTCTTCAGTTTTCTTTTTGCCATGAATTGACATTCTGAACCATTGCCGAGTGGGCAGCTTGATGAGATGATGATATATTGCCTAACTTACAGTTATTGCTTTCTATCAAAAAAAATTCTGTTATTGTTGGCTGAACTTCGGCACTAGCTGCTAATTAGGAAGTAGGGATGCTGATGATAACTGTTTCCCTAAGCCTGCAAGCATTAGACCTTTGCTATGGATTGTGAAATACTGATAGCTAAGGGTGCGTTCAGATTTTGAAACTTATCCAATTATCACAGAAAATTTTGCATTTAGAAGGCATTTTTCTTGGAAAAATTGAAGAATGTCATACAATTAAACTTGCCCTAATCTTTTCAAAGTTCAAGCTGAATTCCGAAAGCAGGAGTTTGGATTTTCTACTAGGAGCTGAAAAGAGATTCATAGGTGACATTTCCTCGTGATTATAATCTGTTAGCATGTATTGGTTTGTTCACAATACACATCAATAATAACTATAATATTTTTTTCTCAATCTCTCTTTATCCTAAATTTCAATATGGTATTTTAGAGCTCATAGTTTGGGATTTTGATGGTAGTCTTAGGTAAGAAAAACACAACACTCTCTTCTATTGAGATTGGGTATGCATGTGTTGTGAAACCACTAAAAAAATATTAAATTTTTTTTTGAAAGAAATTGCCGCATGCTCAAGATTTTCGAGGACTTGCCTTAATGGTGATTCTCGTGATCAATCACTATCACCACAGTGTTCATCCAGGCGAGCAAAACCCAAGATTTCAGCAACCCTTCTAGTTTTTTGGGCGACTCAACTTAGTTTATAATTCATGAGTTTATTTGTTTTAGATTGAATCAAATTTGTTATTGCTTATTAATGTGAGCTTGTTTGTAATGAATTGGTGCATGTGTATGCTCCAACTTAAGAAGTACATTGAGAGATTTGGTTTCCTAATTAGATATATATTAGATTTTTTAACTTTTTTAGTTTAGTTTAAATTTTCTATTCGTATTAAGATTTACATCAATAATAATAAGTCTATAATATATTTTCTCAAACACTTGTCTCACTCCAACTTAAATTTCAACAATAGGATATATCTTTGATTCGCTTGCACCATTAAAAAAAAGCACAAAAGCTATCCAAACTTAAATTAACTATGTGCCTGTCGCTTACAAATATGTTACTAGTATATAATATATTGGCTAAATATCAATTTGGTTCTAAAAAATTTGAAGGGTCAGGTCTCATGTCCTGACCTGAACCATTTACCCAATTTCCATCTCTTTTAAAGGTTTTTGCACAGCTGTGGACTTCATGGACCTATTAACTTTCCTATCCTAATCCTGTTTAGAAGTAACTGCCGAGTAAATATGGATGAGATGAGTGCCAAAAAGGTCAACAAAAACAAAACGCGCGAAACTCATGAGCAAGAAAAGATTCCAGCGGTTCGAAAGAAGATGTCTCTGTTTTGGTTGCTGTACTTCAGTAAACCAAATTCACTAGAAGTCTCTCTCTCTATCTCTCTAAGTATCCCCTAAGTTTGCGGTTTCTTATATGGAAACTGTCCATATTTGCTTCAACTATAGGCTTTTAGGTCATTACTCTTGATCAAAATTGGATTATTAAGAAAAGAAATTCAATTAAGCTCTACACCAACACTTGAAAATTCAAACCCTAAAAAGCTCTGCTTTCTACTTGATGATTTAACAGTGAGACTTTGTTTTTCACACGTAATTTACAAAAAGAGATTGTGGGTTTATCATAACTTGGTTGGTTTTTGATGTTGTTCACAAGAAAAATAGAAACCCAGAATTATTTTGATTGATTCAGATTAACTAACAACAATGTCACGGTGCATACCGTTCCCTCCACCTGGGTACGTGTGGAACGGTGTAAGCGGCGAGGCTTTGATTGAACTTATTAAGGTTTGATACTCTGATGGGTTCTTTTTTGTTTTATTTTTCATTGTTGATAGGTGTGTTAGTGAATTTTGTGGTTTATGAGACATTGAGTTGTTCATGTGGGTATAAAAAGGTTCATGCTTTTGGTGTGTATATGCTGTTGGTGGGATGTTTGAGGAGATAACACAAATGGGTTTCTTCTGTTGATGGTTAATTTTGAGGTTTTATGGACCAAATTTAGATCTATGCAAAACCTAATTATATTCCAAAACTTGGAATTGGTAACATGGATCCTTTTCTTGTCATCCACCTTTTTTAGGGCCAAACATCAATCTTTTAAGGTTCCTATTTGTGATACATAAGCTTGAAATTTAGGGTGGTTGTGGCCTTTGCTGCATATTGGTAAACACCATGTTTTTATATGATATTTCCTCGTCTTGTTCTTGGTTCTACACCATTAAGTATGAAAAATGAAATGTAAATTTAAATTTATTTTGCAATGAAGTATACCCTTGTTACACGTTTTAATATTTTTTGTAAATTTTCGTTTGATTATGAGTATCCAAGTATCATACCTTTATTCGAATGTTGAGAATCCAACGTAGTATGACACAGTAAATTAAAGAGTCTTTGTAACATAAGTACTTGACTATTACAAAATCTGCATAGTTCAAATTTCAATGTATAATTGGAATTATTGAACTATTTAATGCAATAGTTATACATAGAGACTTTTTAAAGTTTGGTTATAATCCAATAATAGCAAACAAAGTTTTTCTATTTCACGTCTTTAAGATGATTAATTATGCTTGAGCAGAAAACTCATGGATCACATCTCTTGGAACTTCATGTATATACTGTCTCTGAAGAATTGATTGTTTTTCTCTTGTACTCTGTAGGCCAGGAAAGAAAAAACAAAGGCCAAAAGGGAAAAGAAAAAAGAGAAGAGGAGTAGGAATCAGAAAGAAAAGAATGAAGAAATTGGGGAAGGAGAGATTAGGCAGAAAAAACAGCATCACCATGAGAGTAGCAAGAAATGTCGGGAAAAGGAATGTGAAATTCAGGGAATGGATAGGAGCAGTCTTACTGAAGAGCTTGGGCAGCTCATATCTGACAGAGTATATGACTCTTCTGATAACAGCGAAAACATTAAGAGGAAAAGACACAACTCCCCTTGCGTTGGTTTCCATCACCATGGTGAGTGAGTGAATTATCACTTGGTCTTCTCTTAAGAGTATATGCTGGTTGAATTTGTTCTTTTCTCAAACATCTTGACAGGAGGCATTATCTCGATTAGTTCGCAGCTGCAAATGCACAAAGATCCAGAAGACCTATCCAGCAAACCAGTTTGCTCTACTAAATCGATAAATTTTGTTGCGAGAGAGAAGTTTGAATTTGATCCTAGCACTCGTGAGTCCAATTCTGTTGGCCATGAGTTCGCTGCAAAATCTCACACGGAACTTTTTTATTCTCCTTCTCCAATAAGTGGCATGCTGCAGGAAGAATCACAATTCAGAGACTTAATCCTGAACTGGCTTCCCCCTTCCATGCAGATTCAGCTTGCTGAATTTGATGATCAAGAATGGCTTGTTCAGAAGAGGCCGCCCAGGAGTGGCATGACTGAAATATCTGACTCTAGCAACGATGAGTTGTGTAATGGGAGCTCCAATCTGTACCCATGTTCCCATTATTTGCCTCAGGCCGACATTTATGCTTTGCCATATACCATACCATTCTGAAACATCTGAATTCTACGTGTGATAAAATTTGTATCAATTGATATCAAGTTTGTCTTTTATCAAAGCGAACTTAATTTGACAACCTCCAAGATAGCCAAAGAAGCAGAGAAACTATAAAACAAACTAGACTTAGTGTAGCAAAATTAACAGTATTCAAAGAAATAGCTTAATTCCAATCGTTACAAGTTTGGTCGTAGGTTTAATTCCAGAAAGCGATTCATGGAGGGAATTTGCATTGTTGTTAACAGCATTTCTTTCTGACATGGCATATGAAAATGAAGAACAAGGCAGCTCTGCATTACATGATAGGGCTTTCGCTGCTTTTCATTGTTATTGTCTGTATGGGGAATCGCCAGGAACCCACGGAACATTCAGTTGGATAACATTGTATTATCAAGGGTTGAAATCACCAGGTGGAGATTTTTCTATCTTCATGCTCCACAAGTTCTCGTAGTTGTAGTGGGAATGCACGTTTGGAAGTTGATTTAAGTCATCTCTGTTGCTTTCATGCTTCGATTGAGGAGAAGATCTCCCGATTCACAAGTGTTTTAGTTTGATGATGAAAAGCAAAGTAGATATTGGTCGCTAGAAAACTTTGTTGCTCTCCTACAACTTGATGCCTGGGTACTCTGATTTGATAAGGTAGGAGATACACATAAGGTGGAACTGGTAGAGAATGATAGAAAATAGCACTACTCAAGCACGACATAAATGATTGAAAGCAAATTGCTAAACCAGTCCGAAATTCTACCATAAAAGAATTACATAAGACTCCTCAGATGAAAAGGGTAGCCTCACAAACTAAAAATTACAACCGTCAAAAGAAAAATAAGATAAATAAACTAAGAGAAGTCGTGCATAGATGAACTTCTACTGTAAACAAATCGAATAATCCTTTTTTGGATCTCCTTCTAATCGCTAGAGATGAAGCTTGCAAAGATATGGTGTAGGGATTAGTTAGTACAGGCTATACCCAAAAAACTGACTAATGAGAATGGCCAATCCAAGAGCAATTGCTACAAGGGAAGAAGCCCAAGTAAGTTTCTCAGTAATTCTGGGTACCCTATCCTTCAATGCCTGACTGCAAGAGCCTATAAACACTGTATAGCTTCCCATTGCAAATACAGTTCCAAGTAAGAACATAACAAGAAATGCAGCACCAGCTAAGCGAGAAGGCAAAGCGAGTGCAGGTAATACCATCATTAGCGCATCTGGTTGTAGCCCATGGACAATACCAGTGGCAAAAGTGGCAAAACCAATTTTCTTTTTCCCAACTGTTGAGTTTTCAATTGCCTCGTAGACACTAACATCACACTCATCGTTCTCTAGAGAAACACATGGGGTAGGAACTTCTGAAACTTCCCTAATACCCATAGCACCAATAACAAGTAGGGTTAAGCCCACCACTATTGTGCCCCAAGTTTGAATGATTTCAATGTGGAGCCGATCCTTTAGAAGTAAAAATATTAACCCAAAAATAACCTGACCAGCATCATGGCCACAACCCCAAAGGGCTCCAACGGCAGCACTTTCAAGTCGACTACGACCAATTGAGAGTGGAGCCAGAGCAGCAAGGTGATCAGGTCCTGATAGGGTGTGCAAGCAACCCGCAAAGAAACCAGTCCAAGCACTACTTAGCAATTCAGTACCGATCAATCTGCCCCCAACTACAGCAGCTGCAGGACCACCACTCTTCGCTGCTGTTTGAAAGGTTGCTAAGGCCGCAGGTGCAAAAACTGGGTGGACTAAGAATACAATGATAGCAGAGAGAAGTACAAATGTCCCTGCAGTAATTGCCTGGAACAAATATAGAATAACAAACTTTATCATCTTCTTCACAATAAATACAATTACTAAATAGGTTAAATTCAATAAAAAATAAGGAATTGTGCAAAATCCCTTCAAATTTTTACAGAGAATCTTTATTTTATATATATGTGTGTGTGTGTGTGTGTGTGAAGATTGACTTAAAAGGTACCAAGGAGGTACCACCCACATACAAAAGCAACTATTTACAACATAGTAAACCAACAAAATCTATAATTCTCATCCTCATTTACGAAAAAAAATCCCCTTGAACCAAAAACTACGGGTATCGAACCGCCCATCCTTGATGGATGCTATTTACCTTCCTCTCCATTAGAACCCATCTATTCCTTTCGTTCGAAACCAAATAGAGAGTGAAATCCATGTATGGGCCTTCCTTATTTCCTTAGAAGCTCGCATGCCACTCATGCCCACACCTCATCTTGGTGGAACTAACAACCACCCAAAAGAGCCCCAACACATAATAGAGGTAATACAAAGCCTAATGCCATAAAAGTAGTAAAACGTCCTTTGTTTTTTTATGAACTCAAATGCACTAATGCAATGAGAGGGTGAACAAGAAATCACATCAGTTCATAGTCAAACCCAGAATTACCATCAGGCTGACCTTTTCTCAAGGTTCTACATTCACCTTGTCTTTCTTATTGGTTCCAGTTGAGATTTTCTCAAAGTTTGCTCGCACATGAAAATCCCACCAATTTCAACATCTCATTTTACCAATTTACAGTTGTCAAAACATACACTATTTGAAAGTTTTCTTTTTAGTAGGACGTATACAGTCGAACAGAATGTGAGTAAGTAGAAGTGTAGAACTGGATTTATATATTCTGAATGCATAAACCTTATCATTCTACAATAGAAAAAAGGTGCTTTGTCAGCTACACTAAGGATGCATGTTGTTATAAAACCAATAACAAATGGAATTTGGGTATATCACATATAGACCAACAAAAAAAGATGTTTCTGCAACAAATTTAATTTGGCTTCTAATTGTAACAGAACCTCAAGAAACATGAGAAGACCTTGCTATATAACAATTCCTTATTGTGACGTTCCAATTTATAGATGTCTTAAAGCGACAATAATTCGTCAATGCAGACTAAAGGTCCTTATGTGTCCGAAATTACAACTGCAAACAACCTTTTTTTAATCATGGCTATAAGTGAGAAAAGAGGTACAAAAGGGAAGTGGGGTTTGTGGATGGATGGAATAAGATAAGGCACAATATATAATATCAAGCTCCGTGGTGACCATAAATTGCAACCGCCAGTCAAATTAGCAGTTAAAAACTACAACACAACAGTTATCAATAGGTAGGATGAACAGAAAAAGTCTCCGTAAGCAATAGAGTGTATGTTTTGACTCCATAGTGTATCCATAATCAACAAGAATTTAGTAATTGAAATGTCAGCTTCCAGTATGTTTAGAATGCACTTTGAATTAGCTACTTGTATTGGAATACATAAGAAATGTCTCACTATCTTCATGCCTGCTTAAGATAGTCCCAACATTGCACATCAAAAATCGACCTCTATAAGCTATATGTAAAATGCAATAAAGTGATAAAATAGATGGTATACTGCAGAAATTCTCAAATAATTCAGCCTCTCTTAGGTCTTCTATGAGGAATATAGAAAGAAAGATGAAGTAAAACACCAAAAATTATTCCAAAAAAGAAGCCCTTTTAAGAATTTCCTTCATTGACCCCTCCTTCCCCCAAGAACCGAGGACAAACTGACTGACCAATACTGATAATCTTCCACTCTAATAAGGGAATTCTCGTTAATCTTGAATAATGCTAATATTTAAGAATTTCCCCGCCATAAACTTCCAGTAACGTGAGTAGTTTGTAAATCCAAATATCCATAATAATCCCCCTCTGTGAGATCCAGTATATTTCAGCTTCATATAATTATATCTTCCCTTTCAAAACTATTGGCACGCATTATAATGACGAAAGGAGACCGGTGACCACCCAACAAATGTATATTCCAAATTTTCTCTCCCTGTTTTCCCAATAACCAAACAGCCTATTACCTATCAACCCAATCGTCTCTCCCTCCTATTTCAACATAAACCCACCTATAGCAATAATCCCATGACCCCAATAACCAAAAGGAGCAAATAATTTGCACTACATTACGATAAAATCACCGCAACACAACAAAACATCTAAACATGATAAAAACAATTCTAACACAAAAACCTACAAATTAAAATAATAAAAAAATAAGAAATTTTGCCGAGATAATTGCATGTAAATAAGTACCTTCTGTTGCTCAGCAGCTCCTCTAGCGATCTGTTTGAGACGATTGGATTTGGGTATTGACCCAGTTCGTGAGTCTACTCGGTAAGACGATATAAACAGTGATTTATCCGATTGACTAGACCCAGAAAAAGAAGAGGGAGACGGATTTTCATTTTTGCAGGAGATCGAATTGACTCGCCGGGACTCATGTCGGTTTTGTGAGGGAAAGCTGAGTGTTGATGAGTCAAATCGGCCGAGACGAGGGAGAAAAGGAGAGTGCTTTAATTGGATTTTCAAAGGGATTGGAGAAGAAGAGTATAGAAGCCTTTCCATGGCTTCTTTCTCTCTATCTCTCAAGGAAAAAGTTTTGGGGCAAAGATTTTGCAGAGGAGAGTACTACTGAGGATAAAGTTTGGCAGAGGGCGAGCGGGGTTTAACATAAAAACAGACGAGGGATTTTCTATATAGTAATTAACGCTCTTTTTTCAAAAAAGGAAATTAATGCTCCCTTAAGGGTTAAAAGGAAATTAATAACTTAATATTCGAGCCGAGTTTAATTTAATTAAAATCCAACCCTAATCATAAGAAAATGACAAAAAAAAAGGTAAGCAAAAATTGATTAATGGTTTCAACTTTTAATCCTTAAGGTCATTCTCACACAATAATTCGATGAAATCGGAATTTCTTTAAGAAGCCATTGATCATGTCATCATGAGTTGGTGTCCAATAAGCTACCACTAACAAGCTTTTTACCCATCTTCTTCGTTGACTGGTCTAAAATCTAAATGAGTAACTTTCGGCGTCGCGGGCGCCGCTACAGCACTTTAAGAGAGTTTTGTGTTTAAAAGTCTTTTCTTTCTTACCACTTGCTAGGCATTTGTACAAAGACGCACGAATCTCCTTGAATACGGAATCTTTGTCTTTTTTAAATCTTTGTCTTTTTTTTGGTAGATTTATTTTTTTATATAATAAATTAATATGATAATATATTTATAAATATGTTAAACATTGTGATTATATGTTCTTTAATTAAAAAATAAACCCGTAAAAAACTCAAAAAAAAAACAATCGAATTAGAATCATAAAAAATATATATATATGAAAAAATATAAAAAATAAATATAATTAAAAAAAATAAAAAACAGTGAAAAAGTTAAATCGCAAGATAAATGAAAAATATGAAGCAATTGAATTATATATATAATTTTATTTATATATTTAAGTAAGAGTTTATGAGACATTTTGATAACTGAACATGAAATAAAAATTTTGATTTTATTAATGTAAATAAATAATATTGATAGATAAATGTCAGTATTCCAAAAATATATATAAAAAAACATTTATAATGATGTAAAAAATAAAATAAAAAGAAAATAATGAGTTAATTGGGGTCGTGGTCGGAGTCCTGGAGACTTGGAGAGAGTCCAAATTGGACACTATCGTAAACACTGTGACCCGGCCACGCTTGAATCTCGCGCTGTCACGTAAGTCCCTCACGCTGGCATGCGCGCGCCATACGGTACCCAGGCAGTGTGTGAGACTCGAGAGTAAGAAATTGGACCATAAGTAATTGCAAAGATTTCAGTCCTGAAGAGGCCAAAATCAGCGTCACCCGACCTTAGCTAAGCCTTTTAAGTTACTTAACACAGGCTCAGCCCAACTGAATTAAGTTCTGGGTCTGTTGATGCCAAGGCTGGACCTTAATACATATGTAAATTGGAAAAATGTTTTGTCCAGGCCGTTTTGGTATAGTTTTTTTATTCTGCCTTATAAATTCAAAAGTGATTTTAAAAAACAAGAAGGTGAATAAGTACTATTTGATTATTTTATGGTTTTTTTTCATCAAATTGATTTTATTATTTGTATAATATAAATATATTAATTTTAATCATAATAAAATATAAAATAATTAAGTTGAATTAAATTAATAATAATACTACTGTTTTTATTAAATAAATAAAATAATATACTTATTAAATAATAATCTTAATATTCTAATAATAATTAATGCATCATCGTTACATTTAAAAATTGATTAACAAGAATAGATGATGATTAATATACTAGCAAGGGTGTAAATATCTTTCCCACACAAGAGTAATTGAGAAACATAAATAGTGTTAAAACTAATTTTAGGATTAAAAATTAAAAAACTCAACTTCTGATTTTGGATTTAAATCAGTTTTTTAAGCTGTTTTCATATTCTAATTCATAAAAATAAAAAAAAACTGGTAAAAAAAATGTGTATAATCATATAATAATAATTTGACCACATTACCACATAAAATGTGAGAAATAATCAATGAATAGTTTTTTCTCTATCCTATAATAGACATCTTTCTTGAAAAAGCTCAAAGATTTTTTTTTAAAAAGCACATTGAATGTATATTAGCCACTTGATATAAGACTATGTTTGGTACGATAGAATGAAATATAATATAATCAATAATGTAATAAATTATGTTACAATGTTATTATTATTATGACGGGGCAAAAATAATGTAATGAAAGTAACAATGTAATGGTAACTATATTAGAAAAATATAATAGTGATTACATAAAACAAGTGACATAATTCACATTCCATTAAATATAAACCAAACCCAATCCAAAATACATTTGACAAACTATTTTTTGTCATGTAATCCACACCCCTATTTACCATTATAAGAGTAATAACAATATAATGTGATTTATTACATTGCTGATTATTTTATATTTCAATTCGTCCTACCAAACATAACATCAATATTAAAATAGTAATTTTACTGCTTCAAAATTAAAAAATTGCATTAATTATATGCAAACCATTTAATAATTGAAGTAACAATTAAGGGTATTATTAAAAAATTGATTATAAAAGTCTTTAACTTTTAACTGAGGGAAATTATTTTTAAGACATCCCAAAATAAAATAGCGACACCCATATTAGAGGGGGGAATACAAATATTAAATAACTCACACAATGAAAAAGTCGAACATAAAATTCCATGACCTTATTGCCTTAATTTTAGTTTTTTTTTACCAGTAAATCAAAAATCTCATTAACATATAAAGTAATAATCTTGGTTTCAATCCAAATTATCATCACTTTTATAAAAAAAAAGAAAAAAAAAATTGTAGGGCACGTGTTGTGCCGTTAGCTTATATTTTCCCTTAAGGACCATGACAAATTCTCAATGGGCTCATATTGTTCGAAGGAAAATGGCCAATTTCGTCATTTGACCAAAAGGATAGAGGCCTCCATACGTGTCGTTCTTCCAAAAAGCCACGTCACCGTTATCTTGTACCAAATGGGAGGTCCAAAAACAGAAGCAACACTACAACCTAACTAAGCCCCTAAACAAGAATTTCTCCTAAAGAAGCACACACTATCTCAAAGGACCACAACCAATCAACCAACAAACTCACCTTATTAACTTGCAACCCTTGAAATCAACCAGTCAGCGATCATAAAGTCAACAATCTTCGTACCATAACAGAATCATACTGGTGAAGACCATTTTACTATCGTATGACGCATTACAGGATATTAACCATTACAATATAAATCATAAACAGAGTATCTGAACTTAAAAAAAATCTGCTTATGCTCTGCTTTTAGCAAATAAACTCGCTAGCTCTCATGGCAAAACCAGTCTCCATTGATGTGTGGAACCCAAATGGAAAATACAGAGTTGTTAGCACCAAACCCATGCCCGGAACTCGCTGGATCAATATCTTGATCGAGCAAGATTGTCGCGTTGAAGTAATCGTCTTCTTCTCTTAAGTTATTGTCCTTCTTTTAATATATTTTTTTAATTGAAGAAACTGTGCAAACTTGATTTTTTTTTTGATTGTTTTCATATCCAGATATGCACACAAAAGAAAACAATATTATCTGTTGAAGATATCATTGCTTTGATTGGTGATAAGTGTGATGGAGTTATTGGTCAGGTAGTTGATTCTGTTTTGTTATGAGTAAATGGGTTTATATTTTTTTTTTCTTTTGTTGGGTTTGTCAATGAGTTTTTGTTTCTGTTTTCAGTTAACAGAAGATTGGGGAGAGACGTTGTTCGCAGCATTGAGCGGAGCAGGAGGCAAGGCTTTTAGTAACATGGCTGTTGGTTACAACAATGTTGATGTCGATGCTGCCAACAAGTATGGTGTTGCTGTTGGTAACACTCCTGTAAGTTCATTTTATATTTTATTTATTTTTGGTTGTTTTCATCTTCTTCTTCTTCTTCTTTTTTCTTGCTGTAGTTCATTGTTATTGTTAATGCAGTGTTTCATGTTTGTTTCTTGTAATTATGTGTACCATTTGGGTCAATATAAGAAGAGAAGTGGTTGAATACAACATGTTTGATCATATGTTAAGGAGACATTATGATGTTAATTAACGTGTAACCATACTTTGACGACTTTAGTTGCTGCATATCTTATAGCCTTATTGGGTCAAGATCCTCTCTAGTAAGTGGGACCTCATCCATAATGTTTACATCGCCTCATCCATTGATGCATTGATCTAAAAATTCATCCTCTGAGAGGATTTTGGTCTTTTCTTATATATAAATAATTAAGTGCATATGCACTTTGAGTAGAGTATGCTTTCGAAAATTAGTTTCTAGTTTGGTTGGTTGTATATGGAAGAAGATATTGATGCAATTCTTTGCTCATACGTGATTAGGGAGTGCTCACGGAGACGACTGCGGAATTAGCAGCTTCGCTGTCTCTAGCTGCAGCTAGAAGAATAGTTGAAGCAGATGAGTTCATGAGGGCAGGCTTATATGATGGATGGCTTCCTCATCTGTACATATCATAACTTATTACTTGTTTGCTTGGTTCTCTCTTTACAAAGATAATAATTTTGAGATGTTCCCTGCTAGAGCAATTGCATGATATTGGCCCTGTTGTTATGACAGGTTTGTTGGGAACTTGCTTAAAGGGCAGACTGTTGGTGTTATTGGAGCTGGTCGTATTGGATCTGCATATGCTAGAATGATGGTAATTTGTCACTAATTTCTCATTCAATTTCTTAACTTAGCCAGGTTATATGTTACTTTGGATTAGGTGTGTGTAAGAGTGTCGAGTTCGTTTATATTTTATAAGTTTTTCACTGATTTGGAGGATTCAAGAGTCATACCCATATTTCCAAATTCGTGTCCAACACGGGGACTTTAGGATAAAGTGAAGATTCTGTGTAACATAGGCAAGGTTTAGTTTATCCACTTGAATATTTCAACAAAAGAAATAAAAAAAAAACAGTGGCAAACTTCTTTTGAGCATGTATTCTGGAAAAAAAACCAGGATAGTGCAAATGTAGAACACAATTCTAGGAAACCTGTTATGTCATTTTTGAAGTCCAGGAAATAATGTTTTGCTAAATGGAAATCATACTATTCAGAATTCATCAAAAAAAGAAAATGCTATTATGCTAGCAGAAATTATAAAACCTTAAAATTTTTATTCTCGCATTGTTTCTTCTTAAGTTTTCACTCTCATTCTTTTCCATTTTAATCCTGCTGATCTTTAAGAATTTTTAGCTGATTCTCAAATCTCACTGGACTAGTGGACTTGGACTAGAAAACTTTGTTTGATCATAGAGTGACTTTATTGCTTACTTCATGACAGGTTGAAGGGTTCAAAATGAACCTAATTTACTATGATCTTTATCAATCCACACGCCTAGAAAAGTTTGTCACTGGTATGTATAAGTCAATCTATTGAGTCTAATAAGTTTCCAACTCCCTCCGTTTGTTGATACTTAATTTTCTTCACAAGCAGCGTATGCTGAGTTCTTAAAAGCCAATGGTGAACAACCTGTTACTTGGAAACGAGCAGCAAGCATGGATGAGGTGCTTCGGGAAGCTGATGTGGTTAGACTCTTTTGTTGGGATCTTGACTCTCTCTCTTTTATTGGTATTAAGTTGGATGTGTAGTCCAAAGTAAAATTACTTGTCATCGGTGATCTTTACAGATAAGTCTTCACCCAATATTGGATAAAACCACATATCATCTGGTCAACAAAGAAACACTTGCAATGATGAAAAAGGTGATTCTTAGATGAACACCCTTTTGTTCTTAAGTAGCTGTTCAAGTAGACAGATATAAGACTACCTTGCCTAACATATGAAATTTGTTATCAACATCTGTAGGAAGCAATCCTTGTAAACTGTAGTAGGGGCCCAGTAATTGATGAAGTAGCTCTTGTGGAGCATCTGAAACAAAATCCAATGTTTCGAGTTGGTCTTGATGTCTTCGAGGTAATTGAACATAACCTTTTCTGTTACAAATTCATATCAACAATGTATAAACCACCCCTTAAGTTAATAAATATGATTAATTGTCACTGATGTGCTTTCAGGATGAGCCTTACATGAAACCTGGCCTTGCTGAAATGAAGAATGCTGTTGTTGTGCCTCACATTGCTTCTGCTTCAAAGGTAAAACTGATGGACACGAATTAGAGATTGAAGGTTGAATATCTATGATGGTTAAGACACATCGTAGAGTTGTTTTTGCATTGTTTAGTCAATGATCATTGTAATTAGTTTCCTTTATTCTTTTGTGCAGTGGACTCGTGAAGGAATGGCAACACTAGCTGCTCTGAATGTCCTGGTATGCATAGCAAAAACACAAATTGCTAGCTTCCCACTTAGTTCCAGTTTAACTTAAGTAAAATTTTGTTTTTATGCCACAACTTATGTTTTGACTGTCACAATTCTAAGTTCTGTGACTCTTTTTTCGTTTCCATATACTAGGGAAAGATTAAAGGATACCCAATATGGGGTGATCCGAACCGGATTGATCCATTCTTGAATGAGAATGCTCCACCTCCTGCTGCATGTCCGAGCATTGTCAATGCGAAAGCCTTAGGTAATTCATATTTCTGATGTTGTCACATTTGCCCATTACTTTATATGATTTGGGATTCACTGACCTTCTTAATCTTGTTTTTTGTCACAGGATTACCTGTTTCTAAGTTATGAGCATAGATGGGTGATCACACAGGGGCCTTGTGGGCTCTAATGAGATTTCTCTTTGAGAAGAATTGACAATCATGTATATTTACTAATGAAGAGTATTGTGTATACTGCTGTTGTTGTCTTGCATGAAATGTCTGCATAATTTCTGCCACCTATAAATATATATGGGCTTAAATTACATGGACTTCATTTTCTACAATTTATTTCTATTCTAATACCTCTCTCAGCACCATGCCTTTCTTGTTGTCTTCCATATCGATCGAATAAGTCTCTGTTGTGATATTAGCTTATCATATATGTTAATGAGCCTTGTGATTTAAGCATTAAAATTTGAATTTGTTCTATATTTTAAAAAGAGAAGAAATGAAGATCTATAATTAAAGAGAGAATAAA
This sequence comes from Bretschneidera sinensis, assembly GCA_023935145.1. Taxonomy (NCBI): domain Eukaryota; kingdom Viridiplantae; phylum Streptophyta; class Magnoliopsida; order Brassicales; family Akaniaceae; genus Bretschneidera; species Bretschneidera sinensis. The sequence goes on from CM043698.1 coordinate 161,015,029, forward strand.
AACAGATCTATATTTAGAGAGAGAGAAAAATTTGCCAAAAGAGAGAAGAAATGAAGAGAAAAAAAAAGAAAGTTTGGTAGTTTTGTCAATTTAAAGTCTTAATAATCTGTGCTATGTCAATATTGTCTCTTTTCATTTTTGTTTAAGAATTAAAAAAGTGTTACTACCCCTATAACGAGCTTACACACCTTAAATGTCTATAATCAATCTTGTATAAATGATTTGAAGTTTGGTTTAATTACTAATTTATTTATAACCAAACTTCATTCTTAATAAAAAAAATTAAAATATTTTGAAAGTGTTCTTCTTTTGAAGTGTAAAAAATTGTGAAATAAAGTCTGCAATACATATAAATTTTGATTATAAAGTAGTGTCCATCAAATCTCAAAATTTAATGAATATAAATCCATATGCATAAACATTGTATCGCATATTTTACTTCATAATTTTTAATGCAGAGGAATTGATCTCGTCAATTGCATGAGTGAAGATTTTCTTCTAAGTAGGAAGTGTGAAGATTTTCTTTTTTACATTTTGAGAAGGTAAAGTTGTGAAAATCTCTATTGATTAAAAATAATCAATTTTATAACTTTAAATGAGTTGTTAAAAAACTTATATAAAGTCTACTTTAAGGTAAAAAAACACTTACATAGAGCAAAATCCGCATCGTTTGATCTCTAAAATCAGCGGAGACTGCTCTAGATTCGCTCTTTATTTTCACTGAAACTATATCCGAATTGTTGTAGGTATTACTTTCCTAATCCGACGCCGTGGCGGTTCCCAAAAGCCACATTATAAATAACCGCACCCTCCCCCTTTGTTCCTCTTCATCAATAGTCTTCACTGCTTAGGGTTTACAAAGGCGAAAAGCGAGAGAAAGAGAGAGACATACAGAGTTGAGTGAGAGAGATCGATAGATAAAGAGAGAATGTCGACGAAGAAGATAACATTGAAGAGCTCTGACGGAGAGACGTTCGATGTAGAGGAGGCGGTGGCGGTCATGTCGCAGACCATAAAGCACATGATTGAGGATGTCTGCGCCGACAACGCGATCCCTCTTCCAAATGTCACAGGCGCTACCCTTTCGAAGGTTCTTGAATACTGCAATAAGCACGTCGAAGCGGCCCCTGACGCCGAAAAGACATCCTCGGGCGCCGACAAAGACGACGATCTCAAGGCCTGGGACGCCGAGTACATTAAAGTTGACCAGAACACCCTTTTTGACCTCATCCTGGTACTTACGTCTTTCTATCTCACTCGATAATATTCGCCCTTGGTTCTCCATCGTCTCCTGTTTTTAGTACTTTGTTTTTAACTGTTTTCCTGTTTATCTGTTTTTATTCTACCAATTACTATATAGTTCAATTATTTGAGATTTTTTAGGGTTTTATTTATTGGTTTTATTTTGTTTTCTTCTTGTTCGAAGTTGCCCATCAAGAAGTTTAGGGTTTTTATCAAACGATTCTGCGCTCGATTTTGGGGTTTCTTGTTTTTAGTTTTTCTGGAATAAATGTTGCTTCTAAGTTTTATTAGTATATTTAATTGTCTGTCTGGTTTGATAGCTATTAATTCCTTTGCACAAGAAATTTAGCGTTTCGTTTATTATTTTGACTTTGATTTTCTTCTTCCTTTTCCAGTTTTACCCACTCTCTTTTGATTATGGCTTGGCCAACTCTGTAGTTTTTTTTATAGGTTTTTTAAGTAGTGATTGTCTCCCGGTTAATTGTATTCATGATTAGGTATATAATGCGATCCCTAAGAGTTAGGGACATGATATTGCCTATTCCGATTTTGCTATTCAATTAAGGCGTGAATTAGACCAAGGGGAATCTCCAAGGCAGGATTTTGCCTATTCAGAATTTGCTATTTAATTGATATTTTATGATTCCGGGGAAAAAGTTCAAAGATTGGTCTCATGTTGGATTTCATCACATACCAATGAATTGTCTGTTCTGCTTCCTATTTGATTGCTGAGCATAATACTAACAGGGTTATGTTATATTGAATTTCTGGTTCCTTGGGTTTTTGCTATTTTATTGGTTATTAGCTCAATATCTGACCAGTGTTTGTTTTGTGTTCATGTTTATTGACTTGGGTATTCTATGTTTGATTATTCTTTGATAGTTTTTTTTCTCCTTCTGCATATTGCATTCTTGACATTCACCTGATACATGTTTCAAATGAATTAGCAATTTACTACATTGATAGGTTGCTTCTAATTGCAATTTGTATCTTTATAGTAGAGGGAGGGACTCATAGAAAGAAACTTGGAAGTATAGACGTTTTAAGTTAATATAATTTCTTTCAGTCTGTTGGAGTAATATTTCCGTTTGAAACAAATGCTCTGCATATTTGTTCTGAAAATATGACAGGTTGCGATGAACATTGAAGTAACTGGTTTTGATTGGCATCCTGTTCCATTTATCTAACCTTGCAATATATATATGTATATATTTTTTATGGTTTTCCCACTTAGTGTGTGTTATGTCATTGTAGGCAGCAAACTATCTGAACATCACTAGCCTGCTGGATCTGACTTGCAAGACTGTGGCTGACATGATCAAGGGAAAGACTCCGGAGGAGATTCGCAAGACGTTCAACATCAAGAATGACTTCACTCCGGAGGAAGAAGAGGAGGTCAGGAGGGAAAACCAGTGGGCATTTGAGTGACACAGAATACTATTGTTGCAATGTCCATGTTTGTGATTAGGAAATGTCGATATTATGGTAGCCTGGTAGGTCTGCGGAACTAGTTTTAGTTGTGAGAAAGAAGTCAACATTGTCTTTCTCTTCTGGATATTATGGGAGTGATTTAATTTTCTTGAAATGTCATATGGATTATTATCGTGATGTTGTATTATACAGTTTCATGTTCGCAAAAAAATTGTGTTCCAATTTAATTGTTGTGCTATACAGTTTCACAATATCATAAATGAAATGAAGTTCAAATAACCAAAAACATCAGCAAAGGAGCTAAACTTGAAAAAGGCAAAAGACCCAAGCAACAATTGCTAGTCATAAAGAAAACCCCGTTCAAGTTCTTAACCATAGTGAATAATTATTAGATAATTAAGCACTTACATCATGCATATAAGCACGGTAGAGCTCAGAAGATGCTTTTGCAGCACAGAGTTTGGCAGTAAGATCGGTTTTCACATCTTCCAGTTTTCGACACTTCTCATCAAATTCTCATCAAACTCGTGCACGAGATTATGGAAATGTTCACTTGAACAAGATTCAGCATAAAGCTTGGCAGAAAGATCGCAATTTTCCTCTCTTAACTTGCGGCACTTCTCTTCAGAGTCTATGTAACAAACTCTGTAGTACTCAGATGAGGACTTTGCAGCATCAAGCTGACCAGAAAGTACGTTTCTCTCTTCTGCCAATTTCTTGCACTGTACCTCATAGTCCCAGGCGGCGCATACAGAGTAATCATACCATGAAGTAGCAGAAGAGAGCTTTGCTGACAAATCGTTTCTTTCCTTATTCCATTTGGACACAGCATCCATTTCGCTGCTTCTAAAACTCTCTAAAGCCTCAGTTGCAGCCTGAAGCTTTGCAGAGAGAGCTTGCTTATCTACATCACAGTTGAGGTGACTTTTTGTGATCTCTTTAGAACAGTTTACCATTTCTTGCAACAGCGCATTAGTCTCAACGAGTTTGGAAACAAGAGCACTTCTCTCAGAAGATGCTTTTGCAGCACAGAGTTTGGCAGTAAGATCAGTTTTCACGTCTTCCAGTTTTCGACACTTCTCATCAAACTCGTGCACGAGATTATGGAAATGTTCACTTGAACAAGATTCGGCATAAAGCTTAGCAGAAAGATCGCAATTTTCCTCTCTTAACTTGCGGCACTTCTCTTCAGAGTCCATGTAACAAACTCTGTAGTACTCAGATGAGGACTTTGCAGCATCAAGCTGACCAGAAAGTATGTTTCTCTCTTCTGCCAATTTCTTGCACTGTACCTCATAGTCCCAGGCGGCGCGTACATAGTAATCATACCATGAAGTAGCAGAAGAGAGCTTTGCTGACAAATCGTTTCTTTCCTTATTCCACTTGGACACAGCATCCATTTCCCTGCTTCTAAAACTCTCTAAAGCCTCGGTTGCAGCCTGAAGCTTTGCAGAGAGAGCTTGCTTATCTACATCACAGTCGAGGTGACTTTTGGTGATCTCTTTAGAACAGTTTACCATTTCTTGCGACAGCGCATTAGTCTCAACGAGTTTGGAAACAAGAGCACTTCTCTCTTCGTGCAATTTATTGTCCTTTTCTTCATAATCCTGCCCAAAATCCTGGCGTGAAATGACCACTTTAAGCTTCGATTTGAGCTCCTCCTTCTCAGCTTCCAACTTGAAAGAATGTTCAGCCTGTCTTCGCAAAACCTGTTCAACGATTTCAGGGGATGGAATTCCGGTTGAAAGATTCTTTTCCACTTCTACCCAATTTCCCCAATATGTTTCTCTCTTGAAATCATGATCAGCTGTTAATCGATGTTGTTTATCTTCATCGTTGCTTGTAGCCTTCCCTTCAATTTTATCTCTCGGTGGTTGGTTAGAGTTTTCTGTCTCTTCCTTTTGATCATCATCTTCCTCCATCTTTGACACCTCAGTTCCTTGCAATTCAATACCTTCATCTTCTGCTTTCTTCGATTCTTCTTCAAGGCAGCTAGTAACTTTCTCTTCATTCAAATTGATGTCAACATTCACCCATTCACTGTTTCTTCCATTTCCAACGGCATTCTCGGCTTCAGCTTTCTCCTTTGGTGGGTCATCCTCAGTTTCAGCTTTCTCCTTCTTTAGTTCTTCACCCTTTTTAGTTCCCTGTACGACAAATTTTGTTTGATAGTGAAACAAATAGAAATCTATATGATAAAATAAAATTTTGTGATACTCAAATTTAATCAAACCGATTGCTCATCTCTACCTTAACCTCAATGTATATTATCAAATTAAATAATTGATTGAACTTTTATATATATATATATATATATATATATATATATATATATATATATATTAGGGTTAACTCCAATCAGGAAAGAAATAAAAGTAACTAAATTTCAATACTTACAGCGGAGTGATTATGATCGTCGACGTCTAGTCGCATTAACCAAGTTAAATGGTAGCCTGCATTAGTACAGATAAAAAAAATTGCAGTGATACAGAAAGGCAAATGGTATGATGAGAAGAACAGTAAGAGAACAATCGATAGCCGTTCGATCCAAAACATTATATCTTCAAGGAGATTTATATCTCTTAAAAATTCTGCTGCATCCTTCAGGCCGTCAATATTGGCCATCTTTTAGCAGCCGGTTAATTAATTAACTAAGAAAGGAAGAACATAGAGAATTAGGGTTTATGATATTATTTATAGAGGTAGAAAACGGTATTATGGGATATAGTTGTGGAAGATCCCATGCATATAGGAATCTTATCACTGGGAGACTTCTTGATGCGGTTAGTTTCTCTAATATGCGGTAAAACTTATCCAATAACATCCTGCCATGTAAGTAGCATGAACGATTCTTTGGTGGGAGGATATCATGAAAATCTAGTTGAATTCTGATTATCTACACTGTTTTATTCAAGTTTTTGTTAGTTTTCACTGAAAAAAATTGGATTTCTGATGAAAATAGTGCTGTTTGGTTTGTTAGAAAGTAAGATTCTTATTTTGGTTTCTCACATATTTTTTGTTGCAATTTTTCCTCAGCTCTGATCACCTAATTTGTTTAACCAGGAATTGGAATTAGATTTCACTATGGGGCTGAACTAGGAAAGGAAAGCAAGAGCATTCACAGATATCTTCAGCTCGGCCGAAAAAAGAATTAATTTATTGAGCATTTTTTTCTTCGGTTTTCTTATTTTCATGAATTTATTTAGCTTAATCTTTAAATTAGTTCTAGTGGTTCGTTGGATTCTTGATTTAGTTTTGAAGTTCCAAGTTTTCTTATTGATTATCTGTTCTTTTTTCAACTGATTCTTCCATTTACTTGCAGTAGAGTTCTCTTATTAATAGCTAATTAATCACTTGAGTCATGCATCAAAGCTTTATAGAGCTTAGAACATGCTTTTGCAGCAGAGTCTTGCGGTAAGATCAGTTTTTTCATCCTCCACTTTTCGACACTTCTCATCAAACTTGTGCACGAGATTATTGAAATGTTCAGCTGATAAAGTCTGGCCTAACGTTTAGCAGAAAGATCTCGGAAAAGGATGTTTCTCTCTTCTACCAATTTCTTGCAGTGTATCTTTAATCTCTGACAGAAGAGAGCTTTACGAACAAACCATTTCTTTCATTATTCCACTTGGAGAGAGTATCTTTTTCGCTGCTTGGATAACTCTCTAAAGCCTCAGTTGCAGCCTGAAGATTTGCAGAAAGAGCTTCTTTCTCTGCATCACAGTTGAGGTGATCTCGTATGATCTCACATGAATTTGCTGTAGGTTCCTTCTGATCATCCTCATCTTTCTCCCTCTTTGATTCCTCACAGTTGAGGTAATCTCTTATGATTTCTCATTATTGTGATTTCTCCATGTCTTTTATATATATCACCACTATTAACCCTCTCTAATTCAGAGTCCAAACCCTAAATACAAAATCTTAACAATCTTATAGTACTCTTTCACTCATATGAACCGCAGAGCGAATGACAGTATCTTTCATCATCCTTGATATTCTAGTGAATGATATTTTGAACCTTGTAAAGGTATGGAACAACCAAAACCAAGCCTAGCAATTATGTTAGTTACAGACTTACAGTTGTTTGTGTAAATCTAATTTTGGTTGACACTTAATCCTCACCTCGAATCACCATACTCCAACACCCCCACACCCTCTCTGCATAGACAATGCTCCATCCACATCTTCTCCGCACTGTCCTAACCCCATGGGCTTATGCATAGCAGCCTGTGTATTTTCATAACTCTTTTGAGAACAATAAATTTGCATTATATGACTATTTTTCAGGTATGGACTCTCCTTATATATCTTTATATGGCTTTCAAAGAAAGAAACTAAACCAGCAAAACACATGGATAAATCTCCACATCAAGAAAATACTGTAGAAATTTTAGCCACCATGCCCTAAAGAACAACAAAAGCTTGTTCTAGGGTTTCACAGTCGATGTATTACTACTAAAAAGTAAAGATGAATTACAAAAACTACTGACGGGTAAAAAAAATATAAGTTAAATAGAAAAAGATAAATTTATTGCTAAGCATGAGATTTTTGCTAAGTCCAACGCATCTCTTCATATTTTTTCTTCAATAAACTTCTTTCTTCTTCCCATTTGTCTCTATCTTCATCATATTGATCTTTGAGTTTCTCCTTCATTTCCTTCAACTTTCTCGTGTAATCTTCCTTGTACTCTTTTTTTGCTTTCTTCAGTTCTTGCTCACATTGGGTTTTGTATTCTCCATACTTAACTTCCATGCTTGCTACGTCCTCCTTGACTTGTTCCTTGTTTCCTCCAATAAAGATGGTCAAGTATGGAATTTTCTCTTCATCACCAATTTGCAATAAAATTTTCCCTTCTTCATTAATCATGTTCCTCTCTGTGGCTCTAGGTTCAACTCTTTCTTTCTTCAAGTCACTCACTTTCTTAGTACCACCATGATCACTGAATTCCTGCAAGCATGATTAAAAAATAGTCAAAATCAAATATTTATAGAAGAAGGGATACAAAGGATTAATTGATAATTAGAAGGAAAAAGAGAGTTCAGAGCATTCACTGTTAATACTATGACCAAGTTGGCGACGATAGATAATATCGCAAACCCAAAAGCGAAATTGATAAAACGATTTTTGTATGCCTCAAGCATAAAGCAAAGTGCAAAAAGCAAAGCAATTTGCAGGAAGCAGAAAATAAAAGAGTAATAACTCCTGCTTGCTGCCATTGTCACACTAACTCTTTCAGTAGAAACAAGCAATTCCTCCACTAAACGCAGCAAAGAGCTTGATCCCTCGTTACATATATATATACGCTAGAGAGAATTCTGGAAAGGGAAAAAAAGAGAACAAAAAAGGAAATTCGCAAATCGAATTAAAAGCTTCTTAGGGTTTCCTAATTCATTTTGTTTTTTCCAATTAAATCAGGAAACTGTTTTACATATATACAGTTTAAGAATTAGTTTAATCGAAAAGGAAATTCTCAAATCTAATTGAAAGCTTCCGAGGGTTTCCTAATTAATTTTGTTCTCTCCAAATTAATTCAGGAAACTTTATATATATATATAGTTTAAGAAGTTATTTAATTATTACTTTTTTTCTGAAAAAAAAGAGAAATAAAATCCACCTAATTACTCTGGGCTTTTTATTCTGACCTAACCCAGACTGCCTTCATCCTTGGGGAAGGTTGGGTCTGTCTTGGGCCTGGCTCTGTGGCTCCTGAGCTCTTGGGCCTAAAATTTCATGGTTTACAAGTCTTTAATTAATTATTCATTCTTAATTCGGTTTTTAGACCCAAAAAAAACTCACATTCTTTTTTATTTTTTTTTATTTTTATAGTATTCTTTTGAATATGCTTCAACTTTCAACAATGGGAGTCAAATTCCTATTAATATCGATTTTAGGATAAGTGATCTTACGAGAGTAACAAAATATTTACTCATATAAAAAATACAAAAAATGCTACAAATCGTCAGAAGGGTTGTGCCTTTAAAATATTCTCGAAGTAAGAGAATAAGAAAGCAAGAGAGTTGTAGAGAGAAATTGTGTTGTACTTGAGTAATGGTGAGTAATGGCGGGAACACCTGGAGTCTGTTAAGGGAAATAATGGTAAAAAATAATGTTGTGGTTATTAGACGCAATAATTGTAATAATATTAAGTGTGATTATGGATAATAATATCAAGATTTACTGAGTTTTAATGTTGAAATAATAAAGTCTTTTATACATAACTATCGTGGAGTTATTAATGTAACTGGCCATAATATCTTACGGTCAGAGTTTAGATGTAAATGTACAATTTTATCTATATCACGTGTAAGTGTACGAATGATCGATTGACTAAGCTTATTAAATTACGTTTTAACCCTCACTTATTTTTCATTATTTAGATGAACATGAACATGAACATGAACATATATTTAAAAAATTGTTTTTATAACAAATATATCGGATCCATAGCATCACTCCTGTAGTCATGGTTCAGAATCCTTCTTAACTCTGATTAACATACTTTAAGCAAGATAAGATCGCCAACTAAAGGGTCCTTGGAAATCTCCTAATGTCAAGAAACTATTCCCATGGTTGTCATTTTCATAATTGCGTTTATGCAAAGAAAAATTCAGATAAAAAAATAGACATAAATATTTATAAAAAATAATATAGAGAGAAATTGTCAAGATATAACCCTTGTGGGCGTGGCTTCGGTTGGATGCCAGGCTGACGATTGAGACCTACCCGGAGATGATTAGCCCTCACATGGTTTCGCTGTACCACAATGACCCCACAGCCACTGTCTCTCTAAAATCCCCTTCACTTGTCCATTCCCTGCCCCTCACCTCATTCTTAAAAGAGAGTGACAGACCTAACAGCAAAAACTCCCACACACAAAAACCAGCAACAAAGCTTGAAGAGAGTGTTTTAGAGAGAGAGAAAGAGAGTGTTTCTTTGAGTTGAAGATGTCTAAGGAAGTGAGTGAAGAAGGGACGACCCACCATGAGAAGGACTACGTGGACCCACCACCAGCACTGCTCATTGACATAGCTGAGCTCAAGCTCTGGTCCTTCTACAGAGCTCTCATAGCTGAGTTCATAGCCACTCTCCTCTTCCTCTATGTCACTGTAGCCACTGTTATAGGCCACAAGAAGCAAACCGGTAACTGTCATGGAGTTGGGTTGTTGGGTATTGCGTGGGCTTTTGGTGGCATGATCTTCATTCTTGTGTACTGCACCGCTGGTATTTCAGGTAAAAAATCCCCTTAAAACCCATCATTCCATTTATAACAAACTTTAAAAATAAAGGACACTGCAAACCAAATAAATAAAGGACACGTTTTTTTTTTGTGAAGTTTGTTGATGGGTTTTCATTGTTTTTGTTTCAGGTGGTCACATTAACCCTGCAGTGACGTTCGGGTTGTTTTTGGCACGTAAAGTGTCTCTAATTAGAGCTGTAGCTTACATGATTGCTCAGTGCTTGGGTGCTATCTGTGGGGTTGGTTTGGTTAAGGCTTTTATGAAGAACGATTACAATCATCAAGGTGGTGGTTCTAACTCTGTGGCCACTGGGTACAACAAGGGAACTGCTTTGGGGGCTGAGATTATAGGCACTTTTGTGCTTGTCTACACTGTTTTCTCAGCCACTGACCCTAAGAGGAGCGCACGCGACTCTCACGTCCCTGTATGTAGCCTTTCCCATGATACTCTGCTTTTGATTCTTCATGTTAAAATCTGTTTATGTATTTGGCCACGTGCTACTCTTTTGCAAGATTCACTTCAATATGCGGTATATATTAATTATTGTATGCTCAGATCCATCTTAGGTCATGTTTTATGTTCGAATTTGTAACTATTTGGGGCCATGTTTTTGAGTCTCTTTTGGGTATTTTATAACAATTGGTTGGCTGCAGGTTTTGGCTCCACTTCCTATTGGGTTTGCTGTGTTCATGGTGCACTTGGCTAGCATCCCCATTACTGGTACTGGTATCAATCCTGCAAGGAGCTTTGGTGCTGCAGTTATCTACAACAATGATAAAATCTGGGATGACCATGTATGTATACAATTGTACTGTAATTCTCTATTATTTAGGTTGTGATTTTACTGTCATGAGATTATTAATTCCATATGGTTTTTGTGATGTACTATGCAGTGGATTTTCTGGGTTGGGCCTTTTGTTGGAGCACTAGCAGCAACTGCATACCACCAGTACATACTGAGAGCAGCAGCTATTAAGGCCTTGGGATCTTTCCGCAGCAACCGTACAAATTAAAAAGAACCGAACCACCAAAAACATCTCTCTGATTTTAATCTATTTGTTGTTCTTTTTGTGTGTGCAATTGAGTAGTAGTGTGTTATCTTTCCTTGATTCCAAATTCTTTTGTGCAATACGATTTGAGTGTCATATGATAACAAGGAATCACATGGGTGGGGTGAGGTTTGGTAGGGTTCCCTTTTATGCATCAAAAACGGTTACCCTACACAAAAGCCAAAGAAAAAAAAGGAGAGATTCTTGCTTTTCTAATTTTGAGGGCCTAGAAGAGAATCGTGTCTTCTTGTCTGCCCGAGTACCCTTACCATATAGTTATGACCAAGTTGTTTTTATTGTTGTTTTTACCTTGAAGTTGCGTTTGGATGTGCATCATCATCCCACAGTAATCGTCTCTTTTACCAAATTGGGTACTTGAATTAAACAAAAGGTAAGATGGCCCGGAAAGACCATAAGATAGTCTCCTTTGCTTAAGCAAGTGATTTGTAAAAATAAAGCAGGCATGTGCAAGCAATTCTTGTAACAAATCCCCGGTCAACCACGAAAAGAAAATTTTTTTATCTGGATTGGATGGTTTAAAATATTAATTTTAGATCCGTTAAAAATTTTTATTGATAGTTTTAATAAGTTCATAAATAATGTCAGTATAAGTATAAGACTTAAAAAATAACATTATAAGTAAAAAAATTTAAAATTACTAATGAAGTTTTCAATCCAAACCATCCAAATATTTCTCCCAGATAAGACAAATCTTGTAGCATCTGGAGGCAATCTTACTTTATCTTAAATATTCAAGCTAACAGATCCATCGGTTGAAAAAAGAGTTCACTGATATTTAACTTACAACAAAGGCAAATTAACTGCCTCCAATTGTCTTAACCTAGTGCCATGAGAGTGACTAGAATTTCTACTTTTTTTATCATTCAATTTGCGGATGAAAACACGTATTCATTTAGTAATGATATATTAGTAGTTGAAAAGAAATAATAATTCATGTAAGATGTTCCCTTTGGAATGACTTCTTTATTAAAGTTTAACTGATAAAAAATGTATATTTTTATAAAATAATTAAAAATTCAAATTATTTGGTGTGGTGACTTAATACCAAGTTAGAAAAATCCTTTAACTTTTATATTTTTATAAAAATAATTAAAAATTCAAATTATTTAGTCATTACAATGATTTGAAAAGCTTACAATTATCAATATCGAATATTAAAAAAAAAAATTGAATTTTTTATTAAAAAAAAAAATACACAAAACTACTTTTTTTTTTTACCTTTATTTGACTATAACATGATCACAGGTCACCTAAATTTAACGTTTGAACTCTAGTACTGAAATTTAAAAAAAAATCGAACCACATGATACTTTTGTATATTTTCAACTTTTTTTCTTCCGTTTATTTGGTACAAAACCTCAAATACCTATAGATCATTGATTAGAATACATTAAGTTTAATTTAAACATGTAATCTTAATTAAAACAACAAATCAAATTTCATAAGAAATAATATTTAAAAATACTATTCATTTGCAACAATCATGGGTATTTATGACTTTTTGTTTTCTTTTCTAATACAATATAGTTTTAATAATTACATCTATGTGAGATATATAAAATCATATCTATAAACCTATAAAAGTCTAAAATAATAAAATACAATTTATATAAAACTTAAAATAAAAAATACAATCAAGTTATATAGTAAAATAACTTAAAAGTATATATAAAAAATTGAATATAAAATAATATTTTACTAAAGATGATTTCATCGTGAATTGTACACATGATTTTGACTTTATATTTTTTTAATGAAACCTCATCACATAGGTAGTTATTTAAAATTACAAAAATCTCTTTGATAAAAATAAGTTGATCTGCAATGTTATATCTTCTCAATTGTGATGGTAATCGACAAAATCTATCATCCGTTATCATTATCAAGATTTAAGTAACCAATTTTTTTAATGAGGTTTGTTTTATTCATAATTTTATACATGAATGAATAAACTGATATTAAAACAAGATTATAGCAGTTGGACGGCTATCAATGCTTTTAGCAAAAATAGTAATCTCAAGATAAAACTAAAAAAATAACTATTCAAACATGTCCAAAATATCTATGATACGTTACAATTACTAATGCCTATAATTGATTTTAAAAAAATTCAATTGATTTATACTACATAGCCTTGCACGTTAGAATAACATTTGAATAAATTCAACTAACCAGAAGTCCATGCATTGCACGGGTATGAAGACTAGTTCACATGATAGTTAGACCTATAATTTATATAGATCTTGTGAAATCAATTTAGAAATTCAAAATTTCTAAAACATAGATATCAAATTTAAGACAGGTCTAAATTTCTAATAACTACAAAGAAGTAGACAGTGTATTCATAAAAGTACTGATTAATATGATAGAGGTTGCAGTTTCATTATCTTTATCACCAGCAAGAAATTTATAAAAAAAAATCAGTCAAAAGATAACCGAGTATTTAATAACTCGGAAAATTCATAAGCCACACATATTTATTTACAAAGTTTACTAAATATTAGAAGAGAATGCATTTTCATTAGCATATACCTAGTCAGGCAATGCAGTTCCTCGCTCAAGATTGTTCTTGATCTCCAGTGTGTATTTACCAAAGGCTCGTTCAATCTTCTTGTTGAAATGCTCATTACGGTCATTGATTGAGTCGATATCCTTCTCTTCATGGAACCTCCTCCTCCTGCTATACGATTTACGCTTCTCATCTCGGTCCTTTAGCTCCTTCACCATCCTCTCAATCTTGTCCTCTGAAGTTTTTGGTACCTGCAGAATCAAAGAGTGTTATACTCATCGTTCTAAGTCCATGATCTAAGCCATGATCTAAGCCAGATTTACCAGGAAGCACCCTAGTTGTTAAACAGAGACATACCTTCCCGTATTGGAGACTTGAGGCTTCACGGTAAAACTCTGGATCAGCTTCTTTCATTTTATTATATTCTTCCAGGTCAACCTCTATGTTCTTTGTCCGTTTTTTGTATGCATTGTACAATGTCTTCTGATTAAAGACTGATAAATGAAAAACAATAGATATTAGCTTCATCACCGCGTTAAAAATCCCTATTCTAGAAAAAGAAGATCAAGATAAAAAGCTTTTCAGACACATGCAGATAAGAAAATAGCATAATTCATTCAAGAAGCTTATACAACAATTGTCTGAACTGAAACATCAATATTATGTGCACCAAGACCGCGCAATGGAATTTTATAGGAGGATTTCCAGTATCCTTAGCTTTATAATGGTGCACCCAAGCTCACCACAAAGTGTGTTCGATGCCTATTGAAAATGCATGTGTAAGTTTGTATTTACACGTAATCATACATACAAACACATGCATACTTGTCAGTTGCTTGTATTTTCACCTGGATCATTCTCTTGCTTTTGGTGATATGCACGCTCATGACATGTACATTTGTGTCAAAGGCATACGTACTTAAGAGCTTCCAAGAAAAGGACAAAAAAACTCAGTGTGCGCATTCATATCACCAAGTGCGAGAGAATGATCCATGTGAAAATACAAGCAACTGACCTGCAAAATAAAATAAACTTAATTTAATTAAGATAGGTCAAACATACATACCATCCCAACCAAATGGAGCAGGATCTTTTTCCCACTTCTTATATTTCACCTCTGCTGCCTCTTGTGTATCCAGCATGTATGCCTTTGACATATCCAAACCATTAGCATCTAGAAGTTTGCCTATTTTTTTCTTCCTATCCTCCAACCATTTCTGTTTAGAAATACCCCTAGACTCTGTTGGAGCTTCCATTCTTTTCTTTTCAGCCACCATTGCTGTTTGATTGGCTTTTCTTGCCTCATTCTGCAAGCAATAACCAATAACCACAATTTTCGAAGTTAATGAAGGGAAGTGATAAAAGATGAACAAGATCGAATAATGAAACCTGTGATTAGAAGTTTGGGAAATTTACAGATTGCACACTTGTATTTTGAGTTCTCTAATTGCACCCTGTATTTCCGATTGCATCTAATCACACTCTGTACTTTTCTTTAATGCATTAATGCCTAATGGGTAGCTTCTATTAGTATTAGACATTTTCACTAGCACAAGGTATCCATTAGGAATTATGGCAAAGTCCTGGTACCATTAGATGCAATATAAAGTTTAAGGTGCAATTAGAGGATGCACTCAAAGTCAAGGGTGCAATTTTTATTTTTCCTTGAGGTTAACTATAACTTACCATCTTAAGTCTCAACTCAAACAATATTTTCTGCCTCCCTGTAAGATTAGTTAAGTCTCCTTCTGTGTTCTCCTCAGCATGAATGCCATTATCACCATCAGAATCCTCTTTTATATCTGGTCTATCATCATGTAGATCCTTGTCCTGGTCAAGAGCACGAGGATTCAACAGACCACTGCCACCACTAGCTTGAACAACTTCTGTCAGCGAAAATAGCGTATGATTAGAACCACATGGATATGGTATATTAACATTGTAAATTGACAAAACAAAGGCCCAATTCAATGTTATAAATTCATTTAATATCACTACTATAATCTGATGTCCTGCTAAGGAAAATAATCAAATTAGAGCTCTAGACCCAGATATGTCCAGAATTACAGTAACGTTACAAAACCTTGCATCATCCCAGGAGGCTGGAAAGAAATCGCATAGACATGCGGCCTATGGGACAATATAGGAATCAAAATTAAACATTACAATTTCGATAACAAAATCATCCCGCATAGTTGAGTAAAGTCTTCTAGCCTAAGACAGCATGTGTTAGAAGTAACCACAATCAACTAACTAACAAATAACACTAAAAACTCTAAAAGTTTCATTCATGAGGCTGGTAATGAATAAGTATGAGAGACAAAACCACTGTAATTACTTATTAAAAAATCGTTATAAATTATTTATGAGGAAACACTTCTGTCACTTCAAATGATGCAAAAGGTAACAGACTATAAAAGAAAATTACCTGTTTCCTTTTTCTCCATCCCTGCCTTGGCTTCAGCTATTTTTCTAAAGCAATATTCAACGCATTCATGGTAAGGATTAGAAGCATTTATACAATCCGGGTGCACCCTTCTTTCTTCATCCATCTTTTTTTGGGGGGCTAATTTTACCTTCTTCTAATAACAAGTCTCCTGAATGATATAATGCAACAAATAAGCCACCATTCGCATTCTTGGATTTAAAAACACCAAACTTTCTCTTTTCTCACAGATAATTCGTAAGAGAAAAACATACACATTAGCTTATGATCTTTAGTTCAATTAATCAGTGAATCTTCTCACTGACCATAAGTATTACTAACACCATGTTTGCTAACCAAGAGTTAAGAGTCATGGAGTTGGAATTGAGTAGAATCAGAAATAGTGACCCTCCATCTTAAATTACAGTTCTTAAGTGGAATCTCATGCTGCCAAACAACCCTTCAAAATAAATAAAAATACAACAATTTGGGAAGATTTATTTTTCTCTAGATAACAGTAATCAATAATTCAAATATTAAGATTAAAAGGTCTAACAATTTTAGGTATTTAATTCTGGTTAAGCGAAAAAGGACACAGTAAAGCTGATTAAGCTATATCCAACGATATATAAACAATAGAGGAGTACCCAATAACATAAACGATAGAAATTTCAAGTCTCCTTATCCTTCCAATTATATAAAAACAAGCAAGTGTGCAGGTGTTTTATATAAACGGCACCGTAAATCTTTAACAACTCTCTAACCTGGTTTTGTACTCTCTTCCCCTCTCTTCTCTCTCTCAAAGCCGCACCAATCTCGACAGACCCAAGCCCCACCACCTCTCCTCCCAAAACAGGTAATTTCCTTACACTTCCAAGCAAACAAGCCCGCACCTAAATTAGGGATTGAAAAAAGTTGTATAAAAATATTGCCAACGCTTTTCAAATTAAACTGAAAATTCAAAAGGACTAATCAACCAACCGGAAATTCTCAAATTTGGCCTTCTATTCTTTTTGATTTTGTGTTTCTAGTTCAGATTTACAGCCAAACTCACACAAAATTAACCGTGATTTGAGCAAAACAAAAAATATATAAATACCTTGACTTCAGCAAAATAACAGCTTTATGTACCTTCGGATCTGGAACGGAATTAAACGGAGATCCAGTGGCAGTGTCGTTCTCGGCGAGGAAGAAGAAGATATGAGAGAGACACAAACGAGCAGTTGTTTAAATACAACTTAAAGGCGGTGGGTAAATTATTTTTCTTTTGGCTTAATTATATTTTCCTCCCTACACTTGCACTTTATCCCCTGTTAGTTTTTTATTTGGAAAAATTAAAGAAACCTCTCTCACATTATGGGGCCGTCACAGTTATTGCTTGAAAAAAGTACCAAAAAACCCTTTCTCTTGTTTATAATTTGAGAAATTTTCTATACTTACCCCTTCTGTGAACTTTTCATTAGCAACGCTTTTAAGTTTTTGCGAAATTTTAAGAGCAATGATAGACCCTCTTCTGCAAAAATTTATTGATAATAACTGAAAATTAAATAATAATTATATTAAAAATTTTAAAAAAATTAAATATTAAATTATTACTTAATTTTTTTATAATTATTAATAAATCTTATCAATTTTGTAGTAATTTTCATGGATCCAAACATTCGATATCACTGCATCTTAACAATTTGATACAAAAACTCAAAAATACCCTTAAACTGGCTTGAACAAATTTTCTCTCTTCTCTTCCTCTTTTACTTTCTCCATGTTCTCTTCCCGTGGTCGAATCCTTTGCAACGGCCTCAATCTCTTGTTTATTCTCTATGTTCGACAAAAACAATTTTTCATTTAAATCTCAATATAGCAAATCTCATTAAACCAAAATTCAAATGTTTAAATAAGATGGAAAAAGCTCGAAAAGCAAAAGAACAAATCTCATAAATAAACAAGATTAGCACACAAAATCATAAAAATTGCAAAAACAAAAAAGACACACTGTTGCTCTTTTTTTAAGAGAATATGATGGCTGCCAATCTTTTATCTGATCTAGTGTTTCATCTTTTATCTTCTTTTCTTAGAAGATCTTCTTTCATTCCATTACAAGGTTGCAAATCACTCCAAAACTCACTCCTACTAACATGCATGACTTTGAACAAATTAAGAAAAAAAAAATGATATGGATGTTTAGAGAAAGAAAGAGGAGGAGGGAGAAAGAAAAACGAAAAAAGAACAAACACGACGAGCAGCTCTGGGTAATCGAGGGAAAAGAGAGATCGAAGAAAAATATATAGAAGAAAAAATCTAAATACTAGCAAAAATTTTATTCAAAGAGCAAGAAATGTAAATAAAACTAAAATAAACATAAAGAGAAACAGAAAAGACTTTAAACATACTCACTCGAACTCACAACCCAAAATTCAGATATACCCAAAGTTTTTAACATAGTTCAATACTTTTAGGAAAATAAAAAAACTACTATTAAAACAAACAACTACAAACTAAGAAATTAAAACTTTCTTAAACCAAATATGAAATTCTTACCAAATTGAGAATAACCCTAGAAGAGATGTGATGACTACACTTTTCTTTTTTGTAATTCATCAAAAATTATTAGCAAGAGGAAAACAGAAAAACTCAAGCATTTAGTACTTTATTTCTTATTACCTCAACATAATATATATATATATATATATATATATATATATATATAGAGAGAGAGAGAGAGAGAGAGAGAGGGAACTCAAGCATTTAATATTTTATTTCTTATTAACTTAACATCATAGAATCATAGAATAATAGATTGAGAGGGGGGGGGGGGTAACAAAGCAACAAACGCATGAGTAAGCTAGTGTACATAAAATACTGAAAACCCTTTTCAGCCTTCTAACTAATAGTTCCAATACAGAACAGTATAGATTACATCATATATCTTATTGCGTCTGACTACTTGATGTCAACTATAAAAACAAGAAGTAATGCGCAATCTCACAATGATTTGATTTGCAAATGCATTACAAGAGTTCATCTAGAAGGGACTTGCCACTAAATTTTTCAACCTTGGACTTGATCTTGTCCAACCGAGAATATTCGAGCTCAAGCTCAGCCAAATGCGCTCTGGTTTCAGCAACATCCTTTTCTTTTTGAGCTAATTCTTCCATCTGAGATTCGAGTTTTCTCCTCGTTGACTCCAAATCGCGATCGCAGTTTGCTTTTTCAGCCTCAATGTCTTGATGCTGGTTACTGAGCTCAAAGGATTCTAAGAGTTCATTGAGTATACCACGCAGCCAACCAACTTCAATTTTTGCAGATTCGACGTCGTTGAGAACAGCCAACATTTCTCTAACTTTTGATTTTGTCAACTGCTTAATTGAAATGGATTGCAACTCTTGAACCACAGAACACAAACACTCTAAATAATAAGCACGCATGGAAACGGATTTCAATTGGCAGCCTGCTGCTATATCTCCATGCTTGTCAAAGATCGACTGCAGAATTGAAGCGACACTTGCTCTGACATGGTATTTCCCCACAGAGACACAGGAATCAGAAATTACAGAGTGGACCTCGTCGTCATCACTGTCTTCCCCTTCCAGTGAGCGGACAATGCCTGAGAAACTAAAGCTCCTAGTCTCGTCACCTAGCGTAGGTGAAGCACGATGCTTTTCATTGTCTTCTTGTTCGTTTTGTGTTTCACCCGCAAGGCCGTTAATACTATTTTTTGAAGGACCTTTGCCATGATCAGGCTGCCCGAGAAAGAGAACAAAAGAGAAGAGCATAATGGTTATCAAAATCAGAAAACTGGAAACATATTTGACAAAGAGAAAGAGAATAAGCAATACCATTCCATTCATAGATAAAGGCATTGTTTGAGAAGATTGATCCTGCTCCTTGTCGAAAGAATGATCTCGAGAATAGATGCCTTCTGAATGTTGCTCAGAAGAGGAAAAAGACTGATCATTCTCTGATTCCACCTTTTCCTTAGAAGAAAAATACGATGGAGTTGATGGAGTTTCAGCAGGGTGAATGGCAGTTAGAACAGGGCTGTTAGCGGGCAATTGATGGGGCTTTTTTGGAGATTCAACAGGTCTTTTGTCGAGCAATTGATGAGGCTTTGGCAGAAATTCAACAGGGCTGTTGTCGAGCAACTGATGGGGCTTTGGCTGAGATTCAGATTCCTTCTTTTTCCTACCAAAGCTTCTTGAGACCTCAAGAATTTTGGACCCTTCAATAACCATGGAGTGTAGTGAGGACACAAACGTTAAACAGAGGTACATTACATATAAAAAATATCATTCTTGAGGGAGATTCTTCTGTGTAATAAAATGGTAGAAAATGGGTCTCATGGCACTGTATGTGAAGTAAATTCAATCAAAATAAAGCAGTAGTGTTCTTTGTTTATTTTCCTTCAACAATTTCTTTACTAGACCTATTGGACTCGTAGAGAAAGTGGAATGGAACAGTAAGAAGACAGAAAACTCTTTATAGACTTCAGAAGCAAAAGCCACCAACAAAATGTCTGCCCCAGCATTACATAATTAATATCTCAATGCTAGATAGAGTAACTTCCCAACTTATGACCAACAAGAAACTGGAGCATTTTGCTTGTCCTTCTCTGTATTCTCTGTGTACCAAGGTTGTAAATTCCGCGTTGGATAACGTTTCGTTTTAATTTTTTTTTTTTTTTGGATAACGGACTTTAATTATTAGAATGGAATGTGTACTTTCTAAACCAGATTAAGATTTTCACAGTCAAAACGTAACTGCCACTGGTAAATGAGGGGAACTTGCACTTTTGTGACGTAAAAAGTAAGCAAGTTCAGTAAACATAAGATAACCAGAAAAATATCTTCTTTACACATGGGTTCTCTTGGTTGTCATGCTTTAGTGCTAGCCTTCAGCGAATGTTGAAAATAAGATGTGTGAAACGATAACAATTAGAATTAGGTTACAGATGGGAACCTTTTTTCCAGCAACCGTTGGACAGTTACGGTGCCTCTTTAAGTATCATTAGTCAAATAAATCCAGGTAAACACCTAATTAACAAGAGCCCTTCATGATGATGCCAATCTAAAAACAAACAGTACTTTGCTATATTCAATGCATAGTCGCAGATAATTTTAAATTTGAGCCAATAAAGCATTTATTATAGCAGCCATGAGAGTCTCAAGAGTCCTATTTCTCCATGTAATGACATGCTCCTAGACTGGGGAAGGTTAGAAAACCAAGTAGATCAAATCACTGCTAATCGTCACAACATGCTGAGTGTTGCTAGTGAAAATATGCTGAACAGCAAAGTATCAGGCTTCATGTTGAAGCACGACGAAAGAGAGGCTCATTAATCTTATAGCTTTGGATGTTTTGATAAAAACAAGAAGAAAAAAAAAGTAAAGTAACTCCATGCTGTTCGATGAGTAAAAGACATCATGATTCTAAAAAGTCTGATCATAATTATAATTCCAGATCCACCAGCCCCTAGATACTTCCTAAAAACGGCTAAGGTATTGAACTTTAATGGATTTGCAATATGACAACTATACCGAAGGACAGCATACTGAAAGAAAAGATAATTAGTACCTGGCTTTTTCTTTTCCTTTCTTCCATTCCCTTGAGCAATTCTCTCTAAACAGTTAACAGCACATTCATGGAAGGGATTTGCAGCATTAACGCAATTTGGGTGTACTCGTCTGTTGAAGTCCGCCATCTCCTCCTGGAGTTTCACTTATACCACTGTGAATTCAACATCAACATAGGATTAAGACAACTTGTTAAGAAACCAGCAAATTTTATCAGTCACATTATAAGCTTAAGAACTTTAGCTTGCTTTGTCCTCCATTTTAAACTGAAAACCTACAATGAACAAAGTCTTGGATTTTCTAATTTCAGCTTAAAAAAAGAACCAATAATTTCAATCATTTAGAAGAAAATTCTCAAGTAAGTTTTTTGCTACATTAGCCAGCAAAAATTCTGTCAAAATAAAACAGTATACAATCATTCCAAAAAGTATGGGATAACTCTTTCGGTTTCACCTGACATTTCATCTATGTTTTCCATAAGAGAGAGGGAGAGGGAGAGAGAGAGAGAGAGAGAGAGAGAGAGAGAGAGAGAGAGAGAGAGAGGAGGGCCTAATTCCAAATGAAGTTGGGATAATTACATTGAGTTTGGAAGGGAGAGGCTTGAGGGAGAGAGAAGAAGAAGGGAGGGAGGATGGTATGATAACCTTGTTTGGGGAAGGAGGGAAATCCAAATTCCTTTTTTACCCCTCAAATTGAGGATATGGAAGGAGAGGGGATCGGAGATTATAAACTTATGAATTTAATTTCAATTTAAACCCACTTCCTTTTCCTTTCTCTTCAGTCTTCACCCTTCTCTCAAATAAGGGAAGGCATGTTACTCTCATTTCCCCTCTTTATCATTAATTAAGACATCACTTGTGACATAACAAAGGGGAGGATAACTACCCCACCATTTTTCCCTTCTCCCCCTGCCCCTTCCTCTTCCTTTGTAAACCCAAAATTAAAGTTACTAAAAATCGCCAAAGTCAAATAATTAAAGCTATTCAAAATTAAAGCAATGCCCAATAATTCAAAAGGAAAACCATTTTGAAAGACCTTTCTCCCAAGAAAAAAAAAAACACCTTACAAGTACGCAGCGTTCCAATAAAGCCACCTATATTTGACTTGACAAAATTGCAAATTGGGTCTCCTTTTTTGACTAAGCGAACATAAGCATGACACCAATCAAACAGAATATTCCAGATAACAGGACCCTTTTACCATTTCCTCGATCCCTTTATTCTTTTCCTTTTCCCACCGTTTCTCATCAACCAAACAGAGGATAACTAACAAACAAGAAAAAACTATTACACCAATCACCAATTGCCAAAATTATTGCTGATAGATGATAAAAGCGGTACAAAAACGTACAAAAGGACATAAAAGAAGTAAATTTCTCCTTGCAAAAAGTACTAGAAACTTGCACAATAAAAATAAACACCCATGTATACCTAGACAGATAAAGAGAGAAAAAAATTACCAGAAGAGTTGAAGGGAGCTGTGATTCCTGTAAAACAGAATTCGTGGTTTGCTCTGTTCTCTGTTTATGTATGCAGATACAGAAAATATATATTAAAGAGAACAGAAAGAAGTATGTATATATATATATATATGGACTAATATAAATAACTGTCTGAATCTATTTTCGCCAAGTTGTGTGGAAGTACGATATTTCGATGACAAAATACCTTCACAGAGTCAAAAACTTATAAAGAGAGAGAGAGGACAGCAACCAGCTTACTATTTAATGCATGACGCACCTACTTACCCACAAAGGTGTGAATACCTATAGCTTGTGGTTGCTAACAAATTTACAAAATTTTCACTATTTGCTTGCTTTTTTATTTTGTCGGTTGCTATTTGTTGATCACGCAAAGGCTCAAGTAATCACATGCGTCATTCTCTGTGCTGAAATAATTGTCAATTTTTTTAATTCTCTAAGTCATTGTTGGTTCATTATGCTAAATTTATAAGCGTCTTAACAGAAAAAGTAAAAAGGAGAAAAATTCTAAAATGTCAAATTTCAACAACTCAACCCCCATTTTTTCTGCTTTTATTCTTAATTCATAAATAGGTTTTCTTTTCAAGAATAAAGTGGTATTAATGATCAATTTGTGTGGATCTTATTATATTTATTTTTTCAAATGGGTTAAGACAAATCATTACCTTTCGATTAGAAGAAAAAATCTTTGTGATTTGACTATTAACTAATTTTATTTTTTAATCATATTTTCTACCATAAATCATAAGTTAGATAGACTTGAGCTAAATCAAGCTTAAATATTAAAGCGTTCGAGTTTGACTCGATTTTAAATGAATAAGCTCGAATTAAGCTTAAAAATTAAGTTCGAACTCGATAAATTTTATGATGATTTGATCTCTGTTTGGTTCGAGTTCAATAAAAAACGAGCATATTTGAGCTCAAGCTTGAGTATTGGATTGTTCATTCTTGCTCAAACTTGACCTATAATTTTAATAAATAAATATTGGTTTTAGTTCGAATTCGATTAGACTCAAACTTGATAATATCTTATCGAACTGTTCGAGAGACTTTCGAATCGAATTTTAAAGTATTCGAGCTCTACTTGATTAGCTATTCGAACTTAAATTTTAGATTCGAACTAACCGAGCTCGAACTTGAATAGCTAAATAAAAACTCAACTCGATTCCAATCCTAAATTATAAATTGTTTAATTTAAGAAAAAATGTTAAGAAGCTTCTATTAAATTTTATTATATATTTTACCTTTATGTCACGCATGTAAGCGTGTTAAAAACTTAACAGATGTGGACACATATATGACAATTACGGTGGAATTTTCCCGCGCTACGGTCTTGGGCCTTGATGAGTGAACATCAAGCATGTTCTTAAGGAGAAAAATCAATGTGCTGACTTAGTACTTTTCTCGCGCAAACTGCCTTTAAATACAAGTTTGTGATTCCCCTAGCGATTTATGAATGCTTTTGCAGGCTGATGTCATGGAAGAATTTTTGGTCGCATAGATGGAAATTTTAAAATTTTGATTGATAATTTTTGTGAATTTTATTAATTATGTCTGATATATATATAATTGTAATTATTAATTAAGTTTTCAAAAATTATCAATCAAGTTTTCACTGGTGAAAATCTCTTGATTTACATCCGGTGTAATAAATAATTTTTTGATGTCATAAACCTCGTCAGCATTAACATTTTGTAATACATAGTTGTTTTTATTACACAAGCCTTTTATAAAAGAAAAAGAAATTACACGATGGAAAATAGAAATTTTATTAAAAGGGAAAATGATAAAATAATTAAATTTCAAAAATTAATGAAAAAAGACAACAATAATTTATTTTTTGGTACATTAAATAAGGAAGTAGGTTATTCCAGATACCCGATTAGCCTAGAGTAGTACTCATTGCACCTAGGTCGAGGTTGAAGCTAAGAACCACTCTGAAGCTTAGGTTTAACACCAACAAACGTCTATTGAGATATTCGAAACCAAGCATATCCAGCGAGGTGGACAAACTCTTACCACTGAATCAATATCATATTTAGGATTATTTGGTTCCATTGAAGAAATCAACTTATATTTATTAGTATCAAATTATGTTTTGGTGCTTAAAATTATTTTTAAGAAATATGTTTTTTAGTGTTTGGGTATTTAATTTGCTTAAAATTTTAAATAAATTGTGGAGGTTTTTGGTGAAAAAATGTTGAAATTAAATTAAAAATATCAAAATAACCAAATTATGATCCGAGACGGTGTTTTAGATTATGAGCAAATTGAAGATTTTTGAGAAAGCCCAAAAATAAAAAGAACATTGATCAAAGTCAAATCAGAGTAAAATCTGGAACTAATTTGAGAAGTTATGATCCCCCAGCTTCTCAAAATCCAATTATTTTCTCCTTAAATTATAGTTTTCTTAAAATATAAATTAAGTCAAACAAATATATGAAGTGTGATATTAGTTTATAAACTAGTTTGTGGAGAGATTCTTACATGTATCAGCTATAAAATTTATTTTTACACTAAGGTAAAAACTTAATTAGTAATTTTTTAAAACTTTATGAATAATATTTATATATACTCAACTAACGTTATCAATAAAATTTCAAAATAAAACTTGAAGCAAACTCGTGTTTCCTTTAGTATGATTTAACTTATAAACTGAATTAAACATGCTCCCTTTGAATCTAGCTAGCAAGATGGTAAGCAAGTCAAACTAAGTTGTTACGTTACTTCAATGGAGTTTCCATGTATCATTTTCAAGCCCTACATGCCCTAACCTACACAAATTACAAAATTATAATGATCATAAATGGCAATGTGGTAGACTTAGGTCTTGTCTATTTTATCCCATGTGTTTTGTCCCTCCAAAGTATATAGTTTTTTTATTATCATTGGATCCATATCATTCTTTTCATCTGATGGTTGTGAGCTCATGCTTACACGGTTAAGATAAAGTCAATTGTTTTCATAATTATTGTTTTTCTTTTTCTCTTTTTGAACAAATTATTTCCTTCAAGAATGTTTTTAAAATAAATTAAACGCATAATAACTCAATTGACAATTACACTATTGCTCCAAAGAGAATATTTGGAGTGAATTTGAGTTGAATCGAACTTGAATATTAAAGTGTTTGAATTCAATTTAACTTAAAATTAACAGGCCCGAGTTTAAATTGAGTTTAAAAATTTTATTCGAACTTAAGCTTGATAAATTATCTGATGGCTTAAGCTCGATAACAATCGAACCTATTTGAGCTTGAGCTGAACCTTGGATTATCCATTTGAGTTTGAACCCAAACTCTAATTTTAATAAATAAAAATATTAATATAAATATTGGCTCGAGCTTGATAATACTTTATTGAACTGTTTGATAACCTTTCAAATGAAATTTTAAAAAATTCAAGCTCGATTCAATAAACTAATCGAACATAATTTTAAAATAAAATCAAATTCAAATTTTTTATAATTAAATAAAAATTTGATTCAAATCTATTTTTATTTTTAGGTGAAGAGATCTCGTATTTTTGAGATGAATTAAATTGTTGTGTTGTTGATGTCGGCCCAACCGCCCGAGTACTGCGATGTTTGTTAGGTTGTCAATGCAGCTTGGGGTAGCTCTAAATAAGGCTCATTAATGTACTTTTTGGCAATTCTACACTATAGTACAGCCCAAAAGATCTCAATATCATTTCAGTTGGGTACAACTTTTTTTTATTACATCATAAATGAAGACAAAGATACATGAGAAGTGAAATGTCTTAAACTACACGTCACAAAAATGCAAGACCAATTAGGTACATTGTTATGATTCAAACATGAAGGGCTGCAACAAAGCCAACAATTTAGTTATTAATTCACCCCTCATATATATATATGTACTTTTTGGCAATTCTACACTATAGTACAGCCCAAAAGATCTCAATATCATTTCAGTTGGGTACAACTTTTTTTTATTACATCATAAATGAAGACAAAGATACATGAGAAGTGAAATGTCTTAAACTACACGTCACAAAAACGCAAGACCAATTAGGTACATTGTTATGATTCAAACATGAAGGGTTGCAACAAAGCCATCAATTTAGTTATTAATTCACCCCTCATATATATATATATATATATATATATATATATATATATATATATATATATATATATATTCAAGTGAGGACAAATAAAATTTTAAATGCAGTGATTAATTCACGCCTCTAAGTATTGATTCTAATGTTATGTTCCAGTTAAAAAAAAATATTACAACTGATTGCGTTGTCATTCTGCCCGTGAGTTCATATGCAAAGTCATAAGTACTTCATCTGACTTGCACATAAGAGAGTATGTTATGTCTTAAAAATGATAATTGAACATTTTACGTATCATCAGTTTAAACTTTTGAGATAACAAGTCATCATATACCAACTACATATCTCTTTAATAGGGCGACCTTAATGAAAAAAAAAAACACAATTTCAAATGCTCATACACCTTCATATGTAAATCATCATTGAAGCAGGAGTTTTATAATTTATAGTGACAATATAGCAAAAGATAAGTGTAGTTGAGTTTTAGTGATTAGAATTCAATTCAATATTGAAACTCATATATATATATAATTGTGAAATTGTTCCCCTTTTTGAGCTTGTATTTGGTTGGCAGTTAGTCTTTTCATGTAAATGGGGGACAAAACAAACCCCTAATTCTTTTCCGATACATCGATATATATATATATTGTTAAGATCAAGATTACTTCACAAATTGAGAGATCACACGAATACAGATTTGATATAAATGTATGAATACCAATATAATTCAAAAACTTAAGCTTATAAATGTTAAGTTCAAACTATATATATATAACTGATGATGTATAGTGTTCATATTTGTTTCAAAGTGGTAGAGTAGTTGAGACATGAAGGAATATATAACCAAAACGAAATGAAAAGCTTACAAGGTAGTTTTAGGGTTTTGTACGCCATCTTAGCTCATGCAATATGCTCCTGCCATCATTACAACTCACATAATTAATTAATATATCATATATTAGTATTTTATTTTAGAAGAAAGGGGAAATTTTTCCACAAAAGATATAAAAACATATATGGATATATTATCTCTTTCTCTCATGCAAGCACTGCAGCTTACCTACCAAAGTAACAGCCAATCTCGAAATATATAAAAAGAAACAGTACTGTTGGAATCATAATTAAGGAGTGCTCCGATTTGTCATATCCTTTGTTTCTTCTTCATTCCAAAGAAAACCGAACAAAAAAAGTTTTGGTTTTTTTCTTCAATTTATTTGCTGAGCCTGAGATATATATAGGTGTTTAATTTGGAGTGAGGTGGGTTATTGTATGCAGTTAACCATTGCTATCAACTCAAGGTTTTGTTATGGATGATGGATCTTTGCTTTTGTTTCTTATGCTTCTGTTTTGTCTGTTTTACTTTTCTTCGTTTGTTTCTCTTGCTTTGTTCACTCGAGATAAGTAGACAGAGATCTTGTAAGCAAGAAGTACTTTTATTTGCCATGTGACCTCTCTCTCTCTCTCTCTCTCTAAAACAATTTTGTGTTTAATAAAATAAACATTTGTTCTTAAACAAATTTAGTTTTTTTACAAACTATTTTCAGCTTTTGATTTTCTCAAAAAAAAAAAATCGTTTTTTAATGTTTCGCTTACCCTTTGTTTCTTGATGAAAGAGTTAGTGTTTCACGGTGGATTCTTGTGTATGCAGTTTATTCATTGATTACCTGATAATTTCTCTCTAAAAAAATTCTTAGATGTTTCGGGAATTGGTAATCATATTTCTACATCAAAGTTAGTCATCCAAAATAAACACACAAAATGACCAGTGGAACCTAGCTTCCAAACGATACCAATGGAGATCCTGTGCCACTCACTACCATGATTTCATTAATTGTAAAATGATAATCATGGATAAATTACCTGTGAAACCTTTCGAAAACACCCAAAAAAATCGGTTGTGTGTATAGTGCTACTCTTCATGGATGAAAAGAATTCTCGTGCCAAGAGTATGTAAAACTTTAATAGGGATAGAGAAAACAATTTATTCTCTCATCCCCATCGATAATTATAAATGTTTCTAGCATCATGAATTCCTCGGAACATGTAAGAGTTTGTCCCCTCTCTTTGGGAGCTTGTGAGTAAACTAGTAAAGGGCTTAGTTTTGCTACCCTGTTTAAGGAAAGAGTTTGTGTTTTATGATGGATTCTTGTGTGTGCATTTTGCTAATTCCCCGACAAACCTCTAACTGATACTGTTACTATAATTTAAGCATGTGAAATTCCATTTTGACACTTGGGTTTTTATCAGTTCGTTTGATTAATTTGCAGGTAACATGAACATTGTGGAAAACCTCATGGGAAGACTTAGACCCCTTGTGGGCTTGAAAGCTTGGGATTACTGTGTTCTTTGGAAATTGAGTGAAGATCAAAGGTCAAATCTAATCCCTAGCTTCTTCTCCTTTTCAGTCTCTGTCTCTTTCATGTATTAATGCGGGGCTACATAATTTTGTTTTTATAGGTTCATTGAGTGGATGGATTGTTGCTGTGCTGGAACTGAGAGCAGCGCTGAAAATGGTGGAGAGGAACTTCATTTTCCTGTATCATCAGTCCTTCCTTGCAAGGATATTTTGATTCAGCATCCAAGAACCAAATCTTGTGAACTACTGGCCCAACTTCCTTCCTCCATGCCTCTTGACTCTGGGTAAATTTATAATTTATTAATTACCCTTTTGTGTTAATAAGCTTAATTAACTTTTTTTTGCTTATAATTAAACAGGATTCATGCACAAACATTGATGTCAAACCAACCTAGTTGGTTAAACTTCGCTAATAATTCAGACTCAAATGCTATGGAGGTAATTAATCATCAGTCATGTTAATTTCCTTTATATTGATTAGCTAATAATTTTGCATCTTAATTATGCAGGAAACAAATGGGACTACGGTTTTGATTGCAGTGCCGGGAGGACTAATTGAGCTGTTTGTTACTAAACAAGTAAAATGACTTTTGGATCTCTAGCTTGCAGGCTCTTTTATTTTTGTTTCAGTAATTTCCTTTGGAGCATACAACAATTAATTTCTATTATCACCTCAATTTTTGTGTAAGAATAACAACGGATAGGCTACCCACGAAATTTAACATATTTATCGCCGTATCCGTTCAGCTATCTAGGTATCTGAATCTAAAACTGAATCCATTAAAAACCATGAAATACGTAATCGCAAAAAACTCATTTATTTTTATCGATACCCGCTTAAACGGATATGGTTCGGATTGATTAATAGCGAAAACTCGCGAATTGCCATACCTATTTATCTAGGAATGACAGTAAATAGGTTACTTACGAAATTTGACATATTTATTACCATATTTCTTTTAGTTACTATGATATTCGAAATTGAATCCAAACCATTAAAAACCATGAAATAACCGAAAAAACCAATTTATTTATCTATTTATACCCGTTAAAAAAAATATGATTCAGATCGATTAATCGGAAAAAACCCGTAAATTGTCTTCTCGTGATGTTCTAAACTAGCTAGCTAAGCATTTACTTTGCTATTGAATAAAGAAAAATGATATTTTCATGATCATTAACTATTACTGTCATAGATTTTATGGTGGAAATATAACTCTAAACTCTTATTGTTTTTTCAATCAAACAGGTACCAGAAGATCAAAATGTAGTGGATTTTATCACAACCCAATGCAACATTTCAATGGAGCAGCAGGAAGCAATGATCAATTCGAGCAATAATATTGATGCAAGTTACCAAATCAATGTACATTCGATGGCTGAACTCGAATCGAAATCCTTTTTAGCCAACGAAGAAGAACATCAAAAAGACCCGA
This sequence comes from Bretschneidera sinensis, assembly GCA_023935145.1. Lineage (NCBI taxonomy): Eukaryota > Viridiplantae > Streptophyta > Magnoliopsida > Brassicales > Akaniaceae > Bretschneidera > Bretschneidera sinensis. Next base: position 161,045,863 of record CM043698.1, read on the forward strand.
ATAATCATGTCCAGCAGCCGCCTATTTCTCTGGCAACATCACTGGAAACTAATATGAGTCTGCCTTATGACATCACTGCTGATCGAATCCGCTTATGCAGTAGCCCTTCGATGAATTTCTTCCAGCAATATAATAATTACACCTCAGAAAATAACACAAAAAATGATGCCTCCTTTGAAGGATCACATGATGGAAGTCTAGAGATGGATGTGTTTGAAAAGTCCATGAATATAAGCAATACAACAAACAATATGCATATGCAATTTGGGGACCCTAACTTAGCAAACAAGGAACAGCAAGGTAATGATGACTCAATCAAACAGGAGAATGGACGGTCGGATTCAATCTCGGATTGCAGCGATCAGATTGATGATGAGGATGATGCAAAATATCGAAGGAGGACCGGGAAAGGACATCAATCAAAAAACCTTGTTGCTGAGAGGAAGAGAAGGAAGAAGCTTAATGATAGGCTCTATGCTCTTCGAGCTTTGGTTCCCAAAATATCGAAGGTTTGTACTTATTAAAGTCTTTCTTATTCCTTCATTTTTTTTTATCATATAGTTCAACGTTGGCTTAATATACACGAAGGAGTATCGATTTGTAGGAGTGGATTCGAGCCAAGTTAAACCGAGTCGAATACTAAAGTGTTCGAGTTCGACTCGACTTAAAATATACAAGCACGAGCTCGAGCTCGAATTCGTTCAATTTTAATTCATGATGAGTCGAGTTTAGCTCGGACAGAGCTCGATAACAAACGAGCCTATTTGAGCTTGAGTCTGAGCTTTAGATTGCAAATTCGAGCTTGAACTCGAACCTAAACTCTAATTTTATTAAATAAAAATAAAATATATTAATATAAATATTGATTCAAATTCGATAATATTCTATCGAACTATTTAAGAGCTTTTCGAGCCAAACTTTAAGATATTCGAGCTCGACTCAATAAGCTAATCGAGTCTAATTTTTAAGCTTAGGCTCGGGCTCGATCAAATCGAGTTTTGACTGAGCTTGAGTTCAAATAACTCGATAAAAGGTCGATTCGAATCCACCCCAACCAACTTGATCCAAAAATTACTTTATAAATTTTGAGTCCAAATCATATATAGGAGTCATTTTTATTTCAAGATTATGTGATATTGTTTTTCATATGTTCACCTACACACATGAGAATAATCTCACCAGAAAGATCCTTCAACTTGCCATTATAAGACCCATGATAATTAATTTGAGATTTGTTTGGTCCGTTAATGGTTTAATACGTTCTTAATTCTTGATGCATGACACTTACTCTATTTTGTTAAATCTCTCAGCTGGATAGGGCTTCTATTCTTGGGGATGCAATTGAATTTGTGAAGGAGCTACAAAAGCAAGAAAAAGAACTGAAAGATGAGCTTGAGGATCACTCAGATATTGATGATGGCACTAACCACACGGGCATTATCAATGGGTCCAAACCTGAGCATGATCACAATGCTTCAAATGGGTTTCATGTGGGAGGAGCTTTGTCATCATGCAATGGGCCTAATCTGAACTCAAAACAAAATCAAGACCCAGAAATTTCTAGTGACAAGGGCCAACAACAACAGCAGATGGAGGTAGATATACCTTAATTAATTAATCCTATAATATCCTTTTTTATCTTCATTTTCATATGAATCAATTGTTAATGTAGCCTCAAGTTGAAGTGGCTCAAATAGATGGGAATGGGTTCTTTGTAAAGGTGATAAGCGAGCATAAACCTGGAGGGTTTACAAGATTAATGGAGGCTTTGGATTCTCTAGGCCTTGAAGTAACAAATGCTAATGTTACTAGCTTCAGAAGCCTTGTTTCAAATGTTTTCAGAGTAGAGGTAAGATTTTTAAAACACGCATGCACGTATTTGTGCACACACAAATATCAATTTAAATATTTTTTTTCGAGATTAAAAAATTAAATAAATAATTTTTTGTGTGACAGAAAAAAGATAGTGAGATAGTTCAAGTTGATCATGTAAAGGAATCGTTGCTGGAGCTAACGAGACACCCATTTAGCGGGTGGACAGAGATGACAAAGACTAAGGAGAGCAACAATGGCATGGATTTTCATCATCACCACCTCCACAATCACTATATTATAAATCCTCACCAGCACCACCTCCCTCGCTTTCCATAATTAAGTAAACCCTCTTTAGATTTTTCACATGGGAAGGCATTTTCACCCTATGATGTTGTCTACAATGACATACTCTTAGTTTTTGGTTAATTGATTATGATGTTCTTGAGTTTGCTTATAAGCCTATAATAAATATAGATTTTCAATTCCAACTAGATGACAATATATACATAAATTTGATGATCTCAAGAAAATTGCATTTATATATCATTTACATGGATGTATAATTTTTTTCTCTGGTAAGTACAAAATTTTAATTGGGATCGAATCTATAACATATTTTTACAAAGAGGAGATGTAACCTTTAAGCTAAAACTATAATCGTATACATGAATGAATATTTTTTATACGAAACATAAATCAAAAAAATATAATTATAGTTAAATTAGAGAATTGAAAAGGGTAAAAAGTAAAAATGTAGATTAATACAAATTTTCCCATCAATAATGCAAATTAAGTGCAACTAGAATACCATTGGCACGAAGAAAAATTCCCAATAAGTTTTAAGTTTCAATTTCACACAACCAAATATAATATAAGAAAAATTACACCAATCTATTTTAAACTATGGGTGCCTATCGTCTAGATTCTTACACTACCAATTTAACATTGAAGCTCTTAAAAATTTCATACGTAATCTTAGAACTTAAAAGCAAACACACAAATATATTATTTGGTGAGAATTCTCTCTAGTGATAAGGAGAAATTTTCCAATGCAATTTTAGAGTGAAACTTTCAATGGAAATTTTTTCCTCAGTTACTATAAAGAAGTTCAGTCTTACATTATTTATTGATGAATATCAATTAATTTAATTGGTAAATCCAATAAAAAAAACATTATTTATTATTCTTCTAATCTAAGTCCTAATTCCTAATTTTCTAAAGGTTAGACTTATCTTTTTCAAATAATAATAATAATAAGGGTAAATTGCATCAGAAGTTCTTGAACTATTATCCTCTAATACTTAAATCTCTAAACTATGAATTTGATATCAAAGGTCATCGAACTTTCAATTAGTTGCAATGTTATCATCTTCATCAATACAAATGCTTGTTTTTTCACTTTGAGATGGTTGAATACACTAAAAATGAATTTTAATAAATTTCATAATCCATATGAAAATCATCTAATAATTTTTGAGAATTTTTCACTTACGTGTCATTTTTCTGTGATTTATCGATATTTAATAATAAAAAATATGAAAAAAATAATTTTGTTACTACAAAATTCTTATATATTTTTTTTTATGGAAGATCACATTTATTTTTATATGTGCACAAAACATAATGATAAAATTGATATATTATTAAGTTTTTAAAATTCATTACTGAATAATACATAAAAGAATTATATTACAATTAATTAAAAATTTAAATATCTTTAATGACAAATTCATAATTTAAAGGTTGTGCTAAAGGTCAAATTAACCCTAATAATAATTAGGGCTAAACTTATCATATTGGTGGGTGCCCATACCCGATTACTGCTTCATAAGTAACCATAACCCATGTACATGCTCCGAGTCCGAGTCTGATACCCTACGGCTGTAATTCCCACCCGAGGACCAAAGCAACCCATCGAGTCTCACGTCAACAGTCAAGAACAGCATCAGCCCCAATCTAACCCCTTTAGTCACACACCTGATAATTGTTATGGATTTCCTCAAGCAAGAAATCCTGAAGAAGCGGCAAAGCCTTGCCGAAGACACCGGCGGCAAGAGAGTCTTCAAGCGCTCCGAGATCGAACAGAAGCAAATCCAGAAGCTCCGCGAGCAAGAACGCCGCAAACAAGAGGCCAAAAATATCCGAAAAGCTCCCTCCTCCTCCTCCTGGACAACCACATCCGCCTCCGCCGCTAAATCCTCCTCCTCTTCCACCTCCGCCGCCGCAACTGATTCTAAGTCCCTCACCAACGAGCAGAATATCGACAACCTCGTGCTCCCCAAGCAGGAAGTCATCCGCCGTCTCCGCTTCCTTAAGCAACCGATCACCCTCTTCGGCGAGGACGACGACGCCCGCCTTGACCGACTGAAGTACGTATTGAAAGCTGGGCTCTTCGAGGTGGACTGCGACATGACGGAAGGGCAGACGAACGATTTCCTGCGGGATATCGCGGAGCTGAGGAAGCGGCAGAAGACGGGGATTTGAGGGAGAGGAAGAGGAAAGACAGGGAGGAAGTAGGGGGAGAGGAGGGGGAGGGAGGGAGAGGGGAGGAGGAGTTGAGTGCGGACGGGGGATCGAGTGGGGTTGACGCCGATAAGGATTTGAAGCGAATGAAGGCCAACTTCGAGGAGCTCTGTGAGGAGGATAAGATTCTGGTGTTCTTCAAGAAGCTTTTGAATGAGTGGAAACAGGAACTGGATGCAACGCTGGACGCCGAGAGGCGGACCGCTAAAGGGAAGTCGATTGTGGCCACGTTTAAGCAGTGCGTGAGGTATCTCAATCCCTTGTTCAAGTTTTGTATGAAGAAGGTGAGTGTTTTTCTTTTCCCTGTGAAAGTAATTTTATGTTAGGTGCTTTTACGTTGAGTAATTTTGCTTTTCGATCAAAGTGGAACCATTTTTCTTTGCAGAATGATGACGCTGTGTTGTGTCATGTGTGGTTTTTAGTTATGTCGAGTTATAGGCATCTAACTAGATTGGGTCTGAGGCTTGGTTGAGTTGAGTTAACTAGAATTGTTACTATAAGTGTCTGGATTTCCTTTAGCACGTTAAAGAAATTTGGGAGAATCAATGTGATCAAACACGAACAATTAGATAGTGTCAAATTTGTATGTTTATGTGGGCTTCTCTTCTAATAGAAACTGAGAGTTTGCTTCTTTGCTTATACTGTCGATTTTGTATGTTTATTAGTAAATGTATGATTATGTTGCTTCCCAATGTTTCATGCATAATCATATCTTCGAAATATCATTTGAAGTAATCAAATTATAGGTAGCTCTTAAATGAGGATGAATGCGTAAGGTTGAAAATGAAGCACATCATTGTCATGAGTATGGGGTTGTTATCGAAGATTGTCGAGACCTGGGGGATTGTTTCAACTCCTGGGAACTGAGACATACCCTATGCGAAGGCAACCGATGGCAGTGCTAGGCTATGCCATTTGGTGCTGACTTCTTATTTGGTTCCTCCCCTAGTTAGCTATTTCGTTAGCTGCTGATGCAATCGGGACCACTTTTACAAGAGACTAGTTTTTGTGTTCTTTATCCTTTTGATCAAAAAAAGGGAAAAGAACAAGGAAATGAAGCACATAATCTTTTAAGTCTATGTGAGGCATTATGATTGGATTTGTTCAGTCTTCTTTTGAAATGATTGAATAAATCCTTTCTTTTTTGTTTATGTGCTCTGTAATATACGTTTTTAAGGAGTTGAAGATTAGCTAGAAATAATAATTTTGAGGTTAAATATTAATTTAAGGCTCTAAATGTAAATGGTGCTGCAATGATAGTGTTTCCTTGGAAGAGCATCTAGGCGAGTGGCATTGTGAATGGCATCTCCTTTGTAGTTAGCCTATTGTGCTATATGCGTAGTTGGCTGGTTTCTTTGGCACCGTCTGAGAAATCTTAGATGCCTTAAATTTCTGATTTTATTGCTGTTTTCTTTCCCTTTTTTTTATGTACTCTCGTATGCCTCTCATGTACTAGGATGGACACACACACACACCTCTTTTTGTCTCTTTTTTAGTAGTATTATTACATACAAAAAGAGAATAAGGGTTTTTTTTGAGCTCTTAGAATTCCATAGGAAATATTCTTATAAAAAAGAGGTGTGTGTGTCCCATCCGGGGGAGAGGGGGGGTGCATTAGTGCATATGTCACCATGTTCTTGTCCAAAGAAGAACTTTTGTAGTTAGCCTATTGTGCTATATGCGCACTTGGCTGGTTTCTTTGGTTCCTTCTGAGAAATTTTAGATGCCTTAAATTTCTGATTTTATTGCTGATTTTTTTCCTTTTTTTGATGTACTCTCATATACCTCTCATGTGCTAGGGTGGGACACACACCTCTTTTTGTCTTTTTGTTAGTAGTATTATTACGTACAAAAAGAGAATACGGTTTGAACTCTTAGAATTCCATAGGCAATATTCTTATCAAAAAGAGGTGCGAGTGTCCCACCCTGGGGGAGAGGGGCCTGCATTATTGCATATTTCACCATGTTCTTGTCCAAAGAAGAACTTTTGTAGTTAGCCTATCGTGCTATATGCGTAGTTGGCTGATTTCTTTGGTTCCTTCTGAGAAATCTTTGATGCCTTAAATTTCTGATTTTATTGCTGTTTTTTTCCTCCTTTTTCTGATGTACTCTCATATACCTTTCATGTACTAGGGTGGGACACACACACACACACCTACCTCTTTTTGTCTCTTTGTTAGTAGTGTTATTACGTACAGAAAGAGAATTAAGGGTTTTTTTGAGCTCTTAGAATTCCATAGGCAATATTCTTATCAAAAAGTGGGGTGTCTGTGTGTCCCACCCTGGGGGAGAGGGGTTGCATTTTTGCATATTTCACCATGTTGTCCAAAGAAGAACTTTCGTAGCTAGCCTATTGTGCTATGTGCGTGGTTGGCTGGTTTCTTTGGTTCCTTCAAAGAAATCTTAGATGCGTTAAATTTCTGATTTTATTGCTGTTTTTTTCCTTTTATTGATGTACTGTCTATACCTCTCATGTACTAGGGTGGGACACACACACCTCTTTTTGTCTCTTTGTTAGTAGTATTATTACGTACAAAAGGAGAATAAGGGTTTTTTTTGAGCTCTTAGAATTCCGTAGGCAACATTCTTATCAAAAAGAGGTGTGTGTCCCATCCTGGGTGAGGGGGCTGCATTATTGCATATTTCACCATGTTCGTGTACAAAGAAGAACTTTTGTAGTTAGCTTATTGTGCTATATGTGTAGTTGGCCGGTTTCTTTGGTTCCTTCTGAGAAATCTTAGATGCCTTAAATTTCTGATTTTATTGCTGTTTTTTTTTTCTTCCTTTTTTTTGATGTACTCTCATATACCTCTCATGTACTAGGGTGAGACACACCTCTTTTTGTCTCTTTGTTAGTAGTATTATTAGGTACAAAAAGAGAATAAGGATTTTTTTGATCTCTTAGAATTCTATAGGCAATATTCTTATCAAAAAAGAATTCCAAAGGCAATATTTATATCTTGATGAGAACCGGACTACTTATATAAAGAGAGAGAGAGAGAACTGGACTGCTGTTGTTTATGGAAAGGCAACAAGCTGACTAGATCCTGTCGAATCTATTCTTTGAAGTAAATATTAAGCAATAATGAGAATCAATTTTTCCTTAAAACTGATTGGCACCGGTATATTGGATGTAGTGTTGTTACCTCTTACAAACAGGTTGAGCTTCATCTAGGTGGTGGGAGGCTCAATTACCATAGTGACTCTTTGGGGGAGAGGGTTTGGTAGAGTAGACCTTGAATTTAAGTCCCCTTGGGTAACATGGCAAATGATATCTGCTAGTGATGGCATTGCTAGATTATTTTATTAATTAGGGAGGCATGCACTGAATTCTTTTGTGCTGGTGAGGACTCCCATCCCTCCCCCCTTGTGCTTGTCTCTTCCTTGGCTCAAAGTAGGAGTTTGAATCCATTATTTTCTTTTACTTTTCATTCCAGGAACTTATGTATGGGCGTGTTTTGATTATCACTGTAGTTCTGGATTTTGGATTCATAAAATGCACGGTGCATTTAATTTGTAACATTCTATTTGTAGATTCTTCCAGATGATATCCGTCAAGCATTGCTGGTGGTGGTTGAATGCTGCATGAAGCGAGATTACCTTGCTGCAATGGACCAGTATATTAAGATGGCCATTGGTAATGCGCCCTGGCCTATTGGTGTCACTATGGTTGGTATCCATGAACGTTCAGCCCGTGAGAAGATCTACGCCAACAGTGTTGCCCACATTATGAATGATGAGACAACTCGCAAATATTTGCAATCTGTCAAAAGATTAATGACCTTTTGTCAGCGACGTTATCCAGCAATGCCTTCCAAAGCAGTCGAGTTCAACAGCTTGGCAAATGGCAGTGATTTACAGTCACTGCTAGCAGAAGAGAGAGTACATGGGGGTAATCAACCATCAGACGAGAGGCTTCGGCTAATGCCTGCTTCAAAGGAGAGCTAGTTGTTTCTTATGTAATGATCTCCGTATGGACTAACATCATGTCACTCATTTATAAATTATATAACCCAAATAGAAGGAGAAAAAAAAATCATAAATCCCATATATGGAATCAAATCATTAATTATAAGCAAATTTTTTAGAATAATTAAAAGCATTGACTAAAAGAAGTATTTATGTGCCGGCGAAACTTTTTTTTCTCCTTTTAATGGATTGTACTTTAGATTAAAAAATATGTACTATTAGGTTAACAGGCCAAGGCTAGGAGAGAAAAGGCTACATTCGGCCTGCTAAACCCAACCAAGTAGGATCCATTGGCCCAAACAAAAATCCCAGATCGGAGTTCGGCCTAAAGCCCAGAACAAAAGAGAGAAATCAAATCTGGCATCACAACGGTGTCGTTTTGTCCAGGGTATGTCACTTACTTGGACTTCACTGCAAGCGACCAGACATTAAACCCCTCCTAACCTTCATTATCCTTGCATGTCCAGAAAAATCAAAATTAATCCAAAACCCTAAAAAGCAGCTCATCCAAAACCCCAATAGCCTCCTCCTCTCTCTGTCTCTCTATCTCTCTGCAAACAATCAATGGCGGGCCGATTCAAGGAGATCTTGAAGAAGTACGGAAAGGTAGCATTAGGGGTCCACTTCTCGGTCTCTGCCGCATCGGTCACCGGTCTCTACATCGCCATCAAGAACAACGTCGACGTCGAATCATTCTTAGACACGTGGCACCTCCCGGGGCTCTCCACCAAAGACCCCCCGCAACCAACACCAGCAACCGCCCCGTCGTCCCCAGATTACCCAAATGGTAGTGGGTTCGTGATCGAAGAAAGAAGAACGGATCAGTTGGGTAGTGATGGGAATTCAATGGCTGTGATTGAGGACCAGAAGAAGAAGAATCGGGCGGCTGAGCTTGCCGCATCGACTGGTGGGGCCCTTGCGTTGGCCGTGCTCTGTAACAAGGCGTTGTTTCCCATTCGGGTTCCGATCACGATCTTGCTTACGCCTCCGGTGTCTAGGTTTTTGGCTAGGAGGAGAATTATCAAGAACAATGTATGATTATTATCTATTTCTCACTTTTTGGGTTTTTTAAGAACATTGATTTATTAGTCTTTAATTTTGATTAATAAATTGTACTACCATACTCGTTTGTTGTTTATGCTTGAATAATTGAGATAGTGAAATGGTATAGTTTGTTGCTTTTAACTGCACTGGGGTTTACATTTTGGTTTTTTTTTTATTTGTGTGTGTGGGTTACTTTTTTATGGAGACGTTTGGGGGATTTAAGCATGCTGGATTTAAGCCTTCCGAACATCGCCTATGTCATGTGGGGAAAGAGACTGAGAAATAGTAGTTCTCCATGGCTGCTTATGTGGGTTTTAGTGGATATTAGTATGAAGTTTTTATGCTTATTGGGTTAATTTTTTTATATGGAAGTAGGGTTTTTGAACATGAAGATGTTATGTTTGCATTAAGATTTGGCTACATCTATCTAATGCAAAAGGAGTGAGAAGAAGAATGATTTGAGTAGATGGGAGCTTTGGCCAGATGATAAGTTACCCTGAAGTGGTTTAATAGATGGCAAAAATGTACTAGCATATTGAAATTTTAAAGTGAAGCAATGCTATCAGTTTTGATAAATAAAAACAACCTGACAGAAAGGCCATTGCTTTCCCTCTTCCTTTCAGAGCCAAATGGAGAGTTACATGGTTATAATTGTTGGTATTTTTGTTCTAAATGTTGGGGGGGAGTTAGTCAAGAGAGACTGCTAGGATTTCATCGAAAAACATAAGCGTGTACTTATCGAGGAAATTGCAAGAATAAATTAGGGAACCTCAGGTACAATAAACCTGTTACAAAAAAAAAATCTTATTATGGCAGGATATATCGAGTTTGGGTATGGGGGTTGGTTGGTTGTTACTGCGTGAAGGGACAAATGTTGTCTTCATTTGCTGAAGTACAGTGGTTCGCTTGAATCCATTCAGGTTTGAATACTTGGGTGAAAAATCTACGGTAAGCTCAAAAGAGTGGTCTGGTTAGAGTGTTTTTGTGATGGCTTTGGACGTTTTACCAACAATACGGATTTATATGGCTGATTTACTCATATGATACTTGTTCATGTTCAACATCTATGCTTGGTGTGGCCGCAGGCCTAATCTCCGGTCACACCTCTCTTCGAAACATGTTCCGAGTTCAATCTCAATTGTCATTGTAAAAAAAAAAAACTTAATTATAAAAAATACCTTGTAATTGAATGCATTTTCAAAAAATACTCTGAGGTATTAAAATTCTTTGTGATTGATTCTATTTTCAAAAAAATATCATGAGAATTTTTTTGTGATAAAAAATATCATGTGTTATGTTTTTGTTATACAATAATACCTTGTGTGATTGACTAAAAAAAACATATTACGGGGTATTTTTTACTAACAAAAACATATTACAGGGTATTTTTTACTGCAATAAAAATCTCAAAATATTTTTTGAAAATGGAGTCAACCACAAGGTTTTTTTTTTACTACAAAAAAGGTATTTTTGAAAATGCAATCAAACACATATTTTTTGTAATTAAGCCTAAAAAAAAATACTACCATCACAGGCGAGATAGCCAAAAGCATTTGGTATTCATAGACTCCAAAGTGCATGATGCTCCATTTGCTCAATATGCTTACCTCATAAGCAATATGTTTGCCAAGTTCTCTATTGACAAGATCCCAAGTAGAAAAATAATTTTGAATTTAGGTTGTTTTGCAGTTCTAAAAAATTGATGGTAGAAAAAGAGAAATTACCTGCAAACCTAGCGAGAAAATCTGTACATCTTACGGCACAATTGACAATTTTCTCTAGCAAAATACCCCATATGGAAAAATAATTTTTATTTTTTTTTTATTTTTTTATAATTGCAAAACAATTAATTCATACACTGCTTCAAATCATTTTTAACCACCAAGTTTATAGCTCACCTTCAAGGAGAACACAGAAGTCTGGTTTTTGAGTCCTTGGAACAACTCATGTAGTCTAACAACAAAAGTTCAAGCAATGAACTGCCCAAAATCATACACTGCTTCAAATCATTTTTAACCACCAAGTTTATAGCTCACCTTCAAAGAGAACACAGAAGTCTGGTTTTTGAGTCCTTGGAACAACTCATGTAGTCTAACAACAAAAGTTAAAGCAATGAATGATTGATTTAACAAGTATATGAGAAATGATCTAATAAATGTGCATATGAAAAGAATTTGGAGGATACTCTTCCATCAATTACATTTGATATAGCAAACCCAACAGTCGATCCAAAAACCTTGACTGCCTTCTCAATACCAAGGAAAAAAAACTAAAAAATTGCATTCATAAATTGTCACCCAAATTCACAGGACAAAAAAAACATTTCCAATCAGCAATGCTAATTAGCTAGTGGAGATTTCCACATGACAAAAAGAGGAGGCCCCGCAGATTGCTCCAAGAAAGCCCAGCTCCTAAGAATTAAAAGGCTTTTAAACATGACCAAAAGAATGTCTCTGATTACAAGTCACAAAAAAAATATTCAGAGCGCAAAAAGGCTTTACATAGACAAGGACTAACCTTGAGTATGATAGAGTGTGGGTAGTTTTCCTTCAAAACCTATACTATAATTGCTGCAAATGTTTGAACTCATGACAGTCCGCTCCAATTTCAGTCAACGCAGAGAAAAGCTTTGGCACAATCTTAGCTAACATCAGCTTGAAACCAACTGAAGTTGAATTTGCATTGTCCTCATCACTTACAGAGGCATCTTTAGTGAGAGATCCTATTAAGTAACCTTTCATATAGGCATCACAGGCCTTCAAGATGTAGTAACCACGCCTCCTGAAATGCTCTTTGACAAGCTCCTCAAAGTCCTACACATGCCATGTGACAAAAGTACAATAGTTAATCAAGATACTACTATAATATGATGTAGTCAAAGGAAACATATCATCTAATAGATGAAATGCCATTTGACAAGTATAAGTGCAAAGTAGTTTCGCATGGGTAATATGCATCACAGACAATCAAACTAATCTTTAAATACCTAGCAATCTCTGCTTATGTCCACCAAACAAAGGAACAACATAAAACAATACCATAATAGGAGAGGGCAAAGTATCCAATTTCCAACCAAAGATAATATACCACCTTTAGGCTTCATCAATGTGAAAACCAATAGGATGCCACCACATCTGACTTAATATACGCCTAATAAATATGTGACAGAAAATTTACTAAACATAATGTCTTTCACTGGGCATTTGATAATTGAATCATGTTACTTGAATATGATTACTGATGGTTATACAAAGGGTTCACCAAATTCAGCATTGAATTCACACCCAAACAAGACAAGCATAATGGCCATTTTCCCAAATGCCCAACAATCATAAACATGAATGAAACACAGACCATACAAGAGAGAAGACCCAGCATATTTTTGCAACACAACTGAGATTTTCATTTGTTTTTTTCACCAGTTTGGAGAGGAACATTTACTATTGCTATTTAGCACAGGTTTCGATTGACCCTTGACTCATTACTGCCTGAAAGCTGAGTGTATATAATGTTTTTATGACTTGAAAGCAAAAAAAGCTAGCAATGAAGTAGTATCTGTCATAGATTCTGCAAATGAAATCTATGAAGTTCAAGCAACTAAAAAGCTAAATTGAAATGCAATATTTACAATCTACATGGCTTTTGAAGAACACCTGAATGCGATTATTACCTTGGGAGGCTTCCGCATAAGATACATTATAGTCTTGCAGTTAAGTAAGAAAGTATTCTCATTGTATGCCAATGAGTTTTTCTCTCCTTCAGCTGTTCCAATCTGCTTATCATACCCAGCTTCATTAAAATATGGTTTTGAATTTAGAACCAGCCCCTGGAGTGAAACCAAGACTTGAAGGATGCTAGAAGACACTGGATCCCAAACTTCATTTCCTTTGCCAGTCCATGTATTTAAAAGGCTAAGACACACCTTGCCTTCCTCATACAAATTGGGGTTTATCCTCCAACCACCAGAATGATAATATGCTGACTGCAGAGTTACACACCCAGTTAGGGAGAAAATAAAATGTGAGTCCTTTTACATTTTAGCAACACATTCAAAGCAAATTGTATGAAATTGGTTTAAAAGAATCAGACATATAGCCTCTGGATCAAACATATTTATAAGGATCAAAATTAGTATTTCATACTGGTGGAACATCAGGATACTCTGGAGGAAGGTGAAAATCAAAGAAGAAGAGGCCATCTTGGTAAGGCGTCCCATATGCCCCAACTATTACTGCCCTTAAGAGATCCATTCGATCTTCATAAACTCGTACGTAGATCCCATCTGATAAATATTCGTAACTAGTTAACCAAAAGGTTGATAGATAGACACTCCGGTAAAGTACCAAAACTCTTTATACATTATATACCAACACAACTCTTACCAGGCAGATTGTTCTGAAGGATGCTCCAGTCTTGCTGAATCTTCTTGAACCACTTTCTTCCATTGTTATTCTGCAAGTTTGATTTATGTAAAAGGTTTAAAAGTTCACGTGTGATACATAGTTTTTTTAAACAAAGTAAATATTAGAATAATGCGCAATAATAATGCTTGAGACAATTAACATGGCCAGAATACAATGGCAAGATTATAAGTTACAACTTTGCAGTTGATTTGCTTTCAAAAATTCCTAGGAAAAAAATCAAGAAATATAAAAAAACAAAAAAATACATAAAATTTAACAAAAAAATAAAGATATTTTTTGGATAAATTTTGTTACATGTTGAAGAACAATTTGTTGCGAATATCTAATTATGTGGGCCATTTATGTGTGTGCACGTCTATATGACAAGTATCCCAGCATATATATACATGAATGAAAAGTCTTCTTCAATGGCAATTTTAGTTATCTGCCCAATTATGTATCATATGTCAATAAGAGTCTTACTTCACACAGAAACAACCACATAAACTATCTTTATAACAAATAACAAAATGGTAAACCATCTATAAATTTTGTTATTATATAAGTATATAAACCATTGTTAGGTTAAAGACATAAATCAACATATACCTGTTCATTTGCACCAAGAAAATAATGGTCCAGCGAATCTTTTGATAAATCAAAGCGTTTGAAACTGCAAGTGTCACCCTCATGACGTGCTGGGCCATCTGATTCTTCAGATCTCAAGCTGCATAAAGCTTCTGCTGCTTCTGACTCTGAAATTACTGAGGCATCTGCATTAACATGTTGCTCTTCTTTCCCACGAGTGTTTTCCACGCCACAATTATCAATGACATTAAAATTCTGAGAACTAGACTCATCAACAGAAACTCTTTCCTCAGAAACACTCACTGACCCCTGGGATTCATTTTCACTTCTGGAATCCGAGGAAACTGAATCCACATTTTTTCGTCCCCGTGAAAATATTCCAGTAGCCAGTCTGGTAACAAACCCAAGTGCGGCTAAGGGGAGAGCTAATGCAGCAATCCTTCCAGAGTTATTTTCGGGACTGTCTTCTGCATTAGAATTCCCATCATCTAAATCTTGCAGTCCAAGTTCCTGAACATCATAGACTCACATCACTCAGTCAACCAACCAAATTATACTGGTACTTATAAAAGTATCATTTACCAATTAGTTACTTGTGGTATTCATTAAAAGGAGGAATGTACCATTTGATGGTCTTATGTCCAAGTTAAGGGAAAGAATTTTTTTCGTAACAAAATGAATCTCTCTCAAAGTTTTAAAACATGAATGTAATTCCATAGAGGTCACACAATGGTTGCCCATTGCAGGCCTTCCTCTAATTGACAAGTGGCTGTTTAACTTAAGAACATCCCTATTATGGTTTCAAACAGAAACGAACCTCTTGAGCATTCTCAAGAACATCCATCTCATCATCATTAACGGTTTCCCAACTAGCAGCAGCATCACTTACATCACTCCCTGCAGCAATTGACTCGTCATCATCGTCTCTTCCTACAACATAAATTGCTCGAGGTCCAACCTAAAAAGAAGGCAAACAATCAGTCAATCAAATTGACAAATGTACCGCTCTATCCAGAAGGAAGAAAGTCCTTTGAAAGGGGAAAAAGAATCATATTTGCCACCACATAACTACGTAAGTAGAAAACACTAAGAAACATGTTATTTTGAGGTGCAGCCTAATAATGTCAACCAGATAGAATCAAAATATTTTTTTAAAACAAGTCCAAATATCAGAAGAAGAGATGCAAACTTTCCCCTTTTTTCTTTCATTTTATCTCAATCCATCTAGCAGATGAGAGACTATCAGGATTGCCCACAAGGTTTTTACACTTATCTATCATCTTCTGAAGATTTTTGCTACATCATTAATGTCTTATTCGTACAGATTTAGCCACTAAAAGCAGCTGAGGCCATTTTTCCACCCTATTTACATAACTTGTTCAATTAAATAAAACAGCCACAAACTTTTCTAAGTCAACTTATTTCATTAAGCAAGTGTGTAAAAATATAAAATACTTGTGATGAAAAACATAGAAAAACAAAGTAACTAGTTTCACACACTTTTAAAATCACAATTATCAGGAAAAAAAAAGAAAAGAAATAGAAAATGGGAATGGAAAAATATTAGTTCACAGAATCGAGCCATTGAATATACCGTTGAGACCATCCCATCAGCCCATGTAACTTCAATGTCACCATCCTTAAGGCCAGTGATGTTCCCAATCCAAGAGAGATATGAAAATTCCATACAAGCTTCATGACCTGATGCGTCCTCAACTTTCTTAGATCCTGAGCGCTTTTTCACATCATGATTGGTATCATTTGAACCCGTTTGCTGCTTTGGCTCCTCAATAGAGACCCCAGCAGAAGATGACTGCGATGAAATGGAAACTGGGGACAATCGAATTACTACATCCCCGTAACAGTAATTATAATCCGGATGTCCATCCAGCTCATACACACTTACAACTTCCTCCTTTTCAAACTCCCGAGGATCTTCTTCCCTGGAAACTGGCTTTAACCACCTCACACAAGCTGTCCGGTCCTTTGCATTAACACTTTTCACAACCCCAACATACCTACTTTCAGTAGTATCATCACCATAATCACAGGCCTTCTCCACCACATATTGTTCCGTAACAAATTCGTGATCACCAGGACTATCAATTGGAATCAAAGTCGTAGCATCTTGGCCACATTCTGCTGTTCCATCCTGCCAGGCCACGTCAACACTTGTCCTACTATTGACAATCAAAAGTGCTCTTTCAAAGTTCTCCTCTTTCTTTCGGGCCTTCCTGTCTTTCCTAATTACAACTTTACGAATCTTCTTGCGGTGAAGAGGCCAAGGTTCATGGACAGGCTCCTTTGACACTGACAATGAACTACTGCAAGAGCTAGACTCTGGTGATGCTTTGCTTACAACAGATTCACTATTTCTATTGGGTGCAGGCTCTGAATCAAAATCCATAGATTCACTGTTTCCATTAGATTCCTCTTGTGTGTCTTCTGAATCACACCCACTTCCCAGTTGACTATGTTCTAAGTCATTTTTAATGGAATCACAAAGTTTTAATTTAGATATACCCTTATCTAAGGGAGTGGAAGATGACTGAGTCAATGATGGAAGAAGGCACCAGTCACCCACTTGCCAATTTGCATGTGCAAAACAAGACAACAGTTTTAAGTTCTTTGGATTCTGCTCTTCGGCCGGGGAAGTATAAGAATCTGGCCCATAGCCAGCAGATGCCATCCAATAAACAAAGACAGATCCAGCTGTAACATTAGTCACAGTACCTTCCAAGCGATTGGCTTTCCACAAGCCAGATAACCATCGAGAATTCTTGAAAACTGATGAAGAGCTTGCCTTTACACGCTGGCCAGGGTAGTAAGGAAAATGTCCATCGTCTTCAAGGGTATTCTTGGGACTTGGTCTGAGACGCAAGGGTTCAGCGCGTATAACTTTACACAAAGAACCATCATCAAACAACACAGTCACATTATCTAATATATCATCAATTCTGCCTAGCCACGGACCATGAACCACGTAATCCCCCACAGTGAAATCCCTCACACGTTTCAAGTCTCTAGATGAGACATTTTTTATAATAGAGCCGTCAGGAGCTAATAAATCAACAGAGATATTAACATCCACCACGACACCCACTTGCCCAGTTGGGTCTGAAGAAGAAGCAATGAAATCGCCATGTAAGAATCCCCTGTCAACTACAGATATATCCTTAGTATGTTGGACTGGCTCAGTTTCATCCATCCAAAGTACTCGAACCTGGTCAGCCTGAAGAGCACCACACTTATAGTTACCAACATTCTGGTTCCTGTTATCACTCCCATTAGTGTTTCCATTGCCATCACCTCCACCTTCTTCATCCTCCCCATCCTCATCATCATCTTCATCGTTGTCTTCATCATCAGTTATGCTGCTATCTGAGTCTGAGTCACCAACCACTTCACTTACAATCCCTACCACGCCACTTTTGTTACTCCTCACAACATCTTGTCTATAAATATATGGGACGTTATGTGCTTTCCTGACAACCTCATTTGGTTTATCAACTCCAGTGCTTCTGCTGTTTACATCAGGATCACAAACATGTCCATTTGTTGTGAATTCACCTAGCCTTGGGGCATTATTATCAAGCAAACTTGTGGTAGGTTTGTTAACATTGGAAACAAGGTCATGTTGCTCAGTTCCCATCTAAAAACATGTAAAATTACTATTAGACTAATGTTCAACCCAAAATTAGATAAATAAGGAGAATCTGTCAATGCCAATGGAAGATGTTATTATCATCACTCCGCAACAAGTTTTAACACTATACCATGCTTTGTTTTTATTACTTAATTATCAAAACCACTGCTTTGTGTTTAGTTGCTGAGAAAACGCGGGAAAATTAATAGAAAACCAGTGTTGAGGTCACACTTTTTGTTGTTTATACTTTCTTCTAAGAAAATGAAACATCAAAGTCAATCTAAACTAATAAATTACAAGCTCTGCTTCCATATTTTGGTCACCTCAATCTCGCTTTAATTTTCTTTTCCTCCGGTTTCTCTTGGGGTGTGGGGAAATAATTTACTAAATGGGCATATGAAATTCATGTTTTCTACAGAAATACAACGCAAATAGCTTAAAAACTAGCAACATCACCACAAAGAACGATTGTTCTTGATTAACTAGAAACAGCAATACAATGTACGTAGTGTAGAAACTAGCAATATCGCCACGAGAATTATATTTTTCTCAATTAACTAGAAGCTCATTCCCAACCGTCAACCTCCAGATTCAAAACCAAAACCAATCCTTAAATGCAAGACCCAGTGAACCCAAATAACCAAAAATAGCACTACAAGCACATAATGATTCAGTCAATACAAAATACAATCCATAAGCTATTAGACCAACTTTTTTACTATAAAACAAAATATGGATTCAACTAAATCTTCTGGAGCAGCTCAAAATTTCACCAAAACAAACTAACCATTGAATTAAGAAAAATAAAAAAATGAAAACGAGTCCACAGTCCACGCATAATAGAAACCAATTCCGATCCATTTCCATATAAATGTATAAAAGCACGGTATTCAAATACAAATACTAGAAGATAACTACACCAACCAAAAAAGTGAAGAAATAATTCTGAGCTATGAGAGAGAGCGAGAGAGATTTGATTGCATGAGCATTTGCGATGAAATTACCAAATGAATCGGCGATTGTTGAACAGAGAGACAGAGAGAAAGAGATTATCCTTTGAAACAAACGGCTCCTGGGTATGGGTGTTTGTGTTGATCGTGAAGGGAAAAAAGGAAGAGAGAAGAATATATGCGCAAAAATAGTGAGGAAAGAGGGAGCTGGACTCTCTGAATTCTCTGAAAGCTGTGTGGGGTATATTCGTAATTACGAGTTGCCCAATTTGCCTGCGTTTGTAATAGTTATATATATGGGCTGGGTTTTTCAATTATATGGCGATGGACAGTTTACTTGGATCCATTAATGTAGCAAGCCATAAGGGCCGTTGGATCTGCTTACTAAAGCAAGATCCCTACTAAATTTGGGATTTTAAAAAAATGAAAAATAAAATGCCCATGAGAAAAAAAGAAAAGAAAAGGGAATGATTTATTATTATAGGAAAAATATTTGCTTGGCTCTGGTCTAAAGGTTTAAGACTTATGTTTTAGAACCGTTGAAAACTTTATTTGTAATTTTGAAGAGTTTTATTGATAATATTATTTTTTAAGTATCACATTTATACTGACGTTATCAATAAAACTCTTCAAAATTATCAATAAAGTTTTCAACTGTCTGAGCCAGCCAAAAAATTTTCTTTTTATTAGGCTTTGTTAGTTTGCTTGCAATGAATATGATTAGGATTTAAAAAAGGGTTGATCTCTGGTTGAACTTGAAGCAAAGAAATGGATGCTTTCTTTAGGCTTATTAGAATAGGAGGAGGTTTCTATGGGAAAGAGTAGGTAAGGTATCCCTTAGTTAACAACTTACAATGGAAAATAGTTGGTACAGTTTGTTTCTTTTCCTAAGACTTGTGCCAATTTAGCAAACTAAAATTTTGAATTAAGCTTTTTCTATAAATAAAAATATTATTACTATAATAATTATAACTATTTTAATGATAATTATTATAATAAAAATAATGATAACAATATTATTATAATAAGTTATGATAATAATTATAACTATAATTATTATTATTATCATTATAATGATAATAATTAATATTATTATAAGTATTAATAATAATTATAATTATAACAATAATAATTATAATTATGATTATGATTATATTAATGATAAAAATAATTATAATTACAAATATGTTGGTAATAATAATAATTATCATGATAAAAACTATTATAATAATAATGATGATGATAATGATAATGAAAATAGTGAAATTTTAAAAAATTTAATTATAAATATTTTGATATTTAAATTTTTTATTTAATTTTAATTTAACAAACTTATGAACCTTATCTTTTTAATATTACTTTATCCGCATATTAATCTTAGATTTATCTCACTATAATTTTGACTTTTTCTATGTTTTCTCAAACTTTATCCTTTTCTATCTGTCATTTCACAAACAAATAATGTGCATAACGGAGTTTTGAAATCAAGCATACCAATAGGAACCGACACCTGGTCTGAGAAACAAGTTAAAACTGCATTTTAACACAAATCTGCAACTTTGATAATCTAATAAATAATACTAATAACATTATACCAAAATCAGACCCATAATTAGGGGACGGTCCAAAACAAATAGGGTCGTATCAGTACAGTCCACACTGTCACGTGACATGCCATGCTTGGCACGATCGAAGTGGATAAGCATGGTACGACATGAAATATGACAAAGCATGAGATACAAATTCATAACATTTAATGAAATTTATAATTACATACAATTTGATATTATTAGAATGATGAGTTAAGAAGAACTAGATGATGATAAATTTGATATTTTAAAATGATTGAAAAAAAATGAATATTATTATCATATTCTTAGCATAATGGTATATGATCTATTAACTGTTTCAGTGTTTACCATAATATCGGAACAAGCTTTTAGTGCAAGTTATAGAATTTTGGATGATTTGCGATTAAGATTATTACAAAAAATGTTGCAAATACTAGTAAGCACAAATGATTGATTAGATGCAAAAGATCATACAAGCAATATGTTAAAGAAATATCAATATAGTAGATCGAGTGACGATTAAAAAAATAAAAAATGAATAAAAGTTTGTAACTCCTTCCCTGCAAGAGAATAAATAATGTAAAGCTAAATAATAATAATAATTGTCTTTTTAATTTTTTAAATTTCTAAATTGTTTTTTTAATATTTCACTCATTTGTAAGTCATTTCATTTTTTTTGTTTATTTTATATATTATTGTTTTTATAAGTTATTTATTTGGGAGATATTTGGAATTTGGAATTTGTAATTTTTAAGTTATTTGTTTATATTATTGTTTTTGTTCAATTTATAAGTTATTTGTAATATTTAACTTTATCAATAAAATAATTATTTTTCTATACAATTATAACCATTTAGTTCAATATTTACAAGTTTTTTTAAAACTATTTTTAACAATAAAAATCAATATATATCTATAAGGCCGATGGATCGGCAGAGCACATCCCAATAGCCATGCAGATCTATATTCTTAAAAATTAGCACCACACAGCATGATACGAAAGAAAAAAAGATACGACATGAAAGCATAGTGGACCAACACGGCACAACCCATTGTCATCCCTACCCATGATAGACCAAGATTTGCAATGCTTGAAACCCAATCTGGTTCATGACGATCATGTGGCCCACTTGATTGCGTATAGCAACTGAAGTTTGGGCTTGCTTATTATTACATGCAGATATCAACTCCATGATTTCGAATATAGTTGAGCTTTCATGTGGCCCGATTAGCCCAAATCAAGGTTCGGGTTGTGTTTGTGCATAGTGCCTACTTGTGACCCGATTATCTTATGAATCTGTTTGGTAGACAATGTGAATGAAAGTGAGATTTTCTCATGTGTCTGATAGGATTTTTATCCCACAAACATGTTTGGCATGGCAGATTAGATAAAAATATAATGTGATGAAATTATCACAAGGGAGCTCACCTGACGACTCCAAGAATGAAGGGAAATTAGTTAAACATGAAATCAAACTTAAAAACAAAGCAATCCTTTTGATCTAAACCTTGCACCAAAGTCATAGAACCTTCCAAAAGATATAATTCCTCAACTACTCCTTCAACTCCATGGCTGTGAGGCTGTCTTTGCAAAACAAATAATCAAATGCCA
Source organism: Bretschneidera sinensis (assembly GCA_023935145.1). Taxonomy (NCBI): domain Eukaryota; kingdom Viridiplantae; phylum Streptophyta; class Magnoliopsida; order Brassicales; family Akaniaceae; genus Bretschneidera; species Bretschneidera sinensis. Next base: position 161,067,984 of record CM043698.1, read on the forward strand.
CAGAAATAGATACAGCACCTATTATCATCCAAAGGCATATATGTGATTGCATATAGAGTACATAATAAGAATTTCTCATTCATATGCTGTGATTAAAAGTAAAACAATTCGTACGAGGTTTGATTAAACGTTTTACACCCAATAGTTCTACTGAGATGATGACACCATTTGGCCAAGAAATGATAAAAAAGAAAAAGAAAAGAGCTACATCTACTTCATTCACCAGGTTAAAACCTGAATTTATCATTTATTGTTTGCAGCTGTGTGAAGATTGTTCCAAAACTCTGAACCAAAGAAACAAATTCTGATTTGGAGATTACAATGTTACCGTCTTCTCCTTCATTGCCATTGATGCTCAAAGCATTATTCCCATTGCACTTTGAAGAGCTCTAAGTGATTCTTGAATTGCAGCTCCATCAAATGATGCCAGTGGCTTAACATCAAGAACGTTTCCATGAATTGGAGATTGGTTCCTTTGGGAACTCATTTTTGTAGCCATTTTTCAGTGCTCAGTTTAACATATTGAGAAGATTCCTGTCTCTCTTCTGCTAGACAAGGGTGGAAAACCAAGAGAAAAAGGAGGGGAATCATCGATTTCTTTCCCTCTAATCAAACTTGACAACGGTTTTGTTGCACTTTCTAGAGTAGGATCAAGGCTAACAGGAGAGATATCATTAATTTTGTTCTTTCCTTTCGGGGACAAAGCTGACGGTTTCAAAGTCTTGGGAGACAAAACAACTGGGGCATCCTTTCTTCCTTTTTTACTCTCTGCTCTTTGGTGATATTTCTGCACTTCTAACGGGAGAATCTAGAGAAGAAAATGCGTAGTTAATTTCTGTACTTTTGAATTCAGAAACAAATTTATTGAGATTTCCAAAAGAGCATTAGAGAAAAAAGAAGGTTAGTTACAGTAGTGCTTTCGCTTTAAAGTCTGTGGGTGAGCTTCTAAAATCTTCACAGGCAAATCAGGAGGAATAAATTAAGGGAGCATGGCCACTGCCCTTTGTTTCTCTTGAATTGCTCTCTGGTGATTTATAGCTCTTGCAGGTAATATCATCCATAGATCCATCTGAAAACTTTGGTGGCTATACTTTCTTATTCTTCATGGGCGACTTAGGAAGATTGAAGGTAACATGATGATTACCATTTGTTTTTCTTGAACTCATCACAGGTGGTTTATAGCTCTTGCAACTGATATCATCCTTAAATCCATTTAAACACTTTGGTGGCTGTACTTTCAAAATCTTCTTGGGCAAATCATGAGGAATAAAGGCAGCATGACCACTACCCTTTGTTTCTCCGGAACTCCTCATAGGTGGTCGTTTATAACTCTTGAAACTAATATCATCCTTAAATCCATTTGAACTCTTCGGTGGCTGTACTTTCAAAATCTTCGCAGGCAAATCAGGAGCATTAATAAAGGCAGCATGATCACTACCCTTTACTTCTCTTGAACTCCTCAATGGCGGTCGTTTATAGCTCTTGCAATTGATAACTTCCTTGAATCTGCTTGAACTCTTTGGTAGCTGTACTTTCAAAATCTTCGCAGGCAAATCACAGGCAATAAAGGCAGCATGACCACTAACCTTTGTTTCTCCAGAACTCCTCATTGGTGGTGGTTTATAGCTCTTGCAACTGATATCATCTTTAAATCCATTTGAACTCTCTGGCGGCTGTACATTCAAAATCTTCGTGGGTAAATCAGGAGGAATGAAGCCAGCATGACCACCACCCTTTGTTTCTACGGAACTCCTCACAGGTGGGTTATAGCCCTTGCAACTGATATCATCATCTTTAGATCCATTTGAGCTCTTGCAAATGGCATCTAATTTCCTCACTATTTCGAATCTCTTTTCTGCCATTTCAGACTTGCTGCGTGCCTTCTCTTCCTGGGTTACCTTCAATTGCTTTGGTGCTACTTCAGGAATCAGATCACCACTTTCAAGTGCTGCTCTCATTCTGTTTGCTTCTATTCTAGAATTCGTGAAAAATTCGCCTCCAGTTGGCTCAGTAAATGTCTTCTCTGTTTCTGGATACTTTTTAAAACTGTGGTCCAGTTCCTTTCCGTTTACTTTACTTGGTGGTATTTCGACTCTCCTGGAAGTTGGTGTCAATGTTGGTGATGGTGGTTGTTGAGGAGCATGAGGCAGATCATGTATGCTTTTAGCTTGTTGAGGAGCATGAAGCAGATAATGTCTGCTTTTAGCTTGCAGACTCTTGACTGATTCCTTCCACCACTCAAAATATCTGAACGTAACATCTGCCTTAAAAAGCCGTGATGGGATGTATAATTTTTCATCAGGAACAAACTTGGCGTAATCCAACCAGGCTATCTTTGCTGTCTCAACAGATGCAGGAACAATACCAGGAAAATCTTGATCAAACCCAAATTGCATTGCTACCCGATGTGGGAAATAAGGCTCCACACAATCATATGCCACTAATTTGGAGACCCGCAAGCACCTAACAAGCGACAGTAACTCTTCGTCCGTAGATGGATGACCGACTGATACCCACCCATCATGTTCAAAGTAAAACTTGGGGAAATCCCAGTTGAGGAGAGTTTTGGTATAAGGTCTCCAAATGAAACTTTCGTTGGCTGAATCTAAAACCATCCTAAGTTCCTCAACCTTGACTTGCTCTGCTATGACTATCAGGTGCCACTGAGCCAATCTTGGCTCACCAGCATTCAACACATTAGGCGTTGGGCTCAGCTCCATAATCCTCTCCCAAGCCCAAACTTGAACGAATTGCAACGGTGATTGAAGTATCAACAAATCATCACTAGAGCTCCCAAATTGTGTAAAAGCAGAAATTCTCTCTTTCAAAAGGCCTAAATCCCTGTAAATGGTAGCTAAAACAGCTGGCGCAAGTGCGAATCGTTTCCCTCTCGCTAACTGAATCGCTGTGGGGAAAACACGTTCAAGAATAACATCAAAACGTGATGGGAAAACAAACCTTGACAACCACATAACAAGGAATGCTTCGTGCTCGAGTTTGCTTCCAGTGTTCATGAATAACTTCATCCAGTAGCTATGGCAAGCTTTCTTCGCGCTTGTTTTGCCCATTGTTTTTCTCACTTTTTTCAGCTCCTCCTCTACAGATTTCAACTCCTTTGTTCTAAGAGGGCTAAAACTACTTCTCCCCACCGCAGAGAAACCCCCCGAAACAATCAAATCCTCCAGGGAAATTGTAGCTTCACCCCATTTAAAAATAAAGGTATTAGTCTCCGGTGACCATCTCTCAACCAGGCTGAAAACCAAATCGTCATTTCTCTTTATTTGGTATCTTGAAGCCAAGATTGCTTCATAGATGCCTGCTTTTTTCCAAACATGATCGTACATTACAGCCATTCTATCGACCCATTCTACCCAATTTGTTGAAGGAGATCGCCAGCCACTGAATGAGACCTTTATAATACATTTCTTTGGCTCAAATGTAGGTGACTGGAAAGAGAAGGAGTCACAAGGAAGCTCAAAAACTGGTTCATCAATGGAGGTTACGGTGTAATTCAGAAAATGGGCTGTTCTTAGAGTTGGTATTCCACCTTCTGGATACATGAGCGCGTCCCTTACATGAACAATTGGCTCTGGTGATAATGTTTCCTCCATTTTTTGAGAAACAAGGAAAAATGTTGAGAGATCAATGGACTCCAATGGAAAATTGAGTTCTTGGGTGATGGGTATCGGGCTTGAATTTACGGTTAATGCATTTAATTATGACCTGCATAGGAATGAAAACAGGAAATTAGTGGTGTAATTTGACTGAAAATCCCCCTTTTCAGGCTCTGTTCTGTTCTTGGCATTTAAGTAACCAACTTATTCACGTTTTTATTTATATTTTTGATAACACAGATTTTTATTATTACTATAGACAAGTATTCGTTGAGAAAAACCATCCTAAATAATTCAGCCTCCATCCTTTGCTCCATTATCAAAAGAGATCTCATTTTCTTTTAATTACAAAAAGACACATTAACGTTTGAAAAATTAATAATTAAAGTCTACAAAAATATGAGGGTAATTTAGTAAATAAATAAAATTATTGATTTAATTTTCTTGTCCCAAAGATTTTTAACGATATCGAAACAATCGGATATCAGAAAAATGCATTTCCATTCCAAATGAGACCCATAAAGTGACACATTCTATTGAGTCGATCGTCTTTACACTCGTGAAGGGCAAGTTCGATGAATAATACATACCTGATTTTTTATTTTTATTTCTAAATTTTTAAAACAATATGATTTTTCAAAAATACTCTCACTTTGATGATGTGGTAAAATGATATTTTAATCCAAACAATATTTGTCAATAAATCTTAGCCAATTATTATTTAAAATGATGGTGTGTCTTTTTGTGATTAAAAGCAAATGATATGTCCTTTGCTTTTAATGAGAGTGGGCAAAAGATGGAAGCCAACCCCTTTTTTAAAATAATATAATACAATTTGTCCTAGCTATTAGTAGTAACTAAAAATATGAGATGGTCAAGAAAAATCAAAATTTGGAAAAAACTAGCTATTTGCGAAAATTATAGCTCATTTTTTTTGTACATTTTTGCTAAAATAGTTATGATGATCATTTCCTTTTAAAATTTGCCACAAACTAGGTTTCAAAAAGTTACTTCAAAACCAAATGAATTATTTTCGGAAACGGAACTCTGAAGGCAAAATTATACCCTCCAAAAGTTTTGCTTGTGTTAATCGAATCCTCTCTCTCTTTCTTATCATTTGTAATGCACTTTTATCATATTTTTTGTTGGATGATGACCTTAAAAGTGAAATTGAACATGATCAAAGTGAAATACGCTTTGGTCAAAGTGAAAAATGGGATGGTTGAGAAAAATCAAAATTTTGAAGAAATTGACTATTTTCGAAGATTAGCTCATTTTTTTTGGGGTGCATTTTCGCTATAATAGTTATGATAGTTATTTCCTTTAAAAATATGCTATGAACCAAGTTTCAAAAAATTACATCAAAACCAAAATGATCATTTCCCAAAATGGAGCATGGAAATCCAAATTATACCCTTTAAGAAGTTTTGCTCGTGTTAACTAATTTTCTCCCTCTTTCTTACAATTCATAATGCACTTTTAACCTAATTTTGATGGATGGTGACCTCGCAAGTGGAATTTAACATGAACAAAGTGAAACACAATTTTGTCCAAGTGAAAAATAAGATGGTCAAGAAAAATCAATTTTTGGAAGAAACTAGTCGTTTTCGAATATAGCTCACGTTTTTTGTGCATTTTCGCTAGTATAGTTACGATGGTCATTTCCTTAGAAAATTTGCAACAAATTAGGTTTCAAAAAGTCACATCAAAACCAAACGGATCATTTTCCAAAATGGAGCACTGAAGGCCAAATTAAAGCCTCAAGAAGTTTTGCCCGTGTTAATCAAATTCTCTCTCTTTCCTACAAAATTTTAACGCACTTTTATCCCCTTTTTTTTTGGGCTGGTGACCTCGAAGTTGGAATATAACATTGTTTAAGTGAAATACATGTGAAAAATGAGATGATCAGAAAATCAAATTTTGGAAGAAACTAGTCATTTTCGAAGGTAATGCTCACGTTTTTTTGTGCATTTTCGCTAAAATAGTTATGATGGTCATTTACTTTGAAAATTTGTCATAAAATAGATTTAAAAAAGATACACCAAAACCAAAGGGATTATTTCCCAAAACAGAGCATTGAATGCCACTTTCCAGAAGATTTGCTCTTGTTAATGAAATTCTCTCCCTCTTTCCTATAAATTGTAATGAGCTTTTATCCAACTTTTTGATGGCTAGTGACCTCGAAAATGCAATTTATTATGATCTAAGTAAAATAAACTTTGGCCTAAGTGAAAAACAATTTGTTCCAAGTGAAAAATGGGATGGTTAAGAAAAATCAAAATTTTGAAGAAACTACCAATTTTCAAAGTTTATGTAGCTCACGTTTTTTGTGCATTTTCGCTAAAATAGTTATAATGGCCATTTCCTTATAAAATTTGCCACGAACTGGGTTTCAAAAAGTTACATAAAAACCAAATGAATCATTTCTTAAAATGGAGTGCTGAGGGACAAATTATACCCTCCATAAGTTTTGCTCGTGTTAATCGAATTATCGATCTCTTTTTTAAAATTCTTTCCTTATTTTTTTTTATGGTGGGTGACCTCGAAAGTTGAATTCAACATGATCTAAGTAAAATACACTTTGGTCCAGGTGAAAAATGGGTTGGTAAGGAAAAATCAAATTTTGGAAAACATTGGCCATTTTCGAAGGTTATAGCTCATATTTTTTGTGCATTTTCACTGAAATCATTATGATGGTCATTTCCTTTTAAAATTTTCCACAAACTAGGTTTCAAAAAGTTACTTCAAAACCAAAGAATCATTTCCCAAAATGGATCCTTAAAGGCCAAATTATACCCTCCAAAAGTTTTGTCCGCTCTAATCGAATTTTCTCAGCCTTACGTACAATTTGTAATACACTTTTATCATTTTTTTTTATGGTGGGTGACCTTGAAATGAAATTTAATATGGTTTAAGTGGAATAAGCTTTTGTCCAAGTGAAAAATAGGACGGTCCAGAAAAATCAAAATTTTGAAGAAACTGACCATTTTCGAAGGTTATAACTTACATTTTTATGTGTGTTTTTACTAAAATAGTTATGATGGTCATTTCCTTAGAAAATTTTCCACAAACTAGGTTTCAAAAAGTTACATTAAAACCAAACAGATTATTTCCAAAATGGAGTAATAAAGGCTAAATTATATCCTCCATAAGTTTTACTCGTGTTAATCAAATTCGCTTTGTCTTTCCTACAATTTGTATTGTATTTTTATCCTATATTTTTGTGGCTGGTGACCTTGAAAGTAGAATTTAACATGATTTTAGTTAAATAAGCTTTTTTCTAAGTGAAAAATGGGATGGTCAAGAAAAATAAAAATTTGGAAGAAACTGACTATTTTCGAAGGTTATAGCTAACCTTTTTATGCATTTTCACTAAAATAGTTATGATAGTCATTTTCTTTGAAAATATACATTGAAATAAGTTTCAAAAAGTTACGTGAAAACCACACATATCATTTCCCAAAACGGAGTCCTCAAGGCCAAATTATACCTTTCCTAAGTTTTTCTCGTGTTAATCAAATTTCATCACTATTTGCTACAATTTGTAATGCATTTTTATCTTTTTTTTTTATTTTTTATTTTTTATGACGGGTGATCTCAAAAGTTGAATTTAACATGATTTAAGTAAAATAAGATTTTGTCAAAATGAAAAATGGAACGGTCAAGAAAAATCAAAATTTCGAAGAAACTGACCATTTTCGAAGGTATAGCTCACCTTTTTTTGTGCATTTCACTAAAATAGTTACGATAGTAATTTCCTTTGAAAATTTGCCATGAACTAGGTTTCAAAAAGTTAAATCAAAACCAAATAGATCATTTCCCAAAACGGAGTCATGAAGGAAAAATTATACCTCCATAAGTTTTGCTCGTGTTAATCGAATTCTCTTTCTCTTTCTTAAAATTCTATCCTTATTTTTTGATGGTTGGTGACCTCGAAAGTTGAATTTAACAAGATCTAAGTAAAATACGCTTTGATCCAGGAGAAAAATGGAATGGTCAAGAAAAATCAAAATTTGGAAGAAAGTGACTATTTTCGAAGGTTATAGCTCATATTTCTTGTGCATTTTCGCAAAAATAGTTTTAATGGTCATTTCTTTAGAAAATCTTTCACAAACTAGGTTTCAAAAAGTTACATTAAAACCAAACGGATCATTTCCCAAAATAGAGTCCTGAAGGCCAAATTATACCCTCCATAAATTTTGCTCGTGTTAATCAAATTCCCTCATTCTTTCCTATAATTTGTAATGCATTTTATCCTATTTTTTTGATGGTTGATAACCTCGAAAGTTGAATTTAACATGATCTAAGTAAAATACGCTTTGATCGATGTGAAAAATGTGATGGCAAGGAAAAATCAAATTTTGGAAGATACTGGCCATTTTCGAAGGTTATAGCTCACGTTTTTTTGTGCACTTTAACTAAAATAGTTATGATAGACATTTCATTTAAATTTTTTCCACAAACTATGTTTCAAAAAGTTACATCAAAACCAAAATGATCATTTCCCAAAATGGGTCCCTAAAGTACAAATTATACTCTCAAGAAGTTTTGCCCGTGTTAATCGAATTCTCTCCCGTTTACCTACAATTTGTAATGCATTATTATCCAATTTTTTTTAGTGACCTCAAAAAGAAATTTAACATAATTCAAGTGAAATAAGCTTTTGTTCAAGTGAAAAATATAATGATAAAGAAAAATCAAAATTTGGAAGAAATTGACTATTTTTGAGCTCATTTTTTTTTGTGTATTTTCACTAAAATAGTTACGATGGTTACTTTCTTTGAAAATTTACAACGAACTAGATTTCAAAAAGTTACATCAAAACCAAACAGATCATTTCCCAGAACGAAGTCCTGAACGCCAGATTATACCCTTAATAAGTTTTGCTCGTGTTAATCGAATTTCCTCACTCTTTCATACAATTTGTAATTCACTTTTATCCAATCAAAATTTGGAATTTAACATGATTTAAGTGAAATAAACTATCAAGAAAAATCAAAATTTGGAATAAAACTGACCATTTTTCGAAGGATATAGCTCATGTTTTTTTTTTTTTGTGTATTTTCACTAAATTAGTTATGATGGTTATTTTCTTTGAAAATTTACAATGAACATGGTTTCAAAAAGTTACGTCAATACCAAACAAATCATTTCACAAAATGGAGTCTTGAAGGAAAAATTATACCTTTAATAAGTTTTGTTCGTGTTAATCAAATTTCATCTATCGTTCCTACATTTTGTAATGCACTTTTATCCTTTTTTTTTTATGACTGGTGATATCAAAAGTGGAATTTAACATGATTTAAGTAAAATAAATTTATGTAAAAGTAAAGTTATAGCTCATGTTTTTGTGCATTTTCACTAAAATAGTTATGATGGTCATTTCCTTTGAAAATTTTTCATTTCAGAAAGTTAAATTAAAACCAAGGGGACCATTTCCCAAAACAGAATCCTGAAGGATAAATTATACCCCAATAAGTTTTGCTCATGTTAATCGAATTCTCTCTCTGTTTTTTGACGTCCGGTGACCTCAGAAGTTGAATTTAATATGATCTAAGTAAAATACCCTTTGGTCCACGTAAAAAATAGGATGGTAAGAAAAAATAAAAATTTGGAAGACATTGACCATTTTAGAAGGTTATAACTCACGTTTTTAGTGCGTTTTCACTAAAATAGTTACGATGGTCATTTTATTTGAAAATTTACAATGAAATTTATTTCAAAAGTTACATCAAAACCAAACAGATCATATCTCAAAATAGAGTCCCGAAAGCCAAATTATACCTTCCATAAGTTTTGCTCGCGGTAATCAAATTCTCTCCCTCTTTCCTACAATTTGTAATGCATTTTTATCTTTTTTTTTTGGTTGGTGACTTCTAAAGTGGAATTTAACACGATTTAAGCGAAATACGATTTTGCCCAAGTGAAAATTGGGATGGTCAAGAAAAATCAAAATTTGGAAGAAACTAACCATTTTCGAAGGTTATTGCATATGTTTTTTGTGCATTTTTTCTAAAATAGTTATGATGGTCATTTCCTTAAAACATTTTCCATGAACTAGATTTTGAAATGTTACATCAAATCCAAATGGATCATTTCCCAAAATGGAGCATTTCCCAAAATGGAGCCATGAAGGTCAAATTATACCCTCCATAAGTTTTGCTCGTGCTAATCAAATTCCCTCCCTTTTATCTACAATTTGTAATGCACTTTTATCCTATTGTTTTATGGCTGGTGACCTCAAAAGTAGAATTTAACATGAGTCAAGTAAAATGGGCATTGATCCAAGTGAAAAATGGGATGGTAAAGAAAAATCAAAATTTGGAAGAAAAAGATCATTTTCGAAGTTTATAGCTCATGTTTTTGTGCATTTTCAAAAAAATAGTTATGATAGTAATTTCCTTTTAAAATTTACCATGAACTAGTTTCAAAAAGTTACATCAAAATCAAACGGATTATTTCCAAAAACGAAGTCATGAAGCAAAAATTATACCCTCCATAAGTTTTGCTCTTGTTAATCGAATTCTCTTCATCTTATTTAAAATTCTCTCCTTATTTTTTGATGGTTGGCTACCTCAAAAGTTGAATTTAACATGAACTAAGTAAAATACGCTTTGGTCTAGGTGAAAAATGCTATGGTCAAGAAAATTCAAAATTTGGAAGACACGGGCCATTTTTGAAGGTTATAGCTCACATTTTTTGTGCATTTTAACTAAAATAGTTATGATGGTAATTTCCTTTTAAAATTTGTCACAAAGTATGTTTCAAAAAGTTACATCAAAACCAAAAGGATCATTTCTCAAAATGGATTCCTAAAGGCCAAATTATACCCTCAAGAAGTTTTGCCATTGTTAATTGAATTCTCTCCCTTATACTTACAATTTATAGTGCACTAGTATCCTATTTTTTTTTTAATTGCTGGTGACCTCAAAAAGAAATTTAACATAATTTAAGTGAAACAAGATTTTGTCCAAGTGAAAAATATAATGATCAAGAAAAATCAAAATTTGGAAGAAACTAACCATTTTTGGAGGTGCTCACGTTTTTTGTGCATTTTCACTAAAGCAGTTACGATGATTATTTTCTTTGAAAATTTACAATGAAGTAGGTTTCAAAACATTACATCAAAACCAAACAGATTGTTTTCCAAAACGGAGTCCTAAAAGCCAAATTATACCCTCCATACGTTTTTCTTGTTTTAATCGAATTTCCTTGTTCTTTCATACAATTTGTAATGCACTTTTATCCTATTTTTTTTATGGCTGGTGACCTCGAAAGTGGAATTTAGCATGATTTAAGTAAAATAAATTTTTGTCTATATGAAAAATGGGATGGTCAAGAAAAAACAAAATTGGGAAGAAACTGACCATTTTCGAAGGTTGCTCACATTTTTTTGTGCATTTTCACTAAAATAGTTGGGATGGTCATTTCCTTTGAAAATTTGCTATGAACTAGGTTTCAAAAAGTTATATTAAAACCAAATAGATCATTTCCCAAAACGGAGTACTAAAGGACAAATTATACTCCATAAGTTTTGCTCGTGTTAATCTAATTCTTTCTCTCTTTCTTAAAATTTTCTTCTTATTTTTTGATGGCTGGTGATCTTGAAATTTGAATTTAACATGATCTAATTAAAATATACTTTGGTTCATGTGAAAAATAGGATGGTTAAGAAAAATCAAATTTTGGAAGAAAATGACCATTTTTGAAGGTTATAGCTAATGTTTTTTTTTGTACATTTTCGCTAAAATAGTTATTATGGTCATTTTCTCAGAAAATTAGGCATAAACTAGGTTTCAAAAAGTTATATCACAACTAAATGGATCATTTCCCAAAATGGAGTCCTGAAGGCCAAATTATACTCTCAATAAGTTTTGCTCATGTTAATCGAATTCCCCCATTTTTTACTACAATTTGCAATGCATTTTTATCTTTTTTTTTTTTTTTTTATGGTAATGAGCTTGAAAGTAGAATTTAACATGATTTAAGTGATATAAGTTTTGTTCAATTGAAAAAAGGGATCGTAAAAAAATAAAAATTGGAAGAAACTGACCATTTTTGAAGATTACAGCTCATGCTTTTTTTTTGGGAGTATTTTCACTAAAATAGTTACCATTGTCATTTTATTTGAAAATTTATAATGAACTATGTTTCAAAAATTTATATCAAATCCAAATAGTTTATTTCCCAAAACGGGTCCTGATGGCCAAATTATACCTTCTATAAGATTTGCTCGTGTTAATTGAATTCGCTATATCTTTCCTACTATTTCCAATGCACTTGTATCCTATATTTTTATGGCTGGTGATCTCGAAAGTGGAATTTAACATGATTTAAGTAAAATAAGCTTTTTTCCAAGTGAAAAATGGGATAGTCAAGAAAAATCAAAATTTGGAAGAAACTAACCATTTCAAAGTTTATAGCTCACGTATTTTGTGCATTTTCACTAAAATAGTTACATTAGTCATTTCCTTTGAAAATTTATCATGAACTAGGCTTCAAAAAGTTACAACAAAACTAAATGGAATATTTCCCAAAATAGAGTCCCGAAGGACAAATTATACCCTCCATAAGTTTTGCTCGTGTTAATCGAATTCTCTCCCTCTTTCTTAAAACTCTCCTTATTTTTTGCTAGCTGGACACCTCAAAATTTGAATTTAACATGATCCAAGTAAGACATGCTTTGATCCAGATGAAAAATTGGATGGGTAGGAAAAATTAAATTTTGGAAGACTCGCCATTTTCAAAGAGCTCACTTTTTTTTTTGTGCATTTTCAATAAAATGGTTATGATGGACATTTCCTTTTAAAATTTTCCACAAACTAGGTTTCAAAAAATACATCAAAACCAAAAGGATCATTTCCCAAAATGGATACCTAATGGCCAAATTATACCTTCCAGAAATTTTGTCCATGTTAATTGAATTCTCTCATTCTTACCTACAATTTGTAATGCACTTTTATCATATTTTTTTTTTTTGGCTGGTGACCTCAAAAGTGAAATTTAACATGATTTAAGTGAAATAAGGTTTTGTCCAAGTGAAAAATAGGATGGAACGGGAAAATCAAATTTTGGAAGAAACTGTTCATTTTCGAAGGTTATAGCTAACTTTTTTATGCACTTTTACTAAAATAGTTATGATGATTATTTCCTTTGAAAATTAGTCATGAACTAGGTTTCAAAAAGTTACGTCAAAACTAAATGGATCGTTTCCCAAAACAGAGCCTTAAAGGCCAAATTATACATTCAATAGGTTTTGCTCGTGATAATCAAATTCTCTCCCTCCTTCCTATAATTTATAATGTACTTTTATCCTATTTTTTTTTATGGTTGGTGACCTCGAAAGTTGAATTCAACATGATTTAAGTGAAATAAGCTTTGATCCAATTGAAAAATGAGTTGGTCAAGAAAAATAAAATTTTGAAAGAAACGGGCCATTTTCGAAGGTAGTAACCTATTTTTAATCAATTGTCGAGATTGAAAGAGTAAAATCAACGCAATTTAGGAAATATTTGATGAATAAAAACGTCTTTAAAGAGGGACTTGAGGGATGGGATCCAATATTAAGCGTTCATAATATAAAACAATATAAATAATATAATAATCTATTTTTTTTGGCTATTAAAGAGTTTTAAAATTAAAGTAATAGCTCGCACTTTTTATGCATTTTCACAATAATAGTTAAGATGGTCATTTTCTTAAAAAATTTACAATAAACTAGGTTTCAAAAAGTTACATCAAAACCAAATAGATCATTTTCCAAAATAGAGTCTTGAAGGCCAAATTATACCCTCAAGAACATATGCTAGTGTTAATCGAATTCTCTTCCTCTTTCCTACAAATTTTTAATCACTTTTATCCTATTTTTTGATGGATGATGACCTTGAAAGTTAAATATAATATGATTTAAGTGAAATATGCTTTGGCCCAAGTGAAAAATGGAATGTTCAAGAAAAATTAAATTTTGGAAAAAACTGGCCATTTTCGAAGGTTGTTAGCTCACTTTTTTTTGTGAATTTTCGCTCATATCGTTATGATGGTTAATTCCTTTGGAAATTTTCCACAAACTATGTTTTAAAAAGTTACACCAAAACCAACAAGATCATTTACCCAAACGAAGCCTTGAAGGCCAACTTATACTGTTGGAAATCACCTTGACAAGATGCCTAGGTGGTGATCTTCCAAACACCCAAGTCTTGAATGACTTGTAGAAAGAATTTCAGCAATCGAACACAAGAACAGAAAATCAAAGAAAGAAAGAAGACAAGTAATTTGTTGTCGAGGTTCGGCAATGTGCCTACGTCCCCGTGAGTTCCTCCAAACTCTCTGCACTATCTCAATGGTTCTTACAAAGTTACAGCAATCCCCTTAAAGAATCCAAGTTCTTGAAAAAACAAGAAGAGAAGGAAGAAGATGAGAACTCAACAATGTTCTCTAATCTAATCTAGACTCTTTCTATCTTATTACAACCAGCCTCACTACAAGAGTCCCTCCTGTGTTTATGTCTCTCTACACAATTCTCTCTTAGTGTTTACAATGATCTCACAATGTCACAAAACTCTCTTGTATGTGTGTTTTTGTATCTTGTATTATCTTATGAAATGAGGCCTTGAGAACCCCTTTTATAGCCTCTTAATTCTTGGACATTCTTGTGAGTCATTATCCTCCCTTTGATCATGTTCTTCCTTTAATCTCAGCCCTACATCACTCTCCAAGTGATACTGTGCGTTTTGGTGTGGTGCACACATGATTGGAGAGGTCTTATGCATGCTGGATCATGTGTGCAGCCATGTGCTGTGTGGTGCGGCACTGAAATGGTGTGCTGCGGCGCTGAGGCAGGGCTGGAAGCATGGCTTGCTGTGTGCTGCAGTGCTGGTGCTGTGTGCTGCGGCGTGACCTGATGCTGTGCGCACACCTCTTGCTTGTGTGCTGAAACTTGCACAGCAGTGTGCCTAACCTTCCCATGCTCAAAACTTAAGCACACACTTGTGTGCAACCTTTTAACTTGCTGAAATTTCATACTCCACCTTTGGTTTGGACTTTAATAAACTTTAGACCATGTTTGAAACTTAGACAAATAACAACAATCTCTACCTTTGTCTAAGTGTTCAAAAAACCTGAACCATTGTGCAGAAAGCTTCGGGATCCAAACTCATATTGAGTTACCAATTAACCAACTCCATTCCTAAGAAGTCCAAGGCAATGATTGGACCTTCTTAGAGGTATAACCTTGGTGCCTAAATCTGCAGGACTTTTCTCCGTGGTCTTCTTGTCAACATGAATGCGTCCTTTCGTACCATTTTCCATAATGTAATGATACCAAACATCCATATGCTCTGTCCCCTCATGGAACACCGGATTCCTCCACAAGTGCCCCACACTTTGGCTATCCAAAGACACCACAACCTGCTCTTTTAGGACCTCCCACTCGTCCAACAACCCTTTGCACCCCACAGCCTCCTTTATGGCTTCCATAGCTGCTACGCATTCTGCCCCGGTTGTTATGAGTGCTACCATTGGCTGCCACTGAGCCTCCTTGTTCCTCAGCAACCAATTCATCCCAAGCCAATGCTTTTTTCCGGGATTACTCACAATTTTGCTGAGAACACCCATTGCCCAAGAAACCCTCAACCGGCTTCTCTCCTTTTCTTGGATGATTCTCATCCCAAGGATCTTTTGTGCAAGGCTGAGATCCTTCCTCTCGAACTCCTCACTAAGTTGAGATGTAAACCTTTCCATCCTCTTCCTGCTGTTCCAAACTAACAGCCCATCAATGACATAGGTGAGGATACTCACCATCTTCTCCACCTTGTGTCCAGGTGAGAAAGTTTATGTGAAACCTATATCTTCTCTTCTTGTGAACCCATTCGCACCAGCCTAGCCATATTCCGGACTTCATCTCTTGGAGGGCACCCTTCTTTGATCTTGTAAGTGCACTTACATTCCACAACTTTCTGATTTCCTGGAATTTTCACCAATTCCCAGAAGTTGTTCTTCCTCAAAGAATCCATTTCTTCCTCCATAGCTAGCTGCCACTTTGACGAATTCTTACACTCCATGGCCACTGTGTAAGTTTCTTGTTCACTCATCTCTCCTTCTGTCCAAGGAGCTGCTGCATCCGCAGCATCCGCAAACCCACATCTTGAAGGTGGTCCGACTAGCCTTCTTTCCCGGTCTCTTATGAGCTGAAAGTCCTTCTGACTTGCTGCAGCATCCTCTTCTTGTTCAGCCTCTTCTTGAGTTTCTTGAGCTTGGCAATCATCCAAGGGTTCTACCTGGTCCGAACCCTCTTGCCTCCTTTGCTCTACCTGAACAGAATCTCCCTTGATGCTATGCTCAACAATTTCTGAATTGATTTGCTCACTAGCCCCTGCAGGGTTAGTTTTCTCCAAGTAGGGAAATAACAATTCATGAAAGACAACATCCCTACTCATTATGAGTTTAAATCCTTCTTTTTCTAAGGAGCATGACCTGTACCTTTTAGCCCCTTCCCCATATCCTAGAAACACATATTTTCTAGATCCTGGGCTAAGCTTATCCTCCTTTTGGAGTGCATACGCAGCACACCCAAAAGTCCTAAGGTTGTCCAACTCAGGGGGTTTTCCACTCCACAACTCTTCGGGAGTCTTATGGTATACAATCCTAGAGGGTGATCTATTAATCAAATATGCAGCTATAGACACCGCTTCCCCCCAAAAACATTTGGGTAATCCGGATTTATTTAACATGCACCTAACCTTTTCCATAAGGGTCTTATTCATCAACTCAGCAACTCCATTTTGTTGAGGAGTTTCCATAACCGTTCTATGTCTTAGAATGCCATTTAACCTACAGAATTGATCAAGTTCTTGGTTAAAAATTTCCAAGCCATTATCAGTTCTTATCCCCTTAACTACTCTACCCATTTGAGTCTCAACCAGCCCTTTCCACACCACTAACTTATTCAATGCATCTGATTTATTTTTCACCAAATAAACCCACACTTTTCTTGAATAATCATCAATTAAAGACAGAAAGTAAATGTTAACTCCCTGTGTTGCTGTCCTTGCTGGTCCCCAAAGGTCCGCATGAATGTAGTCAAGAATGCCCTTAGACTTGTGCACTCCAGTGTTGAAGCTGACCCGATGTTGCTGCCCAAAAACACAGCTCTTACAGAAATCCAATTTTTCTACTTTGTCACCACCAAGTAGACCTTCTTTGCTAAGCACTTGCAGGCCCTTTTTGCTCATGTGTCCCAAGCGAGTGTGCCAAAGGGCTGCCTTGTCCAGCTCAACCATCAAGCTTGCTGCTTGATCATTGGTTTCTGTTTCTCTGATCATCTATAGAGTCCATCGTTTCTTGCTGCCTTGATCACTACCAAAGATCCCTTGGCCACCTTGATCTCCTCCCTCTATCTTGCATGTATAGCCCATGGAATCCAGCTGCCCCAATGAGATCAAGTTCCTCTTCAAATCTGGAACATACCTCATATTTTCCAACAGCCTTGTGACTCCATCAAACATCCTCAATTGGATGTCTCCAATCCCTCTCACTTGGCAAGAATTATCATTCCTCAAGAAGACCCTTCCATCATTGATCTTCTTGAAATTCTTGAACCATTCTTTGTGAGGGCTCATATGATGAGTGCACCCGGTATCCAAGATCCATTTCCCGCTGCCTACTTGCCCCTTGCTCACACTTGAGCACACAACAAGAACATCATCATCTTGCTGTTCTGTTTTGGCAACCAAAGCCTCTCCATTCTTGGTATGGCTTCCTCCTCTATCCCTGGTCATCTTCTTGCAATCTTTCTTGACATGACCCTCCTTATGGCAGTAGTAGCAGCTCTTCCCTCCAAATCTCAGTTTGGAATGCATTCTCCCATGTCTTTCTCCTCTACCTCTGTCCTGGTAGTAGCCATGCATGCTGTTGTGCACTCTTCTATGGCTCTCTCCTTTACCTCTATCCTGGTAGTAGCCATACATGCTGCTGTGCACTCTCCCATGGCTCTCTTCTCTACCTCTGTCCCGGTAGTAGCCATGGTTGCTGCTATACCAAGTTGCTGGCCTTCTTTTAAAGAACAGCCCTTTACCACTTGATGCACTCCTTATCTTGGCATCAAGATCATCTTGCAACTCTTTCTTAGGATCAAATTTAAAAGCAAAGATTCATTTCCGAAGATACCTCTTATGTGGGAGAGTCTTGGCAAGAAATAATTCATCTAGTTTCTTCCATAATGCAGCTGGATCTTCCGAGTCTCCGCACTCCCTTGTGACATTGTCCGACATGTGCAAGAAAATGGTGCTGTAAGCCATCTTCTTCATCTCGGTCCGCTGGTCCTCCATGACACTTGCTGAAAAGCATCATCTTCTCCAATAGCCAAGTCCACTTTCTGCTGCATGAGAACCGCCTTGATCTTCCGCTTTCATAAGGTAAAGTCCCCCTTTCCATCAAACTTCTCCACACAGAAATTTGAAGCCATCTTTTGCGGACAAGATCCCAGATTTGTGCACTAACCATAACTACTTTATTCAACCTCAAGAACACAGATCAAAGATGGATCTTTAACACCGTTCTTGAATCAACCTTCAAGAACACGACCGGATCTTGATCTTTACACCGTTCTTGAATCACCCAAGAAGTTTGATCTTTGATTCTTGGAGTCTTGGCTCCGTATCTTCTACTTCTTGTTCCGATAACCAGCTACTGTGCTCTGATACCACTGTTGGAAATCACCTTGACAAGATGCCCAGGTGGTGATCTTCCAAACAACCAAGTCTTGAATGACTTGTAGAAAGAATTTCAGCAATCGAACACAAGAACAGAAAATCAAAGAAAGAAAGAAGACAAGTAATTTGTTGTTGAGGTTCGGCAATGTGCCTACATCCCCGTGAGTTCCTCCGAACTCTCTGCACTATCTCAATGGTTCTTACAAAGTTACAGCAATCCCCTTCAAGAATCCAAGTTCTTGAAGAAACAAGAAGAGAAGGAAGAAGATGAGAACTCAACAATGTTCTCTAATCTAATCTAGATTCTCTCTATCTTATTACAACCAGCCTCACTACAAGAGTCCCTCTTGTGTTTATGTCTCTCTACACAATTCTCTCTTAGTGTTTACAATGATCTCACAATGTCACAAAACTCTCTTGTATGTGTGTTTTTGTATCTTGTATTATCTTATGAAATGAGGCCTTGAGAACCCCTTTTATAGCCTCTTAATTCTTGGACATTCTTGTGAGTCATTATCCTCCCTTTGATCATGTTCTTCCTTTAATCTCAGCCCTACATCACTCTCCAAGTGATGCTGTGCGTTTTGGTGTGATGCACACATGATTAGAGAGGTCTTATGCATGCTGGATCATATGTGCAGCCATGTGCTGTGTGCTGCAGTGCTGAAATGGTGTGGTGCGGCGCTGAGGCAGGGCTGGAAGCATGGCTTGCTGTGTGCTGCGGCGCTGGTGCTGTGTGCTGCGGCGTGACCTGATGCTGCAGCCTCCTGATGCTGTGCGCACACCTCTTGCTTGTGTGCTGAAACTTGCACAGCAGTGTGCCTGACCTTACCACGCTCAAAACTTAAGCACACACTTGTGTGCAACCTTTTAACTTACTGAAATTTCATACTCCACCTTTGGTTTGGACTTTAACCAACTTTAGACCATGTCTGGACATGTTTGAAACTTAGACAAATAACAACATATACCTTCTAGAAGTTATGCTCGTGTTAATGGAATTCTCTCCCTCTTTCTCACCATTTGTAATTAGCTTTTATCAGTTTTTTTTTATTGCTGGTAACCTCAAAAGTAGAATTTATCATGGTCTAAGTGAAATCCATTTTGGTCAAAGTGAAAATAGGATGGTCAAGAAAAATCAAAATTTCGAAGAAACTTGTCATATTCGAAAGTTATACCTCATTTTTTTCATGCATTTTCATTAAAATAGTTATAATGATCAATGCCTTGGAAAATTTGTCGTGAGCTAGGTTTCAAAAAGTTACATCAAAGCCAAAAGGATTGTTTCCCATAAAGGATCCATGAGGGCCAAATTATACTCTCAAGAAGTTTTGCCAGTGTTAATCGAATTATCTCCCTCTTACCTACAAATTTGTAATGCACTTTTACCATTTTTTATGGCTGGTGACCTTGAAATAAAAATTTATCATGATTTAAGAGAAATAAGATTTTGTCCAAGTGAAAAATAGGATGGTCAAGAAAAATCAAAATTTTGAAGAAATTGGCCATTTTCAAAAGTTATAGCTCATGTTTTTGTGAATTTTAGCTAAAATAGTTATGATGGTCATTTCCTTAGAAATTTTTTCACAAACTAGGTTTCAAAAATTTACATCATAACCAAATGGATCATTTTCCAAAATGGAGTCATGAAGGCCAAACTATACCCTCCATAAGTTTTGCTCATGTTAATCGAATTCCCTCTCTATTTCCTATAATTTGTAATGCATTTTTATCCTATATTTTAATGGCAGGTGACCTCAAAAGTTGAATTTAACGTGATTTAAGTAAAATAAGCTTTTGTCAAAGTGAAAAATGGAATGGTCAAGAAAAATTAAAATTTGGAAGAAACTGACCATTTTCAAAGGTTATAGCTCACATTTTTTTGTGCATTTCACTAAAATAGTTACGATAGTAATTTTTTTTCGAAAATTTCCCATGAACTAGGTTTCAAAAAGTTAAATCAAAACCAAATAGATCATTTCCCAAAATGGAGTCGTGAAGGACAAATTATACCCCCATAAGTTTTGCTCATGTTAATCGAATTCTCTTTCTTTTTCTTAAAATTCTCTCCTTAGTTTTTGATGGCCGGTGACCTCAAAAGTAAAATTTAACATGATCTAAGTAAAATATGCTTTGGTCTAGGAGAAAAATGAGATAGTCAGGAAAAATCAAATTTTGGAAGAAAGTGACTATTTTTGAAGGTTATAGCTCATATCTCTTGTGCATTTTAGGAAAAAGAGTTTTGATAGTTATTTCTTTAGAAAATTTGCCACGAACTAGATTTCAAAAAGTTACATTAAAACCAAAGGGATCATTTCCCAAAATGGAGTCCATAAGGCCAAATTATACCCTCAATAAGTTTTGCTCGTGTTAATCAAATTCCCTCATTCTTTCCTATAATTTGTAATGTATTTTTATCTTTTTATTTTTTTTATTTTTTTTATGGCTGGTGACCTTGAAAGTGGAATTTAACATGATTTAAATGAAATACGTTTTGGTCCATGTGAAAAATGGGATAGTCAAGAAAAATAAAATTTTGGAAGAAAATGACCATTTTTTAAGGTTATAGCTCACGTTTTTTTGTGTAATCTCACTTAAATAGTTATGATGGTTATTTACTTTGAAAATTTATCACGAACCAGGTTTCAAAAAGATACATCCAAACCAAATTGATAATTTCTCAAAACAGAGTCCTAAAGGCCATATTATACTATCCATAAGTTTTGCTCGTATTAATCAAATTCCCTCACTCTTTCCTAAAATTTGTAATGCACTTTTATTCTTGGTGACCTCGAAAGTGGAATTTAACATGATTTAAGTAAAATAAGCTTTTATCCAAATGAAAAATGGGATGGTGAAGAAAAATAAAAATTTGGAAGAAACAAACCATTTTCAAAGTATATAGCTCATATTTTTTTTTTTGTGTTTTTACTAAAATTGTTATGATGGTAATTTCTTTTGAAAATTTGCCATGAAATTGGTTTTAAAAAGTTACATCAAAACCAAATGGATTATTTCCCAAAACGGAATCCTAAAGGACAAATTATACCCTCCATAAGTTTGACTAATGTTAATCAAATTCTATCCCCTCTTTCCTACAATTTTTAATGCACTTTGATCCTATTATTCTATGGTTGGTGACTTCAAAAGTGAAATTTAACTCGATTTAATTGAAGTAAGCTTTTTTCCAAGTAAAAAATAGGATCGCAAAAAATATCAAAATTTGGAAGAAACTAACCAATTTTGAAAGTTATATAGCTCACGTTTTTTGTGCGTTTTTACTAAAATAGTTACGATGGTCATTTTCTTTGAAAATTTACCACGAACTAGATTTCAAAAAGTTACATGAAAACCAAATGGATCATTTTCCAAAACATAACTTTGAATAGCAAATTATACCCTCAATAAGTTTTGCTCGTGTTAATCGAATTCTCTCATTCTTTCTTACAATTTGTAATGCACTTTTATCATATATATATATATATTTATTTATTGTTGGTAACCTCAAAAGGGGAATTTAACATGATTTAAGTAAAATAAGCTTTGATCCTAGTGAAAAATGGGATAGTAAAGAAAAATCAAATTTTAAAAGAAACTGGCCATTTTCGAAGGTAGTAACCTATTTCTATTCAATTGTCGACATTGAAAGAGTAAATTCAATGCAATTTAGGACAAATTTGATGAATAAAAACGTCTTTAAATAGGTATTTGAGGGTTGAAATCCAACTTTAAGCCTTCATAATATAAAATAATATAATTATTATTTTTTGTTATTTCAGAGTTTTAAAATTACATTAATAATTCATGTTTTTTGTGCATTTTCGTTATAATAGTTACGATGGTCATTTCCATAGAAAATATACGACGAATTAGGTTTCAAAAAGTTACATCAAAACCAAATGGATCATTTCTCAAAACGGAGCCTTGAAGTCCAAATTATACCCTCAAGAACTTTTGCTTGTGTTAATCGAATTCTTATCCTTTTTCCTACAAAATTTTAATGCATATTTATCCCCTTTTTTTTTTATGGCTGGTGATTTCAAAAGCGAAATTTAATATGATTTAAGTGAAATACGTTTTGGCCCAAGTTAAAAATCAGATGGTCAAGAAAAATCAAATTTAGGAAGAAACTAACCATTTTCGAAAGTTATTAGCTCACGGTTTTTTATGCATTTTCGCTAAAATAGTTATATTGGTCATTTTCTTTGAAAATTTGCAACAAACTAGGTTTCAAAAAGTTACAACAAAACCAAAGGGATCATTTCCCAAAATGGAGCCTTGAAGGTCAAATTATACTCTCCGTAAGTTTTGCTTGTGTTAATTGAATTCTCTCCCTCTTTCCTACAATTTGTATTTAGTTTTTATCTGAGTTTTTAATGGTTGGTGACATTGAAAGTAGAATTTATCATGATCTACGCTCTGGTCTAAGTGAAAATGTGATGGTAAAGAAAAATCAAATTTTGGAGGAAACTTGTCATTTTAGAAGGTTATATGCTCATGTTTTTGTGCATTTTCACTAAAATAGTTAAGATGATCATTTCCATAGAAAATTTGTCACAAACTATATTTCAAAAAGTTACATCAAAATCAAATTGATCATTTCCCATAACGGAGTCCTAAAGGCCAAATTATAACCTCCATAAGTTTTACTCATGTTAATCGAATTCCCTCCCTTTTTCCTACTATTTATAATTCATTTTTATCCTTTTTTTAATGGTTGGTGACCTAGAAAGTAGAATTTATCATAGTGAAATGAGCTTTTTTCCAAGTAAAAAATAGGATGGCCAAGAAAAATTAAAATTTGGTAAAAAAATAACTAACCATTTTTGAAGTTTATAGCTCATGATTTTTGTGCATTTTCACTAAAATTATTACGATCGTCATTTTCTTTAAAAATTTACCTTGAACTAGGTTTCAAAAAGTTATATTAAAACCAAATGGATCATTTCCCAAAATGGACTCTTGAAGGCCAAATTACACCCTCTAGAAGTTTTGCATGTGTTAATCGAATTCTCTCCCTCTTACCTACAATTTGTAATGCACTTTAATCATATTTTTTTTGTGACTAGTGACCTCTAAAGTGAAATTTAACATAATTTAAGTGAAATAGGGTGGTCAAGAAAAATTAAAATTTGGATGATACTGACCATTGTTGAAGGTTATAGCTCACATTTTTGTGCACTTTCACTAAAACAGTTACGATGGTTATTTTCTTTGAAAATTGATCATCAACTAGGTTTCGAAAAGTTACATTAAAACTTAATGTATCATTTCTCAAAATGGGGCCTTTAAGAACAAATTATGCCCTCAAAAGTTTTACTCATGTTAATCGAATTCTCTTCCTCTCTCCTACAATTTGTAATGCACTTTTATCCTTTTTTTTTTTATGGTTGGTGATATGATCCATGCCAAGAACTAAGAAATTGATGGATCAAGAAGACTTTCAAGATCATCTAGAAGCAAATTTATGTGAGACCGCGACCCGTTGCTTATATTGAAGCAAGAACCTTGGTATAATGAAGACTAAGATCACGTATAACATCATCCTTAGGCCCCCAAAGATGGTTCTTAGCTCAAATGTGTTGAATCAGCCCATTGAGAGTTTCCATGAACCTTTTAGCTCGAGCCCTTGTAACTGGTCCAATTGGAACTTGAATAGGAAGATGCGATTTGTTAGCCGTGTCCTCATCAGTTTGTGATCTCGAAAGTTGAATTTAACATTATTTAAGTAAAATAAGCTTTGGTCCAAGTGAAAAAATGGATGGTCAAGATATTTTTATTCAATCGTAGAGATTGAACGAGTAAATTCAATGCAATTTAGGAAAGATTTGATGAATAAAAACGTGTTTAAATAGGGATTTGAGGGTTGAAATCTAACATAAAGCCTTCATAATATAAACTAATATAATTATCTTTTTTAGTTATCTAAGAGTTTTAAAATTAAATTAATAGCTCTTTTTTGTACATTTTCGCTATAATAGTTACGATGGTCGTTTCTTTAGAAAATTTACCACGAACTAGGCTTCAAAAAGTTAAATAAAAACTAAATGGATCATTTCTCAAAATGGAGCTTTGAAGGCCAAATTATATCCTCAAGAACTTTTGCTCATGTTAATCGAATTCCCTCTCTTTGTCCTAAAAAAATAAGCAACTTATAATCAGATGGATTTTTCTTTTTTTTTTAATGCAAAAAAATTGCAGTTGCTGCAATGATATGACTAATATATCATATCTTGACTGGTTCTTTGGATCTAGATAATGTGAATAAATTTATATATTAATATAATTCATAGATATATAGATAAAAAAGAAAAAAAACATGTTGATCATATAAAAATTTGGGGGCAACAATAGTTTTAGTTTATCATGGGTAGGGACACTGAGAAGATTGACTCAAGAACAAATTCAGAAATTTTATTTTTATTAGTGGCTCCATTGTAGAATTCAGACCTAACCAATAATCAAGAAGTGGTGGGAATGATGAAACCTACGAGTGCAGAAGATTCTATTGAAAACGAATCCTAATGATTCATTGGGTAGAATGGCGGAACAAACCAAAACATTTAATGAATTTTTATCCCTTTTTTTTTTTTTTATGGTTGGTGACCTTGAAGGTGATATTTAACATAATCTAACTAAAATACGCTTTGGCTCAAGTGAAAAATAGGATGGTCAAGAAAAATAAAATTTTAAAAGAAACTGACAATTTTTGAAGTTTATTTAGCTCACGTTTTCTGTGCATTTTCGCTAAAATAGTTATGATGGTCATTTCTTTTGAAAATTTGCCAAAAACTAGGTTTCAAAATGTTACACCAAAACCAAAGAGATCATTTCCCAAAACAGATCACTGATGGCCAAATTATACACTCTATAAGTTTTGCTCGTGTTAATGAAATTCTCTCTCTTTCCTTCAATTTGTAATTAACTTTTATTCAATTTTTTGATGGCTGGTGACCTCGAAAGTAGAATTTATCATGATCTAAGTGAAATATGATTTGGTCCAAGTGAAATTGGGATGGTTAAGAAAAATCAAATTTTGGAAGAAACTTGTCATTTTCAAAGGTTATAACTTATGTTTTTTGTGCATTTTCGCTAAAATAATTAAGATGGTCATTTCCTTAATTTTTTTTGCCACAAATTAAGTTTAAAAAAGTTACATCAAAATCAAATAGATCATTTCCCATAATGGAGTCCTCAAGGTCAAATTATACCCTTCATAAATTTTGCTTGTGTTAATCTAATTCCCTCCCTCTTTCTACAATTTGTAATGCACTTTTATCGTTTTTTTAATGGTTTGTGACCTCGAAAGTGGAATTTAACACGATTTAAGTGAAATAAGCTTTTGTCCAAGTGAAAAATTGGATGGTCAAGAAAAATTAAAATTTTGAAGAAATTGGCCATTTTCGAAAGTTATAGCTCACGTTTTTTGTGCACTTTTACTAAATAGTTATGATGGTCATTTCCTTTAAATTTTTTTGGTGAAGTTGGATTCAAAAGTAACATCAAAACCAAATGGATCATTTCTCAAATCAGAGTCTTAAAGGACAAATTATATCCTCCATAAATTTTGCTGGTGTTATTCGAATTCTCTTTGTCTTTCCTGAAATTCTTTCCATATTTTTTTCATTCTAGTGACCTCAAAAGTTGGATTTAAAATGATCTAAGTGAATTATGCTTTGGTCTATGTGAAAAATGAGATGGTAAGGAAAAATTAAAATTTGGAAAACAAAATTGATCATTTTCGAAGGTAGCTCATGTTTGTTGTGTATTTTCACTAAAATAGTTATTACTATCATTTCCTTTTAAAATTTTCCATAAACTAGGTTTCAAAAAGTTACATCAAAAGCAAAAGCATCATTTCTCAAAACAGATCCCTCAAGGCAAAATTATACCCTCTAGAAATTTTGTTCATGTTAATCAAATTCTCTCCCTCTTTCCTATAATTTGTAGTGCTGTTTTAACCTTTCTTTTTTTATGCTCAGTGACCTCAAAATGCAATTTAACATGATTGAAGTGAAATAAGCTTTTGTCCAACAGAAAAATGGAATGGTAAAGAAAAATCAAAATTTGGAAGAAACTGACCATTTTCGAAGGTTATATAGCTTACGTTTTTTTGGGGGTGCATTTTCACTATAATAGATACAATGATCATTTCTGTTGAAATTTTACCATGAAGTGGGTTTAAAATGGTTACATCAAAACCAAACAGATCATTACCCATAATGAAGTCCTATAGCCAAATCATATCCTCTATAAGTTTTGCTATTGTTAATTGAATTCTCTCCCTCTTTTCTACAATTCGTAATGCACTTGTATCCTATTTTTTATGGCTGGTGACCTTGAAAGTGGAATTTAACGTGATTCGTAATGCTCTTTTTTTTATGACGGGTGATCTCGAAAGTAGAACATAGGATTATCTAGGTGAAATATACTTTGGTCCATGTGACAAACAGAATGAACAAGAAAAATCAAATTTTGGAAGAAACGGGCCATTTTTGAAGGTAGCTCACATTTTTTGTGCATTTTTTCTAAAATAGTTACGGAGGTCATTTTTTTAGAAGGTTTTCTATGAACTAGGTTTCAAAAAGTTACATCAAATCAAAAATATCATTTTTCAATGTAGAACCCTAAAGGTCAAATTATTCCCTCAAGAATTTTTGTTCGTGTTAATCGAATTCTCTCCCTCTTTCATACCATTTGTAATCCACTTTTATCCTATTTTTTGATGGTTGGTGACCTCGAAAGTGAAATTTAACATGATCTAAGTGAAATATGCTTCAACCTAATTGAAAGATGGGATGGTCAATAAAAATAAAAAAATTTTGAGGTTATATATCTCACATTTTTTTTGCGCATTTTCGCTAAAATAGTTATAGTGGTCATTTCATTTAAAAATTTGCTTCAAACTAGGTTTCAAAAGGTTAAATCAAAACCAAAAGGTTCATTTCCCAAAACGGAGCTGGAAAGCCAAATTGTACCTTCCAAAAGTTTTGCTCGTGTTAATCTAACTCTCTCCCTTTTCCTAACAAAATTTTAATGCACTTTTATCCAATTTTTTTATGACTAGTGACCTCGAAAGTGGAATATAACATTATCTAAGTGAAATACGCTTTGGTCTATGTGAAAAATAAAATGATCAAGAAAAATTAAATTTTGAAAGAAACTGAGCATTTTTGAAGGTTTATTAGCTCATATTTTTGTGCATTTTCGTTAAAATAGTTATGATGGTCATTTCATTTGAAAATTTGCCACAAACTAGTTTTCAAAAAGATACATCAAAACCAAATGGATCATTTTCCAAAATGGAGCATTGAAGGCCAAATTATACCCTCAAGAACTTTCACTCGTGTTAAGCGAATTCTCTCCCTCTTTCCTACAAAATTTTAATGCAATTTTATAATTTTTTTTTTATAGTTTGTGACCTCAAAAATGAAATTTAACATGATCTAAGTGAAATACGCTTTGGGCTAACTAAAAAATGGGATGGCCAAGAAAAATCAATTTTGGAAGAAACTGGTCGTTTTCAAAAGTTATAGCTCACATTTTTTGGGCATTTTCGCTAAAATAGTTATGATGATAATTTCCTTAGAAAATTTGCCATGACCTAGGTTTCAAATAGTTATATCAAAACCAATCGGATCATTTTTCGAAACGAAATCCTGAAGGACAAATTATACCCACCATAAGTTTTTTTCGTGTTAATTGAATTCTCTCCCCCTTTCTTACAATTTGTAATGCACTTTTATCCTATTTTTTTTTAATGGGTGGTGACCTTGAAAGTTGAATTTAACATGATTTAAGTGAAATAAGCCTTTGTCCAAGTGAAAAATGGAATGGTCAAGAAAAATCAAAATTTGGAAGAAACTAACAATTTTCAAAGGTTATAGCTCACGTTTTGTTTGTATTTTTTCTCTAAAATAGTTACGATGGCCATTTATTTTAAAAATTTACCACAAACTAGGTTTCAAAAAGTTACATCAAAACCAAACGGATCATTTCCCAAAACAGAGTCTTGAAGGACAAATTACCCTTCATAAGTTTTGCTCGTGTTAATTGAATTCTCTCCCTCTTTCATAAAATTCTCTCCTTGTTTTTTTATGGTTGGTGGCCTCAAAAGTTGAGTTTAACATGATATAAGTGAAATATGCTTTAGTATAGGTGAAAAATGGGATTATCAGAAAAAATCAAATTTTGGAAGACAATGGCCATTTTCAATGGTTACGCTCACGTTTTTTGTGTGCATTTTCACTAAAATAGTTATTATAGTCATTTCATTTGATAATTTGCCACGAGCTAGGTTTCAAAAGGTTACATCAAAATGAAAGAAATCATTTCGCAAAACGGAGCCTTAAAGGCAAAATTAAACCCTCAAGAAGTTTAATTTACTCATGTTAATTGAATTCTCTCACTCTTCCCTATAATTTGTAATGCACTTTTATACTTTTTTTTTCTTCTTGTTTTTATGTCTAGTGACCTTGAAAGTGGAATATAACATTATCTAGTGAAATACGCCTTGGACCTTATGAAAAATGGGATGATCAAGAAAAATCAAATTTTGGAAGAAACTTACCATTTTCGAAGGTTATATCTCACGTTTTTTTGTGCATTTTTGCTAAAATAGTTACGGTGGTCATTTCCTTTGAAAATTTGCAACGAACTATGTTTCAAAAAGTTACATTGAAACCAATGGAATCATTACCCAAAACAGAGTCCTGAATGCCAAACTATACCCTCCAATCACGTTTGGCCTAAATTCTTAATTCTTCTTTGTAACATTCACTTTGCTAGGTGCGAAGCCCAAAATTATGCAAAAGGTACGATAAAAAAGAAAAGAAAAGTAAAAAAATTAGCATAGCCCACTATTGAAGCCGTTTGGAACCCTCTTTAAAAAAAATTAAAGCAACATTTTCTTAAGAAAAAATTGCTTTAATCTCTCTTTAAAGTGTAATTTAAATGCATATCCATCTTTGGGAAAAAGAAAATATAAGGGAAAAAAAAGACGGTGAGAGAATCTCAGTAGGATTGAAGATCTCATAAGTCATTATCACCATAAAAAAATAATACTGAAATTAATTTTCTTATTTTTTCAATTTAAATCTTAAAACTGCAGCAACATTGAAACATCATTTCCCCCTGCTTGTGAATTGCAACCTAGCTTGCATTTGAATCTTTAGCTTGTTCCCATTTTTTACACATCCCATTAAGCCTCCCTGCATTCCATTAGAGAATAATAATATAGAAAAAGTTAAAAGCAAAACAAAAAGAGAAGGATAAATTTTTAGGGTAAATACTGCACTACTTTCAAGTTTGCTGAAATGACACTAACATACCAAACCTTTTTTAAACCCACAATTCACCTCAAAACACCAATTTTTACCATAAAGCAACCCAAAATGACCATTTATTTGAAGAATCAAGATTTTAAATGGATATTACTTTACATGATGACCAAAGTACCCTTAGGTATAATAAATGTTACTTTTAAAAAAATAGAAGTATTAGTGATGGAACATATTTAACAAAGAATTTTTATGGATTTTTTGAAAAGAAAATTATCAATGTTCTTTTTCAAAAATTGTTAAAAGTATATTTTAAATGGATTTATATTCTATTATATGATATACAACATATTTTATTTCATATATTTTATATTTTAAAAAATATTATGATATTATTGTCTATCGCATCCTCAAATAAATGAAAATCAAAGACCATCATAAAGAAAATTAAATATTTTAATTGAACAGTTTGCTGATATATTTTTTATAAAATTAAAAAGCCTAAAATCTCAAATAAATGAATATCAAAGACATCATAAATAAAAATTAAAGACAAACTTTAATATTTTAAAAATTAAAATGATATTGCATGTTTTTATTTATTTTTTAAAATATGAATTCAAATAACCTAAAAAATTTGCGTTATAAACAATTTTGAGATAAATAATTGATAAATAGAATTATTAAACTTATCATAATCACTTGGAGATATTTTAACACTAAGGGACTTTGATTATCATGAAAAGTAATATCCAATTAAAATTTTGATTCTTCAAATAAATTCATTTTCGGGTTGCTTATGGTGAAAATTGATGTTTTGGGGTGAATGGTAGGTTTTAAAAAGGTTAGTGTAGTGTAATTTGCTCAAATTTTTAAGTAGAACAATCTTATAAATTAAATTTATTGAAATAAATATCATATGCTGACTTTAATAATAAAGTATCACAATTAGCTAACTTAAAAATAAATTTTGTGGTAGATAAATATATTTTTCACTCATTCTTATAAATTCAATTAGTTTACTATTTAAATTTATTATATTATTTAATTTAAGCATTTAATAAACATCTTACTTACTAAGAAATTCATTAAATTTTTCCTTAACATATCTTCTAGTATAAAAAAAATCCAATATGAGCATAAAAATTATATTAAATTGCCACTGTGTACCCGTGGCTTTCTGAAAGCCTCTCCCAATACCAAGGTGTAAATCTAGCATCTTTTTTTTAACATTATGCTCAATGGTACTCCATGCAATCTCACAATCTTAGCTACATCCCTTTTCAATCTTGCCCATCAGAATTTCTGTCTCAATCCTCTATATTTCTTATTGTTACTTGATTGCATCGAATCTACATCATTATGTACCTTTCTCACTATTTCCTTTTTCAATTTTGCATTATTGGGAACACCGTCCATGCACCAACACCAAACTACCTTCATTTCAGATTTGAACTCAAAATGCTTTCTAGTAAGCACTCAATGCTTAATCTTTTTCTGTCTCTTTATCTCTACCTTGCTTCTCTAAAACATTTCATTATGGATGACTGTACAACCATATTTATTAACCATGATCCTTTATTACTGATATTCAACTTCATTCTTATTTCTTTTAAATTTATCATTAATTTCATATAAAGACTCCCAATAGCAGTTAACTTTCTTGTAGACTTTCTACTCAATGTATCAATTATCATCTTCGCATTTTCTAGATGATAGTGAATTGTACAGTCGAAATCACAAATCAATTCCATCCACCTCCTCTGTCTCAAATTCAACTCCTTCTGGGTTGGTAAATGCGTCAAGCTTTAATGATCAGTAAAAAAAAATTTCACACTTGGCTCCATATAAATGGTGTCTCCAAATCTTTAAAGCAAAAACTATGGTAGCCAATTCCAAATCATGGGTCGGGTAATTTCTCTCATGGTTCTTTAGTTGCCTAGATGCATAAGCTATAACTCTCCCATGTTGCATCAACACACATCCCAGCCCCTGATGTGACGCATCACTATAAACCACAAATTCTTCATCACCAGAGGGAAGCACTAATAATGGGGCAATAGTCATTTTTTTTTCAACAGCTGGAAACTGTTCTCACATTTTTCCTAGTTAGTCTATTCAACTGCATTACAATAAAAAAATTTCTGAAATAATCTTCTATAATCACCAACTACCCCAAGAAGATTTTAATCTCAGTCATATTTGTTGATTTCTCCCAACTTAACATTGTCTCTACTTTTTATAGATCATCTGTTATGCTATTCCCGACATTACATATTCCAAGAAAGTTATTTCCTTCAATCAACCCTCACGCTTAGAGAACTTATATCATACCATCTCTTTCTCCTCAAAGTCTCCCCGCAAATTTTCTAAATGTTTTACTTGCTCCTCCGTAAATCTTAAAATATACCAAGATGTTATCAATGAACACAACCACAAGATTATCAAGAAATGGTTCAAACATTTTATTTATCCAGTCCATGAATGTTTCTAGAATATTATTCAATCCAAATGTCATCACAAGAAACTTATGACCATAACATGTCATAAAAACAATCTTTGGCACACCTCCCTTCTCTATCTTCAATTGGTGATAATCTGATCTCAGATTTATCTTAGAAAATACTCTCACTTCTTGCACTGTTCACATAATTCATTTAAAAATATTTGTTCTTACTCAACTATCTATAGTCTATACACACTCTTGTTGTTCCATCTTCCTTTTTCACTAACAACACTTGACTCCATAAATACATTAGTTCAGATAAATTGTTTATTCACAAATTCTTAAAATGGTACGTTTAACTCTCTCAATTCAGCTGACATCATTCTGCAGGGTGCTATTAAATATATGTGATGATCCTGGTATCACATTAATAGAGAATTTAATCTCTCTACTGGGATGCAACCTACGCAACTTATCAAGAATTACATTAGAATATTCATTCATCACTAAGATTTCTTCCTAATTTCCTTTCTGGAATTCATTATGTATGCCAAATACTGTTCACAACCCTTCTTCAACTATCTCCTAGTGGTCAGAGCAAAATAGTTCGAGAGTGTTTTATGTTCTCTCTGAAGGTTACACTCCTCATATCCACATCTGGAACACTACCTTCTTTTTGGAACAATCAATCATATTCAAAGAATATAAATCAACTTCAGATTTTCTATCGCTGATACGAATCACACGGCTTTTGTACACATTTATGATTATCACTTCATCTTTAGTGAAAACTTCAACAAAATATTTTTTTTTCATCAAAAGACTAACACATGCTTCAATAGACTTTATATGAATACTGGATGCAAAAGAATGGGTTGCATCAAGATCAACCAATATTAACATGTTCATTTTCTCTATACATAAAGTACTTCAAATTTTGAACATTCTGGGATAAACATCTTTTCTGAATATAATTATAATAAACTTTTATATCCCAATCATACATCAGATTGCCACTTCCACTTGGTGGCATACTTACTTTCTCTACCATGACTTCCAGTTCCCATCATCTATCTCACAAATCTAAGGGTCCCACCAATAGTATTTTAAGATATATAAGCATCAGATTCTGTTTGCTTCTGACTTTGTACTTCAGTTTTTCAGTAACAAGGAATGCTTCATTTAGGGTGGTCTCTTGTCCTGTACACTCATACTACCACTACCTCTATAACCTTTATGTCTAAGCCTCTTTAACCACTTTTCCTATTTCCCTTAAACTCTATCACATCTCTCTGAAATAATATATTCACCAATCTAACATAATTCATATGCCTTATGTAAGATAGATTCGATTAAACCTTTAAAACATAGATCATCTTTGAACCTCTTACATTTCTTCTCCTATTGGTCTACCATTTTTGGTATAACCATTGAAAAAACCATAAATCTGTTATCATATCGAGCCATAGTTAACACATTTACTCCAAATAAATAATATCTCTATCTTGTTGAGCTCTAGAGATATAAAGAAAATATCTATCAAGAAAAATTTCCTTAAACCTATTTCAGGTTAAGGGTCTATCAATATTTGTACTTACCTTGGGAAGAATATCCTTACATCATTCACAAAACATCTCTTTCTAACGCAAATGAAGTAAAGACAATCATCTGTCATAAAATACTAAATAATGTCTCCACATATTTCTCCAAAACTTAAGCATAAAAAGATTCATAGATCCTTTAAACAACAAAACATTTAGCTTAAATATATCTCCTTGCATCTTATGCATAAATCCATTTTTCCCCTTTTTTTTAAGTATCTACCATTACTGGATTAACAACATTAGGCATTGCTCTAGTCTGCTTATCAAGTCTATGCTATAAGTTATCCACTCGATCATCTGATACCTTCATTTTCTCAAAAGCATGAGTAAGAGTTTATCTTAGCTCATCTCTTTCAACTTTAGATTCTCTCATAACTTAATTATATTACTAATATCAATCATATTATCAACATGTTTCCTTCTAGGAACCATAGATTTAGACTCAACCTCGACTTATCAAAAATATTGTGGGCCTACCACACCCTTTCAAATCAATTATTTTAACTCTAGCTCTAGCGCGTCCACGTGTCATCCTCAGACTGTTCATTATATTTTACTTTAAATCTTCCACTTTCTTATTTTTTTATGCAGTCTACATAATCATAAAACCTAATGCTCTGATACCAAAATTGTAACGACCCATCCCGGGTTGGCCACCCCGAAACGGTGTCATCACATTTTGAGAATCCTAGCACGACATATATATTCAGCAGTAAGAAAATAAATATTACCAAAAGAACTTTACATCAATCCGTAAAATGCATGAAGAGTTACAAATAAATTTTTCATTTTATTCTCTCTTTAGTCTAAGGATGATGACATGTACGCGGCTTACAGAAAATGATTTCTTCTGAACCTCAACTCATCAAACTATTTGCCAAACCTGCTACCTGAAAATCATTGTACAATGAGGGGTGAGCTTCACAAGCTCAGTGAATTAAATTTACTAAAAGTATTCCAAATTCCATAAATAATCCTTTAATATTTAATATTTTATTCTTCTCTATCTATATCTTATTCTCAATCATTAGTCCATCTTAAGACCATCAATTATCTCATAATTCCTTGTGATGAGGTTCACATCATAAAATCTTCTATTTAAATAAGTCTTAACACCATAACTGTCTCTTTCTATGAGACTCAACCATTTATAATTAAATTCACAATAATGTCCCACATCTCGGCTTTTGAATAATCTCATTACCATAACTGACTTTTTTTTATGAGACTCAACCATCATACACGACAATATACATCATCTCAGCTTTTCAATAATATTTTCATCATAACTGTCTCTTTCAGCGAAACTCAATTATCTATAATTATTTTCACGATAATAAATCACACCTCAGCATCTCAATAATCTTATCATTATAGTTGTCTCTTTTCATGAGACTCAGTCATCTATAATTAAATTCACAATAAAAATACCACATCTCAACATCTCAAATAATGCAACAATAATTAAAACAGATGCAGATGCATGAATGATTATGATGGGAGCATCTTCCCATCTGTCGATAGGTTATTTTTATCTTAGACCGGCTGCCCTCCCGGTTCTTTTATTCTCATCAGACTGGCTGCCTTCCTGGTTAATTCCAGCATATATCGGTTGTCACGGTTTTCACTTTTCATCCCAGCATATACCAGCTGTCACGGTTTTTACTTTTCATCCCAGCATATACCGGCTGTCACGGTTTTTTCATTAGACCGGCTGCCTTCCCGGTTTTTTCGGTTATATTATTAAATGCATATGTGCATGAACAATGATATGAAACAGTAATATAAACAGTAATATAAAAACAATATAAAGATTCAAACCACTTAATTTGGCTATCTTGATTATCCACAAATTTTATATAACAAAGTTTCTTTAAAATTTCTTACATCCAATCATCCTGATTTTTATCAAATTATATAAAAATTCCACTAAATTCTTCTCTTCCCAAATCACATCAAATAATCAATTAAAGTCTGCCAAGATCTACTAAATTTCATCTCAAATCATCCACCCAAATTTGTCAAGATCCACTAAAATTCACCTCAAATCATCCACCCAAATTTGTCAAGATCCACTAAAATTCATCTCATCATAACTCATGTTAAAACATCAGTATGTCTCATCAATAATTTATTTATTGATTTTATTCTCAAATAAACTTATGATTTCCAAAAATATCATCTCTCACCGAAAAATATTTCTACATGTCCAAATTTCCTATCATACCCATAAATCAATTTTTCATCTATCATCTAAACATACTTTAATAATTTATTTTAATATAATCACGAGATATTTTATTTTTATTTAGACTACTTAAAGTAAATTCAACTCACTCTGTAGCATTTAAAACTACCCGTGGGTCACCTTCTTGCCTTTTTCGGTTCTTCTCAGAAATTTCACCCGTTGTAGATAGTCAACACCTGACATAATATTTGTATTAAATTTCTAATTATTTCTTAAATTCATCATAAACCACTTCCTTTGAAAATTCCCACTTTGAACTTTGGAAATTTCATATATGCTAAAAATTCAAAAATAAATACTATGCTATTACCTTATAATACTGATAGCTTTTCATGATCCTCTATGAAATTCCACAGAAAACTCTTTCAAAATTTTGCTCTTTTGACATTTCTTTGAACTCCCAAGTGTTTAGAGCTAAAATTTTTATCCTTCATTCACGGCTACTTCTCATGTCTACTTCTCTTATATATATATGATATGAAACTTCATTATGCAACTTTGAAAGTTGCTTGCCAAGTCATCATCCACTTTCTCTAAATTATTCTATACATTGGACACTTGCAAGACACCATTATTGTCTTTGCAAGACAAAATAATTTTTTTTTCTTTTTGCTAGTCTTCAGCAGCTGCCCCCCTCCCATCTTAGTCTCTCATAATTTTGTTTTGTCCCCGCCCCCCCCCCCCCCTTTTTTTTTAAATGACTTCCACTAGGTAATGGTGGAAGCACCATTTTTTTTTCCTTTACTTTTCCCTTATGAGACAAGAATGAAATGATGGAGAAAAAAACATCATGATTGCCTTTGCAATCGTTTTCCCGGTTGGCATGTGCTGCCACGAGTTTACTATTCATATGTGACTTTTTTTTTTCCAACCTTTGTCTCCTTCAATCCTTATTCAGCCTTATGGGATTTTAACTCTTTGTCATATTTATTAAAATAGATATTTACCCTTACTATAAAAATACGGGTATTACAGCCGTAGTCCTTGATGAATGATGAGAGTCATAAAATGCATCTAAACAATACTTAATTGTTAACACTTTAGGGTTAATCTCGGTCGTAATCGCACTTTTACATGTTGATAACTCTAAAGTGTTATTCATAAATCATTGACTTAATTCGATGCATTTTCAGGTGCTTTGAGTACAAAAGAGATGATAAAGCGATCCATGTTTAAAGCACCAAAAGATCTTGGGTGTCGGTGCTCGTTTTTGTCCAAGGTTTAGACATTTACAAAAATGATTTAAAGATGATTAAAAGTCTAAAACAAGGTTGGA
Source organism: Bretschneidera sinensis (assembly GCA_023935145.1). Lineage (NCBI taxonomy): Eukaryota > Viridiplantae > Streptophyta > Magnoliopsida > Brassicales > Akaniaceae > Bretschneidera > Bretschneidera sinensis. Next base: position 161,105,159 of record CM043698.1, read on the forward strand.
GAAATAAAGTACATTGAGTTAAAAGACTGCACACAAGTGTGTGCATCACTTTGGAACAAGTTAAGGGTAGGCACACTAGTGTGTGCACTTCTGCATACAAGCTGAAGGAGTTTCACTAAATTGCCAGAATTTCCCGTACAGATCAATCATTTTTGCAGATTAAACTGTATTGATGTAGGAATAACCAGGCGATGAGCCATATTTTCTTAGAAAGATCCGGAAGTCTATTTTCTGCAGAATTTTACGGTTCGGAAAAATGATTTTTCTAGTGAAAGTTATGATTGAATTCTTATTAAAAAAAATTCCTTATATCTAGTTTTAATTTAACGGGTTTTATAATTTTAAACTTTTATAAAGTTTATAGATTGAGTTTTATATCATAATTAATTATAAAACCCATACTACTTTTATAGGGCTTTATTATTTTAGACTTCTATAGAATTTATGGATTGGGCTTTATATCTCAATTAATTATAAAATTAAAACTACATAATTTCATTATTGGAGTTAAAAAAAAATGGATATATATCATGATAATAATATGTTTTTTTATAAATGATAATAATAATATGTTTTAAAGGAAACATATCATGTTAATGACAATTCTCATGAAATCTTTTCAAATACTTATATTTATAGATATGACACGTCAACAATCTATGCAAAGACCTTTAACCAATGTTAACAGTAACTTAACTTAAGTCGGTTCATTTTAATCATGATTAACATTAATTAAAGGTTTTCACATAACTGACGGGTCTAAAAATCACGTGTTAAGCTAATCTTATCAAAAAAGTTCTCCAAGCTAATAAAAACAAACCTTTAACTGTTCAAACGGTCCATCTATACCGGCTGCGCTTCCTCTGTTTCTACTACAACAACAGCACAAAATGAAAAATGGAAATCAGATTTCTAATACTTGATGGCTTCACATGAAATTAAATTAAATTAAAATAAAATAGATGAATTCTAAAATTAATGAAATACCTCCAACAATTCTTCCACACTAATAATTTTGGATGACTGTTGTTTGGGAGAAGGAGCAGTAGTCTTCTTCTGTTCTTCTTCAGTGGGCTTAGTATTATTATTATTACCCTGATCTTCAACAATTAAAGGTGCACCAGCATGATCATGATTATTTGAAGAGGAACCAACAACAATCTTATGAGCAGTTTTTGCAATATGAACTCTTGCTTGCTTCAAGAAAGACTGAAGTATTCGATCAACTACTGGCTGATCGGTTGGGACTAAACATATATTAGCAATATTTGCAGGAGACTTTGTGCCACCAAGTATACCATGACGCCAAAACACCCAAAATGTGCATAAACATATCTCTTCTCCATTTTCTTTCAAGTGCTCTGCCTTTTCAACCTACCAAAACCAAACCCTTTTTAAGCTCAAAGATTAATAATGCATATCCCAATTTTCGGATTTTATTTTACTGCAACAATCTAAAACCGAGTGTAAACATCAAACGTCTTATATTTTTAAATTAGTAAAAAACTTACAAAAATTTTAGAAAATAGATGAATCAGACATTCAATAACAAAATCCAAAAAAAAAAAAAAAACCATGGTAATACTAATTAAACATTGTAGTATTGTCATAAAACACTATAAATTTTAAAAAAAATTAGGAAAAATGGACGAGTCAGACACGTATCTATATCTGATACATGTAATGGAGTCCAAAAAACATAGGTATAGTGATTAAATGTAAGAGAATGGTAATCAAGCACTTTAAATTAATAAAAAAAATAGAAATAGACGAGTCAGATACTCCGTACCCATATCCGATATCACCAACCAAATCCATAAAAAAAAACTTAGTAATTAATGGATAGAGAACTTCAAATTTTTATTATTGGAATCCAAAAAAACATAGTAATTAATGGATAGAAAACTTCTACGTCTCATATCCGATATCACTAACCGAATCCAAAAAAGATAGTAATTAATGGATAGAGAACTTTTAATTCTCATATCCCATATCACTATTGGAATCCCAAAAAAAACATAGTAATTAATGGATAGAGAACTTCCAATTCCCATATCCGATATAACTAACCAAATCCAAAAAAACCTTAGTAATTAATGGATAGAGAACTTCTAATTCCCATATCCGATATCATTAACCGAATCCGAAAAAAAAAAAAACATAGTAATTATTGGACAGAGATCTTCTAATTGTGGGATTTATTTTGATTGAATGAACATGTAGATGCAATACCTGCACAACCCGTATCACATTTTGACATATTTCTTAATCTAATGTGAAGATCAAGTGAAAACTTATCTTCATAGAAGTTTCACAAAGCCAACAAAAATTACTAATTCTTTTTAACGTTAATCTTATCTGCAAAGATATTTGAACTCCAAAACAGTCAATTCTTTTTTTAAAATTCACATCAACAATCAATAAAAATTTCTAACTCTACTTACTACAATGTCAAACAGTGATATTTTAAATGGATAGCAAAATCGAGTGTTTTTCACGCACGCAAGTAACAACGTTCGTTAAAGACAAATGATTGTGATGCAAAATTCATTCCTTAATTACTTCTGGAAGAAGTATTAATTTCATAATTTTCAATGAAAAAACCAAACAAAGAGAAATTAATTAATTAGATATTACCTCTACAACCACAGCATCATAAAATTTGATGTCGCCATTTTCAAAGTGATATGTTGCACAAACCTCCGTGCCCTTGATAACCTCCCCGCATTGAGAATCTTGCAATTGTTGGCAAGGAACCCTAAACCTTGCTTTCAAACTCTCCAATTGTTCGAAGCTCTTGAAAGTATCCGCCATTAATATTTCATCATAATCTTTTGCATACCCATTGAATCTTACCACCAGTACATCTCTGCTGAGGGATATCAAGCTGACACTATACCAAGCATCATCTTCTCTTGCTCGAAACTCCAGCTCTTGGTCTTGATTATAACCAGGATAATCAAATTTATCCATCTTCAAAGAAAATTAATTAGAATGCGTGCACACTAGCTTGAACTTTTTTTTTTCTTTCTTATATATTTTGGCTTTGAAGTGAAGTTGATTAAATGTAGAATTGTGTATTATATATAATAGTAGTAATTAGATATTTGTTGAAAACTGCATATTATATGGTTGAAATTAAAGAAATTGGACAGACATATCCTATCAGGATTTGGATGAATCCTAACTACAGAGGGAGCACTAGAGAATCTCAACGACAAAAAATCCAAATCCGAGATATCAAATAAAAACTGGGATATGTTACCATATATAAGAAGTAATATCTTAATTAAAAGTGTCATTTTTCACGGGAAATATGTCTGCTTCCACGACATCTCTTAATATAAAAGAGAACTTCTGGCGTATCAAAAGTTTTTTTTTTTTTTACAAATAATTTGTTGTGGAAGTAAATATATCTCCCGTGAAAAAAGGTCACTCTACAGAGGAGTACTAGAGAATCTCAATAACAAAAAATCCAAATCCGAGATCCCAAATAAAAATTAGGATATGTTTCCATGAATGAAAAGTAATATCTTAATTAAGAGTACCGGTTTTTCCACGGGAGATAAGTCTACTTTCACGGAATCTCTTAATATAAAATAGAACTTTCGGTGTCGAAAGGTTTTTTCACAAATAGTTTGTTGTGAAAGTAAACTTGTGGATCATTTTCCAAAATAGAGCCTTGAAGGTTAAATTATACCCTCAAGAGCATATGCTTGAGTTAATCGAATTCTCTCCCTTTTTCCTACCAAATTTTAATGTACTTTTATCCTAGTTTTTGATGGATGGTGACCTCGAAAGTGAAATTTAACATGATCTAAGTTAAATACGCTTTGGTCCAAGTAAAAAATGGGATGTTCAAGAAAAATTAAATTTTGGAAGAAACTAACCATTTTCGAAGGTTATTATTAGCTCATGTTTTTTGTGCATTTTTCTAAAATAGTTACGATGGTCAATTTCTTTGAAAATTTTTCACAAACTAGGTTTCAAAAAGTTACACCAAAACAAATGGGATCATTTCCCAAAACGAAGCCTTGAAGACCAAATTATAGCCTCCAGAAGTTATGCTCGTGTTAAAGGAATTCTCTCCCTCTTTCCTACAATTTGTAATTAGCTTTTATCAAATTTTTTGATGGCTGGTAATCTCAAAAGTAGAATTTATCATGATCTAAGTGAAATATACTTTGGTTCAAGTGAAAATGGGATGATCAAGAAAATCAAATTTTGGAACAAACTTGTCATATTTGAAGGTTATATAACTCATGTTGTGCATTTTCGCTAAAATAGTTATGATGGTCATTTCCTTAGAAAATCTGCCACGAACTATGTTTCAAAAAGTTACTTCAAAACTGAAATGATCATTTCCCATAAAGGATCAATGAAGGCCAAATTATACCCTCAAGAAGTTTTGCCCATGTTAATAATCGAATTTTCTCCCACTTACCTACAATTTGTAATGCACTTTTACCCTATTTTTTTTTATCGTTGGTGACCTCGAAAGTGAAATTTATCATGATTTAAGTGAAATAAGATTTTGTCCAAGTGAAAAACAGGATGGTCAGGAAAAATCAAAATTTTGTAGAAATTGGACATTTTCGAAGGTAACTCACGTTTTTTGTGCATTTTCGCTAAAATAGTTATAATGGTCATTTCCTTAGAAAATTTGTCACGAACTAGGTTTCAAAAGGTTACATCAAAACCAAATTTGCTAGTGTTAATCGAATTCTTTCTCTTTCTTAAAATTCACTCCTTATTTTTTGATGGTTGGTGACCTCAAAAGTTGAATTTAATATGATCTAATAAAAATAAACTTTGGTCCAGGAAAAAAATGGGATGGTTAGGAAAAATCAAATTTTGGAAGAAAGTGACCATTTTCGAAAGTTATAGCTCACATTTTTTGTGCATTTTCGCTAAAATAATTATTATGGCCATTTCCTTAGAAAATTTCCCACGAACTAGGTTTCAAAAAGTTACATCAAAACCAAACGGATCATTTCCCAAAATGGAGTCATGAAGGCCAAATTACATCCTTCATTAGTTTTGCTCATGTTAATCAAATTCCCTCCCTCTTTCTAACAATTTATAATGCATTTTTATCCTATTTTTTTAATGACTGGTGACTTCGAAAGTGAAATTTAACATGATTTAAATAAAATTTTCTTTTGTCCATGTGAAAAATGGGATGATCAAGAAAAATCAAAATTTGGAAGAAAATGACCATTTTTTAAGGTTATAGCTCACTGTTTTTTGTGTATTCTCAATAAAATAGTTACGATGGTCATTTTCTTTGAAAATTTATCATGAACCAGGTTTCAAAAAGTTACATCAAAACCAAACTGATTATTTCCCAAAATGGAGTACTAAAGGCCATATTATACTTTCCATAAGTTTTGTTCATGTTAATCGAATTCCCCTTCTTTTCTACAATTTGTAATTTACTTTATTCTATTTATTATGGCTGGTGACCTCGAAACGGGAATTTAACATGATTTAAGTAAAATAAGCTTTTGTCTAAGTGAAAAATTGGATGGTCAAGAAAAATCAAAATTTGGAAGAAACTCACCATTTTCGAAGTTTATAGCTCACTTTTTTTTTTTGTGTATTTTCACTAAAATTGTTACGATGGTCATTTCTTTTGAAACTTTGCTATGAAATAGGTTTCAAAAAGTTACATCAAAAGCAAATGGATTATTTCACAAACTGAAATCCTAAAGGACAAATTATACCCTCCATAAGTTTTGCTCATGTTAATCGAAATCTCTCCCTCTTACCTACAATTTGTAATGCACTTTTATCTTATTTGTTTTTTGGCTAGTGACCTAAAAAATGAAATTCAACTTGATTTAAGTGAAATAAGATTTTGTCCAAGTGAAAAATAGGATGGTAAAAAAATCAAAATTTCGAAGAAACTAACCATTTTCGAAAGTTATAGCTCACGTTTTTTTGTGCATTTTTACTAAAATAGTTACAACAATGATTTTCTTTGAAAATTTACCACGAACTAGGTTTCGAAAAGTTACATCAAAACTCGGATCATTTCTTAAAACTGAACCTTGAAGGACCCTCAATAAGTTTTGCTCGTGTTAATCGAATTCTCTCTCGCTTTCCTATAATTTGTAATTGTAATACCCATATTTGTAAAGTAAGGATAAAGAAGTACTTTAATAAATACGACATAGAATTAAAATAATATATATATATATATATATATATTTAAATGCGAAAAGTTAAATTAAAAAAAATCTGGGATGTGGACGTCCCAGAAGGTAGAAGAAGAAGAAAAAAAAAACACAACAAACCAAAAACGTGGCAGCAGGTGTTGCCACCTGCTGCCAAATTAGTAAAGGGGTGTGCATGTCTTGCGGGTTCCAAAAACGTGGAGACTTTGGGGGGGGGGGGGGGGAGGGGGGCTGCCGAAGATTTTTTCAAATCAAATTTATATATATATATATATCATATGTAAACGTAAATTATACTTATCAGATTTCGTTTATTTCCTTCAAATTACTCTATTTCTTTAAACATTTGAGGACTGAAAGAAAGAAAGGTTAAAGAGCAAAAATTTGAAGGGGTTTACGGGGAAATTTTATAGAGAGTCACAAGAAACTATCAGAAAAACAGTAGGTAATAATGTAATGTTTATTTTTGAATTTTTAGCATACATGAAAATTCTCGGAATTCAAAGTGAGAATTCTCAAAGGGTGTGATTTATGAAGAATTGAAGAATAAATTAGAAATTTAATATAAATATTATGTCAGGTGTTGATGATCAGCAACCAGGGGAAATTACTGAGAGGAGGAACAGGAAAGGCAAAGAGGTGATCCACGGGTAGCTTTAAGTGCTACGTGGTGAGTTAGATTTACTTTAAGTAATCTAAATAAAAATCAAATATCTTGTGATAATATTAAAATAAATTATTGGCTTATGCTTTTGTGGTAGATAAAAAATTTAGTTGATAGGTATGATATAAATATTGGACATGTAGAAAAATATTATATGGAAAGAAATATCATTAGAATAATGAATCGACTTAAAATTCTTGATGAATTATGATTGATAAATTGATGTGATATATGAGAAGAAGAAATTAGTGAAATTTATCAAGTAGAAATTTGAGGAAAGATAGGATAGCTAAATTTATTATTTGAATTGATGTTGTTTTAATATTATTATTCATATGCACATTTCATATCATTGTTCATATGCATGTATATAAAAGAAAAGAACTGGGAGGGGGCCGGTCTAATTGAAAAACAGTGACAGTCGGTATATGCTGGAAATAAAGGAAACCGTGACAGTTGGTATATGCTGGAAAAAAGAGAAAAATCATGACAGCCGGTATATGCTAGAAATAAATACCGTGACAATCAGTATATGCTGAAAAGAAAAGAACCAGGAGGGGGTCGGTCTAAGATAAAAACATGTCGACATGTGGGAAGACGTTCCTTAATAATAATAATTCATGCATTGCATCTATTTTACATGTTAATATTTTTACTGAAATGTTGTTGATATTGTGCATTTATTTGTAGATAAATGAGTCTCACAGAGAGACAGTTACAGTGAGAAAAAGACATAGAAGTATGATGTGATAGTAATTATTTAAATATTAGACTATATGCTATTATCCAGTCATATGAGAAATAAATGATTAAATATTAAAGGGCTATTTATGCAAATTGAATACTTCTAGTAAATTTAATTCACTGAGCTTGTGAAGCTCATCCCTCATTGTACAATGTTTCAGGTAGCAGATAAGACAAATAGTCTGGTGGGTTCAGAGTCAGACGAAATTATTTTCTGTAAGCCACGTACGTGTCAACATCCTCAGACAAATGAGAAAATGAAATAAAAATTTTATTTGTAAATATCCATGCATTTTACGTTCTATATTATGTTTAAGTTAATATCAGATTTATGTAACTCTCCTGTTGAGGGTTGAGGATTACAGTAAAAATTTATGTAAGTATTATTGTTGCATATATGTGTCGTGCTGGGATTTTCAAAATATGATGACACCGTCTCGGGGGTGGCCAACCCAGGATGGGTCCTTATAATAATGCACTTTTATAATATATTTTTTATGGATGATGATCTAGAAGGGGAAATTTAACATGATTTAAGTGAAATAAACTTTATTCCTAGTGAAAAATGGGATGGTCAAGAAAAATCAAAGTTTGGAAGAAACTAACCATTTTCGAAGGTTATCAGCTCACTTTTTTTTTATGTATTTTCATTAAAATAATTATGATGGTAATTTCCTTTGAAATTTTTCACAAACTAGGTTTCAAAATGTTACACTAAAACCAAAGTGATCATTTCCCAAAACGGAGCCTTTAAAGCCAAATTATACCCTCTTGAAGTTTTGCTCGTGCTAATAGAATTATCTCCATCTTTCTTACAATTTTTAATTAGCTTTTATCCAATTTTTTAATGTTTGGTGACCTCGAAAGTAAAATTTATCATGATCTCAGTGAAATACACTTTGGTCCAAGTGAAAATGGGATGGCCAAGAAAAATCAAATTTTGGAAAAAAAACTTGCCATTTTCGAAGGTTATAGCTCACTTTTTTTTGGGTGCATTTTTGCTAAAATAGTTATGAAGGTTTTTTCTATAAAAAAAAAATTGTCATGAACTAGATTTCAAAAAGTTACATCAAAATCAAATAGATCATTTCTCATAACAAAGTCCTGAAGGCCAAATTATAACCTCTAAAAGTTTTGCTCATGTTAATCAAATTCCCTCCCCTTTTCCTACTAGTTGTAATGCACTTTTATCCCATTTTTTAATGGTTGGTGACCTTGAAAGTGGAATTTATCATGATTTAAGTGAAGTAAGCATTTTTCCAAGTGAAAAATTGAATTGGCTAGAAAAATCAAAATTTGAAAGAAATTGACCATTTTCGAAGGTATAGCTCACATTTTTTGTACAGTTTCACTAAAATAGTTACGATGGTCATTTCTTTTGAAAATTTGCTACAAACTTGGATTCAAAAAGTAACATCAAAATAAAAGGACCATTTCCCAAAATTGAATCTTAAAGGACAAATTATACCCCCCATAAATTTTGCCCATGTTAATCGAATTCACTCCCTATTTCCTAAAATTTTCACCATATTTTTTGATGTCTAGTGACCTAAAAAGTTGGATTTAACAAGATCTAAGTGAAATACACTTTGGTCAAAGTGAAAAATGGGATGGTCAGGAAAAATCAAATTTTGGAAAACACGGGTAATTTTCGAGGGTTTATAGCTCACTTTTTGTGCATTTTTACTAAAATAGTTATTATGGTCATTTCCTTTTAAAATTTGCCACAAACTAGGTTTTAAAAAGTTACACCAAAATCAAAAGAATCATTTCCCAATACAGATCCCAAAGGTCCAAAGTAAACCCTCCAGAAGTTTTGCCCATGTTAATCGAATTCAATCACTCTTTTACAATTTGTAATGCACTTTTATCCTTTTTTTTTTATGGCCGGTGACCTCGAAAAATAAATTTAACATGATTTAAGTAAAATAAGCTTTTGTCCAAGTGAAAAATGAGATAGTCAAGAAAATCAAAATTTGAAAAAAAAATGACCATTTTCGAAGGTTATCTAGCTCACGATTTTTGTGTATTTTCACTAAAATTATTACGATGGTTATTTCCTTAGAAACTTTGCCATGAAATAGGTTTTAAAATGTTACTTCAAAACCAAAAGGATCATTTCCAAAAAAGGATCCATGAAGGCCAAATTATACCCTTAAGAAGTTTTGCTCATGTTAATCGAATTATCTTCCTCTTACCTACAATTTTAATGCACTTTTATCATTTTTTTAATGCCTGGTGACCTTGAAAGTGAAATTTTTCATGATTTAAGTGAAATAAGCTTTTTTCCAAGTGAAAAATAGGATGGTCAAGAAAAATCAAAATTTGGAAGATAATGATCATTTTCGAAGGTTATAGCTTACTTTTTTGTGCACTTTCACTAAAATAGTTACGATGGTAATTTCTTTTGAAAATTTGTCATAAACTAGGTTTCAAAAAGTTACATCAAAACTAAATGGATCATTTTCCAAGTAGCCTTTAAGAACCAATTATACCCTCAAAAGTTTTGCTCGTGTTAATTGAATTCTTTCCCTCTTTCCTACAATTTGTTATGCACTTTTATCTTCTTCTTTTTTATGGCTGGTGACCTCGGAAATTTAATTTAACATTATTTAAGTGAAATAAACTTTGATCAAAGTAAAAAAAATGGATGGTTAAGAAAAATTAAATTTTACAAGAAATTGGCCATTTAAAAAAGGTAATAATATATTTTTATTCAATCGTCGAGATTGAAAGAGTAAATTCAATGCAACTTAAGAAGGATTTTATGAATGAAAATTTGTTTCGATAGAGATATGAGTGTTGAAATCCAACATTAAGCCTTCATAATATGAAATAATTTAATTATCCTTTTTTTAGAAATTTAAGAGTTTTAAAATTAAATTAATAGCTCTCATTTTTGTGCATTTTTGCTAGAAAATTTACATGAACTAGGTTTCAAAAAGTTAAATCAAAACCAAATAGATCGTTTCCCAAAACAGAGCCTTGAAGGCCAAATTATATCGTCTCGAACTTTTGCTCATGTTAATCGAATTCTCTCCCTTTTCCTACAAAATTTTAATAGATTTTTATCCTAATTTTTTTATGACTAGTGACCTTGAAGGTGAAATTTAACATAATCTCAGTGAAATACGCTTTGGCCCAAGTGAAAAATATGATGGTCAAGAAAAATCAAATTTTGAAAGAAACTGGCCATTTTCGAAGGTTATTACTTAACTTTTTTGTGCATTTTTGCTAAAATATTTATAATGGTCATTTCTTTTGAAAATTTACCACAAACTAGGTTTCAAAAAGTTACACAAAAAAAAAGGGATCATTTCCCAAAACGGATCCTTGAATGCCAAATTATACCTTCTAGAAGTTTTGCTCGTGTTAATAGAATTCTCTTAACTTTCCTACAATTTGCAATTAAGTTTTATCCAATTTTTTGATGGCTAGTGACCTCAAAAGTAGAATTTATCATGATCTAAGTGAAACACATTTTGGTCCAAGTGAAAATAGGATGGTTAAGAGAAATCAAATTTTGGAAGAAACTTGTCATTTTCGAAAACTCACATTTTTTGTATATTTTCTTAAAAAATTTGTCACGAATTAGGTTTCAAAAATTTACATCAAAATCAAACAGATCATTTCCCATAATGGAGTACTCAAGGCCAAATTATACCTTCCATAAGTTTTGTTCGTGTTAATCGAATTCCCTCCCTATTTCCTATTTCCTATAATTTTGTATTCATTTTTATCCTTTTTTATGGTTGGTAACCTCAAAATTGGATTTTAACGTGAGTTAAGTGAAATAAGCTTTTTTCCAAGTAAAAAATTGAATGGTCAAGAAAAATCAAAATTTGGAAGAAACTGACCATTTTCGAAGGTTACACGTTTTTTGTGCATTTTCACTAAAATAGTTATGATAGTCATTTCCTTTGAAAATTTGCGGTGAACTTGGATTGAAAAAGTAACATCAAAACCAAACGGATCATTTCCCAAAATGGAGTCTTGAAATTTTGCTCGTGTTAATCGAATTCTCTTCATCTTTCCTAAAATTCTCTTCATATTTTTTTGTCTGGTGACCTCAAAAATTGGATTTAACATTATCTAAGTGAATTACACTTTGTTCTATGTGAAAAATGATATGGTTGGGAAATATCAAAATTTGGAAAAAAATAGTTATTTTAGAAGGTTTGTTGTGCATTTTCACTAAAATAGTTATTATGGTCATTTCCTTTTAAAATTTGCCATAAACTAGGTTTCAAAAAGTTACATCAAAACCAAAAGGATCATTTCCCAAAACAGATCCCTAAAAGCCAAATTATACCCTCCAGAAGTTTTTTTCGTGTCAATCGAATTCTCTCACTCTTTTCTATAATTTGTAATGCTGTTTTATCCTCTTTTTATGGCATGTGACCTTTAAAATGGAATTTAACATAATTTATGTGAAATAATCTTTTATCCAAGTGAAAAATAGGATGTTAAAAAAATCAAAATTTGGAAGAAACATACCATTTTCGCATGTTATATAACTCATTTTTTTGTGCATTTTCACTAAAATTGTTTCAATGGTCATTTCCTTTGAAATTTGTCCACGAACTAGGTTTAAAAAAGTTATGTCAAAACCAAACGGATCATTTCCCAAAATGGAGTCCTGGTGGCCAAATTATATCCTCCATAAGTTTTGCTCGTGTTAGTCGAATTCTATCTCTCTTTTCTATAATTTGTAATGCACTTTTATTCTATTTTTATGGCTAGTGACCTTGAAAGCGAAATTTAACATGATTTATGTGAAATAAGCTATGGTCCAACTGAAAAATGGGATAGTCAAGAAAAATCAAATTTTGGAATAAATAGGCCATTTTTGAAGGTTCAAGTTTTTTATACATTTTCACTAAAATAGTTATTATGGTCATTTCCTTTTAAATTTTTCCTTAAAGTAAGTTCTAAAAAGTTACATCAAAACCAAAGGGATCATATCCCAAAACTTTTCCCAAAAGGAAAAGTTATACTCTCGAGAAGTTTTGCTCATCTTAATTGAATTCTCTCTTTCTTTCTTACAATTTTTAGTGCACGTTTATCCTATTTTTTTATGGTTGCTGACCTCATAAGTATTATATAACATTATTTAAGTGAAATACGCTTTGTTCCATGTGAAAAATAAGATGATAAAAAAAATCAAATTTTGGAAGAAACTAACCATTTTCGAAGGTAGCTCACGTTTTTTGTGCATTTTCGCTAAAATAGTTATGATGGTCATTTGCTTTGAAGAATTGCCACAAACTAGGTTTCAAAAAGTTACATCAAAACCAAACGGATCATTTCCCAAGGCGGAGCCCTAAAGATCAAATTATTCCCTCCAAAATTTTTGCTCGTGTTAATCAAATTATCTCCCTCTTCCCTACAATTTGTAATCCATTTTTATCCTATTTTTTCATGGTTGGTGAACTTGAATGGGAAATTTTAATACTAATTTTCTTAAAGTAGGGGTAAATAATTAATTTGATAGATATTACATGGAATTAAAATAACATATACATGAAAGATTTACTATTAATATAATAATAAAAAAAACAAAAAAAAAACACATGGACGCCAGGCATCCAGGTATAGACTGTACCAATGAAAATGTCTTGCATGCAAGACACTTAGGAAACAAAAGAAAGAAAGAAAGGTTGAAAGATTAAAATTTTGAAGAAGTTTATAGGAGAATTTTAAAGAAATTCGAGGGAAGCTTTAAGAAGAAAAAAAAAGGTAATAATGTGAATTTTATTTTTGAAATTTTGTATACATGAAAATACCCAGAATTTGATGTAGAAATTTAAAGGTGTGAATTACAGAAGAATTGAAGAATAAATTAGAAATTTTAATATAAATATTATGTCAAGTGTTGACGATCAGCAATCGGGTGAAATTGGTGAAAGGAGCAGGAAAGGTAAGGAAGTGATCCATGAGTAGCTTTAAGTACTACATGGTGAGTTAAAATTACTTTTTTGTAATCGAGACCAATAAAAATACGAATTTATGATATTTGAATGAATGGTTGAATTATAATGATTTAATTATGTACTTTCCATTAAGTATGATAATTGATTGATTTATTGATTAGGGACTTAATATTATGTTGAATATTAATTATATAAGAATTTATAAAAAAAGATGGGTTAATGAAAAATATGCTGAGAAGTTATATGAAATTTCTGAAAATATGATTGAAAATTTGATATGATATGAGGAGACAATTTAATAAATATGCTTTGATGTATACTTGTTTGCATATTATTACTCATATGCATAAAAGAAAAGACTAGGAAGGCAGTTGGTCTGGCTAAGAAGACTAGGAAGGCAACTGGTCTGGCTAGAATATGTCGACATATGGGAATACATTCCTAGATGATAATATGAAATAATGAGATGGTGTGATGAAAAATAAATAAAGAAAGAAAGATGATTTAAACACATGCATTTATTTATTTGGTTATTTTATTATTATTGATTGAAATGCTAAAGTATCAATCTTGATTGTGAAATTATTGATAGACAAATGAGTCTCATAGAGAGATAGATATGATGAAAAAAAAATATGAAATTACGATATGATAAAAATTATTTGATTGATTGATTATATGTTGTGAACCTCATAATGAGGTAAATAATGATGTTGAATTGATAATCTAGATATGATTAAATATATTAGGAGAAAAATTAATATGTTGAATGATTAATTTAAGAAGATATTGATAAATGGTTGGAATTATGATATGAGTAGTGACAATAGAATGTTATTATTGTATTATATGAGATGATAGATGAATGAATATTGGGAGTTTATTTGAAAGATTGAATTATAAGATGTGACTGAAAGTATATAATCGAGTACTTCTAGTAAATTTAATTCACTGAGCTTGTGAAGCTCACTCCTCATTGTTGAAAATTTTCAGGCAGCGGGCAGGGTAGATAGAGTTTAGAGCTGATATCAGAGTAATTACCTTAAGTAAGTCTCGTGGTTAAGTCCTCAGACATTGTAAGAAAGAAGAAATTTTTGTTTAATAAAATCTTTTCATGCATTTTGTTATATTTATATATTGTTTCTAATAGGAGAATGATGATGTATCTCCTCTGAAAAGAGTTGAGGATTGGATGTAATTTTTAATTTCAGTTGATGTATTTTTATATTGTTGCATATATGTGTCGTGCTGGGATTTCAAAACGTGATGACACCATCTCGGAGGTGGCCAACCCAGGATGGGTCGTTACAGAAATTTAGCGCGATCTAAATGAAATATGCTTCAACCTAACTAAAAGATGGGATGATCAAGAAAAATAAAATTTTGGAAGAAACTAGTCATTTTCGAAGGTTATATAGCTCACATTTTTTGTGCATTTTGCTTAAATAGTTATGGTGGTCATTTCCTTTGAAACTTTTCCATGAACTAGGTTTCAAAAAGTTACATCAAAACCAAAAGATTCGTTTCTCAAAACGGAGCTATAAAAGCCAAATTATACCTTCCAAAAATTTTGCTTGTGTTAATCCAAGTCTCTCCTTTTTTCGTACAAAATTTTAACACACTTTTATCCGATTTTTTTTTTATGTCTGGTGACCTTAAAAGTGGAATATAACATTATTTAAGTGAAATACGCTTTGGTCTATGTGAAAAACGAAATTATCAAGAAAAATCAAATTTTGGAAGAAACTGGACATTTTCGAAGGTTATTAGCTCATGTTTTTGTGCATTTTTACTAAAATAGTTATGATGGTCATTTCATTTGAAAATTTTCGACAAATTAGGTTTCAAAAAGCTACATCAAAACCAAAGGGACCATTTCCCAAAATGAAGCCTTTAAGGCCAAATTATACCATCAAGAACTTTGGTCGTGTTAATTGAATTCTCTCCCTCTTTCCTACAAAATTTTAATGCAATTTTCTCATTTTTTTTTTATGATTGGTGACGTTGAAAGTGAAAATTAACATGATCTTAGTGAAATATGCTTTGGCCGAAGTGAAAAATGGGATGGTCAAGAAAAATCAAATTTTGGAAGAAATTTGCCATTTTCAAAAGTGATAGCTCACGTTTTTTGTGGATTTTCGCCAAAATAGTTATGATGGTCATTTCCTTAGAAAATTTTCCATGGACTAGGTTTCAAAAAGTTACATCAAAACCAAATGGATCATTTTCCAAAACAGAATCTTGAAGGCCAAATTATACCCTCCCTAACTTATGTTCGTGTTAATCGAATTTCCTCCCTCTTTCCTACAATTTGTAATTCATTTTTATCCTATTTTTTTTATGGGTGGTGACCTCGAAAGTGAAATTTAACATGATTTAAATGTAATAAGCTTTTGTCCAAGTGAAAAATGGAACAGTCAAGAAAAATCAAATTTTGGAAGAAACTGACAATTTTCAAAGGTTCCACCTCACGCTTTTTTTTTCGCTAAAATAGTTACGTTGGTTATTTCCTTTGAAAATTTGCCACAAACTAGGTTTCAAAAAGTTACAACAAAACCAAATGGATCATTTCTTGAAACAAAATCCTGAAGGAAAAATTATACCCTTTATAAATTTTGCTCGTGTTAATCGAATTATCTCATTCTTTGCTAAAATTTTCTCCTTATTTTTTTTTATTTTTTATGGTTGGTGATCTCAAAAGTTGAGTTTAACATGATATAATTGAAATACGCTTTTGTCTAGGTGAAAAATGGGATGGTCAGGAAAAATCAAATTTTGGAAGACAATAGCCATTTTCGATGGTTATGCTCACATTTTTTGTGCATTTTCACTAAAATAGTTATTATAATCATTTCCTTTTATAATTTTTCACAAACTAGGTTTCAAAAGGTTACATCAAAATGAAAGTATCATTTCCCAAAACGGAGCCTTGAATGTAAAATTATACCCTCAATAAGTTTTGCTCGTGTTAATTGAATTCTGTCCCTCTTTCCTACAATTTGTAATGTACTTTTATCCTTTTGTTTTATGGCTAGTGACGTAGAAAGTGGAATATAACATTATCTAAATGAAATATACTTTGGTCCATGTGAAAAAGGGATGATCAAGAAAAATCAAATTTTGGAAGAAACTTACCATTTTCAAAGGTTATATCTCACATTTTTTGTGCATTTTTGCTAAAATAGTTATGATGGTCATTTCCTTTGAAAATTTGTAAAGAACTAGGTTTCAAAAAGTTACATCAAAACCAAAAGATCATTTCTCAAAAACCGGAGCCTAGAAGGTCAAATTATTCCATCTAGAAGTTTTACTTGTGTTAATCGAATTTTCTCCCTCTTTCCTACAATTTGTAATCCACTTTTATCCTTTTTTTTTTATGGCAGGTGACCTTGAAAGTGAAATTTAATATGATTTAAGTGAAAAACGCTTTGGCCCAAGTGAAAAATGGGATGGTCAAGAAAAATCAAATTTTGAAAGAAACTGACCATTTTCGAAGGTAATAACAGCCCACTTTTTTTTTGTGCATTTTCACTAAAACAGTTTCGTTTGAAAATTTGTCACAAACTAAGTTTCAAATTTACATCAAAACCAATGAAATCATTACCCAAAAGGGAGTCCTATAGACCAAATTATACCCTCCAATCATGTTTAGCCCAAATTCTTAATTCTTCTTTGTAACATTCACTTTGCTAGGTGCGAAACCCAAAATTATGCAAAAGGTCTGATAAAAAAGAAAAGGAAAGTAAAAAATTAGCTTAGCCCAATATTGACACCATTTGGAACCCTCTGTGAAAAAAATTAAAGCAATATTTTCTTAAGAAAAAATTTCTTTAATCTCTCTTTAAAAAGGTTCTCAAACTGCGTCGTTGTGCTTAGTGTAATTTAAACGCATATCCATCTTTGGGAAAAAGAGGATATAAGGAAGAAAAAAAAAATACAGCACTGGAATCTCAGTAGGATTGAAGATCTCATTAGTCATGATCACCATAAAAAAATACTGAAATTAATTTTCTTATTCGTTCAATTTAAATCTTAAAACTGCAGCAACATCAAGACATCATTTCCCTCTTCTTGTGAATTGCAACCTACCATGCATCTGAATCTTTAGCTTGTTCCCATTTTTTACACATCCCATTAAGCCTCCCTGCATTTTATTAGAGAATAATAATATAGAAAAAGTTAAAAGCAAAACAAAAGGAGAAGGATAAATTTTTAGGGCAGATTACACTGCACTAATTTCAAGTGTACTGAAATGATATTAATATGCCAAACATTTTTTTAACCCACGATTCATCTCAAAACATCAATTTCTGCCATCAATCAACCCCAAAATGAATTTATTTGAAGAATCATAAATTACTTTACATGATGACCAAAGTACCATTAGGTATTATAAATGTTACTTTAAAAAAAATATATATATATAAGTATTAGGGATGGAAGATATTTAACAAGGAATTTTTAGGGCTTATAAGAAAAATAAAATTATCATCGTTCTTTTTCAAAAATTGTTAAAAGTATATTTTAAATGGATTTATATTCTATTATATGGTATACAACATATTTTACTTCATATATTTTTTATTTTAAAAAATATTATGATATCATTGTCTATCGCATCCTCAAATAAATGAAAATCAAATACCATCATAAAAGAAAATTAAATATTTTAAATGAAAAGTTTGTTGATATATTTTTTATAAAATTAAATAGCCTAAAATCTCGAATAAATGAATATCAAATACATCATAAAATTAAAATGATATTGCATGTTTTTATTTTTTTTTAAATATGAATTCAAACAACCTAAAAAATTTGCTATAAACAATTTTGAGATAAATAATTGATAAATAAAATTAGTAAACTTATCATAATCACTTGGAGATATTTTAACACTACGGGTTCTTTGATCATCATGAAAAGTAATAACCAATTAAAATTTTGATTCTTCAAATAAATTCATTTTGGGGTTTCTTGTGGTGGAAATTGATGTTTTGGGGTGAATCATAAGTTTTAAAAAGGTTTGATGTGTTTGTGTCATTTCAGAAAATTTGGAGGTAGTATAGTGTAATTTGCCCAAATTTTTAAATAATACAATGTCATAAATTAAATTTATTAAAATTAATATCATATGTTGAATTTAATAATAAAGTATCACAATTAGCTAACTCAAAAAATAAATTTTGTGTCAGACAAATCTATTTTTCACTCATTCTTATAAATTCAATTAGTTTACTATTTAAATTTATTATATTATTTTATTTAAGTATTTAATAAATTGAACTTTTTTATTTTGGCCTTTGTAAACTTTGCAAATTGAACTCTTAATAAAAATAATATGAATACTTGCTCACATGCATCCCATGCAAAAGAGCAGCCAATATTATTTTATGATTAACAGAAATATCTAACTGGGTTGCAATCAATAGAAATATAAAGATAAAAGTAAACAAGTGGTCAACGATGAAATCATCTATGGCGAAATATTGTGTAATGTTTTTATTTTTCTTGATATCTAATTTAATTTAGTTTACTACTTAACTTGATTGTATTAATCTTTATTTTAGGTGTTTTAGAAATTTTAATTTATTAGTTTAGACCTTTATAGGGTTCTAAGATTAGGCTTTATATAGCTTGCATAACTACAAACACCAAAATTATGTTGTGTGAAAAAAATATTTATAAAAAAAGTGTCATGTAAACTCAATTTCTTCTCATTTCTATGATGTAATCTTAAAATTTTAATTTTATTGGATATCTAATTTTTGTTTTCTATTTAAATATTATGTTAAATAAATTTTTATATTGAATTCTTATTAAAAAAAATTCCTTATATCTAGTTTTAATTTATTGGGTTTTATAATTTTAAACTTTTATAGAGTTTATAGATTGAGTTTTATATCATAATTAATTATAAAACCAATACTATTTTTATAGGGCTTTATTATTTTAAACATTTATAAAATATATGGATTGGGCTTTATACTCCAATTAATTATAAAATTAAAACTACATACTTTCATTATTAGAGTTTAAAAAATGGATACATATCATGATAATAATACATTTTATTTATTTTTTTAAAATGATGTTAATAATACATTTTAAAGGACACATCATGTTAATGACATTTCTCAAGAAATCTTTTCAAATACTTATATTTATAGATATAACACGTTAACTATCTACGCGAAGACCTTTAACCAATGTTAATAGTAACTTAACTCAAATCGGTTCATTTTAACCATGATTAACATTAGTTAAAGGTTTTCACATAACTTACGGATCTAAAATTCACATGTTAGGTTAATCTTATCAAAAAAGTTCTCCGCGCCAATAAAGACAAACCTTTAGCTGTTCAAACGGCCCATCTATACTGCCTGCGCTTCCTCTGTTTCTACTACAACAACAACACAAAATGAAAAATGGAAACCAGATTTTTAATACTTGATGGCTTCACATGAAATTAAATTAAAATAAAATAGATAAATTCTAAAATTAATGAAATACCTCCGACAATTCTTCCACACTAATAATTTTGGATAACTGTTGTTTGGGAGGTGTAGTCTTCTTCTGTTCTTCTTCAGTGGGCTTAGTATTATTATTATTATTAGCCTGACCTTCAACAATTAAAGGTGCACCAGCATGATCATGATTATTTGAAGAGGAACCAACAACAATCTTATGAGCAGTTTTTGCAATATGAACTCTTGCTTTCTTCAAGAAAGACTGAAGCATTCGATCAACTACTGACTGATCGGTTGGGACTAAACATATATTAGCAATACTTGCAGGAGACTTTGTGCCACCAAGTATACCATGACGTCAAAACACCCAAAATGTGCATAAACATATCTCTTCTCCATTTTCTTTCAAGTGATCTGCTTTTTCCACCTACCAAAACCAAACCCCTTTAAACTCAAAGATTAATACATCAAACGTCTTATATTTTTAAATTAGTGAAAAACTTACAAAATAAACGAATCAGACATTCAGTAACATAATCCAAAAAAACATAGTAGTAATTAAACATAGGAGCAGGATCATAAAACACTCTAAATTTACGAAAATTTGACAAGTTGGACCCATATCCATATCCTTATCCAATATGGGTAACAGAGTCCAAAAAAAATATGTATAGTGATTAAATATAGGAGAATGATCATCAAACACTTTTAATTAATAAAAAAAATCAACAGAAATAGACAAGTCAGACACTCCGTACCCATATCTGATATCACTAGCCAAATCCAAAAAAAACATAGTAATTAATGAACAGAGAACTTCTTATTCTCATATCCGATATAACTATTGGAATACAAAAAAAACATAGTAATTAATAGAAGAGAGAACTTCTAATTCCTGTATTCGGTATCACTAACCGAATCCGGAAAAAAACCATAGTAATCAATGGATAGAGAACTTCTAATTGTGGGATTTGTTTTGATTGAATGAACATGTAGATGCAATACTTGCACAACCCATATCACATTTTGACCTATTTCTTAATCTAATAGGAAGATCAAGTGAAAACTTATCTTCATAGAAGTTCCACAAAGCCAACAAAAATTTCTAATTCTTTTTAATGTTAATCCTATCCGCAAAGATATTTGAACCCTCAAACAGTCAATTCTTTTTTTAACATTCACATTAACAATCAATAAAAATTTCTAACTCTACTTACTAGCAAAATCGAGTGTTTTTCACACATGCAAGTAACAGCATTCGTGAAAGACACAAATGATTGTGATGCAAAATTCATTCCTTAATTACTTCTTTGAGAAGTATTAATTTCATAATTTTCAATGAAAAAAACAAAGAAAAATTAAGTATTACCAACAAATTAATTAATTATACATTACCTCTACAACCACAGCATCATAAAATTTAATGTCGCCATTTTCAAAGTGATATGTTGCACAAACCTCCGTGCCCTTGATAACCTCCCCACATTGCGAATCTTGCAATTGTTGGCAAGGAACCCTAAACCTTGCTTTAAAACTCACCAATTGTTCGAAGCTCTTGAAAGTATCTGCCACGAATATTTCATCATAATCTTCTGCATACCCATTGAATCTCACCACCAGTACATCTCTGCTGAGGGATCTCTGGCTGACATTGTACCAAGCATCATCTTCTCTTGCTCGAAACTCCAGCTCTTCGTCTTGATTATAACCAGGATCAACAAATTTATTCATCTTCAAAGCAAATTATTTAGGAATGCACACTAGCTAGAACTTTTTTTTTCTTTCTTATTAATTTTGGCTTTGAAGTGAAGTTGATTAAATGTAGAATTGTGTATTATATATAATAGGAGTAGTAATTAGATATTTGTTGAAAACTGCATATTATTTGGTTGAAATTAAAGAAATTGGACAGAAATATCCTAGCAGGATTTGGATGAATCCTAACTACAGAGAAGTACCAGAGAAGCTCAACGACAAAAAATCCAAATCGAAGATATCAAATAAAAACTAGGATATGTTGCCATATATGAAAAGTAATATCTTAATTAAGGGTGTCGTTTTTTCCACGAGAAATAAGTCTGCTTCCACGGTATCTCTTAATATAAAAGAGAACTTTCAACGTATCAAAAAAAAATTTTTTTTACAAATAATTTGTGTGGAAGTATATATATCTCCCGTGAAACAAGGGTCACCCTACAGAGGAGTACTAGAGAATCTCAACAACAAAAAATCCAAATCCGAGATATCAAATAAAAATTAAGATGTTGCCATGAATGAAAATTAATATCTTAATTGAGGGTACTGTTTTTTCCATGGGAGATAAATCTACTTTCATGGCATCTCTTAATATAAATTAGAACTTCCAGCGTCGAAAGTTTTTTTTTTAACAAATAGTTTATCATGAAAGTAAACTTATCTCCTGTGAAAATAATAAGGCACCCTACAAAAGAGTACTAGAGAATCTCAACCACAAAAAATCCAAATCTGAGATGTCAAATAAAACGTAGGATATGTTGACATGAATGAAAAGTAATATCTTAATTAAGGGTACCATTTTTTCCATGAGAGACAAATCTTCTTCCACGGCATCTCTTAATATAATGGAGAACTTTCAGAGTTGAAAGTTTTTTTTACAAATAGTTTGTCGTAGAAACAAACTTATCTCTTGTGAAAAAAGGCATCATATTTTAGATAGAATTTTTCTCATCCAAAGGCAGGTTTTTAAGCAAAAAAAAATACTTTTTTATGGAGAGACTCTCTCTAAAGTTTATCAATTAGTTTAGGTTATACGGCTGCAACTTTTTTTTTCTTCAGTTAAAGACCGAAGGTCTATATATTGAACAGATTTGTTATACCATATCACTAGATTTGAACTCGTATGATGCATGTGATTCAATTGTTCATGTTTGATCACTCAGATTAATAGTGTAGACTAAAAATTCAAAAGTTCCTGCACCCCATGGACAGCAGCTCTGGCTATGGCATCGGCGCAGGCATTTTATGCTGCAATTTAAAGGCCTCGAATGCTCACAGCATGGACCTGCACTCAGAAATGAGAGATTACAAAGGGTTTACAAAATAGAAGTAGCATCACACTCAGCTTACAACTGAGAAATTCTTTTTCTAATCCCCAAACCAATACCCTCAGGGATTCCCCATAATTTGGCAGCAGGCGTAGCATTCCTGTAACGACCCATCCCGGGTTGGCCACCCCCGAGACGGTGTCATCACATTTTGAAGTCTCAGCACGACACATATATGCAACAATAAAAATAAATAACACCAAAAGAAATTTTACATCAATCTGATCTTTAAATATTCTATACAACGTGAAATGCATGAATATTTACAAATAAATTTTTCATTTCATTTTATTTTCTCATTAGTCTGAGGATGTTGACACTCACATGGCTGACAGAAAATGGATTCTTCTGAACTTTAACTCACAAAACTATTTGTCAAGCCTGCTACCTGAAAATCATTGTACAATGAGGAGTGAGCTTCACCATCTCAGTGAATTAAATTTACGAAAAGTATCCATTTGTATAAACAGTCTTTTAATATTTAAATCAATTTATATCTCCTACACTTGATACTGGCACTCTACTATCACTACCCATGTCATAATATCCATTCTCTATCATTCTCTTCCTCTTATTTATTGGTTCACCTCAATACCATCAATTATTTCATTATTACCTCACAATGAGGTTTACAACATAAAGTCTACCATTTAGATAGTTCTTATCACCATAACTGTCTCTTTCTGTGAGACTCAATCATCTATAAATATATTCACAATAATACACCACCCATCAACATTTCAATAATCTTATCATCATAACTATCTCTTTCTGTGAGACTCAATCATCTATAATTAAATTCACAATTAATACATCACACATCAGTATTTCAATAATGCAAGTAATAATAAAAACAGATGCAATGCATGAATGATTATGATGGGAACGTCTTCCCACCTGCCGACAGGTTGTTATTATCTTAGACCGGCTGTCTTCCCGGTTCTTTCATTTTCATTTAGACCAGCTGCCTTCCTGGTTCTTTCATTTTCATTAGACCAGCTGCCTTCTCGGTTCTTTTCTTTCTCATTTAATGCATATGCATATAAGAAATGATATGAAATATGCATATAAACAGTAATCTAAAACAACATGTAAATTTAAAACACTTAAATTGGTTATCCTGATTATTCTCAAATTTATATAAAACAAATTCCACTAAATTCCTCTCATCCTAATTTACATCAAATAATCCATTAAAGCTTGTCAGGATCCACTAAATTTCATCCCCAAATCACATCAAATCAATCCATCAAAGCTTGTCAAGATCCACTAAAATTCATCTCATCATAATTCGTATTAAAACCTCAATATAGCTCATCAAGAATTTCACTTATCGCTTTTATTATTAAATCAACTTATTATTCCCAAAAATATTATTTCTATCCTAATAATTTTCTACATATCCAAAATTCATATCATAAGTATCAACAAAATCTTTATCTATCATCACAACATAAGCTAATAATTTATTTTGATATTATTTCTAGATATTTGATTTTTATTTGGACTACTTAAAGTAAATCTAACTCACCACGTAGCTCTTAAAGCTACCCGTGGATCACCTCCTTGCATTTCCCGTTTCTCTCAGAAATTCCTCCGGTTGTAGATCATATAAACAACACAGAAAGCATTATGATATTCTTCAATTCGATATAAACAACACAGTTTGAAAATTCCCACTTTTGAATTTAGGGAAACTCCATAAATGTCAAAAATTCAAAAATAAGCATTATGATATTACCTTCTGTTTTTCTGATAGCTACTCATGATTCTCTATGAAATTCCACAGAAAGCTCCTTCAAAATTTTGCTCTTTCAACATTTCTTTAAGCTCCCAAAATATTTTAAGAAAACAGACGAATTATATGAAACTAAACGAACTCCCTTCGCGCACTTGCCTGAACCTATTGTGTGTATATATATATATATATATATATATATATGAAAGCTTGGGCTGAAAACTTCAGCAGCCCCCCCCCCCCTCCAAAGGTCTCCACAGTCTCCACGTTGTGGAGACGTGTGAGGCATTTACAAATGCCTTAAGAAATTCGTAGCAGGTATTACACCTGCTACCCATGCTTTTGAATTCAAAAGCTTTAGGAAAATTGGCAGTAGGTATTAAACATGCTGCCTACCCTTGTTGACTTTTTGATTTTTTTTAACTTTTATTTTAATATTATTTTTTATATTTTTTCCTTTTTTTCTTTCTTATTGTTGGACTTCCCTGGACGTCCAGACAATTTTTTTTTTCCTTTTCTTTTCTTTTCTTTTAATGATGTCCACATCTCAGAATTTTTTTAAAAAAAAATTATTTTATTCAATACTAATCCTTCGAGTAACTATATTATTTAAACTTCGTGTCATATTTATTAAATTATTTATTTACCCTTATTTTACAAATACGAATATTACAATTCCTCCCAATACTTAGTGAACCCACAAACCCATTGACCCTTATCATCACTAATGAGCCCCTATGGAGGGGTCTAGGACTCATGGATAGTCTTGTTTTTAGAGAGATTTACAACATGGTGTGCCTATAGGTGGGACTTTTAGGTTGTAGTCATTTTTGACCCGTTATATGTCTGTTAAAACACAATATGGGCATGAAAAATAAAACTCGTTAGGAAATGGGCATTTTTAACTCATACTTGTTGACCAGTTACCTATAAGACACGATTCATATCAAGTCCAGGTCATCCATTTCTCACCTAAATAGGAAAATTTTTATCAATATATGTTTTTGACCTGTTGCCTGCCCGCTAAAACACAGGTATGGAAATAAATAAATAAAAATTTGGCTGGTGACCTCAAAAATAGAATTTAAAATTATTTAAGTGAACCAAGTTTTTGTCCAAGTGAAAAATAGGATGGTCAAGAAAAATCAAAATTTGGAGGAAACTGACCATTTTCGAAGGTAACAGGTCACGTTTTTGTGCATTTTCGCTAAAATAGTTACGATGGTAATTTTCTTTGAAAATTTACAATGAACTAGGTTTCAAAAAGTATCATAAAACCAAACAAATCATTTCCCAAAACGAAGTCCTAAAGGCCAAATTATACGCTTCATAAGTTTTGCTCATGTGAATCGAATTTCATACCTATTTCCTACCATTTGTAATGCACTTTTATCCATTTTTTATGGCTAGTGATCTCAAAAGTGGAATTTGACTTGATTTTAGTAAAATAAGCTTTTGTCCAAGTGAAAAATGGTATGGTTAAGAAAAATCAACATTTAAAAGAAACTGACAATTTTGGAAGGTTATATAAGTCGCCTTTTTTGTGTATTTTAACTAAAATAGTTACGATGGTCATTTCTTTTGAAAATTTGCCATGAACTAGGCTTCAAAAAGTTACATCAAAACCAAATGGATCATTTCCCAAAACGGAGTCCTGAAGGACAAATTATACCACCCATAAGATTTGCTCATGTTAATCGAATTCTCTCACTCTTTCTTAAAATTCTCTCCTTAATTTTTTATGGCTGGTGACCTCAAAAGTTGAATTTAACATGATGTAAGTAAAATACGATTTGATCTAGGTGAAAAATGGGATGGATAGGAAAAAACAAATTTTGGAAGGAAGTGTCCATTTTCGAAGGTTTTATAGCTCACTTTTTTGTGCATTTTTGCTAAAATAGTTATGATGGTCTTTTCCTTAGAAAATTTACCACGAACAAGGTTTTTAAAAGTTACATCAAAACCAAACTGATCATTTCCCAAAATAGAGTCTTGAAGGCCAAATTATACCCTCCATAAGTTTTACTCATAGTAATCGAATTTTCTCATTTTTTCCTATAATTTTAGTGCATTTTTATCCCTTTTTATGGCTGATGACCTCGAATGTGGAAATTAACATGATTTAAGTGAAATATGATTTTATCAAGTGAAAAATGGGATGGTTAGGAAAAATCAAAATTTGGAATAAACTAGCCATTTTTTAAGGTTATAGCTCACTTTTTTGTGCATTTTCACTAAAATAGTTACGATGGTCATTTTCTTTGAAAATTCACCACGATTTAGGTTTCAAAAAGTTACACAAAACAAATGGATCATTTCCTAAAATGGAGTCCTGAACACCAAATTATACCATCCATAAGTTTTGCTCGAGTTGATCGAATTCCCTCCCTCATTCCTAAATTTTGAAATGCATTTTTTTCTATTATTTATGGTCAGTGACCTCGAAAGTGAAATTTAACATGATTTAAATGAAATACGCTTTTATCCAAGTGAAAAATGAGATGGTCTAGAAAAAACAAATTTTGGAAGAAACACACTATTTTTTTTTACAATTAGCTCACAGTTTTTGTGCATTTTCACTGAAATAGTTACAATGGTTATTTTCTTTGAAAATTTACCATGAGCAAGGTTTCAAAAAGTTACATCAAAACTAAATTATCATTTCCCAAAACAAAGTCAAGAAGGCTAAATTATACCCTCCATAAGTTTTTCTCGTTTTAATCGAATTTCCTCGTTCTTTCATACAATTTGTAATGCACTTTTAACATGATTTAAGTAAAATAAGAATTTATCCAATTCAAAAATGGGATGATTAAGAAAATTCAAAATTGGGAAGAAACTGGCCATTTTCGAAGTTTATAGCTCACGTTTTTTAGCATTTTTGCTAAAATAGTTATGATGATCATTTCCTTTTGAAATTTCCCACAAACTAGGTTTGAAAGATTACATAAAAACCAAAAGAATCATTTCCAAAAACATATCCATGAAGGCCAAATTATACTTTTCAGAAGTTTTGCTCGTGTTAATCGAATTCCCTCTTCCTATAATTTGTAATGCATTTTCATCCTATATTTTAATGGCTGGTGACCTCGAATGTGGAATTTAACATGATTTAAGTAAATTATACTTTTGTCCAAGTGAAAAATGAGAAGGTCAAGAAAAATCAAATTTTGGAAGAAACTCATCATTTTTTTTAAGGTTATAGCTCACATTTTATGTGCATTTTCACTAAAATAGTTACAATTGTCATTTTATTTGAAAATTTACCACGAACTAGGTTTCAAAAAGCTACATCAAAACCAAATGGATTATTTCCATAAACGAAATCCAGAAGGCCAAATTGTACCCTCCATAAGTTTTGCTCGTGTTAATCGAATTCCCTAATTCTTTCCAACAATTTGTAATGCACTTTTATTCTATTTTTTTTAGCTGGTGATCTCAAAAGTGATTTTTAACATGATTTAATTAAAATAAGCATTTGTCTAAGTTAAAAATGAGATGATTAAGAAAAATCAAAATTTGGAAGAAACTGATCATTTTCGAAGTTTATAGCTCATGTTTTTGTGCATTCTCACTAAAATAGTTATGATGGTCATTTTCTTTTAAATTTGCCACAAACTAGGTTTGAAAAAGTTAAATAAAAACCAAATGGATCATTTCCAAAAATGGATCCCTAAAGGCCAAATTATACCCTCCAGAGATTTTGTCTGTGTTAATCAAATTCTCTCTCTCTCACCAACAATTTATAATGCACTTTTACCCTATTTTTATGGCTGGTGACCTCGGAAGTGAAATTTAACATTATCTAATTGTTTGTTCTAGTAAAAAATAGGATGATCAAGAAAAATCAAAATTTGGAAGAAACTGACCATTTTAGAAGGTAACTCACTTTTTTTTTTTTTTTGCATTTTCACTAAAATAGTTACGATGGTTACTTCCTTTAAAAATTTATAATGAACTAGGTTTCGATGTACACATCGAAACAAAATTGATCATTTTCCAAAACGAAGCCTTGAATGACAAATTATACCCTCAATAAGTTTCGTTCATGTTAATCGAATTCTCTCCCTCTTTCCTACAATTTGTAATGCACTTTTATCCTATTTTTTTATGGTTGGTGAAGTGGAATTTAACATGATTGAAGTGAAATAAGATTTGGTCCAAGTGAAAAATGGGATGGTAAAGAAAAATCAAATTTTGGAAGAAACTAGCCATTTTCGAAGGTAATAGCCTATTTTTATTCATTCTTCCAGATTGAAAGAGTAAATTTAATGAAATTTAGGAAAGATTTGATGAATAAAAATGTGTTTAAATAGGGATTTGAGGGTTGGAATCCAACATTAAGCCTTCATAATATAAAATAATATAATTATATTTTTTTTGTTATTTAAGAGTTTTAAAATTAAATTAATAGCTCACGTTTTTTGTGCATTTTCGTTGTAATAGTTAGGGTGGTCATTTCCTTAGAAAATTTACCATGATCTAGGTTTTAAAAAGTTACATCAAAACCAAATGGATCATTTCCCAAAATGTAGCCTTAAAGGCCAAATTATACCCACAATAAGTTTTGCTCGTGTTAATTGAATTCTCTCCCTCTTTCCTACAAAATTTTATAGCACTTATATCTTATTTTTTATTGTTGGTGACCTCTAAATTGAAATTTAACATGATCTAAGTGAAATACACTTTGGCCCAAGTGAAAATGGAATGGTCAAGAAAAATCAAATTTTGGAAGAAACTGCCATTTTAGAAGGTTATTAGCTCACGTTTTTTATGCATTTTCGCTAAAATAGTTATGATAGTCATTTCCTTTGAAAATTTACCAAAAACTAGGTTTCAAAAAGTTACATCAAAATCAAATGGATCATTTCCCAAAATGGAGCCTTGAATGCCAAATTATAACCTCAAAACGTTTTGCTCATGTTAATGGAATTCTCGCCCTCTTTCCTACATTTTGTAATTAGCTTTTATCCAAATTTTTTTATGGATAGTGACCTTGAAAGAAGAATGTATCATGATCTAAGTGATATACACATTGGTCCAACTGAAAATGGAATTGTCAAGAAAAATCAAATTTTGGAAAAAACTTGTCATTTAGATAGGTTATAGCTCACATTTTTTTTTTTTTTGCATTTTTGCTAAAATAGTTATGATGGTCATTTTCTTTGAATTTTTGCCAAAAACTAGGTTTGAAAAAGTTACACCAAAACCAAAGGGATCATTACCCAAAACGTAGCCTTGAAGGTCAAATTATACCCTCCAGAAGTTTTGTTCATGTTAATGGAATTCTCTCCCTCTTTCTTACAATTTTTAATTAGCTTTTATCCAATTTTTTGATAGTTGGTGACCTCGAAATTAAAATTTATCATGATTAAGTGAAATGCGCTTTGGTCCAAGTGAAAAATTGGATTGTCAAGAAAAATCAAAATTTGGAAGAAACTGACCATTTTCGGAGGTAGCTCACATTTTTTGTGCATTTTCATTAAAATAGTTATGATGATCATTTCCTTTGAAAATTTGAAATGAACTTGGATTCAAAAAGTAACATCAAAACAAAATGGATTATTTGACAAAACAAAGTCATGAAGGACAAATTATAACCTCCATAAGTTTTGTTCTTGTTAATCGAAGTCTTTCCCTCTTTCCTAAAATCCTCTCCATATTTTTTGATGTCTAGTGACCTCGAAAGTTGAATTTAACATGATCTAAGTAAAACACACTTTGGCTAGGCAAAAACTAGGATGGTCAGGAAAAATCAAATTTTGGAAGACACTGGCCATTTTCGAACGTTATTTCTCACATTTTTGTGCATTTTCACTAAAATAGTTATGATGGTTATTTCCTTTTAAAATTTGCCAAAAACTAGGTTTCAAAAGGTTACATCAAAACCAAAATGATAATTTCCCAAAACAAATCCCTGAAGGTCAAACTATACCCTCCAGAATTTTTGCCTGTGTTAATCGAATTATCTCCCTCTTACCTACAATTTGTAATGCACTTTTATTGTTTTTATTTGTATGGCTGGTGACCTTGAAATTTAAATTTAACATGATTTAAGTGAAATAAGCTTTTGTCCAAGTGAAAAATAAGATGGTCAAGAAAAATTTAAATTTGGAAGAAACTGACCATTTTCGAAGGTATATAGCTCACGTTTTGCGCACTTACACTAAAATAGTTACGATGGTCATTTTCTTTGAAAATTTACCACGAATTAGGTTTCAAAAAGTTACATCAAAATCAAACAATCATTTCCCAAAATAGAGCCTTTAAGGACAAATTATACCCTCGATAAGTTTTAATCATATTAATCAAATTTTCTCTTTCTTCCCTACAATTTATTTGCACTTTTATCCTATTTTTTTATGGATGGTGACCTCGAAAGTTGAATTTAACATTATTTAAGTGAAATAAGCTGTGGTCCAAGTGAAAAATGGGATGGTTAAGAAAAATCAAATTTTAAGGCAATCGGCCATTTTTTATGGTAATAACCTATTTTTATTCAATCATCGAAATTGAAAGAGTAAATTCAATGCAATTTAGAAAAGATTTGATGAATAAAAATGTGTTTAAATAGGGATTTGAGGGTTGAAATCCAACATTAAGCCTTCATAATATAAATATGTAATTATAATTTTTAGTCTTTTAAGAGTTTTAAAATTAAATTAATAGCTGATGTTTTTTGTGCATATTTGTTGTAATAGTTACGATGGTCGTTTCCTTACAAAATTTACCATGAACTAGATTCCAAAATGTTAAATCAAAGCCAAGTAGATCATTTCCCAAAACTAGTTCTTATCTTCCTCCTTTCTTCTCTTCATTGTTTCTTCAAGAACTTGAGCTTCTTGGAGAGGGGTTGCTGTGATTGTAAAAGAACCATTGATTTAGTGCAGAGAGTTCAAAGGAACTCACGGGGAATTAGGCTATTGCCGTACCTCGATAACAAATCGCTTGTCTCCTTTCTTTCTTTGATTTCTGTTTCTGTTTCCGATTCTTAATCTTTACAAGTCATTTTAGACTTGGGTGTTTGGAAGATCACCACCTGGGCATCTTGTCAAGGTGATTTCCAACAGTGGTATCAGAGCCGGAGGAGCTAGTACAGCCGGGTATCGGAGTAAGAATAGAAGGTATCGGAGCAAGACTCCAAGAATCAAAGAACAAACTTCTTGGGTGATTCAAGAACGGAGTAAAGATCAAGATCAGATCGTGTTCTTGAGGTTGTGATTATGCCCAAAGTATAACACGGTTATTGTAGTACGGCTTTGGGGTGTCGATTCCACAAGGAAACAAGTTAGGTACAAAGGAAAATGTGTAAATCTTAAAACGAACGATAAAAGTTAAACGAAAGATTTTTGGGTTTTGATAATGAGATAAAGTGAGAAAAATTGCGTAAATGTAAATGAAATATAAATGAGAAATAACAAGGTTCCGGGAATCCTCCTTAGGTTCGTTCCCTATTTCCACTCTTGATTCAATTGATTTTATCTCTATTGCAAGTTTCACCTCCCAAAAAAGCAATCGGAATATATTCAATCAAGCACATTTATAACTCTAATAAAATCGCTACAAATTAATCATTGATTCCGGCTCATGCACACATGACCGATCTTAAAGATTATCAAGAAACAACGATGTATCTTTAATGACAATATCACAGTAATGGACAATCAATAAGATAAATCTACCGGAATCAATCACATCCAAACAACCTCAATGGAGGAGAAGGATGCAATCACCGGATTAAGAGAACCTAAAAGAAGAAGAATAAAAAGTGCATCTATCACATGAACTCAAATCCTTCTTACTTAATCAATGAATAATTCATAAACAATATTCAACAATAAATCCGTACAACCAAATCAAGAACAGGAAATAAAGAACAATAAATCCCTAAAGATTCATCCCTTTCCCTTGTAAGATGATTAGTTGGCCACGGAAATCAAGGTGGAAGAACAATATGGATGCTCTCCTCTTGATTTGGCCATGGAGTTCAAGGTGGCTGAACAATATGGATGTTCTCCCCTTGATTTGCAACCAAAGAAAACTTGGAAGAATACTAAACTTGGATCCCAAAACCTTGCTCTCTCTTTTCTTTCTTGAAAATGAATGTTGGCTGCACACTCTTTAAGCATCTATTTATAGATCACAAGTAGTTAGGGGCATTTTGGTCCAGAAAATATCATTGTGCAGCCCTAATTTGGTCTTGGACCGAGTGGGAGCTGGAAAGTGAGAGTTGCAGCGCTGGAAAGTGAGGGGCGCGGCGCTAGGTGGATGCTGATCTGGAGGCCTGACCTGTTTCTACTAAAACTGCCATAACTTTCTCTAGAAAACTCCTTTTTATGAACCGTAAAATTCTCTAGAAAATAGACTTTCAGATATTTCTAAACATATCTGGCTCATCTCCTGGTTCTTCCTACATCAATACAGTTTAATCTGCAAATATGATTGATCTGTACGGGAAATTCTGGCAATTTAGTGAAACTCCTTTAGCTTGTATGCAGAAGTGCACACACTAGTGTGCCTACCCTTACCTTGCTCCAAAGTGATGCACACACTTGTGTGCAGTCTTTTAACTTACTTTACTTTATTACTCCAACCTTAGTTTAGACTTTAACCATCTTTGAATCATGTTTGGACATGTCTAAACCTTTGACAAATACGAGCACCAACACCCAAGATCTTTTGGCGCTTTAAACATGGATCGCTTTATCATCTCTTTTGTACTCAAAGCACCTGAAAATGCATCGAATTAAGTCAATGATTTATGAATATCACTTTAGAGTTATTAACATGTAAAAGTGCGATTACGACCGAGATCAACCCTAAAATGCTAACAATTAAGTATTGTTTAGATGCATTATATGACTCTCATCAGGTTGATTCAAGAAAGGTGTTGAGATCAATCTTCGATCGTGTTCTTGAGGTTTAGAAGAAGTTGGAAAACATTTGTGGGTGCTGCACATATCTGGGATCATCTCTGCAAGATGGGTTCAAATTTTGTTGTTGAGAAGTTTGATGGAAAGGGAGATTTTTTCCTGTGGAAGCGGAAGATCAAGACTGTTCGTATGCAACAGAAGGTGGACTTGGCTATTGGAGAAGATGATGCTTTTCCAGCAAGTATCACGGAGGACCAGTAGATTAAGATGAAGAAGATGGCTTACAGCACCATTTTCTTGCACATGTCAGATAGTGTCACAAGGGAGTGCGGAGACTCGGAAGATCCTGCTGTCATATGGAAGAAACTAGATGAGTTATTTCTTACCAAAACTCTCCCTAGCAAGATTTATCTTCTTAAAAGAATCTTTAAAATTGATCCTAATAAAAAGTTGCAAGATAATCTTGATGTCTTTAAAAATCTAGTTCAAGATTTGGCTAGTTGTAGTATTAAATTCTCAGATGAACAATTGGATGTTATGTTATTAAATTCTCTTCCTGATTGTTTTGATAGTTTAATTAATGCAATTGAATATGGAAGAGATACACTAACCAAAGAAATTGTGGTCAATGCTATAAAGGCTCATGATTCCAAAGCCAAGATTAGAGAGGCATCAAGTGGGGAAGGGTTGTTCGTAAGACGAAGGCCAGCAACTCGGAATGACAGTAGCAACCATGGCAACTACCAGGAGAAATCAAGAGGTAGAGAGCAGAGCCATGGGAGAGCACATTCCAAACCAAGATTTGGAGGAAAGAGGTGCTTCTACTGCAACAAAGAGGGTCACTTCAAGAAAGATTGCAAGAAGAGGTTGTGG
The DNA here is from genome assembly GCA_023935145.1 of Bretschneidera sinensis. Taxonomy (NCBI): domain Eukaryota; kingdom Viridiplantae; phylum Streptophyta; class Magnoliopsida; order Brassicales; family Akaniaceae; genus Bretschneidera; species Bretschneidera sinensis. The sequence goes on from CM043698.1 coordinate 161,139,713, forward strand.
GATGAGAGAGGGAGAAGCCATACCAACAATAAAGAGGCTTTGGTTGCCAAAGGAGAATAGCAAGATGATATTCTTGTTGTTTGCTCAAATGTGAGCAGGAGGCAAGGCAGCGAGAAATGGATCCTGGATTCCGGGTGCACTTATCACATGTGCCCTCACAAGGAATGGTTCAAGAATTTCAAGGAAATCAATGATGGAAAGGTTTTCTTGGGGAATGACAATTCTTGCCAAGTGAGGGGGATTGGAGACATCCAGTTGAGGATGTTTGATGGAGTCACAAGGTTGCTGCAGAATGTGAGAAATCTTCCGGATTTGAAGAGGAATTTGATCTCAATTGGGTAGCTAGATTCCATGGGGTATACATACAAAGCAGAGGGAGGAAAGATCAAGGTGACCAAGGGATCTTTGGTAGTGATCAAAGCAGCAATAAAAGATGGACTCTATGAGATGATCGGAGAGACAAAAATCAAGGATCAAGTAGCAAGCTTGATGGCTGAGATGGATAGGGCAGCCCTTTGGCACACTCGCTTAGGTTGTATGAGCGAAAAGGGCCTGCAAGTTCTTAGCAATGATAGTCTACTTAGAGGAGACAAAGTAGAGAAATTGGATTTCTACGAGTGTTGCGTTCTTGGGAAGCAACACCGAGTTAGCTTCAACACCGGAGTGCACAAGTCTAAGGGCATTCTTGACTACATTCATTCGGACCTTTGGGGACCAGCAAGAACACCAACACAGGGAGGTAACTTTTACTTTCTGTTTTTAATTGTTGATTATTCAAGAAAAGTTTGGGTTTATTTGCTTAAGAATAAATTAGATGCCTTGAATAAAATTGTTGTGTGGAAAAAGTTGCTGGAGACTCAAACAGGTAGGATAGTTAAGGCTTTACGAACCGATAATGGCTTAGAATTTTGTAATAAGGATTTTGACAAATTCTGTGGCATTCTAAGACATAGAACAGTTGTAAAAACACCTCAGCAAAATGGAGTTGCTGAAAGGATGAATAGAACCCTTATGGAAAAAAGTTAGATGCATGTTAATAGGATCCAGTTTACCAAAACATTTTTGGGGGGAAGCTATGGCTACTGTTGCATACTAGGTAAATAGATCACCCTCTAGAGCTTTAGTGCTCAAGACTCCCATGGAGATGTGGAGTGGGAAACCCCCTGAGTTGAGTAACCTTAGGACTTTTGGGTGTGCTGCATTTGCACATCAAAAGGATGATAAACTTAACCCAAGGTCTAGAAAATGTGTATTCCTAGGGTATGGTGATGGGGTTAAGGGATATAGGTTGTGGTGCTTAGAACCTAAAGGAATGAAACTCATTGTAAGTAGGGATGTTATTTTTAATGAATTGTTATTTCCCTACTTGGAGAAAACTAACCCTGTAGGGGCTAGTGAGCAAACCAGTCCAGAATTTGTGGAGCATCACATCAAGGAGAATTCAGTTCAGGTAGAGCAAAGAAGACAAGAGGGTTCTGACCAGGTAGATCCCATTGATGAAGGCCAAGCTCAAGAAACTCAAAAAGAGGCTGAACTGGAAGGGGTTGATGCAGCAAGTCAGAATGACTACCAGCTCACAAGGGACCGGGAAAGGAGGGTGGTTAGACCACCTTTGAGATATAGTTTTGCGGATGCTAATGTAGCAGCTCCTAGGACAGAAGGAGGGATGGTTGAACCATAAACTTACATGGATGCCTTGGAGTGTAAGGATTCGTCAAAGTGGCAGCTAGCTATGGAGGAAGAAATGGATTCTTTAAGGAAGAACAACTCTTGGGTATTGGTGCCCAAACTAGAAAAACAGAGAGTTGTAGATTGTAGATGGATCTACAAGATCAAAGAAGGGAACTGATGAGAGTCATATAATGCATCTAAACAATACTTAATTGTTAGCATTTTAGGGTTGATCTCGGTCGTAATCGCACTTTTACATGTTAATAACTCTAAAGTGATATTCATAAATCATTGGCTTAATTCGATGCATTTTCAGGTGCTTTGAGACCAAAAGAGATGATAAAGCGATCTATGTTTAAAACGCCAAAAGTTCTTGCATGTTGGTGTTGGTATTTGTCCAAGGTTTAGATATGTCTAAACATGATTCAAAGATGGTTAAAGTCTAAACCAAGGTTGGATTAATAAAATTCAGCATGTTAAAAGACTGCACATAAGTGTGTGCATCACTTTGGAGCAAGGTAAGGGTAGGCACACTAGTGTGTGCACTTCTAGATACAAGCTGGTGAAGGGCAGCAAGACTGTGTGCACAAGCTGACCAAGGGCAGCAAGAGTGGGCCCCTAGGTGCCCAAAAATGAGCACCACGCCTTCAAGAACACTTCAGTCTCGGACATAACCAGCACCTAGGCGCAGGTAAGGCAGTGCTTAGGCGCTCACTTGTTTCTTTGACCCAATTAGGGCTGCCACATAACATTTTCCAGCCCAAAATGCCCCTCAACCTTGTGCTCTATAAATACATCCTTAAGGGATGTGCAGCCGGCAATCAAAAAGGGGATCCAAATCTAGAATTTTTCCAAGTCTCTTAAGGGCTGGAAATGAAGGGGAGAGCTCCACATTCTTCATCAACTATGAGCCCCATGGCCAACTAGTCTTCAAGCAAGGCAAAGGGATGAATCCCTAGGTGTTGTTGTCCCTATTTTCCATTCTTGATTCGGTTGTACGGATTTATTGTTGAATATTGTTTGTGATTTATTTGTTGATTAAACATGAAGAATTTAGGTTCATGTGACAGTTGAATTTATATTCTTCGTATCTTAGATTTTCTTAACCCGGTGATTGCATGCTCCTCCCCCATATAAGTCTAATCATGCTCTTCTTATGTGATGTTGTTTGGATGTGATTGATTTCGGTAGATTTATCTTATTGATTTGTCTATTACTGCGATATTATCATTGAGATATATTGTCGTTTCTTGATAATCTTTAAGATCGGTCATGTGTGCTTGAATTAGAATCAATGAGTAATTTGTAACAATTACATTAGAGTTTATAAATGTGCTTGATTGAATATTTTTCGATTGCTTGTTTGGGATGTGAAACTAGCAATCGAGATAAAAACAATCGAATCGAGAGTGGAACAAGGCAACGAACCTAAGGAGGATTCCCGGAACCTTGTTATTTCTTATTTATATTTTGTTATATTTACACAATTTTCTCAAGTTACATCATTATAAAAACTCATATTTTATCGTTCAACTTTTATCGTTCTTGTCAAAGTTTACACATTTCCTTTGTAGTTAATCCGTTTCCCTGTGGAATCGACACCCCAAAGCCGTGCTACAACTACCGCATTATACTTTGGGCGTAATCAGGAACACTCTAGGGGATGAAGTCTGGTATAAAGCTAGGCTGGTGGTGAAGGGGTTCACACAAAAAGAATGCATAGATTTCACCGAAATCTTCTCACCAGTTTTGAAGTACAAGATGATACGAATAGTATTGACAATGGTGGTCCAATTTGATTGGGAAATTGAGCAAATGGATGTGAAGACAGTGTTCTTACATGGAGGGCTTGATGAGACCATCTACATGAGGCAACCTAAAGGCTATGAGTAAGGAAGGCAGGGAGAGTTTGTGTGCAAATTGAAGAAATCTCTCTATGGCCTGAAGAAATCACCTCGGAAATGGAATAATAGGTTTAATTCCTTTGTAATCAGCTTTGGTTTCATGAGGAGCTACTATGATTCATGCTTATACTATAAGGGGCACAAGGTGGAGGAAGTGGTGATCATTCTGATCTATGTTGATGACATGTTGCTGGTTGGGAGCATCATGGAAAGGATAAGAAAATTGAAGGCTCAATTCAGTGAGGAATTTGAGATGAAGGATCTTGGCCATGCACAGAAGATTTTTAGGATATGTATCATTCGAGAAAGGGAGAGAAACAGATTGAAGATCTCTCAAAATTCCTACATAGAGAAGATGATATCTAAGTTCTCTATGGAAGATAGCAAACCAGTGAAGGTTCCTCTTGCTGGTCATTTCAAGTTTTCTTGTGATCAATGTTCGAGATCGGAGGCGAAGAAGAAGGAAATGGAAAAAGTCCCCTACTCTAGTGCAGTTGGTTCTGTAATGTTCACCATGGTAAGCACTAGACCTGATATTGCTCATGTAATAAGTGTTCTCATCAGGTTTATGAGTAATCTCAGAAAGGAGTATTGGCTTGGGATGAAGTGGTTGTTGAGGTACTTGAAGGGAAGCCAGAAGTGGGGCTGATTTATGAGAAGAGGGGTAAGTCCATCTGTCTTAAGGGTTATGCGGATTCGAACTATGGAGCAGACTGGGATAAAAGAAGATCGATTACCTCCTACTTCTTCAACTTAAATGGATGTTGTGTAAGTTGGAAGGCTCAGTTGCAGCTGGTGGTAGCACTCTCAACAACCGAGGTTGAGTACATAGCGGCTAAAGAAGCCATCAAGGAGGCTATGTGGTGCAAAGGGTTACTGGAAGAGTTGAAGGTACTAGAGGAGCAGGTTGTGGGGTATTCGGATAGCCAAAGTGCATAGCACTTGTGCAAGAATCCGGTGTTCCATGAGAGGACAAAGCACATGGATGTTCGGTATCATTTCATTCGAGAAAATGTTACGGAGGGATGCATTCATATGGACAAGGTAACCATGGAGGAAAATCCTGTAGATTTAGGCACCAAGGTTCTACCCCTAAGTAAGTTCAATCATTGTCTTGGATTACTTAGGATTGGAGTCGATTGATATGATGACTCAAGATGAGTTTGGATCCTGAGTTCTTTGCACAATGGTTTGGATTTAAACACTTAGACAAAGGTATAGATTGTTGGTATTTGTCTAAGGTTTGAACAAAGTTGGAAGAGGTTCAAGCACTTGTCCTTGAAGCCTCAGCACACTTAGAATGTGCCTCAGCACAAAGCAGCAAAATTGGGTGTGCATTAGGTCAGGTCCCGGCCCTGACTACCCCAGGCCACGGCGCCCAAAAGGTGGAGGTTTGTTGAGGAGGTCCAGGCCACAGTGCAGCCTACCCTAGACCGCAGCGCCCAGAGGGACAGCAAGTGCCCTGCTCTAGGCCGCACCTTGCCCTGTTTCAGGCCGCACCTTGAAGGCACACATAGTCCATTTGATTCAACCTTTTTTAAGTGCATGGAGACATGTCCAAAATGCATAGGATCACTAAGGATTGATCAAGGGCCATGGTTGATTTTTCATCTAGATCTAAGGGTGGAGAATGACACTCAAGATTAGACAAGAATTTGGTGCACTATATAAAGGGTCACCTAGCTTCAATCTAAAAACAATTATGACAAAGCAATACAAGAGATTAATGTGATCATTATACAAGAGATACAAGAGAAAATTGTGTGAGAGTGCAAAGACACAAAACACAAGAGGGACTCATTGTAGAGAGGCTGACTGTAAAGCAAGAGGAGTATAGATTAGATAGAGAGCATTCCAATAGTTCTTATCTTCTTCCTTTCTTCTCTTCTTTGTTTCTTCAAGAACTTGAGCTTCTTGGAGAGGGGTTGTTGTGATTGTAAAAGAACCATTGATTTAGTGCAGAGAGTTCAGAGGAACTCACGGGGACGTAGGCTATTGTTGAACCTCAATAACAAATCACTTGTCTTCTTTCTTTCTTTGATTTCTGTTTCTGTTTCCAATTCCTAATCTTTACAAGTCATTCTAGACTTGGGTGTTTGGAAGATCACCACCTGGGCATCTTGTCAAGGTGATTTCCAACAGACCTACAAAATTTTAATGGATTTTTATCATGATTTTTTATGGTTGGTAACCTCAAAAGTAGAATTTAACATGATTTAAGTAAAATAAGCATTTTCCCAAGTGAAAAATGGGATGGTCAAGAAAAATCAAATTTTGGAAGAAACTGGCCATTTTCGAAGGTAATATCCTAGTTTTATTCAATTGTCAAGATTGAAAGAGTAAATTCAATGCAATTTAGGAAAGATTTGATGAATCAAAACATTTTTAAATAGGGATTTGAGGATTGCAATCCAACATTAAGCCTTCATATTATAAGTAATATAATTATCTTATTTTAGTTATTTAAGAGTTTTAAAATTAAATTAATAGCTCACTTTTTGTGTATTTTCGCTATAATAGTTACAAAGGTTATTTCCTTAGAAAATTTACCACAAACTAGGTTTAAAAAAGTTAAGTCATAACCAAACGGATCATTTCTCAAAATAGAGCCTTGAACACCAAATTATACCCTCAAGAACTTTTGCTTATGTTAATCGAATTCTCTCCCTCTTTCATACAAAATTTTAATGGATTTTAATCCTATTGTTTGATCGTTGGTGACCTCGAAAGTGAAATTTAACATGATCTAAGTGAAATATACTTTGGCCAAAATAAAAAATTGGATGGTCAAGAAAAATCAAATTTCGGAAGAAATTGACTTTTTTCGAAGGTAATAAACTTTCATTTTTTGTGCATTTTCACTAAAATAGATATGCTGGTCATTTTCTTTGAATTTTTGCCACAAACTAGGTTTCAAAAAGTTACACCAAAACTAAAGGGATCATTTCCCAAAACGGAGCCTTGAAGGCCAAATTTACACTCCAGAAGTTTTGTTCGTGTTAATGGAATTCTCTCCCTCTTTCCTATAATTTGTAATTAGCTTTTATCCAATTTTTTGATGGTTGGTGAACTCGAAAGTAGAATTTATCGTGATCTACGTGAAATGCACTTTGGTCCAAGTGACAATGGGTTGGTCAAGAAAAATAATATTTTAGAAGAAATTTGTCATTTTCGAAGGTTATAGATCATGTTTTTTGTGCACTTTCTGTAATACCTGTATTTATGAAGTAAGGGTAAAGAAGTAATTTAATAAATATGGCATGAAATAAAAATATTTTACGCAAAGGATTTAGTATTGAACAAAATAATTCTTTAAAAAAAATTATGGGATGTGGACGTCATTAAAGGATTTTTGAGATGTGGACATCATTAAAAGATTTCTGGGACGTCGATGTCATTAAAGGATTTCTGGGACGTGGACATCGTTAAAAGAAAAGAAAAAAAATTATTATTAAAAAAAATCTGGACGTCTAGAACGTCCAGAAGGAAGAAAGAAAAAGAAATATATATATATATATATATATATATAAAATTATTTTTTTTTAAAAAAAAAAAACAAACAAAGGTCAAAAAGTATACCTGCTGCCAATATTAAGTGAGGCATTTATAATGCCTCAACCGTCTCCAAAACGTGGAGACCTTTGGGGACAGGGGCTACTAAAGTTTCAGCCTAAATTTCGTGTATATATATCAGATGTGAGAGTAAAAAAATTTACTCAACAGATTTCATTAGTTTCTCTTTCAAATTTCTCTATTTCCTTAAACACTTGGGAACCCAAAGTAAAGTTAAAATAGCAAGATTTTGAAGGAGTTTACTGTAGAATTTCATAGAGAATCTGGAATAGCTATCAAAAAAGCATAAGGTAATAATGTAGTGTTTATTTTTGGATTTTTAAGCATTTATGAAATTTCTCCAAATTTAAAGTGGGAATTTTCAAAGTGTGTGGTTTATATCAGATTGAAGAATAAATTAGAAAATTTATATAAATATGATTTCAGGTGTTGACAATCTACAACCGGGGGAATTTCTAAGAGAAATGGGAAAGGCAAAGAGGTGATCCACGGGTAGCTTTAAGAGCTGCGTGGTGAGTTGAATTTACTTTAAGTAGTCTAAGTAAAAATCAATTATTTGATGATAATATTAAATTTAATTATTAAAGTATGATTGGGTGGTAGATAAATCTTTGGGTGGATAGATATGTTATAAATGTTGGAATCGTAGAAAATTATTATGTGAGAAGAAATATTAGTAGAAAAATGAGTTGATTTAATAATAAAAGTAAGAAGTAAAATTCTTAATGAGCTATGGTTGAGATTTTGATATGAATTTTTGAGGAAATAAATTTTAATAGATCTTAACAACCTTTGATGGATGATTTGATGAGATTTGTGGTGAAATTTAGTGAATTTTGACAAATTTTAATGGAGGATTTGATGTGATTTGGGATGAGAGTCTTAGTGGAAAATTTTATATAAATTTGAGACTGATCAGGAATGCCAATTTAATTGTTTTAAAATTTTGTTGTTTTTATGTTACTGATCATATGTTTATTTGATATCATTGTTTTTATGCATATACATTAAATGAGAAAGAAAAGAACCAGGAAGGCAGCCGGTCTAATTGAAAAAAACTGTGATAACCGATATATGCTGGAAATAAATTTCGTGATAGCCAGGATAAACTGTAAAGAACCGGGAAGACAACCGGTTTAAATAAAAATAAAGGAGCCAGGAGGGTAGCCGGTCTAAGATAATAACAACCTGTCGACAGGTGGGAAGACGTTCCCATCATAATCATTCATACATTTGCATCTGTTTTAATTATTGCTGCATTATTGAAATGTTGAGGTATGATGTATTATCGTGAATATAATTATAGATGATTGAGTCTCACAGAAAGAGACAGTTATGATGAAAATATTATTAAAATGTTGAGGTGAGATGTATTATCGTGAATATAAATATAGATGATTGAGGTCTCACAGAAAGAGACAGTTATGATGATAATATTATTAAAATGCTGAGGTGTGATGTATTATCGTGAATAAAATTATAGATGATTGAATCTCATAGAAAAAGATAGTTATAGTGATAAGAACCATCTAAATGATGGACTTTATGATGTGAACCTCATTACGAGGTAATTATGAGATAATTGATGGTCTTAAGGTGGACCAATGATTGAGAATAAGATATTGATAGAGAATGAATCTTATGTCATGTGTAATGATAATAGAAAGTTTTCATCATGTTATGTGAAAAATAAAAGATTAAATATTAAAGAACTATTTATGGAATTTGGAATACATTTAGTAAATTTAATTCACTGAGCTTGTGAAGCTCACTCCTCATTGTACAATGATTTTCAGGTAGCACGCTTGGCAAATAATTTGGTGAGTTGAGGTTCAGAAGAAATCATTTTTTGTAAGCCGCGTACGTGTCATCATCCTCAGACTAAGGAGAAAATAAAAATGAAAAATTTATTTGTAAATCTTCATGTATTTTACGTTGTATAGAATGCTTAAAGATCGGATTGATGTAAAGTTCTTTTGGTGATATCTATTTTTATTGTTGCATATATGTGTCATGCTAGGATTCTCAAAAAGTGATGACCCCGTTTCAGGGTGGCCAACCCGGGATGGGTCGTTACAATTTTGGTATTAGAGCATTAGGTTTTATGATTCTGTAAACTGCATAAAAAGTAAAAAAGTGAAAGATTAAAATAAATGATATTTTAATGAACAGTCTGAGGATGTCACATGGACGCGCTAGATCTAGAGTTAGAGTTGTTGAATTAAAAAGGGTGTGGTAGGCCCCTAATATTTTTGACAAGTTAAGGTTGAGTCTGAATCTGTAGTCCCTATAAGGGAATGTGTTGATAGTATGATTCATATTAGTAAAATAAATGATATAAGTAAAGGTATGAGAGAATTTGAAGTTGAAAGAGATGAGCTAAGATAAACTCTTGCACCTGTTCTTGAAAAGTGAAGGTAATAGATGATAGAGTTGATAGCTTATAACATTGACTTGATGAACATGTTAGAGCAGTGCCTGAGGTTGTTAATCTAGTAATGGTAAATGTTCAAAGGGGAAAAGTGAGTTTACGCATGAGATGCAGAAAGATTATTTTGTTAGATATATTAAGTTGAATGCCTTGTTGTTTAAATGATCTAGGAATCCTTTTACGCCTGAGTTTTGGGAGAAACATGTTGAGAGATTATTTGGTATTTTTACTAGTAACTGACAGGCAGATGGTTGCCTTTGCTTCGTTTGAGTTAGAATGAGAAGTTTTTGAATGGTGGTAGGATATTCTTCTCAGAGTAAGCGCAAATGTTGTTAGAATCTTAACCTGGAATAGATTTAAGGAGGTTTTCTTTGATAAATAATTTTCTTAGATCTTTAAAGCCCAACAAGGTAGAGGTTTTATTTATTTGAGGCATATGAATTATGTCAGATTGGTGGATATATCATTTCAGATTAAGAGAAATGTGATGGAGTTTAAGGGAAAGAGAAAAAGTGGTTAAAGAGGCTTAGACATAAAGGTTATAGAGGTAGTGGTAGTATGAGTGTACAGGGTGAGAGACTACCTCAAATGAGGCATTCCTTGTTACAAGAAACTGAAGTACAAAGTCAGAGGAAAGCAGGATCTATTACTTCTGTAACTCAGAATATTATCGTTGGGACCCTGAGATTTGGGAGACAGGTTATGAGAATTGGGAGTCGTGGCAGAGGAAGTAAGTAGGCCACCAAGGGGAAGTGGTAATCTGACATAGGATTGGGAGACAGAAGTTTGTTACAGATATATTCAGATGAGATATTTATTCCAGAATTGTCAAATTTTGAAATGCTTTATGTGTGGAGAAGGTGGACATGTCAATGTTGGTTGATCTTGATGCAACCCATTCTTTTGCATCAAGTATTCATATGAAGTTTATTGAAGTATGTATTAGTCCTTGGGTGCAAAATATTTATGTGATAATCATAAATGCTTATAAAGATTGTCTGATTCGTATCAGTGATAGAAAAATCTGAAGCAGATTTATTATCTTTGAATATATATATAATTTCATTTAATGTTGAGAATGAATTGATTGTCGACGTATTACGCTTGGGCTGATTGTTCCAGAAAGAAGATAGTGTTCAAAATATGGACATAAGAAGTTTAACTTTTAGAGAGAACATAAAATACTCTCGAACTATCTTATTTTGCTCCGATCACTAGGAGATGGTTGAAGAAGGATTGTGAGAAGTAATTGACATACATAATGGATCCTAGAAAGGAAAATAGGAAGTTAGAATAAATCTTAGTGGTGAAAGATTATTCTAATATAATTTCTTGATGAGTTGCTTAGGTTGCCTCCAAGTATGGAGATTAAATTTTCTATTGATGTGATACCAGGATTATCACATATATTTAATAGCACCCTAAAGAGTGGCAACCACTGGATTAAGAGAGTTGAAAGTTCAAGAGTTGTTAGATAAACAATTTATTCAATTTAGGGTGCTGGTAGGAAGAGCCCATGTAATGGTTGTGAAGAAAGAAAGATGGAACGATGAAATTGTGCATAAGCTACAAATAGTTGAATAAGAACAAAGATCTTTTACTCAAGATAAATAAATTGTTTGAGCAGTGCAAAGAGTGAAAGTATTTTCTAATATATATATGAGATTAGGTTATCACCCATTTGATTATAAAAGAAGGAGACGTGTCAAAGACTGTTTTTATGACACGTTATGGTCATAAATTTCTGGTGATGCCATTTGGGTTGACTAATATTCCAGAAACATTTATGGACTTGATAATAGAGTGTTTAAACTATATCTTAACAAATTTATGGTTGTATTTGATTTCCGGATATATTCTAAGAAGGAAGAACAATATGTGAAACATTTGACAGCGTGTTGGAGGTTCTGAGGAAATAAAAAAATTATATGCAAAGTTTTTCTAAGAGTGAGTGTTGACTGAATGAAATAATTTTCTTGGAACACGTAATATCGGGAAATGGCATAACATATGATCTACAAAAGGTAGAGACAATGTTAAGATGGGAGAGACCAACTAATGTGACTGAGATTAGAATCTTCTAGGGGTTAGTTGGTTATTATAGAAGATTCTTTCAGAAAATTTTTATTGTAATGCAGTTGAATAGACTGACCAGGAAAAAGGTGAGATTGTATGGTGAGGGAAGTGTGAGAAAAATTTCCAATCACTAAAGGAGATATTGACTATAGCTCCAGCATTGGTGCTTTCCTTCTGGTGATGAAGGATTTGTGGTGTATAATGATATGTCATATCAATGATTGGGATATGTGTAACATAAGAAAGTTATGGGTCATACTTCTAGGCAATTGAAGATTCATGATAGAAATTACCATACTCATGAATTAGAGTTGGTTGTTATAGTATTACTTTAGAGATTGAAGACATCATCTGTATGAAGCCACTTGCGAGATATTCATGGGTTATAAGAGTTGGACATACTTATCTACCCAAAGAGAGTTAAATTCGAGGTAAAGATGGTAGATGAAGTTAATTAGTAATGATGATTGTACAATTCACTATCATCTAGAAAATGTGAAGGTAATAGTTGATACATTGAGTATAAAGTCTACAAGAAAGTTAACTGCTAGTGGGAGCCCTGATGTGAAACTGATGAGGGATTTAGAGAAATGAGAATAAAGTTGAATATCAGTGGTAGAGGATCATAAATAAAGAATATAATTGTACAATCATCCATAGTAAAATGCTTTAGAGATGCAAGGTATAGATGAAGAGATAGAAAATATTAAGTATGGAGTGCTTACTAGAAAACAATATAAGTTAAAATTTTAAAATGATGGTATCCTGGATAGAAATAGTGTTTCCAATAACGTAGAGTTGAGAAAAGAGATAAGGAGGGAGGCACATAATGATATAGATTTGATGTAATCAAGTAACAATAAGATGTATACATGATTGAGATAGAATTTTCTGATGGTCAGGATTTAAGAGGGATGTAGCTGATAGAAAGAATTATTAGAGTGTTAGAATATATATTAAGGGTAAAGGTGATGAGTTTCTCAGTAAGTTAGGATGCTTACATGCCATCAATTGAAATTGTTGATAATAATCAGTAACAAACTAATATTGGGTTGGCACCGATTGAGGCATTGTATAGTCGGAGGTGTAGAATTCCTTTATGTTGGGAAGAAATGAAAAAGAAAAATATATCTGGTCTATCAATTATTGAGCTACCAATTGAGAGGATCAAATTTGTTAGAAAGAACTGTAAAGCAGCCTAGAGTAGACCTCTTGAGTCTCAACTAGGTGATTGGGTGTATAGAAAAATATCTCAATGAAAAGGTGTATTGAGATTTAAATAGAAAAAGAAAGTTGAATCCGAGGTATATGGGATCCTATGAGGTTGTTAAAGTTGGATTAGTTGTGAGTAACCTGGATTTGCCTCCAGAATTTAAAACATTTATATAATGTATTGCATGTTTCACTTTTAAGAAAGTGGTTACATGATATTTGGAGCTAAGCTATAGAAATTCAAAAAGATCGGGCTTATATACAAGTACCAGAGAAAATTTTAGACAAAAATAGCAAGTCGGGTGTATAGAATAATTTCACTAGTTTAAAGTTCGGTGGTGGAATAAGAATGTTGAAGAAATTTCATGAAAGCATAAGACAAGTATGAAGAAATATTATTTATATTTGTATCTGAAGTAAAGTCAAGAAATTTCGAGGACGAAATTTTTGTAAGATGGGTAGAATTGTAATACTCGTATTTATACAGTAAGGGTAAAGAAGAAATTTAATAAATATGGCATGAAATAAAAATATTTTATGCAAAGGATTTAGTATTGAACAAAATAATTCTTTGAAAAAAAATTATGGGACGTAGACGTCATTAAAGGATTTTTGGGATGTGAACGTCATTAAAGGATTTTTGGGACGTGGACGTCATTAAAAGATTTTTGGGATGTGGATGTCATTAAAAGATTTCTTGGACGTGGACGTCATTAAAAGATTTCTTGGACGTGGACGTCATTAAAAGAAAAGAAAAAAATTATTATTAAAAAAAATCTGGACGTCTAGAACGTCCATAAAGAAGAAAGGAAAAGAAATATATATATATATATATATATATATATATATTAAATTATTGTTTTTTTCAAAAAAAAAAAAACAAACAAAGGTCAAAAAGTATACCTGCTGCCAATATTAAGTGAGGCATTTATAATGCCTTAACCGTCTCCAAAACGTGGAGACCTTTGGGGACGGGGGCTACTGAAGTTTCAGCCCAAATTTCGTGTATATATATCAGATGTGAGAGTAAAAAATTTTACTCAACAGATTTCAATAGTTTCTCTTTCAAATTTTTCTGTTTCCTTAAACACTTGGGAACCCAAAGTAAAGTTAAAAGAGCAAGATTTTGAAGGAGTTTACTGCAGAATTTCATAAAGAATTTGGAATAGCTATCAGAAAAGCATAAGGTAATAATGTAATGTTTATTTTTGGATTTTTCAGCATTTATGAAATTTCTCCAAATTCAAAGTAAGAATTTTCAAAGTGTATGGTTTATATCAAATTGAATAATAAATTAGAAAATTTATATAAATATGATGTCAGGTGTTGACAATCTACAACCAGGGGAATTTCTGAGAGAAACGAGAAAGGCAAAGAGGTGATCCACGGGTAGCTTTAAGAGCTACGTGGTGAGTTGGATTTACTTTAAGTAGTCTAAGTAAAAATTAATTATTTGGTGATAATATTAAATTTAATTATTAAAGTATGATTGGGTGGTAGATAAATCTTTGGGTGGATAGATATGTTATAAATGTTGGAATCGTAGAAAATTATTATGTGAGAAGAAATATTAGTAGAAAAATGAATTGATTTAATAATAAAAGTAAGAAGTGAAATTCTTAATGAGCTATGGTTGAGATTTTGATATGAATTTTTGAGGAAATAAATTTTAATAGATCTTAACAATCTTTGATGGATGATTTGATGAGATTTGTGGTGAAATTTAGTGAATCTTGACAAATTTTAATGGAGGATTTGATGTGATTTGGGATGAGAGAATCTTAGTGGAAAATTTTATATAAATTTGAGAATGATCAGGAATGTCAATTTAATTGTTTTAAAATTTTGTTGTTTTTATGTTACTAATCATATGTTCATTTGATATCATTGTTTTTATGCATATGCATTAAATGAGAAAGAAAAGAACCGAAAAGGCAGCTGGTCTAATGAAAATGAAACAACCGGGAAGGCAGCCGGTCTAATTGAAAAAAAAACCGTGACAGCCGGTATATGTTGGAAATAAATTCCGTGACAGCCAGGATAAGCTGTAAAGAACCGGGAAGGCAGCCGGTCTTATGAAAATGAAAGAACCGGGAAGACAGCCGGTCTAAATAAAAATAAAAGAACCAGGAGGGCAGCCGGTCTAAGATAATAACAACCTGTTGACAGGTGCGAAGACGTTTCCATCATAATCATTCATGCATTTGCATCTGTTTTAATTATTGCTGCATTATTAAAATGTTGAGGTGTGATGTATTATCGTGAATATAATCATAGATGATTGAGTCTCACAGAAAGAGACAGTTATGATGAAAATATTATTAAAATGCTGAGGCGAGACGTATTATCGTGAATATAAATATAGATAATTGAGGTCTCACAGAAAGAGATAGTTATGATGATAATATTATTAAAATGCTGAGGTGTGATGTATTATCGTGAATAAAATTATAGATGATTGGATCTCATAGAAAGAGACAGTTATGGTGATAAGAACCATCTAAATGATGGACTTTATGATGTGAACCTCATTACGAGGTAATTATGAAATAATTGATGGTCTTAAGGTGGACCAATGATTGAGAAGAAGATATTGATAGAGAATGAATCTTATGTCATGTGTAATGATAGTAGAAAGTTTTCATCAGGTCATATGAAAAATAAAAGATTAAATATTAAAGGACTATTTATGGAATTTGGAATACTTTTAGTAAATTTAATTCACTGAGCTTGTGAAGCTCACTCCTCATTGTACAATGATTTTCAGGTAGCACGCTTGGCAAATAATTTGGTGAGTTGAGGTTCAGAAGAAATCATTTTCTGTAAGCCGCGTACGTGTCATCATCCTTAGACTAATGAGAAAATAAAAATGAAAAATTTATTTGTAAATTTTCATGCATTTTACGTTGTATAGAATGCTTAAAGATCGGATTGATGTAAAGTTCTTTTGGTGATATTTATTTTTATTGTTGCTAACCTTGAAAGTTGAATTTAACATGATTTAAGTGAAATAAGCTTTTGTCCAAGTTAAAAATTGGATGGTCAAGAAAAATCAAAATTTGGAAGATACTGACCATTTTCGAAGGTTACTCACGTTTTTTTGTGCATTTTCACTAAAATTGTTACGATGGTCATTTCCTTTGAAAATTTACAACGAACATGGATTGAAAAAGTAATATCAAAACCAAATGGATCATTTACTGAAACGGAGTACTGAAGAACAAGTTATACCCTCCATTAAGTTTTGCTAGTGTTAATCGAATTCTCTCCCTCTTTCCTAAAATTCTCTCCGTATTTTTTTTTATGTCTGATGACCTCAAAAGTTTGATTTAAGAGAAATATGCTTTGGTCCAAGTGAAAAATGTGATGATTAGGAAAAAACAAACTTTGGAAAACATTGATCATTTTTTAAGGTTATAGCCCATTTTTTGTGCGTTTTCACAAAAATAGTAATTATAATCATTTCCTTTTAAAATTTGCCACAAACTAGGTTTTAAAAAGTTACATCAAAACTAAAATGATCATTTCCCAAAATAGATCCCTAAATGCCAAATTATACCCTCCAGAAGTTTTGTCCGTGTTAATTGAATTCTTTCCCTCTTTCCTGCAATTTGTGATGCACTTTTATTCTATTTTTTTATGGCTGGTGACGTCGAAAGTTGAATTTAACATGATTTAAGTGAAATAAGCTTTTTTCCAAGTGAAAAATAGGATGGTAAAAAAATCAAAATTTGGAAGAAACTTACCCTTTTCGAAGGATATAGCTCATGGTTTTTTTGTGCATTTTCACTAAAATAGTTACAATAAGAACTAGGATTAAAAATTTATATCAAAACCAAACGAATCATTTTCCAAAACATAGTCCTGAAGGCCAAATTATACCCTCTATAAGTTTTTCTCGTGTTAATTGAATTCTCTCCCTCTTTCCTACAATTTGTATTTAGCTTTTATTTGATTTTTTATGGCTGGTAACCTCGAAAGTAGAATTTATTATGATCTAAGTGAAATATTCTTTGGTCCAAGGGAAAATGGAATGGTCAAGAAAAATCAAATTTTGGAAAAAACTTGCTATTTTCGAAGGTTATAGATCACATTTTTTGTGTATTTTCACTAAAATAGTTATGGTGGTCATTTCTTTAGAAAATTTGCAATGAACTAGGTTTCAAAAGTTACATCGAAATCAAATGGATCATTTCTCATAATGGAGTCTTGAAGGCCAAATTATACCCTTCATAAGTTTTGCTCGTGTTAATCGAATTCTCTCCTTCTTCCCTACAATTTGTAATGCACTTTTATTCTATTTTTTATGGTTGGTGACCTTGAAAGTGCTATTTAACATAATTTAAGTGAAAAAAAAGCTTTTGTCCAAGTGAAAATTTGGATGGTCAAGAAAAATAAAAATTTGGAAGAAACTGATTATTTTTAAAGGCTCATGTTTTTTGTGCATTTTCACTAAAATAGTTATTATGGTCATTTCCTTTGAAAATTTGCCATGAACTTGGATTCAAAATGTAACATCAAAACCAAATGGATCATTTTCCAAAACGGAGACCTGAAGGACAAATTATAATTGAATTATCTCCCTCTTTCCAAAAATTCTTTCCATATTTTTTTTGTCTGGTGACCTCAAAAGTTGGATTTAACATGATCTAGGTGAAATACACTTTGGTCCATATAAAAAATGTAATTGTTAGGAAAAAACAAATTTTGTAAAACTTTTATTATATTTGGAGGTTATAGCTGACGTTTTTTGTGCATTTTGAAAATAGTTATTATGGTCATTTCCTTTTAAAATTTGCCAAAAACTTGGTTTCAAAAAGTTACATCAAAACTAAAATGATTATTTCCCAAAACAGATCCCTGAAGGCTAAATTATACCCTCCAGAAGTTTTGCCCGTGTTAATTGAATTTTCTCACTCTTTCCTATAATTTGTGATGCATTTTATCTTTTTTTTTATGGTCAGTGACCTCGAAAATAGAATTTAACATGATTTAAGTGAAATAAGCTTTTTTCCAAGTAAAGTATGGGATTGTCAAGAAAAATCGAAATTTAGAAGAAACTGACCAGTTTCAAAGGTTATACTCATGTATTTTTAGTGCATTTTCACCTAAATAGTTACGATGGTCATTTCTTTTGAAATTTTGGCACGAAGAAACTGATGTTTTTATGGTTATTTATTTTTGTAAATCATGTTAAAAATGTATAAATTATTAATATATATATATATATATATATATATATATATATATATATATATATATATATATATATATATATATATATATAAATCCACAATTAAAAAGTTAACTTGGAGAGTTGGAGATATTATTGTGTGGATCTGGCGCCCACGAACAAACATTTACGTGGACATCACGATCCAAGAATATTTTGGGCTCAAAGTGTCGTTTGGTATAATCTAAAGCCCATCACTGGTTTTATATTTTGGACGGTATACATCGACTATCCATCCTATTAGTTCAGTGGGCTCGTTAACACAGTAAACTTGCTTCACTAAACGCAGCAATAGAGACGTTTGCATTCGTCTTGTAAATGCAGGGGTCACTGGTGAGGAGCGATTGATCTCCCGGAGAAGATGATAGTGTGTGTCGCCGTCGTTGGCCATCAGGTGAACTTTCAGTTCCTAATTCCTGTCTGATATCATCATTTTATTTTCTTCTTGAGAAACTGATCTCAATATTTTAATGTTGATCTACACCGGAATCTGATTGGATTTTTTTTTTTTTTTAATATTTGGCACGAATCCCGATGAGAAGAACAATCCGCTCTACATACAGAGCTTCACAGAGGCAGATGATGCCCTCAAACTTCACCACATCGTACACTGCTCCCTCGATGTCGTCGACGAGCGAGGTACTGCCGTATCTATATACGCCTGTTTGTATATCTACTACCTGTATATACGTATGTGTATTTGCTTGATTTTATGGAAGTTCAGTAATTCTATTGGCCTTTAAAAAGAAAAATAAAAACTGTTTTGTTCATGTTAGACGGCTTGATCTGTGTAACAAATTTTCCGATTTTATCCTTATGACTTAATTCTGGTGTGTAATATTGATGCGTTTTCTTGGCTTAGTTTGAGATGGTTCAGATTCAGTCATTCAGTTTTTTCTTTAGTAAAAACAATGCAAAATAAAAGTTTTTTCAGTGTTTGTGTTTTTTATTCTGGGCAATATTGGATATTATCACACATGGAATGAGTTTATGATTTTGATATCGATTATATTGTTTATGTTTATGTTTTGTGAACAATCCGAAAAAATCCGGTCCGACATTGAATGAGACATTTCTGGGACTGCTTTATCCAACTGAGAACTATAAAGTGTAAGAGGATCTCTGGTTGTTTATTCAATGTATAATTGAATACATATGCATATAAGTTTGCATTGTAGTTGTGCACACGTGCCTGTGCGTCTGTGTGTCTCTGTGTGTGTTGTGTGTACACGAGCGTGCCTATGTATAAATATTGAAGTCCTTACACATTGTCTCGTGTTTAGGTATGGCTACTTGACCAACACTAAGGTGAAATTCATCTTGGTGACGACAGAATTAGATGTCAGAGATGCAGATGTGAGAAATGTAAGTACTGCTGTGTGCCGCTTGTAGGGGTTTTGTTGGGATTGTAGTACGGGGAGTTTGCTATATCTGTTCTTGTTGTAAAAAATGGTATGTGTGACATTGATAATTTGCAACAATGAATCAAATCTTACATGTAATGTTTGAAATAAACTGTTTTGTGGAGATTTGGTTTTATAAATAGCTACTGTGGTTCGAGTTTTTTTCTTTGCCTTTTCTGAGGAGTAGTCAACTGATATGAATTGCGTGCTTGAAAGGATTAGGTGCAATGTGTGGGAATTTTACAGGTCTTTGAGTTCATCTTGGTGTAGAGTACAAATCCAGATGTCTTCTATGTGCTCACTGCTCATGAGAGGAAACGAAGCCTGTTTATTAAAAAAAAATGTTATTTACCATCTTCTTGACGCAAAATGAGCATATTTTGCTTATGTAGACTGGTGGATGTAATCGCCCAGAACTTTTCCTGCCTTCAATTCAATTATTGATAGGTAGTTAGTTGGTACTTCAATTTAGTTCTAAATAATGAACAGATGAATTGTGTAGATTACTTCTTGGTATAAGTTGCTTGATATTTGGGTGATCGGTACTCTTTTCCCTTCTATTTTACACTGTAAATAATCGTGAAAGAGGTTTATTCATCCCTCCCTCCACCTCCCCCCCCCCCCCCAAAAAAAAAAAAAAGAAAGGTGAAAGAAGCGATTGAAGATTTTATTTGCATCATGGGTAGTAGACAAATTGCTCATTTATCATACCGTGTTTTATTTGATTTTTATATTGCAGTCTATATTTTCACTGGATTTGAGATCTGAGTATGGCCTAACATCTTCTTGCTATTATGTTTGGTGAAATTTCTTTATAGTTTTTCCGGAGGTTCCATGCTGCATACGTGGATGCAGTTTCAAACCCATTCCATGTTCCAGGGAAAAAGATAACATCAAGAACTTTTGCGGAAAGGTTAACAAACATTGTCAAGTCATTTGGGTTGAGCTCAGCTGGATAGATGATGTTGGTGTATGCTTAAACCTTTTGAGTCTAATGAAAGTGGTGGATACTGTTATTTTTATACCCATAACCTTTGTTTTGTTTTCTTTTTTGCCCTGCTTCACTTAGGAATTTAGTAGATACTGTATTATTGACTTAATTTTTTCGTGAACTTGGAATTGTAGTTGTACCAAAGATAAATGATTATCATAATGTTTCACTTGATTTTTTCCGTTTGTTTTCATGGGTTGTTTGATGATAATTGAGTAGATACTGGTCCATTGTACTTGTTAAGTTGGAGTAATGGTGTTTGTATACTGATTTTTAGTTCCTAAAAATCATTTATGATGGTGCCAATCCTCCAGAGTATTCCATTGCTAAGTTTTTATATGCATTGGCTGTCCCTGAAGGTATTGTGACTGAATGACTCCAATCTTTAGGGAGTTTTGTTATTGATGAGCTATAGAGATCCCTACTTCAAAATCGATCCCCCTTGGGCAGGCATGAGCGTCCAGCTCCTGTGACATTCCATTATGTTCAAGTTCATCGATAATATGTGCTTCAGGATATGGTTAAAAAGTGGGAGAGAGAATAGATTTTGTTTACTTCTTTCAGTGCTCCAAACTACTTGAGCTGACTCGATGAATTTTGAGTTTAAAAGCTAACGTTTGCCCTTGTAACAAGCTTGATATGTCACTTGGACAATGGTACCTGTAAGCAACTATTATTATTAAGTATTCATCCGATATTCATCCATTCTGCAATGAAATAGGTAACTGCAACATAATTCTGCTGCAAAGATGCACTATCTTAATCAAATAGTACTGCAAGAATGAGATACCATTGAGATGGAAATATAAAATCAGAAGGAAACAAGGAGCAAACCCAAAATATAATCCCAAGCAGAATTGCGGCAGTTGATCAAATTTGACAGGAGACTAAACACAAACCAGAAAAGATCCGCTCTAAAATGTAATGGTCAACTAGAGCAAGAAAATTCACTTACAAATTTCAAAGTTAAAACCATGGCTTGATGAAAGCATTCCACAATACAAATAGAAATCTCTTGCATATTATTAAAAAATCAGAATTCATCGTCATCTTCCTCAGCAATGTGCTGTGCAAGCTCTTGCTCCTGCTGTTGTCTCTCCCTCCTCTTCTCAGCACTTTCTTTCTCCTTGTGGGAATTCGGTGGAAACCGAAGTGCACGCACTGCCTCATTATGCATATTGAGGCAGAAAGCAATCCTTGAATTGTAAGCAACTTGAGGCTCATTCGTAGAGTAAATGTCACCTGTCTCCTTCGACACCATCCATCCATTTGCATGATCCAATGTTGCGTCAATGGCACCATCTCGGATTGCCTTGGCTACTATACTCTCAGCATCGGCAACTGGGTTAGAAGAGTTTAATCTCAGCTTCTTGGCAACATCAATCAACGAGATACGAGAATAGGAGATACTGATGTTGCGCAACCCAGTCCTTATAACATTATGCCGTAGCCGAATTATCAAATTATGGGTTCGATCTGAGCTGAATATACTTGAGAACTTTTCAGCAACAGACCTGAAGAGCTCTAAATCCCCAATGCGCACGGCCTGAGAAAACGAGACGAAAGCTCAGGAACCTAACTCGTGATTAACAAAAAAAGCTATCTTTCGGCCCTAACAGGGTCAAAACATTTAGGTGTCCAAGCCAAAAAATCGAACCAACGGACTAAAAATTGAAGAAAAAAGAAACAGGTAATCTCACTTTAACCAAGTTCCACATAGTTGTGGAGGTTGCGGTCTTGAATAAGAGAGCAAGAATGGTATTAACATATATAAAAATTCAACGGAGTATTAGAATCCCATATACAATTCATTAGCTCGCTCATTTTTGTTTTAAAAAACTTAGATCCCATTCCTGAAAAAAGGAAAAGGAAAAGGAAAAAAGAACTCAATTTAGATAAATTCAAAACTCACATTAGTCAGCTCAAAGTATGGCCTCAAAGCCTTCTCCATGCCTTTCTGCATAAAAACAGTCCTCTCAGGAATTTCTCCTAGCAGCAAGCGGACAATGATTGCCCACTTGTTGCATTGAATTCTAAAACCAAGGGCTGCGACAGGGGCTTTTCGAGCAGCTTGAAGTAAGGACTCTTTTGCATCCGTGTACTCTAACTGAATAGTCCTAATCTTTCCCAAGTAAAAGAGGTACCGACAGAACTGCACAAGGAAAAAAGAAAACTGTCAGATTTTGAAATCCAGTACCTATATCGTTTTAATATATATGCCAAGTCAGGCCTCCAGTCTAACAATAGCTATCAATCAATAAGAAGAAACCACACCCCACCAAACCAAGAAAAAAGAAGGGTGCATTGACATGTTAAACGCGTTCACGTTTACATTCTTTTCCGCAAAACTTTCATATTGTGCCCATCAATGCCTTCTGGGGATTAAAATTATGTCCCATTAAAAAAAATCTCAAAATTCAAAGGATTTTCATTAGATATAAATATATAACCACTAAAATGTCAGCCCTGCCCCACCAACAATGGCATCAATAGGATGTCAGCATGCACAAAGTCATGCCATGTTTTTAAGCAATGGCTTTTTTTTCCTTCCCCCACTCTCCCATGCCGCCAAAGAAGTTAATTATATACCATAGGGTAGAAATTCAACATTTACATAAAATATAACTGGTATTTAATTAAGACAATGTTAATTATGGAGAACGCAAAATTCTATAGGTCTATCCAAGCATTTAAAATGCAAGAATGCAGTTCAGTTACAAAAACAAAATGAAGCACATAGGCATAAAAATATAGCATCACAACAAAAGTTGCTTCAAAAAATATGAGTTGCCTGCTGGTTTGAGTGAGCTTCAAATCGGGGTGCCTTTGACCGCAGTTTCTCTGCTTGATCATACAAATTATAATGGAGGTAATTCCGCATTAGCAGATTGAGAAGTGTTTCCTGCACCAGAGCATTTTCTGAACATAAGAACCTAGCAACATAAGACACAGTGGCTTTAACAACTGAAAGGGTTACCTGACCCAGCTCATCATGGCGCAGTGTTGCAATCCGATGCAGAGCAAGGAGGTTCCTGTTCATGAATGAGCATTCAGGTTAGACAAAAGGTGCATACATATAAGTCAGATGCATTACTATTTATTCTACTTGCTTGCTTTAGTTTCCCGTCCTGTGTGAATATGTAGGCTAGAAGCCTAGCAACCAACACTTAGCCAGGGCAAAATCACAACAACATTAAAACAGCACAAAGGAAGTAATGAATTCAAGTACTAAATGACTTACCCTCTAATTTCAGCAAGATCACCTGTGAGTTCATAGCTAAGTGAGTAATAGAAGTAGAGCCTAGCTGCTAGAACATCAACAGTTCGCCTATTCACATTTTTCAGCCGAGCAATGCTTGAAGAAGAACAAGCTTTACCCTGAAAGTTAACTATGCGATTTGATAAACATGCTGACTTCCTGTGAAAGAAAAAGTAAAGACCCTGCAGGAAACCGCACACTGCTTTACCTCATTGTATCTCTTTTGATCTATCAGAAATAGTATGACAAGCAAGTAGCAATATATCTCTAGCTCTGGCAAAGAGTGTTTTGCAGAAGATTGAGGCACAGATGTTGCAGTATCAACTTCCATTTCATGATCATCTTCCTGTCACCATTGCTTAAATGTTTAGTGCTCAAGAGCATAACAAACACAACTAGATTATAAATATATTATCGTAGGAAAACAAATGCTTCTAAGTTCACTCCCCTAAATAGGAGAAAGAGAGAGACCTTGAAAATTCATCCAGGGAGTTGGGTCTTACTATGGAATTATTGAAATAGGTACAAGGTTGTAACAGAGAAATATAACCATGTCCCAAAGAAATAAGACACTCGAAATGCTAATTATCCATCAAAATCCCATTAATTTACTTCAACAACTCCAATCCCTTCTTCGCATTTCCATTCACCAAAACCACCAGCTTCATTCTATTATTATCTTCTTGTTGATTAAAATTAAATTTATAAAGTATCAACATAAAGGATACTACAGCACATAATTTGAAAAAAGCCAAAGCTTAGAAGTATTACAGTCTATAGATTTTACAACATCATTTTACTATCAATCTCAAAACCATCACACCATAGCAAACAATAAAGAGAAACAAAATGCTTCATCACCATCCAAAAGTATGCCACTATTATTGCAATTTTTTTTCTTGATAATTGGGGGGTGGGGGATTTGAACTTGGGACCTCCTCTTTAGAAGAGAAGTGTGATCACCAATTGGGCTATCCCCAAGCCACATTATCTGCATTTTTAACACACAAAAGCTAGAGACCTAATGCATACCTGAAATTCTTATGCAACAAACGAAATCAATATCAACAGAAGACAAAACAGGACGATAGAATCAAGCGAATTCACAAATAACAGAGCATGAACTGAATTTCTAGAGACGCCTACAAAAGCTCACAAGGGTTCTTCGTACTACCTTTGGAAGAAAAGAGGACAGTCTAATGTGAACCTCGGATCCAGGTGTAAGCACGAAACTGAGGAATGCAGAGAGCACTGGTGCCTTCAGCTTCCGCCTCAGTGCCATTGTAAGCCTCACTGCACGCATAATTCTCCTAACTTCCCGGTCATAAGCACCCGTCTCTATCAACGACGCGATCTCCTTCAAATCTATTGTGAAAAAAATAAAAAAAGAGAGGAAAAACTCATATGAACAATTTCGAAAAGAACACCAATAACGCCAAAATAAACAACAAATCTCATTAAAAAAAACAGTGTTATATGTATATACATGCGCATCTAGACATACATAAAGCATATGCAGTATAAGTAATTATGTGCGCATGTATTGATTGATCTTACGGTGCAAAGTGGAAGGAGGA
The DNA here is from genome assembly GCA_023935145.1 of Bretschneidera sinensis. Taxonomy (NCBI): domain Eukaryota; kingdom Viridiplantae; phylum Streptophyta; class Magnoliopsida; order Brassicales; family Akaniaceae; genus Bretschneidera; species Bretschneidera sinensis. The sequence goes on from CM043698.1 coordinate 161,165,043, forward strand.
GATGGCACAGAATTGGAGGGAGCTGGGAGCTCTTTCATCTCAACATCTTGAGTCATATTTGCTGAGACTGAAGCAATTAAGCCACTATTAACTACAGAATCCAGATTAATTAAGGGAAAAAGCGGAATAATTGAAGTAAGCACAAAATGAGATCAACTGACCTTGAGCGATGCTATCGTAGATTGAGAAGCTAGGGTTTTCACCTAGTTTCTTTGACTGCAAGTCTACAGAGAGGGGGAGAGAGAGAGATCGGAGAGAAAAAAGAAAGAAATGGAGGCCGACAGCTGAAACGGCATTGCTTTATAGAGGTTTTTGTCTTTTTGATGTAAAACTAGCAGTCATCATCAGTCATTTCGCTTTATAACCCCACGTTGATGATGTTTTGGGAAGTACGGAGTAATACTCCAATTACCATCCGAGCACGTGATGCTTATCGATTTAGTTACGTTTGGCCTAACAGAAATATTATTTATTATTTTTAAAATAATTTATAGTAAAATAATTATTAAAATTATAAATCATTTAATATTAAATAAAACACCAATAAAAGTAATTTTTTATACAAATTCTGTTTCTTAAAATGGAAACCATTTCATATAAATTATTTTACATTTTTTAACCGTGTTTGATCTTAATTTCTGTTTATAAAAATAAAACTCATTTTATAAACTCTTTCAAACAAAGTTTATTATGAAATGTTTTTTTTTATTTTATTATAAACAGAAATTAAATCAAACATCTTTTACGATTTATAAAATGATTAAGAATTGAAAAATATTTTCTAAAAAGTTAAAATTGTCAAAAAAAATATTTTAACAGTTGTATTAAACATCAAACAATAGCTTACTCTACTATTGTTTGATCAAAAACGAATATATAAATTATAAACTAAAATATATTGATTATCGGGTTTCCTCTTTTTGACATAACTCTTTCCGATCTTAATCCTCTCAACTTCCTTTTTTTATGATTTCTATTTTTTATAAAGCAAACATTGCCTTTGCTAATTTTACCATAAAGAAATTCCCATGGTACCCCCTCTTTCTGTTAGTGTAAAAAGAAAACAAATTAGATCTAACCCTAACCCTGCCAAAAAAGTTAATCCCACTTAAATCAATTACTAAAGATTGTGAATTCTCATCCAAATCTGTACAATACAGAGGTTTAGAACCCACTTTTTCAGTGAATCAATACGAATAACAGAAAAACTATAAACGATATTCAATTTCTGTTTAAAAGAGATTAGATAAGTACCCAACAAAACAAAACAAAACAGAAGATAGCAAGCAAATGATGAACAAACAGTAACTTTTCAAACTCTCAATTGCACAAATCAACAAATTCATTTGATATTGTATGCAGTTCTTTACACTGTCTGTTTCCCCTAACTACTATAATTGATGCCAAAGCTAAACGAGTACTTTTGCTGCAGAATGCCTCCGGAGCCCCATTCCCTTGCTCAACAAGCAACCGGCTCGAAAACTTGCAATTCACACATCCAAAATCAAGATCCAATTTATTACAGTCTGGAAATTTTCTCTCATATGTAAGAGGCACCTGGAAAATAAAGAAACATTTGAATTCCAAAAGTAAGAAATCAGAGGCAAAAATAATAATATCAAATACGAGACTTGGAAGGTAATTACCATGAATGTTGCAGTGATGATATTCCCACAAAACCATCTCCCATGAAGACAACGTTGTGCGTTTATAGCAGACTGCGTAGTTTCAAATCGCAAGTACACAAAACCAGAACTATCCATGTTTACCAAGGAAGATAATATGTCAAAACTGTTGATTCCTCGGAAGTCTGAGCAGTAACGAGTAGTAACTTTCCAGAATTTTTCTTTTAGCCCTAGAAATTACTAGGGGACTTCTCAAGAGTTACCAATATGCATGTGTACTGTTCCATAGGGTCAAGAACACAATAATTTTTCTAGAAACTGAGATACGCGGGACAGAAGAAAGAGACAAATTATCCTTGACATTATACCAGTAGCTCGTAAAGATGATTCAAAAATGAAATAGTTGAAATCCTCCACAACTTGAAATAAGGCAATAGTGATTTACCATAGCAGAGAGATTTTAAACTATCACGTCAAGGTGGTTGAATCAAAACAATACTTGCCTTCATCATCATGAAAATCAGCAGCATTTGCCCCAACATCTTGCTTTTCATTTTGTTCAGTATCAGCTGACACCTAACCAAAAGAGAAAAGGCACCTAAAACATAACTTACAAACTATTCTAAGGAGGGATTTTATCAAACAAGTGGAAGGCACACAAGTAGTAGCAGAACTAAACACAAATTGCATATAAGATAATAGCTACTGAACTGCACTTTTTATTCAATTGAAAAGCTGTTTAAATATACCCAAAAAGCATATCATACTCCACAAATGAAGGACCTCTAGTACACTGAAACCTGATATGCATATCTCCTATCAACAATCCCATAAAAACACTAACTTAATAGTTATTTGACTCAATCAAAGACTAAAAGTATCTGCACTTACATGAAGACATAAGCAGACCAATTTCTACGTTAATTCTCAACAAATAGCATGTTGCTCCTGCCTGGGGCAAGATTATTTCATTCATAAACGCATTATAAATTTAAATAAACAAAAGTTCAAAACTTTAAATAATAAATTGACAAACTAAACTCATCTGAATTGTTCAAAAAACACTCGTAAATAAGTCTCTTATATATGATCATAGGTGTGGTTGCTCGGGATTGTCTGGAGGCGGGCATAGGTATGGTTGTTCGGGATTGTCGTGGTTCGTTGGTTGGGCTCTAGTCTTATGGCGGAAGCTCTTGCGATCAAATCTTGTCTTAGATTAGCCATGAGAAACGGGTTTAAGAGCATCATTGTGGAGTCGGACTCGAAGGAAATCATTCTATCAATGGGTTCCTCAATCTGGTCTGGCCAATGGGGTATTTCTCCTGTTCTAAAGAACATTCAAAGAATCGGAGTCAATTTTTGCATATTTTACTGGGTTCCTTGAAGTGCAAATTCCGCGGCAAATTGGGTTGCTACCAAGATTACGAGAGAATGTCTCGTTTGGGTTTAGTCAGGTAATGTTTCGTTTTAACTAACTGAGGGTAAAAGTTGAAAGAAATTAAGGGGGTAACAGTTTTTTGTTTTTAATTTTTAATAATAAAAAATTAAAAAAATAGTTTTTTAATATTGATAACTGTAATTGAAAAATTGTTTTCAAAACAGAAAATAGTGAAATATTGTTTGAATAATTTTATTTTAAAAACTGCTTTATACATTTTGTAATGAGTTTAAATTTAAAATGTATATTAATTTTATTTCTCATATTTACTAAATATTTAAAAATAATTAATATTATTTTATTTTCAAATTTTTAGTATTTTTTATATACCATGGAAGAAGAATGAAACATAGAAGTGAACACTGATTTTAAGGCTATTTTTTCAAAATTATATCAGAAAACACCAATTTGAGATTTTCAGAAAACAGTTTTTGAAAACTAATTTTTTTAAAAATGTTTTAGAAAATTATTTTTGAAAACTGTTTGCCAAATGTAGAAATGAGTTTTTGAAAATTAATTTAGTTTTTGAAAATTGAAAACAGTTTTCAAGAACCCCTTTCAAACATGACCTCAGTTTTGGCTTGGTTGTGTCGGTTTTTATTTGATTGGTAATGTCAAATTACATATCCTTCAAAAAAAAAATTATATATATGCAATTATAGATACCGATCATAATAAAATTATCATATTTAAACATTGAATAATAAACACAGTGTATTGACCAAAACCAAATCATAATTGCGATCTAAAATTCAAATATTAGTACAAAACAATACCAAATTCATGTTATTTTAAAAATTATGAATTCAAAATAATATTAACTAAAAATATTTAATATTTTCATACCAAACTTTCTAAACTTAATTAAAATTGTCATTGCCCAAAAAAATCATATGAAAATAAATTTAAATCAATAAAAAATGATAAAAGAAATAATAAATATCACATAATGTTACGTTTTCATCGAAACAAATCGAAACAGTTGAAATAGTTCAAAACAAACCAAAACAGAAAACGAAACAAAATATATGAATAATCCGATTCGATTTACTGTTCAATCTGAAACTGAATGAATGGTCTTCTTACCTTCATCCTCTTTGCTGGGAATTTTGGCTGGTGACCGCTTTCATGGTCCGCCTTAGTTTTGTTTTCTGTTTTGCTTTTGGTGTTTGATTCCTCTAGCTTGCATTGAGGCTTGGCATAAAAAACATTAAAGAATAAAACAGTAATAAATAAATGCATAATCAAATTTCAAACTATTTTACAATATCACCGATCACGTGCCAAAAATTGAAATACTAGCAACAATAAAATAAAATATCGAAACAGGAGGTTTCTTGTTATACCGGATGCAAAACAAGATTTTTGTATTTGATAAAAACTTTATTGATAATTATTTAGAACTTCACTAATAACGTCCGTACATACTCAATTATTATTAACAGTGAAGTTTTCAAAAATAACCGATCAAATTTCACTCGATGCAAAAATTTTGTTTCACATCCGACACAAACAAGAATTTTTCGACATGAACAGGCAACAAAGACTGTAGATGTCAAACCTTAGGTTAAAGCACACAAGCATGCACATGCAAGATAAACCTTTTTTTTTTATGGACAAACCTTCGTTTTCCTAATCACAATCTTCATGTCCAAAATCTTTATATTACGCAGAGAACTAGTAGAAAAATTGAGTGTATTTCGTAGAGAATTAGAGCCCATTTATATAGTGATTGAACTAGAACCTAATTAGGAAAAATAGTAAATGGATTAGAATTCTTATTTTAACTAGAGATAATTGGATTTAGTAATTACGATTCATACACCAGAGTCACACATTAATCAATTAATACAGATTTCATGTTAGTGCTGTCCAGTTATATTAATTTTACCCAACTCCATTGGAAGGTGTTGAATCGAAGAAATTTTTGTTTGACACAGTGTCATGAAAAATTTATAACACAAACATTCAAAGAAACAAAGATACTTTATTTTCATTTAAAAGTGAAATAGACTTTTATTCTATGTATTTCTCGTTGTATTATGTTAGACAAAAAATTTTCCTTTGAATTGTTATCAGTAATAAATGAGCCATGATAACACAAAAGGACCAAAAATAAAGTTTCCATTTCGCACATATGTGGTGCAATTTCATTCATCAAGACCTGCTATATATGTTTTACTGTTTCCTGTGGAAAAAATTACTTCGCCATGAAAACAGAGATGATAGAAAGCATTATTTTACAATTAGATAACATGAAGGAAAGAAAGTGAAGATCTTTTTTTGCATTCAATGATAAAAAAATATTTTTTGCACATTAAGTCTTAATTTTTCGAACTGAATTTGAAACTTTGAATCTTGAAACAGAAACGAAACAAGCAAAAAAGTCTTGAGCTTCCCACAATCAAATCTAGCCTTCTTCAATAGCAGCCTACCACGTAATGCATACAAAAATTTATATCTCAACAGGTTCATTATCTTCCCACTACTCTGCTTTATTAAACCAACCATATAAGCTGTGCTGATGAGATCAAAGCTTCTCCATTTCGATCCTCTTATAATCATCTCTTCCACAGCTTTTTCATTAGTTTCTCCGTCGGGTTTCTTCGATAAGTCTTCACCAAGACACCTGGCTATAACAACACCATCTTCCGAAGCCAAGCAGTCGCCTTTGTTGATATCTGGTGTCATGTGTTAATTATCTTAGGATATATTTTAACAGGTCTACAAGTAAATGGTAGTTAATTTATGCTCACATAATTTCATAAACTAGTCTATTAGAAGAAAGCAAAAGCCCCATTAATTCCCCTACTGATTAACTGATGCCTTCGATTACATCCATATTCCGCCTGAAATTTGAATGATTTGGAATTCCTCACCCTGCATCCCGTTCAGGGGAGGAACAAAGACTAGTGATAATGTGGTTCTGGGCATCAATCCAAAACAGCAAATTCAGGAATAATAGACACCAATTAAAACTCCCACCATTCAATTGTTTTCCATGAAGCTCTAATCCAATCATGCATAATGTTGAGGTCTAGATCCTACTTTTTAACTGGACCAAGGACCGAAGAAACTAGACATGGTACTCAACTTCTGTTTAAGAGTTTAGATAACACCCGGAACTTTGGCCAAGTGATTAACTCCGGATCCACCATAAAGGAGACCCAGGTTCGCCTCACTACAAATGTACCAAGAAAAAAAATAAAAGGGAGCAAGCTGATCAACAAACAGCAACTTTTCACACTCAAATGCACAAATAAACAAATTCTTATTACTGTCCATTTCCCTTAACGACTATAATTGATGCCAAAGCTAAAGAACAACTTTTGCTGCAGGATGCACCCCCAGTCTCTTACTCAACATGAGTGCACCCCCTAGTGTAAACACTGGGACAATACAATACATTTAAAACAGTATCAGCAGGCACCTAGCAACCGTCTCAATACTGCAATTAACATCCAAAATCAAGGAACCAAATTACAGTCTGGAAATTTTATCTCATAGGTAAGGGGCACCTGAAAGCAAAGAAACATTAAAAGTTCAATAATATGAAATCAGTGGAAGAAATAAATAATACAAAATATATGCAAAAGGTCATTACCATGAACGTTGCAGTGATCATCTTCCCAGCAAACCATCTTCCATGAAGAGAACCTTGTGCATTTATAGCAGATTGCGTATTTTCAAATCGCAAGTACACAAAACCAGAACTATTCCTGTTTAGCAAGGAAAATAATATGCCAAAACAGTTCAACATCAGAAACAAAGATACACGGACAAAAGAAAGAAAAAAGTTATCCTTGACATATAAACCAGTAGGTTCTCTACCGATGATTCAACAATGAAATAGTTGAAATCCTCAACAACTTGAAATAAGGCAATAGTTATAGAGATTTTGCACTATCACATCAAGGGGTTCAATCAAAAACAACACTTACCTGTCTACATAAATGTGCTTTAATTTTCCAAATTTTGAACATTCATCTTGAACGTCTTCCTTGATATCTAAATCAAATTCAGGTTCCGTCTGCCCCCAAAATTATAATTTTAGCACAAAAAGATACAAAAATATTAAATAAAAAGATCTAGCAAGGTATGGTCACCAACCTCTAATTTTGGATCAAACATATTTTTCAGTAATAGACATTCACTCGGGATGCCAATTGTATCGATAGAAGGAATAGTTGCACTAGGAAGTTGAAGACCTGTCCCTGGAAGTCCAGCAACAGCAGGAACAGAACCCTGTACTAGAGTAGCAAGTAGGGGAGAAACCGCAGGTGCAGCACCAAGGATAGGCGCGGCTGGCATAGTGAGGCCAGTGCTGTTGACAACAGAAGTGGCTAGTGAACCAGGAACACTGCAAATAAAGGAAACAAATGTGAGATTGACCAGATGGATTAAGAATGCAATTATAGCCACAGAATGCAAACCTTGATGCATTGCCACTGCGATCCAACTTCTGCATGAGAAGTGCTCTAGAACGTGCATTCAGCGCCTGAAATTTATAAGATTAGATTAGCTACCAACAGTGATCAAATCTGTGTATTATTTCTAAACAGAAATTCATTAGGAATGAAAAGAATTATCGAATTGGTAAGTATGCATAAGAGATACAATTTTGACTCTTCTTTTGCCATATCTCAATACTTTATTGTTTTTTTAAATCATTTGTTTTGTTTTGTTTTTCTCAAGGTGCTATACTAGTGCTTAAAGGGGTATTACTGACCAAGCCACCGCCTTCATCATCATCAAAATCAGCAGCATTCGCCCCGGCATCTTGCATTCCAGTTTGATCAGTAACAGCGGACACCTAACCAGAAGAGAAAAGACACGAAAAAAATAATATATGAAGTTAGAACACCATGCCAATGATTCCGGGAACAATCATTACTCATTTCATGCATGTATAAATCACAGAAAGAACACAGAGGTGGTAATAATAAACACTGGTTCTAGCAGCCACGGCGATGGAGTGGGATGACATGATGGCGGAGGATGTAGTAATGACAAGCATTGCTACTTTCAACTTTTTGGAGTAAAGATTTTACAATATCACCAAACTCATGCAAAAATTGAAATAAAAAATAAAATAAAAGACAGGAAAAAACAGGAAATGTCAGACCTTATGTTAACGAACACAAGCATGCACATGCAAGATTAACTTTTTTATGGAATTACCTTGATCGTCCGACCCCCAATCTCCAATTGTCCATTCAAATTCAATGCATTTCTAGCATCTTCAAGACGTGCAAACTGCAAGTGGAGAAAAAAGGTTTATCTTTTGATTCAAAAGTAATCTCAACAAGGACTGTATTTAAAATAATGTACTAAATTTTGCACAACTAATAAACAACTAGCTTTCTTATGAGTTCAGGATCTGAGGCTACGTTCCATCCTATACCATTTTAGGGTCCAACGTTTTGTGGCCATTTCATCAAGCATTCAACGCACCTGAACAAAACCAAACCCTTTGCAATGTCCGCTTTCGTCGGGAGGCAACTGCACCAGCTCCACAGTCCCAAATGGTTCAAAAACCTAAATGTTCAGCAGACAAGCAAACTTTTGGTATCACTTGGTTCAAAAGAACAAGAATAGTAAGTAACAATGATAAGACATCAAAAAATAATTAAAATTCATTATTAAAAAAACCTATAAGAGGACTGACTTATTTATAGTACAACAGAAATACATATATAGACTCATTCAGGGTATAAAATAAGTTTATGATGAGATAAAAACATCCCAAGTCACCCCACACTCCAAACCCAATCAATAATTGCAAATACTGGTCCACCTCAATCAACTCAGTATTAAACAATATAAGTTTAATTATAACAGTCCCAATGGAAGCTCCTTGTAATTGAATTGCACGCCCTTGGTGCCTTTTTATACTTCACTTTTACTCATAAAAAAAAAGTCCTTAAGACCTACCAAAAAGAATGCATACCTTACGAAGATCATCTTCTGTCATGCTGGAATGCAGATTGCCAACATACAGCCGTCTAGCCCCCCCAGTATAGGGACCTATATGCCCACTTGATCCTCCAGCAACAGAAGTAGTTGACTGAACAAGATTCTTTTCCGCTTCTGATGGTTTCACCATCACAGGTTGACCGAGAAGAGGCTGCCCAGAGAGTGCTATTGCCATAGGGACTGACATTACATCATAGAACTCAATATACCTGCAAACAGAAACATAGTTAGCATATAAAGAATCAATACAAGACATGCCATACATGCACCTGAACATAGCGAAATTTTATAACAGGATTCACACAATGCTTTAATAAAATATTGACTTTCATATGCCAGTTCATCCCAACCTATTATAACATATAATCCTAGATACTCGCATGCTGTGAAGAGGATATTTTTCATTGTACTTATTAGGCTGAGCCTGATATGCTAGCCTAATTAGAAGCATGTAATAAAGCTCATACATTCCATGCAAGATCCATTTTAATTCACATGCAGAACTTCACTAGACGAGGTAACTACTAATTCATTATCAACAACATAAGCATAATAGAGCTATCCCTCAAAACCTTATTTCAGTTTTTTTTCCAATTGATCACTCAGAAAGCAAATGAGTGAATAAAAAGATATTTCAGTACCCTCACCAAATTAGCACAGTCACTGTCTTGAACTCTCACCTTCGATTTCCTAAAGCCAAATCTCCTTATAAGCTACCAAACCCTCCTACCTATACTTAAGTCAGTCGATCGCACAACAATCCATGCACTCTTTATACAGGAAATGCTGTCTCTGTTTTTCACCTTATTCACTGAACATTCCTTCTTGAGCCACAATAATAGTCAAATCAAGACATATTTCACCCAGTTCTTAATGATTAGGCAGCATCATTTCCTTAAATGCTTGTTACAAAGGAAATCTTAAAGCAAATTGAACCAGCTTTTGAAAGACTGCATGAGCCATGGTTTCCTGTCCAAATAAATCAAACCCCTCCACTGACAACCCGTGGACTATAAAGTCCACAAAACGCAATATATATCTCATGGTGGAGGAATCCAGGTACAAACCTGATCCGGTTCCCCCCGCCCACAATGCAAAACAAGAGTAATCCACATCTATTTTCACAATGTTAAGCCATTCAAAATTAACAACCTATCTACCGTTTCATTTGGACAATAAACCTGAAATTGCATGCTATCACCCTTCGTGCATTCCAACTACATCAACAGTACTGATATCAAATATTATGTATATTATCTCTAATTAATTCATTTCCAAAGAAAAAAGAACTACTCCCACAAAGCCTTCCGTACAATCAGAATTACATGACACTTCCAGGTGTTAATCTCAAATCACTTCTTGGCTGCAATAGTTATAATCAAAAGACAAAAATCCGATGTTCTAGAAAAAGCTTGTGCTGTCTCAAGAACTGTGCCTGCAATCTCAGTATATACCTTACATAGACTAAGATAAATTAAGTATAAGACAGTCATTGGATTTAATAGTTAGGATTCATACACCAGAGCCACTGAATCAATTAATACAAATTTCATGATAGTACTATCAAGGTATATTAATTTTACCCAACTCCCTTGGAACGTCTTGAATTGCGATCCATAATGAGGCGTACATCTCGCACCTGAAAATGGTTATTAAGGTGTTTTAGAATAAAAAGTTCAAGAGGCAAATAACCATTTACTTCCCACAGAGAACACACAAAAGAAAAAAAATACAAAATTTGCATTTTTCTTTTAAGTGTGTAATAGATTAAAATTAGTTGTTGAAATTCTCAAAAAAGAAAGGTCAAGTTCACCTTTAAATGAAATGTATTTGTATTTGATTTCTTAAGCATTGGTAATTCTTACACCTACACTAGAACTTGAGATTGAATTCCACAGGAAAAAGATTAATAACGAAGCCAATTTCAAGACTGGGATGGAATGCAGTATCGAGAGATGATCCCAAATTTTATAAAAAGCAGAAGATACTAGCTCCATGGAGAATTAACAAAAAAACTCTTTCTTGATAGCTGCTTATAGACTATAGAAATCCTTTCCCTAACATATGTAATAACCATAAATTGAGCATAACATAAATAGTAGAAAAATTTAAATGACAAGCCAAGCACCAAACTGCTGCAAACAAGAACTAACCTTGCCAGCCCTTGAGAAGAACTCATACACATCTCTTTCATTTGCCTTCAAAGAGATCTGTTGAATTTTTTTTTAAAAATTAACTTAGCAATTACAAGAAGTAGTCTTGAAACCAAACACTGGCAGAATAATGAATATGTCATATTTATCTAGTTACCTGATAAGCAAATACTGTTCTCTGGTCCCGTTCAGGATCAGCCTCAGCCTCAGTCACTTCTTCCTTTTTCTCTTTATGTCGTCTACAAGAGAATGAAAACATAAATTAACAACCCAAATTGTACAATAAGTGATAAAATTCTGAATAGAAAAAACCAAGAGACCCTGACATTCATAAAAAAAAAATGACAGCTCACAATATAGTTTGCTTATTGGAAGAAGCAACAATTAAATATTTGCCTCATAATGAACAAAAACAAAGATAAGAATAAATTCCAAAATGGAATCAAATTTTCTCCAATGTGTAAAAACGCCGAATCCATGTTACACAGCCCTGCAGGGAACTACACGAAGTTAACAAGAGAGGACCAATGAACGAAGTTGGCTAAATTAAGAGATTTGGTCACTTTAAAGTTTAATAAGAACCAACCTGAAGAATGTAATGCAAGTTCAAGCAATAAACTAACCACAAACTTTGTACCTTCTATACAAACGATAATCTTAAATGGAACCAGCCCCATCAAGTTGTATAGATGGCAATACGAAAGGACCTAATAGCATTAGTATGAACCTGTTAAAACTTAAAAATCTTAATATTCCAGTTAATGTAGCATATCCCAGAAAGTAAAAACATTCTCCAAATTGAGTTGCCAAAATAAAAAGCATTGAGAAAGCTAATGTCCTCAGTCACAGTTTCAATAACACTCACATATATAAGAAGAAATCACAAACAAATAGAGCAGAACTGATAAACAAGGTTATTAAGACTACTGTCTTGCAATTGTTGGCAAACTTACTTAGGTGACAACTTGCTAAACACATTACAGTAACGTAAGAAAAAGAACAGAGTTGCACAATATGCAACTAAAAGGGGCTTCGTCTTACACTGAAAAAGACTGGAAATTATGATAATTTAAGGCTTCAAGATTTCCAGACACATACAGTGCAAGTTTATCTGATTAAAATGATAAATCATTAATTGGAAAGGATGAGGAGGAGAAAAACAATGCTGAAGAACAAAAGATCCCAACATGACAGGATCTGTTTGCAAAAGAAACTAGAGAAGTCAATAATGATGACTATCCTGACAACTTGACCTCAGACACATGGTTGCACAAAGTGTTACGCTAAAAGGGTGACCTAAAACATAGACAAAGACATTAACAGTGAGCACTATGGTTATATAATATAGACAAGCAATCAAACAACATTTTAGCAATGATTGTTTTAACTGCAAAAAATTATGGCCTTTCTCATGCCAACTGAACATTGATTTTTCCACAAGCATCAGAAGATAGAGTGCTTCTTTAAGCAAAGCCCATCACTCCCTCACCAGCATTTCTGCAACAGAATAAATATAATTAAGCAACCAAGTTTAAAGATGGAGGATAACGGAAATCATAACATGACTTCAACCCCAGTCAAAAACTCCAAATGGCAACCCGAGTCTTGCAATGCAAGCTTTCAAATAGATGCCAGAAAGTCTAGGAAGAAACCATTAAAACCCATGACCTGAGTTCTTGTGCCTGGCCCAATTGCCAGAAAGACCATCTGAAGATTGCTCTAGTATATCTGCGAGTTCCGAGAATCTAACTTTCAATATTCAGAATTTCCAAGATCATCAAATATCACAACTGTATGAAACTTAGAGCTACTGGAGAAAAAACTGTTTAACTAATAGCATAAACCCCATCACTTAAGAGAGAATTGTACTTGAAGGAAAGAAATGGACAAAGAATATCTATGGACAAACAAGGTTGGCTCTCTTCAAATCAGATGCGTTTGTGCTGCAAAGTAGGCCGTGTATACTGCACTGGACACAGGATCATGGCAATTTTTTTCTAAATAAAAAAAAATGTAGGACAACGCGTCTCTAGTCATAGGACAGAAAATGCCTACATCAAGTGACTTGGCCAAAATACGGAGTGACAAGTCATTCTTTATAAAACCGCCAATAGAATACGAAATCCATCTACAAGCCCAAATTAATTCCAAAGTTTCAACAACGTGCTAATTATCAAAATCATAAACAGTGAAAGTAACCATCTCGCCAGTACATAGAAATATATCCCAGACATAATGCCGGTACAAATATAGAAATAGAAATATATCCCAGGCATAATGCAGGTAAAAATATAGAAATAGACCTTCAAACCATTTCCAAGCAAGCCACATAGAAATACCCTGAAGTAATACTCAACTCAAATAAGCCTTAATCCCAACCCCACAGAAATGTGGACACTAGCACCACCTATTATGCATGAGAAGATGATAGTCACAAACAAACATAAACCATGCCATCCCGCTAACACACATACCCTAGCCCCTTCCAGAGTGCCACATTAACATGGCACAGCCACCCCTACTTAACCCATCCCCCTAAAAAGCATTAAACGAAAAGGGAAGGCTTGTCGTTCCTACAACTCATGTTTGCAACACTAATGGAAACAAGCACCTTGCTCCCAATATTTGCAACACTAATGGAAACAAGGAGCTTCCTCTTGCCCTCATGAATGAAAACAACCTTTTTAGGATCATACTTGCCTTGCAACCACTCTAAACGAAATTTGGGCTTGGAGTGGGCTTCGAGCTTCTAAGGAGCTAAAGAAAGCTTAGCCTTTGATTGCTCTTTCTATTTTTTGGATTGTGTGGAATGAGAGGAATCGTAGAGCTTTTGAGGGCGTTAAAAGAAATTTTGATGTAATTAGAGATGGTTGGTTCAATGCCCTTAATTTTTGGTTTAAATGGAATTCTTTGGTAAATGATATAGGTTTTTTTAGAGCATATAGAGTTTCTATCCTATAGAAAATCGTTGTAAATGGGTTGCACACCCTTGGTGCATTTTTTAATATAATTTTTTTACTTATAAAAAAAACCACTCTATGACAAACTTAGTAGCTCAAAACTTCTGCAATTTTTGGCAGAACTGAACACATAAGATCCTCATCACCATCATCATATTAGAAATCGGAGGGAATTAACATAAAGAATGTGGAAGAAGAAGCCATGTACACATGTCAAAACCAAGCAAAGATCACAATGATTATGACAATGAGAAAGCCCTGAATGCGGAAGGAGATCCTCAGTGCTCATATTTACAATTTTGAAGTCCCAATAATTAGGAGCACAATTCCAAATTATAAGCAGTTGTTACCACACGATTGTGAGACATAGCTTAAAAAGTATCAAAATTTCCTCCAATAAAATACCTATAAGAAACATGTTTGTAAAAATTGAACAATTTTAGGTTTAGTGGAAAATAACATGAATCCATAAAAACTTTCGGTAATAAAGAAGGTCACTTTACACCTTCTTTCTCAAAAGAATATATCTCCTAACCAAAAACAATGTCTCATCCAATGCAACACCAAGTCCAATATTGTAGCACTTTCTAAATTTAAAATTTAATCAGATCTAAACACCATAGCTGCATGGAAAAGAAGTTTTAAAATAATTTTTCCGTCTTCCATTCATACCAAAATATATGGAGTATTCCCTATGTTACAATTATAAATATTAACTAAAATTATACTCCTTAATTTAATTTTTCTTTTGACTGTAGCTACTCTAGCATTCATGTACACCAACAATATGGAGCCATAAAACTCATGCAACCAACAATTTGCTTGCTATATTTAGTTATATACTGCGTGCATAATTAATTCAGCACTAATAACATTGGGTCAATATAAAAGGTCAGAATGATTATGCATACCTTTGTGGTTACACACAATACAAAATCCATTCTGCAGTTTAATGTGCAAGAAAATTTCGAATCAAAAGAATAATAGCTACAAAGAAGTAATGAGAATATAATAATAAACACCTGAGTTCTCTGTCTCGTTCCCTTAACTCCCTCTCGCTGCCTCTTTCTCTATACTCCTTGTCTTGACTCCTCTCTATGTCTCTTTCGTCTCGATCACTTCGATTCCTTTCTGGAAGGCTCCTGCTTCGATGCGACCGCTCTATCTCCTTCTCCCCGTCTCTCTCACTCTCCCTCTCACGATCACGCTCTCTCCGGTCTCGATTTCGATCACGATCTCTATCTCTCTCCCTCCCATTGCTCTCCTCCTTGTTCCTGTCCCTTTCTCGATCCTTATCATTCACCCTATCTCTATATTCTCTGCTACTTCTGTGTCTATCCCTATCTACATCTCTAGACCGTGAACGATGAAGCCTCTCTCCATCTCTCGACTGTGAGCGGTGATGCAATGAGCTCCTTTCTTTATGACGGTCATGATCACGCGACTCATCTCCAGATTTTGAGCGCTTGGAGCGATGACCAACACCATCATCATCACCCTTCTCATTGATCTTATGTTTTGAACTCCGACTACGTTCTTTCTCTTCAGATTTCACAGTCACATCACCACCATTAGCAGTTTCCTTTGTTTTCTGGGGTTTAGGAACTTCAACCGTTTTCTCTAAATATTCATACTCATCAAAATCCATATGAACTTTTCTAGTCAAACAATGAATGATCAATCTAATTTGAAAATCTTCTAGAAGCAGAAGCCTACAACCAAAAGAAAAAAGTGAGCGAGCTTCAAAATTATTACTCCAAGACATTCTACCATATATAAAAAATAAGTTTTCAACTCTTCAAAGCTTCAAAGCTAAGAAAGCAAAAATGCAAATAAGCTAAGTTTAACAGAACTCGTTGACATGGTTGAACAGTTCATTTCACCATAAAGAGGCTAAGACACCACAAACAATGAATTCCATCCTCTATTTTCTCCGGAGCCGAACACAATGAATGACAAGGTACATACAAATAGACGAAAAATATGCATACAGACACATATATGCAAACTTAATTCCTTTGAGACCAGTAGTTTCTTCTGA
The DNA here is from genome assembly GCA_023935145.1 of Bretschneidera sinensis. Classification (NCBI taxonomy): domain Eukaryota; kingdom Viridiplantae; phylum Streptophyta; class Magnoliopsida; order Brassicales; family Akaniaceae; genus Bretschneidera; species Bretschneidera sinensis. The sequence continues at coordinate 161,181,236 of CM043698.1, forward strand.
ATAATATTTCTTTCCTGGAACTGCTATATGCCTTAGCTGAGCAATCAAGCCTAACTTCTATCGCAATATTAACAAAACCCAAACCCTAATTTCAACTAAACTAACTTAAATGCTTCGTTCGGTTGCATGGAAACTAAATAAGAAATGAAAATCGGAGAAAACAAAACTTAAAAAAATCTTTCATAAGCTAATTCAACAGAAGCTTTTCATAATATTGAAAATGCTACTTTACTTTCTATTTACTCAACTACCAAACGGACTGCTATCTAATTTTTCAGTTCATTACCTTGAGAGAGCATTGGCAACAAAAGAAGAATCTGAATAGCCAAACAACCAGGCAACACAACGAAAGTTGAGAGCTTAAACGTGATAAAAAAAAGGCGATGATATAAAAAGAGATTTTTGAGTTCTCTCGCTCGCTCGCTCGCTTGCACTCCTTAGGGCAAGAGCCTGCAAATTTTGGGCGCATCACGTGATTTATAATAGCTCCAATTGTAGAATGGGTCGGTCTATCGGACCGGGTGTGGGGCCCAGCGAAGAAGACGAAATGGATTTTATCTAAATTGTAATCATGTATTTAATGAGAAGAAAGTGTATTTTCTTTCTCCACTTTAACTTTTGAATGACCCCGAAAGTCAATTAGTAATTATAAAAAAATTAAATAATAAATATATTAAAAAAATCTAAAATATTAAATATTAAAATTACTACCCAATTTTTATATGATTATTAATAAATTTTCTCGATTCTATAGTAACTCTTACCGAACCACAGAACCGATTTCGTGTTATCACCACTCTTTTTTAACTCATCAAATTGAGAGAACTTAAAAAAAATATGTATCTTTTTTATAATTTTTTAATACACTCACCATTATAACCCTACATTTCTTATATTAACGATAATAAAGTAGTAAAATGTGTAAAAAACTTTATTTTCTTTTTTATTTTTAAATATATATACCTCGATTTTCTTTTTTGTTTTCCTTTAAACATCCAAGCAGGAGAATAGTAAAGCAGGTTACTTCATGAAAAGACATAAATTTCACATCCATGAAACAGAAAACAAAATCCTGCAAGCTAATTCCTTCACGAAGGACAGAAATTTCTCATCCATGAAACAGAAAACAAAATCCAACCCGCTCGCAAAGGAATAAAAGAAAGATGAAAGATACACAACATTCTCCTTTATCAAATGCTAGTTGATATCCATTCAATTATTTTTTTTGGCACAACATGATATCAAATCATTTGTTAATGTCCTATCACAACAAATAATTTTGAGGAACTGTTGGTTTGGAACTTACAGAACAGCAATATCAATATCAATATCAATATCAATATCAATGCAAGAAGTCCTATGCAAAAAGTAACAAATTTTAGTTATATGCAGAACCATCAAAAAGAATTTTTGCAGCCCCTTGAGGTGTGAGAAATAATATGGTCTCCAAGGAGGAAAAAGGGCCAACCGATCTCAAAATCTCACCAAAGAGATTTGTGGCGACAACCATTTTGGCATTTTGTTATCGATGCAAACTAGTTTGTCTTAGTTGTTCTGTTGGGAATCACATTCGAGCTCTCTCCACTGAACATTCCATATCTACCTTGTCCACCACGATCAACGCCCATCCTCTCGCTACCATCAGATTTTGAACCACCAATATCTGTTGATGCACCTTGTTTCTCAGGACCATTTGAATTTTGAGGGCTAAAAATCCCATAACTAGATGCTGAATTATTACGAACGTCAGGACGGGATGGTTGTTGTTTTGGCATTTGGTTAGGAGGAAGCTTTAAGTTTCTAAACGTAGAAGGATCAGTCCCACCTGATCCTGTTGAGGCTGAGACATTGACATGCGATGGCGGTTGCCTTTGCTGTGGAAACCGGGGCCTGACTGATTCTCCCATACGTGGGCCCTTGTTATCCATTGATCTAGTTGGTGGAAGCTGGTTCCTTTGTTCACTTCTTTTGTACCTATTCTCAGTCACGGTGAAACGCTCTGGATGGAAGGATGGAACTTTCCCTGGCAAAGGAGGTGATTCCAAGCCAGATTCTGCTGAGGGTACTAACCTGACTGATTCTTTCATACCTGGACCCTTTTTATCCATTGATCTAGTTGGTGGGAACTGGTTCCTTTGTTCACTTCTTTTGTACCTATTGTCAGTCCCCATGGAACGCTCTGGATGCAAGGATGGAACTTTTCCGGGCAAAGGAGGTGGTTCCAAGCCAGATTCTGCAGGATCTTCATCAGAAAGTTCAGGGTTTTGAACATCGGCAGAAGGGTCACCTGCTAGTTGTGTGGCAGTGAGCTTTTGAACCTGAGCACTGATATCTCCAGCATCCTTCAATTTTTTTCCACCTTTCTTTGGTAGACCAAATTTGACGTGCCTGATTATTACATATGCCTGCTTTCTTTCCACCCTGGGTCCACTTTCCACGATAGCTACATCTTCAATCTGCACAATATTGTTTACAATTAAAATTGGATAGGAAAAGAAGAAAAGAATAGAAAGAAGGAAATGAAAATGAAAATTGTACCAAGAACTCAAAACACTATATATGCAGGAATTAAGGAGATACCAAAGCAGTGAGACGAGATAACAATCCTCCCAAGTCCTCATCTTCACCTTCCTTGGCCTTACCCATCGCCATACACTGTTTCATAACCACAGAGAATAGTTAATTATTCGAAACTTAATCATTTTCAAAGCAAGTATAGTTAACTTTAATTTTCAATTTAAGGACTCTGGGGGCAGACACAACATAGATTACGAAATATTTGGACTTGCTGTATGCTTCAATTTGTATTGCATACAAGTACAGAACTTAACTGAATCAATCACTGTATGAATGCATGTTTATAGCATAAAATAGAAGAGTTAGTGAGAATCTCTGTTATCAACAGCTTATAGGGAAAATGGAAAAATACAGCCACCACAGGGCCTTCAAGCACAAGCATGGCAAATCAATCACAAAGTAATTAGCAATTTGAGCACTATTGCTTCTTTGCACCAAACTTACTGTTTACCCATAACATCTAACAAGCAGTTCTTACTATCATAACCATAGGAAGTTTTGTCTTGAATCTTCTTGCTAGGTGATTTCCTTTAGAATGTGCCAGGAAACCGGCAAGAACATGTTATAATAAATTTTTTATCATAAGAGAATCCCTCAAAAGAAATGGAAGAAAGTACCTTCACCCGATAACCCTGTTCCATCAATCTTATGGCTGTATCTGCTTTCATCTTTAGGTCCTTTTGTTCCTGAAGAGGTATAAAGCAAAATATAATGTCATTGTTCTCTTTTCTGTTAGGTAACAGTGGTTCATAAAAATTCAAGAACATTATAAGTATGTGCATAAGGGGGAATACTATACTTGTTAAATATGATACATAATTTATTAAGTGCAGATATACTTATACTAGAGGAAAATTATACTTGTTATGATAAAACAAGTGCTTCCATTGTAGTTTTATGCCAAGTTATTCTTCCAACTTTTATAAAATTCTTATGGTACATTTCATGAGGAGCAGGCTTACATTTAGTGCCCAGCCACCCTTGCAGATTGATGCATAGGTTGGGTTTAATGACTTCAACATGAATAGTCAATGAGTATGTAGAACTCTAGTTTAGCTGCAACGAACCAGTTGAACTTTGACAGTTAGAAGAAAAGAAGCTAGTAAAGAGGGATTCATTGAATTAAACATACTGTTTATGCTATCATTACTGTCATTTCAGCCTTTAACAACTCTCATTTCCAGCATCTTAAATCTTATTTATTCTTGAGAAATTTCCATTATTACCAGCACATTCTCCTTTAAATTGAAATGGTTTCAAGATATAACAATGAACAGTGAAAAGAAAAGGATAAAGCATTCTTAATGAAAGACTTACTATTTTCACTGTGAATCGAACTTCTTTGCAATCTCCTTTTCGCAAAGTCACCTCAGACTGCATATACAAAAAACTGATTAAACTATAGTGACAGAGTACTCCAAAAGAGCTATACCAAGTTTTAAAAGATGACCAGGTCCATAGAAATTTATCAACAGTTTATCTATGAGTGTGAAAATTTAGAAAACAAACTTCAAAAGTATAATACTATATACCAAGTATCTACCAAATGCAAGGTTCAACACTGATTTAAACTCCAACCCATCTCTCGGAAGAAAACAATTTCATTGCTTTCTCATTTATGTTGATTCTCAAAAAAAAATCCATAGATTTGCATATGCCACCTCACACTGGTTTCTAAACAATATCATAGCATTTTCCCAACTAACCGAGCACACACATTATTTATCAAATCAGCACAGCAAGGGAATGTGAAACCCCATTTGCTAACTAATTTGCATTTGCAATTGCCTAAAGTCCATTTTATATAGCAGGTTTCACATGATATGTTGCATTGTAGTTCACTTGATTCTCAATTTTGTATCATTAAGATAATTATTGTACAGACACATAATAAAGGGAACTCCATTCTTGATAAGCATATTGAAGAGTAAATTTAAATAAAAAAAATAGAAATGGAGGCTCATAACAATAATGAAGGAATGAAATTTCAACAAAGTATCACATATTTCACTAATATATTGAAAATCAGGTCAGAACACATAATATATAGTATAGATTGTTCTAGAAGTTACCAAAGATCTTACATAACAAAACCAATTCAAAGGGAGAGAGAAAAAGAGAATAGTTTTCACCTTGATTAGGTGACAATAGGCCAAGTTGAGAGTGCAAGGAAGAATTTAATATAAATATTACTTTAATTTCAAATAAAAGCTGAATGATTACAATACATTCAGTAAGTTAATTATCCTAATTACCAAATAAGCACGAGTCTAGAAGACTGTAGAATTCAAAATCAATGCGGTTGATGCTCCGGTTCTCCATGCCTATGTCTACTATGACCTCTCTTTTTTTCTTTTTTGAAAGGAGAAATTAATATTTTATTGAAAAAGCCTCTAATACAACCTCTCTTTAACAAATGATGCTACAAATGACACAAACCAGATCACAATCTAACCATTAGAAAAATTCAACCTGGATCACAGCCCCCCAACAACAACAGATCATAGGAACCCACCAAAAGGAAAACTGCTAGAACCCAACAACAACAAAGAGATAAAACGGCCTGCTCTAACTAACCACCAACAGCTAATACAGACCAAACAAGAAACAACCACAGACAACCATCAACACCCAGCCACAACCTTCTGGAAATAACGCACCTCCACACAAGCCAATAGAAACACCGCAAAAAAAAAACACAATCGTTTCACAACCACTTTAGAGTCAAAGTTATCCTCTACACCTCAAATGCCATTTGAAGCTTCAAACTTTTCTAAATCCCTTTTCTCCATTTGATAAATTGTATCAATGATATCATTCTAATCACCATCAAAAGAGAGACCCAATTTCTTGCTCATCTCCCAAGTGTTCACAGCCTCTCTCCAAAATTCTTCATTCCTTTTCAATATGATAGTGCAATGGGAAGGAAAAAGGTGAGCATCTATACCAACACCCTTGGGATAAGAAACTGAACAAGCTGCCAGATCACCCGATTTCAGGATCCTTCTACTCCTCTTCTTCTTTTTCTTTGATAATAACTTTTTTATCAAAAGGGTGAACATTAAACCTCATAACACGCTTACCAGATTTCTTCTTCTTCTTCATAAAACAATTCCTGCGATAAAATTTGGCATCGGCTGCTTGATTGATGATTTCTTCTCTATCCTCGTGAAATGAAAATGCATCGTCATCATCCAAACCACCCGAATAAGGAAGTGAGAGAGAACAATATGATGACACATCAAAACTGCCAGCAGTAATTTCCCCAACATCCTCCCTATGCTTCTCTGAATTCAGAAAACAACTAAGATCCTTTGAATTAACTGCCCCATCTCCAATACAGCCTTGGGACATATGATAAAAATACAGATGAAACTTCCCAAAAGAGCTATCTACCGAAATTGAATAGACTCCACTAACAAGGAGCCAATCCTTCAATTTTAACTATAACCCATAAGGTAAGTTGACCATGTTTACTTTAAGTAACCTAGCCATCATCTGTAAAGCGTTCCCAAGACTAAAAAAATTCAAATTTGAAAGAAAAAAAAAGACTCCTAATAATAGGCATAAGATGACCATTATCAGCTTGCTCACATTGGGATAAGCCAACCCCCATAGCACCATTCATGTTACCAAAGTTATGCACTGATGAAGAGAAAAAAAATATCTCTCATTTCTGTTGACTCCCTCCCATCACGCCATCCTTGGGAAATAGACACCATGTTTGAATTGTTCAAAAAAAGTAACCAAACCTTTCGACTCTTCTGAAAGACTCCTAAATTGCCCATCAAATGACTCAACAAATATGCCTGAATGGAGGATCGTGGACGATTCTTCTTCTGAAAAACCACCACAGGCCACCTGCTCACTGCTTGAATCTGAGAACACTGAATCCACATGATCCATAACACAACTAGGCTCATCATCACGGAAAAGAGGACAGGTGCTAGATTCAGAGTCCCCTACTTAATAAGACTAGTTTAAGATAACCAAATGAGATAAGTTTTGAGTCATTGATTATCAACAGTTAATTTCAATTTTCAATCAATCCTCACCGCAACTGAGGAAGGGGTGGCCTCTAGAACTTGACCAGTTATTAAAAGCCTAGCAATATCGAGTCTCCTCTTCAAAATTGTGCTCTCATCACAAGAGGCGTATTGAACCCAACCTTTAACCATTAATCTAAAAAAGTTTAAATTCCATGCATGTAGAGGAAGTTTTTCACATCTAATCCACACTAACTTCTCGTAGCTGACATCAAAGGGACACCAATGTTCGATTTTAGAGAACCACATCTCCAACCATTCCCTATGATTTGAAATTATCTTTATCAAATACTATAAAACAAGTTAGAATAAGCAGGAATCACTGATTTGTATACTATTTAGACCACAAGTTATGAAATTGATTGAGAGACCAATCTAAGAGCCCAAAAACCTCATGACAAATGTGGGACCTAATGACAAAGCTGCAATGACATAATTATAGCTGGAAATAAATTTTATAAGAAAGATACTTGAAAAATGAAAAAGTAACTACCATGCTATGATTTATCAAAGAAAAAAGAAAAAGGAGATAAAAAAATTCGTTGATTACTGTCCATGCAACAGTTCGATAGTTACCAATACATTTCCGGTGTGACCATACTCGTGTTGTAAAAGAACATACCAACTGTCAAGTAGTAATTCAATTATTCATACATAGGAAAATGACAAGGAGCAAGCTAGGAATGACAAAATAAACAACATCACTTCATTCTTTTTCTTAACGACTTTATCTCAACAAGATTGGAGAAAAAAGACGTTAATCCACCATGTCTCCTACCTTGCTTTTGGCACGATCCTTATCCTTTACTTGTTGTTTGTACTTTTCCTTATGGAAGTCCATGATTTTACAGACTGGTGGATCAGATCTTCTTTGAACCTGTAAAACATGATACTGCTTTCTTAGACCATTGGAGAACTAACCTAATTTAAAGGGAGCATTTTGAAGTACAACGAAATTAAGTGATTGAGCATCTGAGATAATGTCAACAAGCCTCAAAGCACAATAAAAGAAGAAGTAATGGGGAAAAACACCAAGCGCCAAATGGTAAAATGCATTAGAATAAAAAATGTCTTACTACACATAAAATATATATCTTTACTGTATTCAGAAGATATTTTTTGCTAGATCCATTCCGCATAAAAGAAATATGAATTGAATAGCATTAACATGGTAGTTTGACAAATAACAGTAACGATAGAACTTCTCCTCATGAGTGTGTCCAAAAAAAGCAATTGAGAAGCATTTAATTGAAGATACAGAAGAAAAAGAGGAAAACAGGCAGAAATCGACCAGCCAAGTACATCATTGAAAGGTAATTTCACAATTATACGAAACTTCAAGTTCCAATCATCCTATTTCACTGTTAGCACTTTATTATGGAAGACAACGATAATATTGAAATTTTTACCTCAACCAAATCAAGTTCAAGTTTCCTCGCACGTTCTAATGCTTCACGCATTGAGACGACACTATGTCCTGCATTTCAAAGTAATTTATCAGTGACAACTTACAAAAATCCACCACTACATCTTCCTAGTCAATGACATGTAGCTGGTCTAAATGTCACATATTACATACCGAAACAACAACTTCATAATCTATAATCAAGATCTGTATAATCTTCTCTTCTGTTTTCTCTTTTGTTGTCTACTTCTAAACCTAGCTCGAAACCAAGTTCACTCCCTTTTTATCTTTCATGCAAAAGATCACTAGCTCAATCTGTTAAACCCACTAATGTGTAGGCTGCTAAAAGCACTGTCCCACAAAGCCGAGGATGACTAATTGGATTCCAATCATTAACAACCAAAAATGTGTACCATATACTTGTTTTTTTCTTTTTCCTGATCATAGTCACAACGCCAGAATTGAATCCCTCTGTACTCTACAATGTACTTCTCAGTTCTCATATACAGAATTAAAAAACGTTATAGCATGGACATACACAAAGCATTCTTAAAATTTTCGATCAATTAGACGACCTACGTACCTTCATCTGTCACCAACCTAACAAATTGGGCTTTTATTTGGTTGTTTAAGCGCGGGCCATCCGTTTCCACCTCTTCCTTCTTAAGCTTAGCCTGAAATTCAACACACATATCACATGAACTACCTATCATTCTACCACCAATAGAGCTCACAAAACCAAACGGATACTCAAAATCCAATCTTGCATCTATAATTTCCATTCACCAATAACACCCAGAGAAAAAAAAATGCAATGGCCAAGTAATCAACAGGGCACACCCGAGACTCAACAACAGAGAAACAACCAATACCCAAATCTCTTAAACCCAATTAAGCAGATTTAAACCACACTATACTAATAACTACCCCTCACGCAATAAACATAAAACAGCGGATACCCAAATATTTTTTTTTAAATATAATAATTACCTGAACAGGAGCGGCAAAAAACCTGACACTATCACAAAAACCGGTGGGCCTCTTGCAAGTATCCCAACTCGTGTTCTCTAGTAAACTGGGTCTAGTGTGCTTAGCAGCTTGATGAAGCGAGGAAGCATAAGGAACTTGAAAATAATGTCTCTTAAATTGATACGATAAATATCTGAGCTTAGATTGATGAATTCTATTCCAAGAAGCCATTTTTTCAGTTGTATATAGCAAAAAGTGGCATTCTTCGGTGTAAAATTGGAAGGAAAAAAATTGAGAGACAAATAGATATCTGGACAAAATCCCTAATTTACCATTCCTCTGAGAAAGAGCTTTATTTTTTCCTTTGCTGACACCTTTGAGAAAGAACTGAGTTCCTACAGTAGAGCAATTTTTGTGTCCGCCGTTCTTTTAAAAAAGAATTACTACTATGTAAAAACAACAAAAGAGCTATTACTTTACTATCAACTAATACGGCGCCGGGTGAAAAATACGCACCGTTTCATTTTATTATTGGGCTGCCATCTAATAAAATTGATTTAAGCCTCTAAAAGGATGTCCAAGTGCGTAAGTGTAACATAGCCCAAATGCTAAGTGTGTAAGCCCATAGGCTAGAACTAGGCTGGAAGTAATCATTTGCATTCTCATTTTCTTTATTGTTAATGTGTTTGGATGTACTGAGGTTTTGAATCCGATTTCTTAGATCAACAATTCATTTATGAATAAAAAGTGTTGTTATACATATAGATAGAGTTTATAAGTAAATTAAATCATCTCTATAAATAAAAAAAATAAAAAAAACTATCACTCAAAATAGTTTAACTTGGCCACCAAACCGAAACATTGATAACATGGTGGTTAAGGCTCGATCTCTTCATCATAAGTATTTAAGTTCGAGTTTTTTCATGAGTTAGATGAGATACACCTTGTCCAATGATAAGATATAAGCAAACACTTCTGTCAGATCACGTATATGTGAATGAGAACACTCGCACGATATTGATAGAAATGTTATTCTCTCTCTCGAAATTTATCTTTCATGAGATGAAAAAAACTGTTCAGGTGTCTTGCCTTCCGGTTTCGATTCGAATACTTGTCTCCGACCCAAAATATTTTTTTGACTCGTTTTGCAGCCTATTATATAAAGTCATTATTAAGGTTTTGGAAAACCATGAGACAATTTTATACTTTTTATTTTTTGATAATGAATTTTTTTCTACTCTCACCCGTGGATATAAGTCTAATTAACTAAATTAAGTAAATCTTATGTATTTTTCTGTACGTAATTGTTTTTATTTGTCACTTTACTTTATTCGGCTATACTTATCGATCTTGTTACAACAAAAACTTTGATAATACAAGACTGCCACGCAAAAAAAATCAATAAATCAATCCCTATCACGTGAGCCAAGATGTTGGGAAAGCGTAGGGTAGTGCATTGACAATGAAAGTGTTCTACCCACGAGGATAGACTAACTCAATTGATCACAAAAAAAAAAATTTGACCAAATCGATGTCATATGTAAACACGTTAATATAGCTTTCGATTGTTATGAACTTGGGGTTTAGATGAGTCAATTAAACTGGCTCAATCTTCACGTACGTTCGGAAACCATGACCAAGTGGTATAGGCTGGTCCATGGGCTAGCTAAGTATATGTGCAAATTCCATACACCCTATTCTTCAAAAGGGCAAAAAAAAAAATGAAGTAAAAAAGAAAATACTGCATGATATATACATATATATTATCATTAAAACAATAATATTTAACATAAAAAAGTTAAATACCTAATTAATAGCCTAATTATATATATCCCGGACCACAAAGGAATGAGAGTGCCCCATTTACCCATTGTTTTCGCTATGAAATGATTCTATTTTATAAATATAGCCTATGCTAAACATCTTTAAAAAAATATATTAATAAAAAAAAATTAAATTTTTTTTATTATTATTTTATAATTTATAAATCGAAAATATTGCTAAACCAATAAAAAAAAACTATTCTCTATTTTTTATTCTTATGTGTCCGATGAGACAACTGAAAATGATGAAAGTGAATCATGATTCATAGGGATACCTAGTTAATCTTATCCTTAATTCACGCGTATTGTGTAAAATATTATTAATTAATGTTAAGGTGAAAATTAAACCACACCGACTTTTCAGTGGCCATGATGATCAACCAAATGGTTGACACTTTAACTAGGCATGCATAATATTTTGATTAATTAATATAAATATTAATGCTTCCATACATGGCAAAAATCGCTTTTGAGAATGTTTTCATCATGGAAGCTAGCTTACTATTATTGTTTTGTAATGAATAATATTAATTAATATTTAAATTTTATAGACTTAATTTAAATATATGCTCATGCATGTTTAAAATAATTAAAAAAAATATATTAATTTAACTTAATTGTATTCTTAAATATATATATATATATATATATATATCTCACTAATTAATAGAGATTTTTTTTTTGGTCAGATAACATTACGTAATAAATTTTAATAATTTTAGTAAAATTTATAACAAAACGAGTCGATTTCATATTGAATTTATTTGAAATTGTATTTCAAAATTTGTGTGAGAATGATTTAAGTACAATTTGAATTATCAAAATTTTAAATAATTTTAAATTTTAAATTCATTTAATTGTTTGGATAATGTGCTCAAACGAGATTTTTGGTAATTAAAATGCCAAAAATGATAAATTTATACGAGATATTGGTTTGGGTAAATTGTATATATTGGGTGTGTAATTATCTCCAAAAGTAAAGGGTAAATATGTTTTTTTCTATTCCACGCAATTTCTCCAACTTAAACAATAAGCTAGTCAACATAAAATTTTAAGGTTTACTAAGTTGTATTTAAAATATTATCAAACAAGACTGTTGTCTTTTCAAACATAACGAATCAATAAACTACAAACGAATCCGGTGAAATTTATGAGTTTATTTTTAATAAAAGGGTGCTTTTTTCTTCCTTGTTAAGAGATCACTAAGACCAAGTATGTGACAACATGACAAGAAGAATGAGCTCCACATGAACATGGCTTATGAGATAGATAAGATTCACTTATGTTAATTTCCATATTAGATAGATCATTTGGGGCTAGAATGTAAACTGCCCAAAGAGGGACCTAGCTGGCTCCTGGTATTAATTAAAACCCAGGGGTCAAAGTGACGTAAAGTTAAACCTAATTTTGCAAGATTTCTATCCTGGATGGTCGCACCAGTTTATTGGTTTAAACTTTAAACAATGACAATATTTTGGCCTTTGGACTAACATCATGTCCAAAATGATACCCACAGGCTATTGACATTTGAGGGATACTTTAACTAATTCTTCCTCCTTCCTGGAAAATGATTTTTCCCCTTGCCAATATGCATTCAACTTCATTAATTAGGTATTATTACTATTTTGTCTGTCGCTGTTCCAAACTTCATCGAGTAGTAGTACTGTAGACTCGATTTTATAAAAATTATCACGAAACTAAAAAATTTCATTCACAATAAAAAATTTTGATTTTTTCAAACCCATAATAACTCTCATTGAACGAATCCGTTGAATCTGTTGTTATTGTAATTTTCAATAGCGTCTTCTGCAATCGACAGTAATTGATTAGCTCTTTGAATTGTTGCCTTAGTCTAAATACTTATGCTTTGAGGTCACAATCCCGACTCTACTTTTTAAAACACGTTTTCGATTGTATGACCAAATTTTTTATTATTGAAGGATAATTTATTTTCTGTTCACCTAAAAGCCCATATTCATATAAATTAATTAAAAAAATTACATGTCTTTCAAATACTTAATATTTTTTATCTCTGCATTTATTTTAAATAATTCGTATAACATACTTAAAGAGTATTATATACATAATATAAAGAATGATATTATATCACATTAAAATCGAATCGAGTTAATATCAAAGTGAATCAAAATTGATATATTTATTAAATGAATTAATATATTCGAATCAAAATCAAATTATATTTAATATTAAGCCAAACCCCCTCTATTTTGTAGCAGTTTCAAATGTTACCACGTGGCATAGGGGTGATAGCCTCATAGTAGGAAAAGAAAAAAAAAGGAAGAATTGGGTCCAATGCGTAAGAGTTATTTTAGTTGCATTAATTTAAAAAATACAAAGAAAAAAACAAAATAAATAGGAACATGCAATGTGTGAGCCCGTATCTAATTATAGATAAAACCCTACCAAATCCAATTATATGAATTGCATACAGACAGGATTGGAATCAAAATTTAATATATAGTGGGAGGCTTAGTAGTACTTTTTATATATTTTTTTTTATTTTATTGAAGCGATGTTATATATTGGTAATACGTACGATCATTGATTTGATTACAATATAAACTTGTATATTTCATTAGTATGGTAATGAGTAGGTTATCCGTGAAATTTTACATATCCATAATTGTATCCGTTTATTTACCCTGCTATTCGAATCCGAACTTGAAACCGTTAAAAACCGTGAAATATCATTTGTTACTATGAAAAACCTATTTATTTTTATTTATATCCACTTAAACGGATACGGTTTGAATAGTTTAACCATGAAAAACCCGCGAATTACCATCTTTATCCACTAGTCATACAAAAACCCACGATAAATCTATCATATCATCACGAACCCATGTAAAGTAAGAGATATATAATTGAATAAATTGAACATTAAACCGATATTTCATCCTGATAGACTATTAGCAACCATCTTTGGTTAATAATGGTCTATTATTGCAGTGTGCCCATCATACCCGTTAACATCCAGCTACTTGCAAAACTTGGGCAATTACATGAACACAGCTTCGTGAGTAAGAAAATCCACAATTTTTTTTTTCTTTCCATGAAAGAGATGTCATATAAGTACCAAAACCAAGTCTTTAATTTCAAATTGGACCCACATTTAGATTCATCAAAGGGTTGCCAGTCTTGGTCAAATCTTAGATTCTATCTAGCTCGTGCAACACGTTAAGCAATTTGACTATTCATTAATGTATGTTAGAATTCAGATTGTATTCTTGTAAAATTTCCTAATTTTCCAAACACGCATCATAGCATACATCATCTTTAACCATGGAAGACAGAGAGAACTTTGGCTTTCACATGAAAATGGCTCCAAATATAGCTTTCATTATAATTTTTTCGAGCTAAGGCCAAGTCAGTGGTCAATAAGGCATGAAAGAATGAAAAAAAACAAGAAGTAAACAACCCAAGTCCTTAAGACCCCAAATAAAAACTAAAGTTCCCCATTTGTCTTTTAAAGGTAAGGTTTCATTGGGGCATGTACTTAACAAATACTCCTACAAGTTTTTCTAAGGCAGGCCTTAACAGAGCTGTGTTTTTCTTCAAAATTCGAATCATGAGTTATTTTTTATTATTAATTTGCCTTCTATCTATCCTTCCTTATTAAAATTGATACAAATTCAATTTTTTATAATTTATTTTTAAGCTTAACTCTTAAGTTTTTTAAAAAATAATTTTTGGGTGTTTGACTTTACTTTGGTTTCTCAAAAATTAAAATCTTTTTGAAAATTAAGTCAGAAATACCTAGTTAAGTAGTACCGTAGTGATTAATTATAATTAATTGGTTAATGTATGTGTAAGAATTATCGGATCAGGTCAGGCGCCCATTGTAAGCTCATTAAATGCTTGATCCGCCTAGCATTTAAACCATCTACTTGAATCTTATTGAACCAAAAGACGTTTTATCAATCAAAAGCTAATTTATCATTTAAACAGGAAATGAATTATTGTAAGACAATTTTTATGTTTAAAAAATGTATAAAAAAAAAGTCAAATATAAAATTGCATGATTAGAGAGAGAAACAATAACTCCAGAAAGAGAAATTTCATATATTTTTTTATTGAGAAAAAAAAATGAGATTTTTGAATTGTAAAATTTAGTGCAACCATTGACAAGATTAAGAAAAATTAATGTTAAAAAAAACACAAATCAACGTAAAATTTTGAGTTAAAAATAATTTATATTTTCATTATGTTTACACGAAATTGAGAAAACTCTGCGGTTAAATAATCCAAAAGTATATAACAATTTTTCTTGGTCACTTCGTTTCACAACCGATCGAGACTAGACTAAATACATTGTTTGTATTTTGAGACGTGACTTTTCATAGATTTGAAGATCGACCGATCGATCTAGTAGAGGAAGAACATTATCCGTATTTGCCCATCTCCGGTGGTTAGAGATAAGGGTAGCAAACATGCATGATCCATCCCTCGTTTTTATGTTCTTATTATTATTTTTATGTACGTTGTTCTTCAATTATTGTAGGGTACCCTCTGTGATCTATCTTTGTTGTGGATTTATGGCATGTACGTGTTCTATGATTTGCGACACCTTACCAACTTCTAGATTAATGCATGGATTCTATTTGGAACATGACCTTACCAAAACATATATACAATGATAATATATGGACCATACGTAATGTATAATTGTATATAGTTCTTTTTTGTTTTTTTCCACCCAAGAAATAGGAAAAATAAAAAGGAAAACCCATTATGAGATATTTAGATGATGAAGGGTTTGGCATAAAATACCCATTTAAACCTTCAAACCAAATGTTAAATTGTATATGTTTGATATAAATGATTGATCCATTTTTCGAGTAAATTTTACTTTTAGTAATTTTAGTTTTACTTTTATTTTTATTGAGTTTTTAAAGTTTAAAACGTTTCTATTGGATTTTTTAAGTTTGATGCACATTTTGTTTAAGTCTTTCATGCAAATGATTTTATTTTATAAACTAGTGATTCAAATGTGCATGCTATATGTATGAAAGTTTCAAAGTCAAGAGTCATTGAATTTTATTTGGAATATAGGATTGTGGTTGATATAATAGATTATCAGTTAAATGAGGTTGTTGAATATGTAAAGATAACAAATGATATGACTGGACTATTTAAATTTGATGAAATCGTTTTTGACTATGCTATTAAACATGATGTGAATAAACCTATTACGAATGAGTTTGTTGTGAATAAGATTATTGGATCATCTGGGTGAATGACTTGATTAGAACGAGTCTTAAATTTAAAGAATCCAATAAGAACGTTTTAAACTTCAGGTGTTCAATTATAAGGATACAAGACAAACTAAAATGACTAAAAATGAAAAATTTTCAAATTTTTGAGATAATTGGAAATTAACATGCTATCAGAGTTAAAAATCTTACGTTCTAATTTGATAATCCCGCTTGATTTTGTTTATAAGAAAAGTATTGGGTTTGGCCTCTAACTTTAGTTTGAGTTTGTTTTGCTTCTGTTTCGAATTTAAATTGTTAGGTCCATTTTGTCGTTGAGGTTATGCATTTGAGTGAGAGTTTATATATATGAGCTTGATATACGCTGTCAATCTATTTTTTTTTATAAATTTAAACTTTAAAGATAATTGATAATTAATACAAAATAAACATAGTTCCATTTGAATTAATCTTGATCATTAAGTTTTAAACACACCCATTTTGCAAATTAATTATCACTTAGCTCCTTTAGCTATTTATTGATAACTTTTTGAATTTTGAGTTCCATCATTTGGAACAACATCATGCCTTCACGATGGTCCCACATTGCTTGATAATTGTACCATTTTGCCTCCCAATTCAACCGACTCCCAAATTATTTTCAAGCTGCTGAACTTTCTTTATTTTCTTGGTAAATAATCTTTCCTTTTCCTTTTCTTTTTCCTTTTGTTTATTTAGAATTATCCAATATATACATTTTATCATAGAGTCAAATAAAAGGAAGGGTGTAAAACAAAGAAAATAGTTGGAGATGTCTCATTCAAAGGATATTATCAGAAAGAAAAAAATTTCTTACTATTTCAATTTGATTAATGTTTTAATATTTTCTTACTATTTCAATTTGATTAATTTACCTTTGCATTATAGGATAGTTTTAATAACCTCTTTTATTTAATTTTTCGACGAAATTGAAATTGTAGTACATGCGCAAGACACGTGCTAGATAAGTGCATGCTAATTGACAAGCTTGCCCATCTCATTTTCCCCCAAACTTACCCCTTCTCTTTTATTCCCTTAGGCTAAAAATCCTTAAGATCTAACCCTATCATGAAAGTACCTTATTAGGCTGTAGTGCGGTTAATGGAATAATATCCTAATTTATTACAAGTATTTTCACGATGGAGCTAGGCAGTAGGGATTTTTAGCTTAAGGAAATGAGAGGGGTGACCCAAAGACCTAACCCCCATCGTGAAAGTATCTTATTGAACTGTAATACGGTTAATGGAATAATATCCTAATTTATTACAAGGTGCTTTCCCGATGGGGCTAGGCAATAGAGATTTTTAGCTTAAGGAAATGAGAGGGGTGACCTCCTTCTCTCCCCCCCCCCCCCCCCCCCACCCCTCCCAAAAAAAAAAAAAATCATCCCTTCTCTCTCATTCCCTTGTTAAAAATCCTTAAGACCTAACCCTATCATGAAAGTATCTTATTGAGGCTGTAGTATAGTTAATGGAGTAACATCCTAATTTATTATAGGGTACTTTCACGATGGGGTTCCACGTAGCGATTTTTAGTTTAAGAAAATGAAAGGGGTGACTCTAAAACCTAACCCCCATCGTGAAAGTATCTTATTGGACTGTAGTACGATTAATGGAGTAATATCCTAATTTATTACAAGGTGCTTTCACAATGAGGCTAAGTAGTAAGGATTTTTAGCTTAATGTGATAGAGAGGGGTGACCCCCCCTCTAAAAAAACAACATCCTTTGTCTCTCATTCTTTTGCTAAAAATCCCTAAGACCTAATCCCATTATGAAAGTCCCTTATTAGGGCTGTAGTACAATTAATGGAGTAACATCCTAATTTATTATTGGGTACTTTTGACGATGGGGTTAGGCGTGAGATTTTTAGCTTAAGAAAATGAGAGAGGAGTGACTTATTTTGAGGGAAAATGATAGAGGGGTAAGCTTTTCAATTCGCGTGCACTTATCTCGCATGTGTGCTTTACACGTGTACTTCAATTTCAATTTCGTTGAAAAATTAAACAAAAGAAATTATTAAAAACTATTTTATAATATAAATGATAAATTGATCAAAATGAAACGTTATTAAAATACAAGATAAAAGTTTTTTATTATAACATCTCCTAATTCTTTTCACATGGCACCTTTTAGTCTTCAAAAAATATCACTGGTGTCAATTCTTTTCACATGGCACATTTTAGGCTTCAAAAAATATCAATTATATGAAGGTCACGTATCCTTCAAAATATCTTTGACAATAACGCTTAATTTATCGCCACATTCAATTTAAATGTTACGTAAAGCCGTAAAGGGGCATGTCTCCCCTGCATTGGAAGGTCTACATCCCAAATTTGTCTATCAGAAAATGTATTTTTATATGAATTAAATAAATTAAATAGAAAAAATTCATTCAGGGTAAGATTTATTCACATTTTTTTATCAGGTAAGTGTTGACATCCACGATGTTCATGAGATTAAATTTTCAAAATTAAAAAGTTTAGAATAAAAAAATATATATATATATATATACACATAAAAAGTCCAACGCCAATTGTAACTGACATAAATATTGATTTGAGATATTTTTTATAAAACACAAATGCATGATTCACACAAGCTTAATCATATATGTATTTTTTACAATTAAATCTTAACCGTCAATCATAACAAACGCTAATATGTATCGAAGTAAATATATAATTCATTTTTATACCGTCTCTATACATTTCTTGATTTGGCATATATAATATCTCATAATGTATTTAACAATAAAGGTGAAAAAGAAACACCATTTCCAATGCATTGTGGTCCTAAGACTCTAACCAATGTTTTCATTGGTTTTTCCGGGGCATGTACAACATGGAGTAGGTAAAACGTCCCAACACATAAATTTTTAATCGTTTTTTTTTTGGTTGGATGTACGTTTTTTATTTTGATTATATATATTTTTTTATATTTTATTGATTTTTTTAAAAGTTTAAAAATAAAAAAAAAATACAAGTCAATGACTCAAATCTATGTCCAAATGAATAAAAATACAAATCTTAATTGCTGAGCTAATTGTAATATTATTGTGCTTCATAAATATTTATTACATGTTATCTAATTTAATAATAACTGTAAAATATTTAATTAATCACTTACAAGTTACAATAATATTAAAATAAAAATTATATATAATTTATATACTCTAGAGAGATAATAAAAATATTAAAAATTATTAAAAATTAATTAATTTAAATTTAAATTATTATTATTTAAATTAATTAATTATTATTATTTTATAAAAAACTTAAAACTTCTCACGTTTTAAAAATTTCCGCTCCAACATTCGATTGGGACAAAACGTCTCGCAGACACATCCCCCCACCCGAAAACACTTATCCTTGACAAATAAAGCTTATCTCATTGAACCTTTCATGATGGGCAAAGTTCACTGTAATCTTATAGTCATGAAGTCAAAACAAATAAATTCTCATTGATCATCATTTTTTTTTGGTTAGCAGCAACCTGCAGCTAGAGCCTAAGGGTAAAACAATGACATGGTCCAAAACTCTAGCGATCGGCAAAACGACAACTACCAAACAGATAGAGGGAAGAATAACCTAAAGTGAAAGGACAATGTGATGCTTTGAATATGGGATCCAATAATTCCAATGGTAAAAGATGTAATGTCTGTCACTGGCCCATTCTTTTACCAGTTTTCCTGTGGCAGATCTTCTCCCCTCCCCCCCAACCCACCCCCCCAACAGATAGAGGGAAGAATAACCTAAAGTGAAAGGACAATGTGATGCTTTGAATATGGGATCCAATAATTTCAATGGTAAAAGATGTAATGTCTGTCACTGGTCCATTCTTTTACCAGTTTTCCTGTGGCAGATCTTCTCCCCTCCCCCCGCCCCCCCTCTTTCTTCTTTATTTGCCAGTCTGATCTATCCCTTTCTCTTCAGTACATGCATGACCCATAAGTAAGAACAAAACTGTTAAAGCATGAGTAATACGAAAGAAATCAAGTTCAATTTAGTTAGGGTAATAAGGCCAAAATTAAATTTGAAGAGAGTAAAATTAGGTTTGTCCCCACATTTGCTAGCTAGCTAGCATCCATATCAAATGCAATGAATGCACTGTTTTTATCTTCACTAAAATCCAATCATAATTCCTTTTCCTCCTTTTTATACCTTACTGACATTAAAAAAAGATATTGGTACATTGAAGCTTACATCACAAATGGAAAGCAATCACTAACTGTCTACTTGATACATTAATGTGTAAATATTTGAAGCAGCTACCCAACACAAGTTGAAAGTGGTTTAGTGGGAAGCAATTATTTAAAGCACCTACCCAACGCAAGTTGATGACTTTGTCATTTAGAGCTTTAGCAACAAACTTAGGTGTAAATATCCAATATTAAGGAGAAATAAGAGTGACTTAGAAAAAAAAGAAAAAAAATAGAGAAATAAGAGTGACCTTTATGTATGAATATGGACTTAGATGTTAAATTTTAAGTTGGATAATGTTTTGGTTTACTTATTTAAATGAAATATTTTAGTTTCAATCTGTTTAGGTTCGTCATTTCGAATTTGATATTATTTTTAAACACATACCTCTCAATTTATATATATTTCAAAAATATATATAATTATAAAAAAATAATCATCATTCAAATATATAAATTAATTCTACCCAAAATTTTACTTTAAAATCAATTATAAATATTATTTTGGTATAAATCCAAATTGAAACTTAAAGACGGTTATCAAATTCATTCCTTATATATATATATATATATATATAAAATAAAATAATTATCATTCAAATATTAATCTTCAATTAAAAAGAAATAAAAAAAAATTTAATTTATTTCTTAAATTTTTTTTAAATATTAAAATTTTAATATTATAATATTTTAATCGAAACAAATAAAAAAAACCGAAAAAAAAAGAAACGAAATATAGAAATATCTAGTTTCGATTTTCATGGACTCAACATATCGTCCACCATCGTAGACAAGACACTGTTGGTGGATATAGGCGTCATAGTGACATATGCGGACGTTAGCAAACACTAACTCCTGCAATCACATTGTACGTTCCTGTCTAGCTGATGCCATGCGGACTTTCTTCTCTCTTCGTTTCTTCCTTCTCTTTATTATGATCTCGTTTCTTGAATTTAAGCTACCAAATCTGATAAACTCATACGTTTCCCTTTTTTTCCTTTTTCCAAAGGTCTCTCAACGTCAACTTTATACTATGCTATTGATTTTGAGCTTGTGAAATTTCGAGAGTAGGACTTAATGCTTATGATATGTTGCAATTAGAAATAATTTTGAGCTTATGATATGTTCTCTCTTTAGCAAATAGAAATAATTTTGATATTTCAACATTTTGACATTTCATATCATTTTGCATCGAATTAACCATTTTTGTTTTGATAATATCACGGGTAATAATTTTGTTATGTTTTTTTTCTATACGTCACGTACAGGTCCTCAAATGGGTAATTGTATTTTAAGATATTGATAAGAATAAATTTTATTTTTAGTCTTTTTAATTTGTCTCGTGTTTTTATTGAATCATTGGAATTTAAAATGTTCCTATCGAATCCTTTAAGTTTGATACTCGTTACAATCAAGTTCTTCATCTAAATAACCTAATAATCTCATTCACAATATGTTCACTCACAGCAAGCTCATTCACAACATGTTCACTCACAGCAAGCTCATACACAACATGTTCACTCACAGCAAGCTCATACACAACATGTTCATTTGCAATGGCTTTATTCATATCAGGTTCAACAGCACAGTTAAAAGCGGCTTCATCAAATTTAAATAGTCTAGTAAAATCAATTGTTATCCTCACATCTTTATCAACCTTATTTAACTTGTCATCCGTTACATCAACCACAACCCTATGGTCCAAATAAAGTTCAATGACTATTGATTTTGGAACTTTTATGCATTTAGCATACACGTTTGAATCACTAGTTAATAAAACAAAATCATTTTGATGAATTACCTAATTGAAACGGATACCAAACTTAAATGATATAATATGAACGTTTTAAACTCCAAAAACCCAATAAAGAATACACAATGCAGGATAAAAATATAATTTAGTCTATTTATAAATTTTGTCTAAATGTTTGTTCGGTGAGGTCTATAAGATGGTTTTGTTTCTTATAAAAATGAATTTATTTCAGAAAAACTATTTTATTATCGTGTTACTAAATATTAAAACTGTTTTCAGTTTTACTCTTGTTTTATTATTAATCATTTCAAAAACTATAAATTAAACTATAAACCATTTCTAGACAATAGGAATTATGTTGGCAACCCTTAAATTCGGATGAAAAAAGGGTGGCGACCTTTTGGCAAGATGTGTCAAGGACCTTCAATGGTGCATAAAGTGTTGAAGCAAATTTATCCATGCTGGATGGACTAAAACTTCTTGCTGTACATGATTCTTAAAAGAACATGTTTAAACCGTTCATTTTATGCCAAACACGACCTTCAAAGATCTAATCTTAGTTTGGGGCATCATCCCATATTTGTTTGGACTTTAGGTAAATTATAAATCCACATTCAACAAACCTGCACTTTTTTTATATACTTTTAATTTCCGTTAAATCTTTGCTAAACGCTAAAGATAAATAGTTCAATTTTGGACAAGTTTGATAAGATGGCCTTAACTGAATATCAGCAAGCGCTTTGAGATATTTTGTAGGAGGTTTTCAAAAATTTGTTGACAACAGTTTTTTTTTTTTACTTTGTTAGGATATGGATTATTATCTGGGGATTTAAAATTTATATTTACATCAGAGTGAAAACTTGATTGATAATTTTTAAAAACTTCATTGATAATATTAATTGATTATGTACAAACATTACAAATGAAATTCTCGAAAACTATCAATCATGTTTCTATTTCGATACAAAAATGAGTTTTGCAATTAAAAGTTTCTTCAGGTTAGAGCACTATAAAAGATTTACTTGTAATGAACACCAAAAAAAAATGAAGAACATTTGGTCAATTCTTTACCAGTTTTGATTGTAAAAGTTTTAGAGTTTTGATTTTTGAAATTGAGACTAGCAAAATACTCCCTGTTCGAGTTTAATCTACTTCTCCCAAGCATGCCAAAAAATAAAAAGTTGAAGCTAGGTTTTCTAGGAAAATAATTATGTTTCCTACGTTGCTTATGAGTTTGACTTTTGGGTTTACGTAGTTTGAACTTATATCACTGAATTTTAAGCAGTTTTTCTGTGTGCATGTACGGATGATAATCGAATTAGCCAAAGATTCAATGTTGAATTTAAACAGCTCATTTTATTACTAATAAATATTTCATTGTTTAATTCAATTTTTTGATATATTGACAAGGAGGGTGGTCAAACTCGAGTTTTTTATATGAAAAATTAAAAAATAATCACTAAACCAATTAAGAGATCTTAATTGTCTAAATTTAATGTTGAATTATTGATTCAATCACTATCCACAAACGTTTAATATAATTTTCAAAAGCAAATAACATTCATTATTGTTCATCATTTTAATTTTTACTTTTTAGTGACAATTTTTTTTTAAAAAAAATAAGAACAATCATTATTGTTTAGAGAAAATTTTAAATATTTTGATTTAAGTGGAAAATACGAAAGAATAAAATAAATTTCATGTTAATGCTTCAAAATTCAACTCACATGTGATTAAGGTGTTATTTAACCATTGAAGCAATAAGTTTTAAATGGATTTTCTAGAAAAATAATTATGTTTCGTAGCCTATGACTTGAAGGTTTTGACTTTTGGGTTTAAATTTATGTCAATGACTTCTAAGTGTACATGTACGGATAATAATCGGATTAACCAGAGATTCAATGTTGAATTTAAACAACTCATTTTAATACTAATAAATATTTCATTTACTCAAGAAAGCTATTGAGTAAATTGACAAGGAGAATGGTCAAACTTGGGTTTTTAATATAAAGAATTAAAAATTAATCACTAAACGAAGAGATTTAGATTGCTTAAATTTAATGTTGAATTATAGATTCAATCACTACCCACAAACATTGAGTATAAAAGATAGTTTTCATAAGCATATAAAAATGGTATATCCGTAATAAAGTGATATGTTATTACGATGGTAATACTGATTATTGTTCATCATTTTATTTTTTACTTTTTAGTGACAAAAATTAAAAAAAAAATTAAGAATTCGTTACATTAAGTTGAGACAGACTTTATCATGTAATCTGATATGAATAAACATTTGTGTCTAATAAATTTACTCATTTGTAAAAACGGTCTTACATCGTTGATAAAAACTTCACTCTATATGTAAAATATCGATTCAAGAAATTTAATAGAGTGTATGATGATTTTTGGTGGTAATGAAGATGAATATAGATTTTGATGTTGAATTTTAGAGAAAACGAAGATAATTGGCCCTACTTAATTGTTAGTTATCAATCCCTTGAAAAAAAAAATAGAAAAAAAGAGAGAAATTGATGGGTGGAAGTTTTTGGATTAACTCTGTTGAACTCAATATCAATGACTTTTAGCAAGTAAGAATTGTCAACATTGAATTATAAAGCTTTAAAAAACATTGAATTGAATTATAAACATTTAAGCATTTAAAAAATAATTTCTAAGTAAATAAAAATGTTCATAATAAAATACCTATTAAAAAACTCGAAGTATCAAAGGGCATGTTTTAATACTGGTTTCGAAGACAGTTTTCCTGTTTTTGAATATTGAAAACTATTTTTAATGCTTAAAATACGATGGTTAGTATTTTCAGAAAATATTTTTAATTTAAAAAAAATATCTTTTTGATATATTTTCTGCTTGTATTAAAATGATTCAAAAACACCTTTAAAAACGGATAATAAGTTTTCTCTTATTAAGTAATTGTCCAATTATAATGAGATAAATTTATTTAAAAAATTAAAATAACAATTATTAACGTGTTTTTAATAAAAAAATTACTTTATTCTGGTAAATATTTTGGTCAAATACTTAACGATAATCCACATAAATACCGTGTAGGATAACAAACAAACAAGTTCTTCATCTTATTCACTTAATTTAGGAGTGAGATTATTTTCAATATTATGATAAAATTTCTATTAAAATACTGTGATTTTGTTGATTTTGAAAGTTACTGTATTAAATTGATAAGATGGCCTTAGCTGAATATCATCATGTGCTTTGAGTTGGATTTTGTAGGAGGGTTTTAAAAATCTCTAATTTTTCTTAGCGAGACCAAAATTTGATGACCGTAGTTTTCTTAACTTTCATTTTTTAAATTTTCAAGTTCACGGTGGATCTTAAAATATATTTTTGAGGGGACCAAACTCAAAGTAAATATAAATATATATATATGTATATGTGTATTTTTTTTATTATATGTAACAAAAATATGATTTTCAATTAAAAATTATATACTAAAATTTAAACAAAATTAAAATAAAGTCATGTACATAAGTCAATGAAAAAAAAATGATCTAGAAAACCATTAAAAAGTATAGAAAGAATAATAGTCTCCATTAAATAAATAAATGGTTTGATAAAGCACTACATAAGGAAACATTCTACTTTATTAAGGTAAAGGATTTATACATAAAATAAGAAATAGAAATTAATTTCACTTGGAATGAACATCAAGGGGATTTGGCCAATTCTTTACAAGTTTTGATATAGTATGAGTTTAGAGTTTTGATTTTTGAAATTGAGAATAGTAAAATACTTCCCGTTGGAGTTTAATCTTCTTCTCCCAAGCATAAAAAAATGTTGACAGTTAAGTCTTTAACTCATATTATAGAGAAATTTTTAAATATTTTGATTTAAGTGAAAAATATGAAAGAATAAAATAAACTTCATGTTAATGCTTTAAAATTCAACTCATATGTGAATAAGGTGTTGAATTAAAAAATAATCACTAAACCGATTAAGAGATCTTAATTGTTTAAATTTAATGTTGAATTATTGATTCAATCACTATCCACAAACGTTTAATATAATTTTCAAAAGCAAATAAAAATGGTACAGATATCCGTAATAAAATAATATGTTATTACGATGGTAACATTCATTATTGTTCATCATTTTAATTTTTACATTTTAGTGACAATTTTTTTTTAAAAAAAATTAAGAACAATCATTATTGTTTAGAGAAAATTTAAAATATTTTGATTTAAGTGGAAAATACGAAAGAATAAAATAAACTTCATGTTAATGCTTCAAAATTCAACTCACATATGATTAAGGTGTTATTTAACCATTGAAGCAATAAGTTTTAAATGGATTTTCTAGAAAAATAATTATGTTTCGTAGCCTATGACTTGAAGGTTTTGACTTTTGGGTTTAAATTTATGTCAATGACTTCTAAGTGTACATGTACGGATAATAATCGGATTAACCAGAGATTCAATGTTGAATTTAAACAACTCATTTTAATACTAATAAATATTTCATTTACTCAAGAAAGCTATTGAGTAAATTGACAAGGAGAATGGTCAAACTTGGGTTTTTAATATAAAGAATTAAAAATTAATCACTAAACGAAGAGATTTAGATTGCTTAAATTTAATGTTGAATTATAGATTCAATCACTACCCACAAACATTGAGTATAAAAGATAGTTTTCATAAGCATATAAAAATGGTATATCCGTAATAAAGTGATATGTTATTACGATGGTAATACTGATTATTGTTCATCATTTTATTTTTTACTTTTTAGTGACAAAAATTTAAAAAAAAAATTAAGAATTTGTTACATTCAGTTGAGACAGACTTTATCATGTAATCTGATATGAATAAACATTTGTGTCTAATAAATTTACTCATTTGTAAAAACGATCTTACATCGTTGATAAAAACTTCACTCTATATGTAAAATATCGATTCAAGAAATTTAATAGAGTGTATGATGATTTTTGATGGTAATGAAGATGAATATAGATTTTGATGTTGAATTTTAGGGAAAATGAAGATAATTGGCCCTACTTAATTGTTAGTTATCAATCCCTTGAAAAAAAAATAGAAAAAAAGAGAGAAATTTATGGGTGGAAGTTTTTGGATTAACTCTGTTGAACTCAATATCAATGACTTTTAGCAAGTAAGAATTGTCAACATTGAATTATAAAGCTTTAAAAAACATTGAATTGAATTATAAACATTTAAGCATTTAAAAAATAATTTCTAAGTAAATAAAAATGTTCATAATAAAATACCTATTAAAAAACTCGAAGTATCAAAGGGCATGTTTTAATACTGTTTTCGAAGACAGTTTTCTTGTTTTTGAATATTGAAAACTATTTTTTAATGCTTAAAATACGATGGTTAGTATTTTCAGAAAATATTTTTAATTTTAAAAAATATCTTTTTGATATATTTTCTGCTAATATTAAAATGATTCAAAAACACCTTTAAAAACGGATAATAAGTTTTCTCTTATTAAGTAATTGTCCAATTATAATGAGATAAATTTATTTAAAAAATTAAAATAACAATTATTAACGTGTTTTGAATAAAAAAATTACTTTATTCTGGTAAATATTTTGGTCAAATACTTAACGATAATCCACATAAATGCCGTGTAGGATAACAAACAAACAAGTTCTTCATCTTATTCGCTTAATTTAGGAGTGAGATTATTTTCAATATTATGATAAAATTTCTATTAAAATACCGTGATTTTGTTGATTTTGAAAGTTACTGTATTAAATTGATAAGATGGCCTTAGCTGAATATCATCATGCGCTTTGAGTTGGATTTTGTAGGAGGGTTTTAAAAATCTCTAATTTTTCTTAGCGAGACCAAAATTTGATGACTGTAGTTTTCTTACTTAAATTTCATTTTTAAAATTTTCAAATTCACAGTGGATCTTAAAATATATTTTTGAGGGGACCAAACTCAAAGTAAATATATATATATATATATATATATATATGTATATGTGTATTTTTTTATTTTATGTAACAAAAATATGATTTTCAATTAAAAATTATATACTAAAATTTAAACCAAATTAAAATAAAGTCATGTACTTGTCAATGAAAAAAAAAATGATCTAGAAAACCATTAAAAAGTAGAGAAAGAATGATAGTCTCCATTAAATAAATAAATGGTTTGATAAAGCACTACATAAGGAAACTTGCTACTTTATTAAGGTAAAGGATTTATACATAAAATAAGAAATAGAAATTAATTTTACTTGGAATGAACATCAAGGGTATTTGGCCAATTCTCTACAAGTTTTGATAGTATGAGTTTAGAGTTTTGATTTTTGAAATTGAGAATAGTAAAATACTTCCCGTTCGAGTTTAATCTTCTTCTCCCCAGCATAAAAAAAATGTTGACAGTTAAGTCTTTAACTCATATTATAGAGAAATTTTTAAATATTTTGATTCAAATGAAAAATATGAAAGAATAAAATAAACTTCATATTAATGCTTTAAAATTCAACTCATATGTGAATAAGGTGTTGTTTAACCATTGAAGCTATAAGTTTTAAATGGGCTGTCTAGAAAAATAATTATGTTTCGTACGTAGCTTATGACTTGAAGGTTTTGACATTTGGGTTTAAATTTATGTCAATGACTTTTATTACTAATAAATTATAATATTCGTGTTTTTAAAGTATGGATAAAGAAATAATTTAATAAATATGATATTGAATTATACACACATTTGAGAGATTTATTATTAAATAAAATAATTATTTTGAAGAAAAAAAACCCATAATGGTATAAAGAAAAAAAAATTGAAGCGTTCAAATTTGGAGGACAAAAAAAAGAGGAAAAAAAAAAACAACATGAAAATACCATGAAAAAAAATCCAAGTGTTGCCAAAGAAAGGTAAGGTTGGTTGCATGTTGCACAGCACATCCATAAAGAAAACGTTGGACGGTATTTGATATTTATATATATATATAAACACATTTTTTTTTTATTTCATTTTAATTATACGTTTAGTTTTTTTCCTTATTCAATATGAACTACGTTATTTCTTTAAACACTTGGGGATTGAAAGAAAAGTTGAAAGAGTAAAATTTTGAAGGAATTTACGAGAGAATTTTACAAAGAGTCACTAAAAGCTCTAAGAAAAACAAAATGTAATAATGTGAATTTTATTTTTGAAATTTAATATACACAAAAATTCTTAGAATTTTCAAAGCGTATGAATTATGGAAGAATTGAAGAATAAATTAAAATTTTTAACATAAATATTATATCAGATGTTGACAATCAACAATTAGGATAAATTGTTGAAAGGAGCAGGAAAGGCAAGAAGGTGATCCACGAGTACTTCTAAGTGCTACGTGGTGAGTTAAATTTACTCTAAGTAATCAAGATAAATATAAAATATATCATGATAATATTTGAATAAATTATTAACCTATGATTTGATGATAGATGAAAGTTGGTTGAGAGTATGATAGGAATAATTGATATTTAGATAATTATTATATGAGAAGTAAATTATTAGAATAATGAGTCGATTTAATAATGAAAGTGATAAATGAAATTCTTGACGAGATATGGTTAATAATTTGATATGATATGATATATGAGGAGAAAAATTTAGCGAAATTGATCAAATAATAATTTGAGAAGAAGCGGGATAGCTAATTTGAATGTCTGAATACATGCTTGTTTTTATACTATTGTTCATATGCATATTTCATATTATTGTTCATATGCATATGCATGACATAAAAGAACCGAGAGGGAGGCGGTCTAAATGAAAACCGCGACAACTGGTATATGCTGGTGATACATGAAAACCGTGACAGCTGGTATATGCTGGTGATAAATTAAAATCGTGACAGTCGATATATGCTGATGATAAATGAAAACCGTGACAATCGGTATATGCTGGTGATAAAAGAACCAAGAAGGCAACCAGTCTAAGATAAAAACATGTCGACGTGTGGGAAGATGTTTCCAAATAATAATATTTAAATTCACCCACTGTATTTACTTTAAATATTGATTGTTATTACTTGAAATGCTAAAGTGTTATTTCTGAGTGTAAATTTATTGATAGATGAATAAGTCTCACAGAGAGACAAATATAATAAAAATGAAATATAGAAGTATGATATGATGAGAATTGTCTGAGTGATTGATCATATGTTGTGAATCTCATAACGAGGTAAATGATGATGTTGAATTGAGAATTTAGAGATGATTAAATATATGATTGAAATATTAATATGTCTGATGAGTAACTTAAGAAGAGATTTTGTAATGGGGGAATTATGAAATTGAGTAGTGATTTTAGAATATTGTTATTGAATTATTTGAGGAAAGAGATGAATGAATATTGGAAGATTATTATAAGTAATTGAATTATAAGATGTGATTGGGAGTATAAAATTGAATACTTCTAGTAAATTTAATTCACTAAGCTTGTGAAGCTCACTCCTCATTGTTTAATGATTTCAGGTAGCGGGTATGACAAATAGAATTGTGAACGAAAATTCAGACTAAATCCTTTTCTGTAAGCCACGTGATCTACATCCTTAGACTAATAAGAAAAAAATATTTGTAAATATTCATGCCTAATATGTTGTATGAAATGTTCAGTTGAGGTCTAAATGATGTATCTCCCTTGTTGAGGGTTGAGGATTTATATGTAGGTAGATAATTCAGTTGATGTTTTTATATTGTTGTATACATGTGTCGTGTTGAGATTTCAAAAAATGACGACACTATCTTGAAGGTGACCAACACTGAATAGATTATTATATAAATATTTCATTTACTCATGAAAACTATTGTTTAATTCAATTTTTTTTGCTATATTGACGAGGAGAATGGTCAAACTTGGGTTTTTAATCTAAAGAATTAAAAATTAATCACTAAACCAAGAGATTTAGATTGCTTAAATTTAATGTTAAATTATAGATTCAGTCCTTATCCACAAACGTTGAATATAAACAATTGTTTCCGTAAGCAAATAAAAATGGAACATCCGTGATAAAATGATATGTTAGTACGTTTGTAACACTAATTATTGTTCATCATTTTAATTTTTTTTAAAATAAAGAACAATTATTGTTATTGTGAAAACATGACTGTTTACAAGTATTCCGATTATATTCGAATGAGACAATTTTATCTTGTAATATGACATGAATAAGTGTATACGTCTAATAAATCTCCTCACTTGTAAAACCGATCTTACATCATTGATAAAAAACATCACTTTAATTTATATATAAAATGTCAATTCAAAAAGTTTGATAGGGGAATACATACTCTTGGGCCTTCAACCACATCAAATCTCACAACTTATATCAATGACTTTAAGCAAGTAAGAATTGACAACATTGAATTATAAACATTTAAAAATAATTTGTAAGTAAATAAAAATTTTCATAATAAAATACCTATTAAAAAACTCAAAGCGTCAAAGGGCATGCTTTAATACTGTTTTTGAAGAAAGTTTTTCATTTTTGAATTTTGAAAAACTATTTTTAATGCTTAAAATACGTTTGGTAGTGTTTTCATGAACAAGTTTTTGAAAACTCTTTTTGAAGGCATGCTTTTAATTTTATGAAAATCTCTTTTTGATACTGCCTAAAGGCTATAGGCCATTTCACACCCAGGACATCATTTTGTATATGCTGCAAAACACCATGAGGAGGGGACTCCAGCACCCAGAGCCCAAGTTCAGCCTGAATAGACTAATTTGCTAGCCAATCTGAACAAAAGTTAAACTCCCTGTGAACATGCTTATGCACATAATGCCAATCTCTCAAAAAAAACTCTATGCAAGCAACAATGTGACTCTTATGTGGATCAAACTCTTCTGGAATTTGATGCACCTTTTTCACTGCCATCAAAGAATCAGACTCCACTTTCGATCTTCCTGAAGCCTCGATCCCAACACAGATTTAAACCATGGAATATAGCCCAAAGTTCAGTTGTTATACTAGTTGTAAACCCAACATGCGCCACAAAACCTACCACCCAATCACCGGCTCTATCTCTGAACAGATGCATGACATCCCCCCACGCCCCATTACATCTAGGACATTTGTTGTCCTCTACCAAACCCCGCTTCATACGAGCCACTTTCGTCATAATACCGTCTTGTAGAATTCGCTAGGCAAAAAATTTCCAGTGCATCGGGCACTCTAGCTCCCAAATAGCTTTCCATAAACTGCTTAAGCCGTTATCAGGTTTCGGGAGTCTTTGCGCCTCATAGACTGACTTGCAACTAAACTTCCCATTACTCGTCATAGAATCCCCTGGTAAAATCTCAATAAGATCGTTCTATCTCCACCGTTTTTTTTTTATTAGTTCTTAAAATTATTAAAAAACACATTTAAAAACGGATAATAAATTTTCTCTAGTTAAATTGTTATCCAATTATAATGAGATAAATTTAGAAAACAAAATTTTAAAATAATAATTATCAAAACGTGTTTCTTTTTAGAAAACAATAAAAAAAATTGTTTTCAAAAACATTATTTGAATACAAATATGAAGATGACTTGGGTGAGATTATTTCACTATTTTTAATTATTTTAATTTAATACACGAACTTTTGAAATTAATTAAATTTCTCCATTCCAATAAATATTTCGGTAAAAAACTTAACGAAAATCCACGTAAACGTCATGTAGAACAATAAATACATAAGTTCTTCACTCTATGCACTTAATTTGGGGTGGGATTATTTTAAATACTTTGACAGAATTTCTACTAGAATTGAGTGATTTTATTAATTTTAAAAATTAATGTATTAAATTGAATTAATTAAAAATATACAAAGTTAAAAAATTTCACCAGCAAATTCATAATTTAAAGAGAAAATCCTTTCCAAAGCTGAAAATAACTGTAATCTTAATAAAATTCCAATTTAGAGGTCATTAAAAGTCGGCGGATCTAAGAAAAGTCCAAACACCAAGAAGCTTTTCCTAAAGCTCATTAGCTGACCTACACTTGATGAGCCGACCAACGAAATCTGCCCAGGTCAATCGTAGGATGACGAAAATGCCCTTAACAGTTAATAAATCTAAGGAATTCCATTGGTTGATTGTCTATGATACTATAACTCCAAACTGTAAGGAATCATATCCACTAGTGTTTGAACACTGAGGGCGTGAGTCACCAGAAAGGATGACTCCGTTACCTCTCGTCTTTAACAGTTACCTGCAATAACAAATCACCGAAAGAGACACAGAAACTCCATGCCATTTATCCAGGATTTAACACGTGTAGCAATCTAGTGGACCGAGTTAGGATCACCAATCAATGAGTTGTAGTTGGTTTTGTGTCAAACAATCACAGGTCCCACGTGTACTCATGGGAACCTAATTTCATGGAACACCTGTAGTATTGTAGGACACAATATCAGTTAAATAAAACTCATCTCATTGACTCTCTCTTATGTAGTTTCTCTCTCTCTCTTACAATAGTGGTGTGGAGCCCAAAACTGGACCTGTGCTTTGCTGGCTTCAAGCTCTCCATTGTTGGTCTTTTATGGGTCTTGTCTGCTAAGAATTTTAGAGAGAGAAAAACAAGGGAGATAGAGAAAGAGAGAGTTTCTTCGGCTGGGTCGGGCCAATCTTTTCACATAAGGGACATCTCTGTTGGCAGCACCCTATTCACTTTTTTTTTAAAAAAAAAAAATCGAGTGTTTTTCTTTAAATTAGCTCATCATCATCTTCAAGTTCATTACTTAGTTTAAAGAAAGGAAAGACAATCAAAACCCAACTTCTGTCTCTCTTTCTCTCTATTGATTTTGCTGATCCACAGATCTAACAATCTCCATGCCCTCATCATATCCTATCTGTTTCTATCTCCAGATCTTTCCCTTCTTCAACTGTATGACAGAGTAGTCAATTGGGAAGGTAAAATTCTTTTTTTTTTTTTTTTTGGGATAGAAAGTAGAAGTTGAATTATTGTGATTAATGGGTATGTATTGCTTTAAACTTTCAATGTGAAATATTAGACCTTCTAGATTTCATAATAGCTGACCAAGTACCATACGTTTGAGAAGAAGTTGGGTTTGACTATTCTTCTTTTCAAGGTACCCTTTTTTAGCAGTGCTCGTGTTGATTTTTTCATTATCAGCGGCTGCTTTATATGTTCACGGCTTTTCTGTTTTTAAGAGGAAAACAACATTGGGTTTCAGGTTATAGGGCCTTAGTTCCCTCTGTTTTTCTGCAATTCATACCTGAAAACAAACTAAAAAGTGATTACTTTACATCATTTCCTTGATCTGTTAGTTTGTCTAAATAATATTTTGTATTTTGTTGTTATAATTTGCAGTTTTGCACTTACTGTTTTGAGCAATAGAGGAGAATACATTCCACAATTGGGGTTTTTGGTTAAAGTTGTTTTGAGTCATTTTCGCACGATTGCTAATTCTCATGTGTATTCTGTTGTTGATGTTGTTTTAGTGTGCTGGTTCTGTGTTAAGAATTCGAAAAGGATACAATTTACCATTGGACTTATTGGGTAAAAGTTGTTTTGGGTGCTTAATAGATGTGGAGTATTTGGAGGGTTATTTGGATGAGATGAGGGATGTTATCTGGGTTGATGAACTTTTTGAGGGCCTGTTTTCTGCCAAGGTCCGTTCGATATGTTCACACGAGTTCCGAGTCTGGGGGCCGCCAAGATGGGCTGTTATGGTACAAAGACACAGGGCAACATTTCAATGGTGACTTCTCAATGGCTGTAGTTCAGGCCAACAATTTGCTTGAGGATCAGAGCCAGCTTGAGTCAGGTTGTTTGAGCATGTATGACTCTGGTCCTTATGGTACTTTCGTTGGTGTATATGATGGGCACGGTGGGCCTGAGACATCACGCTATATCAATGATCACCTCTTTCAACATCTTAAGAGTAAGTAACTCTAGCTCTAGTGTGTATTTTGTGTATTCAATTCAAGTTTGGAATCGGTTTGCCCTTTACTTGATTGCTGACAAATTGAGGTAATGAAATATTTAGTGGATTGTTGTTCAATCCCAAAGGTTATGATCTTATGAATACCGTGCTTCTTGTTTTATGTTCCAAAGATGAAGACACTTCAACTAATGCAAATCAGTGACCTAGGTACTGCAGAGTTCAGTTTTTCTATCAGAATCATATTTTATTTGGCATTGCAAATCATGCTATATGCCTATATGTAAGCCAAGCAGAAAAAACCATATATATAACATGGAGAGTTTCAATGCCTTTTTGTTGCAACTTAACAGAGCAGAGGATTGTGAACTTTACCATAGAACTATTACTGTAATTTGATATTTTGGGGTTATGTATATACTTACTAGCGGGTTCTTGTGTTGGAGAACAACTCTCTTTTCTGAAGTTCTTGGGTTCAAATTGTTTTCTTCAGGGTTTACTTCAGAGCAACAGTCGATGTCAGTGGATGTGATAAGGAAGGCGTATCAAGCAACAGAAGAGGGTTTTCTCTCTCTTGTTACCAAACAGTGGCCTATGAAACCTCAAATTGCTGCAGTTGGATCATGCTGCCTGGCTGGTGTCATCTGTGGTGGGACCCTTTATATTGCCAACCTTGGTGATTCCCGTGCTGTTTTGGGGAGAGTTGTTAAGGCAACAGGGGAGGTTCTTGCCATTCAGCTATCAGCGGAGCACAACGCGTGTATAGAGTCTGTAAGACAGGAGCTGCAGTCTTTGCATCCTGATGATTCACAGATTGTAGTTTTAAAGCATAATGTGTGGCGAGTAAAGGGGCTTATACAGGTAAGTCTTTGTTTTGCAGATTGGGGTTTTAGTAGTTATTTTACACCTAGGGTATGTATTATTTTTGTTATTATTGTCATTCTCTGTAAAATTTTCATCTTCTAGACTTCATGCTACTCATGCATTGCTATTTCTGTTTGGAGTTGAAATGCATTAAGCACAATAAGAGGAGTTGAATCTTATTTTTAATAGTAGCTTGCTTCTCTTCTTGCCCTGAAAGAGTGAGTGCTTAAAAATTTAGAAAAAAAACATCAATTTCATTGATTCATCGTGTGTATAAAGGTCAATACTGAGGCAGCTTTGGCTGACACTTCAACTTGCAGTGGATTTGGCTAAAGCAGGCGGTGGAGGTAATACCAATAAAGGATAAATCGAGAGAAGGGCATCTTAGATGGTTTGGACATATGACACATACGTCTAAGAATGCGCCCGTGGGTAAGAGTGACTTGATCCAAGTAAAAGGTCCAAAGAGGGGTGAGGGTAGACATAAGATTACATCGATTGAGGTAGTTAGGATAGATACAGCAAACTGACAGAGGGTATGGCTTTTGATTGTGCAAATTTGAGAAAAGGATTTATTCAGTCGAGCAGAACTACTTTGGGATTAAGGCTTAGTTGAGTTAGGTCTTTTCCTTTTCTTGCTTGACTTTACGAGCAAGAGCTAGTTTGAATATTATATTCTTAAGATTTTTTTGTCCTGACTTATGATTTGATTTGCAGACGATATATTTTTTTGATAAGTAAATAAATTGTATAAAAAGACGCACCAAAGGGGGCAACACATGTACAAAGACTATCTCTTATCATGATCCTCTTCATTTAAAAGATGAAATGTAGTCAAGTTTACAGTGAAATTGAATGACACATCATCAAATGGAAAATATTCAAATTCAAATTTGTCAATATGGCATTTAATCTCACCATGAACTTGGCCTCCATTTCAATTCTTAAATGGAGAGGATCGTGATCCATAAGAGAGAAGCTCTACAAAATCTAGGTCATTTACAAAAGAATGTCCGTTGACCCAAAAATTAAGGGTGATATTTTGAATGCTCTTACTGACATGTTGTACTGAATCAATATTAATAATATACGTATGGTGAGGGAGCTGAATCTAAAAAGATGCCTTTTCTTTTTCATTCTTTTATTGGGAGGGTTTAAATAGTGATATGCTTGAAATGAAATTGATGACTTTTCTTCTACTAATTATAATGAGGTGATTTTGAGATGTTGTTACAAATTTTTTAATCGTTTTGTTTGCTTGCAACTTGGATTGGGGTAGAAAGTACTTAACGAAAAGAAAAAAAAAAGATACTGGGGTGGAAAGTAATACAATTGTTAGGTGTTGGCACCTGAAAATTTGACCATTAGAATTCAATATCTCCCTACGGAAGATGAAATGTGAAAATGTCAAGTTTTTTATTTTGAAATTAAATGGAGAAATATCTTGGGTAGTTGGATGTATAGGGCTTAAGGGTCATGAAATTAATGAGAGTATTATTTCAAAAAGGTTCACGTTACAAAGTAAATTTTTTTATTTTTCTTTTATATCAAAGAGGTGCTTGGATAAATAAAACAATCAAGAAATACAAGCAGTCAGCCGGGGTAAGGCTACCCTTCTGCAGTCATTGTTCAGACAACTCCAAACGAAAGGGGGAGGGGCATTCAAAATACAAAAATAGAAACTAAAAGGTTACTTCCACTGTAAGAGGTTCTTTATGGTCGAGTCATTTGGTCGCCACAAACTGATATGGGCGATAGCAGCGTATCTCAACTCAGGCATTGATAATAAGGTTTTGATTGTTTTTAATAAGGGTGCCTTATGTCTTAGGTCAGGCTTTACTTATGGGTTCATTATCTGTTTATTTCTCATCCCTGTATATTAGGTTTCATAATAGAAATTGTGGGCTGAAAAGAAACCATACACTGTCTTGGATCTTCTTCAGGTTTTTCCTCAGAAATGCAAAATGAAAATGGTTTGGTCAGGCATGAGGAAGTCTGGGGTCAGTTGATGTGCAAACTTAGTTTTCTCTGTATCAAGTGTGATAGGATGATGGTATAGACTGATGCGACCTCTTTGTTGGTTGTCATTTGATTGATATTGAAATTTTCTTCTTTTTTTTTGCGTTTGGTTCCATGATATTGAACTCTTTGCAATTGTTGGCTGCAGGATCTCACTAATTGATTTTCTTTAATTTATAAAATTATTTTATTAATGTCTGCAAATATATATTCTAATGTAAGAGATTCAGAAATTGTCTTTCTTAAAGCATCTCATAATTTTATTTTGCATATTTTGACTCAGTCCTTATGCATCTTTTAGTCTGTTCACTGATGGTTAAAATCTTTGACCTCTCAGATCTCTAGATCCATTGGAGATGTATATTTGAAAAAGGCTGAGTTCAATAGGGAGCCTTTATATGCTAAGTTTCGCCTTCGTGAACCTTTCAGAAGGCCAATACTGAGCTCAGAACCAGCAATTTCAGTGCACCAGCTGCAGCCACATGATCAATTTATCATATTTGCATCTGATGGCCTTTGGGAGCATCTAAGCAATCAGGAAGCAGTTGATATAGTTCAAAATCGTCCACGCAGTGTAAGGCACATTTTGATCTCAAACTTATTATTTTATGGTAAAGAGCTTTTGTTCTTTTAATTCTTTGACTTCTATTAGGTGAGAAAGTATGAAGGTCTGGCTCTAGTTGGTCACTAATACCATATTTTAAAGTTCAATTATTGATGAAGATTTACCGGTAGTTATCTGCAGATAAGTTATGTTCTCTTTACTATCTTGGTGTTTGTATGTTGCTAGAAGAGCCTTGAGTTTGATCTTGCGTTATGATACACTGAATTTGATCTTATGCAATCGATATGTCGACAGCCCCATTTTGGAGGATGCATTGGTTCCTCCACATAAAATGCCATAAAATGTTTTCATTTTCCATCCTTTTAGAAAAAGATGCAATTAGAAACTGAACCCTTCATCGACAAAATCATGAGAATAGAGGTTGTTGATAATAGATAGACGGTTCTTATTACGTCATTTTCTCAAAGGATAGAAATAGTAAGGATGGAAATTGAACCCTTCCGAGTCAGGCCTAACCCAGTATAGTTTGGATTTCTTCCTTGGATCATTGACAAAATCATGAAGATTGAAAATTTATAAAAGCATCAACCTCGGATAAATAGTCCGCTTTAAAAATGAACTTCTTCTGGTGGCTGCTAGGTGTGTAGTACTGTTTCCAGATAGATGTATCATTTGACCATCTTTTTATTTTCTTACTCTTTTGATTGATACCTGTCTTATGGGGCTGATGGGTGTATGTAGTACTGTTCTTGAGGAGAAAATTCACTTTTTTTTCTTTCTTTTTGGCTCTAATCATTGTTCAGGGAAGTGCCAGGAGGCTGGTGAAAACTGCACTGCAAGAAGCAGCTAAGAAGAGAGAAATGAGGTACTCTGACTTGAAGAAGATTGACCGAGGTGTTCGCCGGCATTTCCACGATGACATCACAGTAATTGTCCTTTTCCTTGACTCAAATCTCGTGAGCAGGGCTAGCTCGGTCAAGTCCCCTAGTGTATCTGTTAGAGGGGGTGGAATCAGCATACCCTCGAACACACTGGCACCGTTCACGACCCCAACGGAAGCTGGCGGCACCTGATGATGAAAGCTGCTGTATCTCTTGTTTCTGTCTGTTGTATCATTCTCGTGTGAATACAAGGTAGCTTCCTAAAAAGGGATAAAAGAGGAGCAAGCCTCCGATTCTTTAATGTACACTGTAACTTTTTTTTTTTTTAACTCGGAACTAATACTCAAGTTTAGCTTCTGTGCCAAAGCATTCAAAAGAAACTGCAGAAGAGGAGCATAAGGTACAATTTACTGTAGTATATTGGGGAAAAAAACAAATTTATCCTCCAGCTTTTATTATTGTGTTTATTTGATCCTCAGTTTTCATTGAGCTTCTTTTTGTACCTGAATCTTTTGTTTCGGTCTAATTGTACCTTCTACCCAGATCCATGCATTATCTGCCGTTTATTCTCATTATCTTACATCAATTTTAATGGACGGATTGGGATAAAAGGTCCAATTAGACTGAAACAAAACGATCAGGGACATATTGACATTTATTGAAAAGTGGTGATCAAACAAGACAAAGGTGAAATCTCTAAGGTAAATTTGTTTTTTTTGCCTTTATTTCATTGGGACATTTTTCTAGCCCTTTCTTTTCTTTTCGATGTCGTCGGCACTCTTAGGCTTTGTAAATTGTGCAACTTTGGCAAAATTAATTTCCCTTTCTTATCACTTGCTTGTTCACCATCTTTGAATTTAGAATTCAGAATTTAGTGGTGCTAACATCGTGAAGGAGGGTTTTAACTGTGGAGCTTGGGGCAGATTGTTGAAGTATGAATGTTATGGAGTATATAAATATATTTGTAATTGTAAAATGCTTTGTGGTGATTTGAAAGGAAATTGCGGTATGGTGAGAAGGTAGTACATAAAAAAGAGGATTAAATCCGAGCTCTAGCGGTTATTTTCGTGTTCTCCATGTAATGTATCCAAAAAAACAATTGCTCGATCGTTCTTTCTGTCGAGGATTTTTTTTATAATAACGATAAAAATAAAGCTACTCAAGAAAAAGTGAAACACCCAAAAATAAAGAAAAAAAAACTGGGGGCAAATCGAAGATTGCTACGAACTCACGTAAAAAATTATGATGCGAATATTGTATTTTGTCATGTATCAGAAGTTGGATGGATAATAAAGGGGATTGCGGATCATACATTTGTAACAAATTAATCGTTTTTTCAAATCAATTAAGAATTACGTGAGAGACGCGTAAAAGAAACTGATATGGACTTGCGGTTACAAATAACTCACGCAACGATTTTTTCCGTCTAACTAGTAGATGCTAATTGTCTATAAATAGCGTCCTTCGATTCATTTTTAACGAGCTGAACAAAAATCTTTCTTATAACACCCAAAACAAGATAGATGCTCTTTGTTATTTTCTTAGCAATCAAATATATTCACAGTTAAATCAAAAT
The DNA here is from genome assembly GCA_023935145.1 of Bretschneidera sinensis. Classification (NCBI taxonomy): domain Eukaryota; kingdom Viridiplantae; phylum Streptophyta; class Magnoliopsida; order Brassicales; family Akaniaceae; genus Bretschneidera; species Bretschneidera sinensis. The sequence continues at coordinate 161,222,061 of CM043698.1, forward strand.
TTTTTTTTTTAATTACACCAAAATCTCTGTAATTTGATCTCTTGATGAATAAAAATTGTTAAGAGTTTTTGAATCTTGATATGGCGACTCCATCTCATTTCCAAATGAATGGATCTCGAATTTTTGTATTCTACAGAAATTCAAAGACTTTATAGTTTATTCAAAGAATCAGATTGAGGCAGGCCCTGAGATTGTTTTAGCAGGTGGGATTTCAGGTTTAATATTCTCATTAGAACATGTTATCTGCTAGAAAAATAAGTGCTCTAGCTCTCTGCCTCTCGGTCTCTCATACTCTTCCGAAAGGCTTCGACTGAGAATGGGTTCAATTGGTGGGCATTTTTTACGCCAGAAATTAATGGGCTCAAAATGGCTTAAATGTGGGCATGAATAATTTTACTTTGGTTGGACTAAATTTGTTTGGGCGAGTAATCAAAGAAATAAATTAGATCTAATAAAACTCACCTAATAGATCAATTATATAATAATAATAAAAAATTATTACTTTAATGTATAATTTTATTTATATTTCATTAACGATTTAAAATTTATTGAATTTTATATGTAAAATTAGAGTTTTGATAGTAAGTTGTTATTTATCAAGTCATACTAATTTTTTTGTAACTTTAAAATTCTCATAAATATATTTTAGATGATATGTCACGGTCATTGATTTACTTTTCAATCTTCAATCATCTTAATCACAATTATAATTTGAAGAGAAAAATTTGTAAGAAAAAGTGGATCATTTCATTTTTTCTTTCTTACAGATAATAGAAAAATAGTTTCCTTCCTCTCATTTTTCCTCAACCTCCAATCATAGCCTATATTGAAAACAAGATCCTTCTCTCTCTCTCTCTCTCTCTCTCTCTCTCTCTCTCTCTCTCTCTCACTCTCATTAATATGAAGGAAGACAAATCCAAAGCAGTGGCAAACCATCCACAACCAGACCTCCATGCTCCACCCACTACTGTTAACCCTACCGTCGAGCAACCCAACAACAATGAAACCACCCCACCCTCATCACCGCCACCGCCACCACCACCGCAATCGCAAATATCAGCATCCATTCTAAAAGACTAATTCAACAAATAAAATATTGGGAGAATGAAGCTGCTATGTTTTCTATTGGAGCAGTCATGGTTATCCTTGCAATAATCTTACCTCTACCATTTATTATTTCATCATTCTTTGGTAAACCTAACCCTCCGATTTTCAAAATACAATCCGTTTCAAATCACTAACACAAGTTTCATTATAGATAGTGTAACAAACAGTTGGTTGGTGGTGTAACGACTCGATCTCTTACTTGACACAATATTATCTGTTTCGTACACCAAGCTTCACGGTATTAAAACGCATTGTGCAAACAAAGGTGACAACAATATCATGTCAAGTGAGAGATCGGGTCGTTCCAAGCGGAGTTCGCCATGGCTAACTACAACACTGACACTGCCCTTTACGAAAAACAAAACGGAACTATTTCAAGGACGAAAAGTTTTTAATCACCAACGAGTGACGATAAATCTGTTTGAACAACTTGGAAATCAAGACAACGAGACTATAATGGTTCATGTACCAAAAAATAAATAAAGAAAGAAACAAAGGCATATCATTTTTAGGGTTTCTTTATATAATACATAGAGACGTCATTGCTTTCCTTACATGTCTATATCCAAAGTAAATACATGAACTCTTACTCTATAAATAGAGAAATCTTACGCTAACTAACACATTATAATCCATTGAGAAATATAGGCGATAGAACTTTTTTAGTTTTTAGTCCCTACTAAATTATGTCAATTCATGTCAAAATAGAGAATATTTGGTGTTGGCTACCAACTTGGTTACCAATGAATTCATATTGATTGAGTTGAAAAGTACAAGATGTCTTCTACTAATATATACACAAAAGCTAAGACAAAAAACTGAATCTGTACAACATATTGAAAATAGAATCAATAGAGGGCAGCTATCTACTTCTTATAATCCGCACTTCAGACTCCAAATGAAGCAAGCATATCCTTAGTTTTCTTGTAAATCAGGGGCTTCTCTTTCCAAATAAAGCAAAGTCAAACTGAGTTATAGGGAACAACAACATGCAACTCTGATCCACAATTTGCACCTCTTGATTTTCCTCTAGTTTTCTCAATACTCCCCCTCAAGATGGAGAAGCTAAAGAGTGGATTCCCATCTTGTTCAGTAAATGATGAAACTGTCAAGATCTGATTGCCTTCGTTAAAATATCAGCAATTTGTAAATTTGTAGAGTCAATTTCAACTTTCCAGTGATCGTTAAATATAGCAATCGGCCAATTAATCTTCTGTACTATTTTAGATCAGCAAGTTTGGGTCTTTCCTCCTCATTAAGCTTTAAATTTTGTTCCATTGGAAATTGAACGGATTTTGCTCCAATTAGCCCACAATCTTGTAAGATTTCTAATGCGTATTTTCTTTGGCATATGGAAATCCTTTTTGAACAGTGGGCTGTCTCTATTCCCAGAAAAAATTTCAACTTCCCAAGGTCTTTCAATTTGAAATGTTTTTAAAAATACTCTTTCAAGTGTTGAATTTCGGTCTCATTGTTTTCTCCTATCACCATGTCATCAACATAAATAATCATGACAGTGAAAGAGGTGTTTGTCCTTTTGAAGAACAATGAGTAGTCAGCTTTGGATTGTGTGAGCCCAATTTTGGTGATGACCGAAATTAACTTGTGATTCCATTGCCTTGAAGCTTGTTTTAATCCATAGAGGGACTTTTTCAGCTTGCATACACGATTCTCCCCCTTTCTACCATATCCCGATGGTAATGACATGTAGACTTTCTCTTCCAAATCACCATCGAGGAAAACATTATTGACGTCGAGATGGTAGAGGGACCAACTTTTAGAGGCGGGTAGTGGCCAATAGGTAGCGAACGCTAAGCATTTTTGCAACAGGGGAAAAAGTCTCGAAGTAATCCTTCCTTTTTTTCTGTGTATATCCCTTTGCTACGAGGCGTTCCTTGTGTCTTTCAATGGTACCATATGCTTTGCATTTTATTTTGAACACCCATTTGCATCCCACGACTTTTTTGCCTCTCGGTTTTGCAATCAACTCCCAAGTTTTGTTTTCTTCAAGGGTTATTAGTTCATTCTGCATAGCCATTTGCCAATGAGGATACTGGCTGGCTGTGGCAAAAGAGGTGGGCTCGGGTTCTATGGTGATGGCTAAGCTGAAGCTACGGTGAGCCGGGTATATGTTATCATAATTGAGGATAGAAGAAAAGGAATGAGATTTACCTTCATCCATTTGTTGTACAACAAGAGAACCATGTGCATTGCTAGAGAGGTAACAAGTCAGCAATGGAAATCTTGGAGATAGCCACATTGTTGTATTTGTTTAGTGGATCTTCTCAGCTCAAGGTTAGTGTGTGCTGGTGCGGGTAAGTGTAACTCGGGCCGGGATAAGTCACTAGGATGAGAGTGCTCTACGGGTGGGTAAATTTCAATGGTGAAGTCATGGCTGGTTTGAGTAGGTCCTGCTAGTGTAGACTCAGAATATTCTGAGATGGGGTTGGGTATTACGGGCAGGTCATCAAGTCTTGAGAGAGAAGGTATTTGTAAGAGTGAGGGTAGCTCATTTGTGTTTAGGAAGGGAAAAGTGTTTTCATAGAAGACTATATCACGACTAATGAAGGTTTCTTGAGTCTTTTGGTCAAAGAGTTTGTAACCTTTAATGCCATTCGAGTATCCTATGAACAAGCATTTACGTGCTCTTGGATCGGTGTGGATTGAGGTTTGATGCATAGCATAGACATCCTAGAGTCTTTAGGTGAGAATATGAAGGAATTTTAGAGAAAAAAAATGGTTTGATATAGGGATCGGTTTTGGAGGTTTGGAGAAGGGATTTGATTTATTAAATGCGCTGCTATGACAACACATTTTCCCCAGAATTTTAAGGATAAATTGGCTTGAAATGTAAGAGCTCTTGCTACATTCAACAAGTGTAGGTGTTTTCTTTCAACGATGGAGTTTTGTTGGGGGTAGAAATGCAACTTTGTTGGTGAACTACCCCCTTTGAGGCAAACAATTCGGTCATTTGAAATTCTTTTCTTTGATCGGATATTATTCCTTTAATCTTACATTGAAATTGATTTTCAACAAGATCGAAGAAACTTTGTATGATTTGTCTTGTTTGGCCTTTAGAACGCATGAGGTAAATCCATGTCATTTTACTGTGGTCATCAACTATTGTTAGAAAATAATGAGCACCACTGAGTGAACTAAAGGAAAAAGGGCCCCAAATATCCATGTATATTAGATCAAAAGGTGCATCAACAAATTTTTGACTCTTGAGAAAAGACAAACGGGTTTGTTTTGCTCTATAACAAGTTTCACATTGATGCTTATCAACAAAAGGATGGATATTAGGCTCTATACTATGCAATAAATTGAGGCATTGATCGGAGGAGTGCCCCAAATGTAAATGCCACAATTTTGGTGTCAAAACAGATGAAGAGTTGGCCACGGGTTGATGAGATGGCAGCTTGTCCTCGAACTGATTCTTCTCCAAAAGATAGAGCCCTTATTTTTCTCTAGCAATTCCAATCGTCCTCCAAGTGTCTAGCTCCTGAATAAAACATTATTTAGCCAAGAAAATGAAACAAGTGTTTAGGTCTCGACTAATCTAACTTGTAGAAATGAGATTGTAATGGAAGTTAGGTACGTATAGGATATTTTTTTTAGAATGAGAGCAGATGAAGTGATGACAATCCCTATATGTGAAACTGGTACAGTAGTGCCATTGGGTAGGTTAACCGAGACATTTTCCAAAGGATTTTTCTATATGAGTAGATCAAGAGATCCTGTGATGTGATCAGTTGCCTTACTGTCGAGAATCCATGCACTTCTATTGGTGACATTGTTTGTGCAGCTCAAAGAATGTCTCAAGAAAATAGATGAAGCAGCAAGAAGCTTACCGTTAGGTTTTGGTAAATTTATACCTCGATTTTCTGAGTTGCTGCTAGATGGAGTGGAATTTTGGCATTGCAAAAGGGCTATGAGCTACTATATCTGATCTGGCAAGATGTTCAGATTTGTCACTCCCGAGCCTTCATTTGAGGATGCAGTATTGGCCACCTTCTGCTGGTTCCCTCCTCTAGTTCTTGGCTTATACAGCTTATGGTTTGGAGGGTATCCATAGATTTCCCAACAAGTTTCCACAGTATGATTTGTTCTCCCACGTGCATGATGCTCTCTCTTTAGGACCCGATCCTTTGTAGTTTCTTTTTATCTACTTGGCATTTCCCTTCTGGTTCTGAGGTCTACCACTGTTGACTACCATTGCTGCAAATTTTGAAATATTTTGGACCGGGTTAGTAAGCTCATGATTCGCTTCTCCTTGTAGAACAAGGTTGAACACATCATCTAGTGAGGGCAGCAGGTCCTTCAACATAATCTGGTTCCTTAGGTCTGTATGAGTGTCATCCAATCCCATAAGGAATTTCATAATCTGTCTTCTCTTAAGCCTTTTGTTGAGTACCGAAGCAGCGCCACAATCCATTGCCGAGCATTTGAAAGGTTCTTTGTACCTCACTATCTCTTCCCAGATGAGTTTCAACTTGGAAAAGTAGACACTTGCTGGATTTTTTCTAGTTTAGTTGTTGACAGCTGCTGTTCAAGCATGAAAATTCTATTATTGCTTGACCTTGCAAACCTTTTCTTGAGCTCATCTCATACTACTGATGCAGAGTCCAACCACATGATGTATCCACCAATCTCAAGTGAGAGATTGTTTGTAACGACCTATCCCGGGTTGGCCACCCTCGATACGGTATCATCACATTTTGAGAATCCCAGCACGACACATATATGAAACAACAAAATATATAAATAACACCAAAAGAAATTTTTACATCAATCTGATCTTTAAACATTTTATACAACGTACAATGCATGAATATTTACAAATAAATTTTTCATTTTATTTTCTCATTAGTCTGAGGATGATGACACGCACGTGGCTTACAGAAAATGATTTCTTCTGAACTTCAACTCACCAAACTATTTGTCAAGCCTGCTACCTGAAAATCATTGTACAATGAGGAGTGAGCTTCACAAGCTCAGTGAATTAAATTTACTAAAAGTACTCATTTGTATAAACAGTCTTTCAATATTTAAATCAATTTATATCTCCTACACTTGATACTAGCACTCTACTATCACTCTACTATCACTACCCATGTCATAATATCCATTCTCTATTATTCCCTTCCTTTTATTTATTGGTTCACCTCAATACCATCAATTATTTCATAATTACCTCGCAGTGAGGTTCACATAATAAAGTCTACCATTTATATAGTTCTTATCACCATAACAATAACACACCACACTTAAGCATTTCACTAATCTTATCATCATAACTGTCTCTTTCTGTGAGACTTAATCATCTATAATTAAATTCACAATAATGCACCACACCTCAGCATTTTAATAATCTTATCATCATAACTGTCTCTTTCTGTGAGACTCAATCATCTATAATTTAATTCACAATTAATACATCACACATCAATATTTCAATAATGCAAGCAATAATTAAACAGATGCAATGCATGAATGATTATGATGGGAACGTCTTCCCACCTGTCAACAGGTTGTTACTATCTTAGATCGACCCCTTCCCGATTCTTTTCTTTGCAACTTGTCCCGGTTGCCACGAAATTTTCTCAGCATATACCGGTTGGCACGGTGTCCCTTTTATTTTCAACACATACTGACTGTCACTGTTTTTCAATTAGACCGGTTGCCTTCCCAGTTCTTTTCTTTTTATTTAATGCATATGCATATAAACAATGATGTGAAATAGTAATATAAAAATCACATGAGATCAAAACATTTAAATTGACTATATTGATTTTTCTCAAATTATATAAAAATTCTACTAAAATCCATTCATCCCAAATCACATCAAATAATCCATTAAAGCTTGTAAAAATCCCTAAATTTCATCCAAAATCATATCAAATTATCCATCAAAGTTTGTCCAGATCCACTAATTTTTATCCCTAATCACATCAAATTATCCACCAAAGCTTGTCAATATCCACTAAAATTCATCTCCTCATAATTTGTATTAAAACATCAACATAACTCATCCAGACTTTCACTTATCGCTTTTATTATTAAATCAACTTATTATTCCCAAAAATATTATTTCTATCCTAATAATTTTCTACATGTCCAAAAATTCATATCATAAATATCAACTAAATCTTTATCTATCACCACCACATAAGCTAATAATTTATTTTAATATTATCACTAAATTTTTCATTTTTATTTAGACTACTTAAAGTAAATCCAACTCACCACGTAGCTCTTAAAGCTACCCATGAATCACCTCTTTGCCTTTCCTGTTTCTCTCAGAAATTCTCCTGGTTGTAGATCATCAACACTTGACATCATATTTATATAAATTTTCTAATTTATTCTTCAATTCGATATAAACCACACACTTTGAAAATTCTCACTTTGACTTCCTAGGAATTTCATAAATGTCATAAATTCAAAAATAAACACTAAGTTATTACCTTCTGTTTTTCTGATAGCTTTTAGTGATTCTCTAAGTAATTCCACAGAAAACCTCTTCAAAATTTTGCTCTTTCAACATTTCTTTAAGTCCCCAAGTGTTTAAGGAAATAAAGAATTTTGATAGAAAACTAAACGAAATCTGATAGAAAACTAAATGAGTTCTATTTGCGTAAATTATTTGTACCCATTGCACATATATATAGCAAACTTTGGTTGAAATTTGGCAGTCAAAAGGCTGCTTAACATCCTAAAAATCATCCACATTTTGGAGACGTGCAATTGCCTTCTTAAATTGCAATTGCTCCTCCCTCCAAAGCTTTCCACCTGTAGCCCACCTAGTTTGACTTTAGTTTTTTTTTTTGAAAAAATAATAATTTAATATATATATATATATATATATATTTCTTTTCCTTTCTTCCTTCTGGACGTTCTAGACATCCAGATTTTTTAATAATTTCTCTTTTCGTTTCTTTTAATGACGTCCACGTCCTAGAAATTTTTTTTTTCAAAAGAATTATTTCACTCAATACTTAGTCCTTCACATAAAATATATTATTTTAATTTCATGCCATATTTATTAAATTACATTTTTACCCTTTACAAATACGGATATTACAATTCTACCCACCTTACAAAAATTTCGTCATCGAAATTTCTTGACTTTACTTCAAAAACAAATATAAATAATACTTCTTCATACTTGTCTTAAGCTTTCACGAAATTTCTTCAACATCCTTATTCCACCACCGAACTTTAAACTAGTGAAATTATTTTATTACATAGAACTTGCTCTTTTTGTGTAAAATTCTCTCTGGTACTTGTATATAAGCCCAATCCTTCTGAATTTCTATAGCTTAGCTCCAAATATCATGTAACCACTTTCTTAAAAGTGAAACATGCAATATATTATATAAATGTTTTAAATTCTAGAGGCAAATCCAGGTTACTCACAACTAATCCAACTTCAACAACCTCATAGGATCCCACATACCTCGGATTCAGCTTTCCTTTTCTGTTTAAATCTCAATACACCTTTTCATTGAGATATTTTTTCAATACACCCAATCACCTACTTGAAACTTAAGAGATCTCTTTTTATTATTAGCATAGCTAGTCCATCTACTCTGTGCTGCTTTACGGTTCTCTCTAACCAATTTGATCATTTAAGCTGTTAATTCAATGATTTATGGACCAGATATATTCTTTTCTCTCATTTCTTCCAAATATATAGGAGTTCTACACCTCTTATCATACAATGTCTCAATCGGTGCCATCCAATACAAATTTGATACTATGCTTAATGGTGCTCCATAAAATCTTACAATCTCAGCTACATCATTCTTCAATCCTAACCACCATAAATTTCATCTCCATCCTCTATACATCTTATTGTTACTTGATTGCATCAAATCTACATTCTCATGTACCTTTCTCATTCTCTTCTTCCTCAACTTCGCATTATTGGGAACACAACTCCAATATTCCAATATTAAAATACCTTAATTCCAAATTTTGAACTCAAAATGCTTTCTAGTAAGCACTCAATACTTAATATTTTCTATCTTTTTATCTCTACCTTGCATCTCTAAAGTATTTTACTATGAATGACTGTACAACTATATTCTTTATCCATGATCCTCTACCACTGATATTCAAATTTATTCTCATTTATCTAAATCCCTCATCAATTCCACATCAGGGTTCCCACTAGCAGTTAACTTTCTTATAGACTTTCTACTCAATGTATCAACTATCACCTTTGCTATTTCTATATGATAGTGAATTGTACAATAATTGTTACTGATTAATTTCATCTACCATCCTTGCCTCAAATTCAACTCTCTCTGAGCAGGTAAGTATGTCAACTCTTATAACCCATGAATATCTCCCAAGTAGCTTCGTACAGATGATGTCTCAAATCTTTTAAAGTAAACTCTAAAATAGCCAACTCTAAGTTATGAGTAGGGAAAATTTTATCATGAATCTTCAATTGCCTAGAAGTATGGCCTACAACTTTCTTATGTTACACATATCCCAATCATTTATGTGACGTATCACTATACACCACAAATCCTTCATCACAAGAAGGAAACACCAATACCGGAGTTGTAGTTAATTTCTCATTTAGTAATTGAAAAAATTTTCTCATACTTCTCTTACCATACAAATCCCACCTCTTTCCTAATCAGTCTATTCAACAGTATTATATAAATTTTTTTGAAATAATCTTCTATAATAACCTGCTAACCCTAAGAATATTCTATTCTCAGTTACATTAGTTGGTTTCTTCTAACTTAACATTATCTCTACCTTTTATAGATCAAATATTATGCCATTTTCAAATATTATATGACCCAAGAAAGTTATTTCATTCAGTCAACACTCACACTTAGAGAACTTATATCATACCATCTCTTTCTCCTCAAAGTCTCCAATATAATTTCTAAATGTTTTACATGCTCTTCCATAGTCTTAAAATATACCTAGATGTTATTGATGAACACCACCACAAAGTTATCAAGAAATGGTTCAAACATTTTATTCATCTAGTCCATGAATGTTTCTAGGACATTATTCAATCCAAATGTCATCACAAGAAACTTATGACCATAATGTGTCCTAAAAACAGTCTTAGGTACGTCTCCAGTCTCTATCTTTAATTGGTGATAACCTGATCTCAGGTTTATCTTAGAAAACACTTTTTACTCCTTACACCGCTTAAACCCTTTATTTATCATGGAAAAAATGTATTTGTTCTTATTCAACTATCTGTAGTCTATACACACTCTTATCGTTCCATCTTCCTTCTTCTCTAACAACACCTGACTCCCCAAATACATTAGGTCAGATAAATTGTTTATCCACAAATTCTTAAAATGGTACGTTCAACTCTCTCAATTCAGCTAACGTCATTCTGTAGTGTGCTATTAAATATATGTGATGATCCTGGTATCACATCAATAGAAAATTTAATCTCCCTACTTGGAGGCAACCTAGACAACTCATCAAAAATTACTATAGAATATTCTTTCATCACTAAGATTTATTCTAACTTCCCATTTTCTTTTCTAGAATCATCATGTATGCCACACACTCCTCACATCCTTTCTTCAACCATCTACTGGCAGTCAGAATAAGATAGTTCGAGAGTATTTTATGTTCTCTTTGGAAGTTACATTCCTCATGTCACACTATTTTTTTTTGTCTAAAACAATCAACCATATTCAAAGATAATAAATCAGCTTCAAATTTTCTATTGCTGCTACGAATCACACCACCCTTGTAAAAATTTATGATTATCACTCTATCTCTAGTGAGAATTTCAACTAAAAATATTTTGCATCCAAGGACTAATATATACTTCAATAGATTTCATATGAATACTGGCTGCAAAAGAATGGGTTGCATCAAGATCAACCAACACTGACATGTCCACCTTCTTCACACATAAAGCATTTCAAATTTTGATAATTTTGGGATAAATATCTCATCTGAATATATCTATAACAACTTTTATCTCTCAATCATACGTCAGATTACTATTTTCCTTGGTGGCATACTTATTTCCTCTGCCATAACTTCTAGTCAACATAACCTACCTCCCAAATCTAAGGGTCCCACCAATAGTATTCTGAGCTACAGAAATAATAGATCCTGTTTTTCTCTAACTTTGTACTTTAGTTCCCTGTAACAACGAACGCCTCATTTGCCGTCTCTCACCTTGTACACTCATACTACCACTACATCTATAACCTTTATGTTGAAGCTTCTTTAACCATACTTTTTTATTTTTTTTTTATTTTTTTTTATTTTTTTTTATTATATTTTTCTTTCTTTCTTTCTTTAAACTCCATCACATCTCTCTCAATCCGGAATGATATCTCCACCAATCTGATATAATTCATATGCCTCATGTACGATAGTATTGATCAAACCTTAAAGCATAATTCATCTATGAACTTCTTCCACTTCTTCTCCTTTGGGTATACCATTTTCGTTTTCAATCTCAACAAAGCCACAAATCTCCTATCATACTAAGCCAAAGTCAGCACACTTACCCCAAATAAATAAAATCTCTATCTTGTTGGGCTCTAAAGGTCTAAGGAAAACATTTATCAATGAAAACCTCCTTAAACCTATTCCAAGTTAAGAGTCTGACAACATATACACTTACCCTGGGAAGAATATCCTTTCACTATTTCCCGAAACTTCTCTTTCTCACTCAAACGAAGCAAAGACAATCATCTACCTATCAGTTAATGGTAACATACCAAATAATATCTCTAGATGTTTCTCCCGAAACTCAGGCATAAAAGGATTCATAGATCCTTTAAGGCATTCAACTTAATATATCTTCCTGCATCTTATGCATAAACCCACCTTTCCCCCTTTTTAAACGTTCATCATTACTGGATTTACAACCTCAAACATTGCTCCAACCTGTCCATCAAGTATATGCTATAAGTTATCAATTTTATCATTATTACATTCATTTTTCTTAAGATTATGTGTAAGAGCTTGTCTTAGCTATTCTCTTTCAACTTCAGATTCTCTCACACCTTTACTAATATCAATTATATTACTAATATCAATCTTACTATCAGCACATTTCCTTTTAGGAACCATAGATTCAGACTCAACCTCGACTTGTCAAAAATATTGGGGCCTATCACCCCCTCTCCAATCAACAACTCTAACTCTAGCTCTAACATGTCCACGTGTCATCCTCAGACTGTTCATTATAATTTATTTTAATCTTTCACTTTCTTACTTTTTACATAGTCTACAGAATCTGAAAAACCTAATGCTCTGATACCAAAATTGTAACGACCCATCCCGGGTTGGCCACCCTCGAAACGGTATCATCACATTTTGAGAATCCCAGCACGACACATATATGCAACAATAAAATATATAAATAACACCAAAAGAAATTTTTACATCAATATGATCTTTAAACATTTTATACAACGTACAATGCATGAATATTTACAAATAAATTTTTCATTTTATTTTCTCATTAGTCTGAGGATGATGACACGCACGTGGCTTACAAAAAATGATTTCTTCTGAACTTCAAATCACCAAACTATTTGTCAAGCCTGCTACCTGAAAATCATTGTACAATGAGGAGTGAGCTTCACAAGCTCAGTGAATTAAATTTACTAAAAGTACTCATTTGTATAAATAGTCTTTTAATATTTAAATCAATTTATATCTCCTACACTTGATACTAGCATTCTACTATTACTATCCATGTCATAATATCCATTCTCTATCATTCTCTTCATCTTATTTATTGGTTCACCTCAATACTATCAATTATTTCATAATTACCTCACAATGAGGTTCATATAATAAAGTCTACCATTTAGCTAGTTCTTATCACCATAACAATAGCACACCACACTTCAACATTTCACTCATCTTATCATCATAACTGCCTCTTTCTGTGAGACTCAATCATCTATAATTAAATTCACAATAATACGCCACACCTCAGCATTTTAATAATCTTATCATCATAACTATCTCTTTCTGTGAGACTCAATCATCTATAATTAAATTCACAATAATACACTACACCTCAGCATTTCAATAATCTTATCATTATAACTATCTATTTCTGTGAGACTCAATCATCTATAATTAAATTCACAATAATACACTACACCTCAGCATTTCAATAATCTTATCATTATAACTATCTATTTCTGTGAGACTCAATCATCTATAATTAAATTCACAATAATACACTACACCTCAGCATTTCAATAATCTTATCATCATAACTGTCTCTTTCTGTGAGACTTAATCATCTATAATTATATTCACAATAATACACCACACCTCAGCATTTCAATAATATTATCATCATAATTATCTCTTTCTGTGAGACTCAATCATCTATAATTTAATTCACAATTAATACATCACACATTAATATTTCAATAATGCAAGCAATAATTAAAACAGATGCAATGCATGAATGATTATGATGGAAACGTCTTCCCACCTGTCGACAGGTTGTTATTATCTTAGACCGGCCCCTTCCCGGTTCTTTTCTTTGCGACTTGTCCCGGTTGCCACAGAATTTTCTCAGCATATACCAGCTGGCACGGTGTTCCTTTTATTTTCAACACATACTGACTGCCACTGTTTTTCAATTAGACTGGCTGCCTTCCCAATTCTTTTCTTTTTATTTAATGCATATGCATATGAACAATGATGTGAAACAGTAATATAAAAATCACATGAAATCAAAACATTTAAATTGACTATATTGATTTTTCTCAAATTATATAAAAATTCTACTAAAATCTATTCATCCTAAATCACATCAAATCATCCATTAAAGCTTGTCAAAATCCACTTTCATCCCAAATCATATCAAATTATCCATCAAAGTTTGTCCAGATTCACTAAATTTTATCCTTAATCACATCAAATCATTCACCAAAGCTTGTCAATATCCACTAAAATTCATTTCCTCATAATTTGTATTAAAACATCAACACAACTCATCAAGACTTTCACTTATCACTTTTATTATTAAATCAACTTATTATTCCCAAAAATATTATTTCTATCTTAATAATTTTCTACATGTCCAAAAATTCATATCATAAATATCAACCAAATCTTTATCTATCACCACAACATAAGCTAATAATTTATTTTAATATTATCACTAAAATTTTCATTTTTATTTAGACTACTTAAAGTAAATCCAACTCACTACGTAGCTCTTAAAGCTACCCATGGATCACCTTCTTACTTTTTTCGTTTCTCTCAGAAATTCCCCCGGTTGTAGATCATCAACACCTTACATCATATTTATATAAATTTTCTAATTTATTCTTCAATTCGATATAAAACCACACACTTTGAAAATTCCCACTTTGACTTCCTGGGATTTCATAAATGTCAGAAATTCAAAAATAAACACTATGTTATTATCTTCTGTTTTTCTGATAGCTTTTCTTGATTCTCTAAGTAATTCCGCAGAAAACCTGTTCAAAATTTTGCTCCTTCAACATTTCTTTGAGTCCTCAGGTGTTTAAGGAAATAGAGAATTTTGATAGAAAACTAAACGAAATCTGATAGAAAACTAAACGAGATCTGTTTGTGTAAATTATTTGTACCCATTGCACATATATATAGCAAACTTTGGTTGAAATTTGGCAGTCAAAAGGCTTCTTAACATCCTAAAAATCATCCACATTTTAGAGACGTGCAATTGCCTTATTAAATTTGCAATTGTCCTTCCCTCCAAAGCTCTCCACCTGCAGCCTACTTACTTTGACTTTGGTTTTTTTTTTTTTGAAAAAATAATAATTTAATATATATATATTTCTTTTCCTTTATTCCTTCTGGACGTTCTAGAAGTCCAAATTTTTTTTAAATAATTTTTTTTTCTTTTTTTTAATGATGTCCACATCTCAGAATTTTTTTTTTTCAAAAGAATTATTTTACTCAATACTTAGTCCTTCATGTAAAATATATTATTTTAATTTAACGCCATATTTATTAAATTATATTTTTACCCTTACTTTACGAATACGGGTATTACACTGTTGGTGATTCAAGATGGGATCATATGCTTGCATCTTTTCCACTGTGGGTATTTGGGATCTGTACTAGCAGGCTTTGTGATGGTGCCATTGATGAAGCCTAATTTGTTTTTTGCTGAGAGAGCTACATACATAGCTCTACTCCAAGCATGATAATTACGAGGGGTTAACGGTTGGGAGACTAAAACAAGTCTAGGGCTCTCCCCATGATGTAGGAAATAAGGATTGCAAAATTCATCTTCAGGTTAGTGAGGTTCGGCCATAATGAGGGTTGGTAAGAAAGAAGTTTTTGAGGTGAAGGTGAGATGTTAGGATCGGTAGAACAGAGAAATTCAAAGCTCTTGCTCTGATACCATGTCAAAATAGAGAATATTTGGTGTTGGCTACCAACGTGGTTACTAATGAATTTGTATTGATTGAATTGAAAATTACAAGATGTCTTCTCCTAATAATATACAAAAGCTAAGACAGAAAACTGAATCTGTACAACATATTGGAAACTGAATCAATAGAGGGCAGCTATCTACTCTTTATAATGCGCATTTCAGACTCCAAATGAAGCAAGCGACTCCTTTAGTTTTCTTGTAAGTCAGGGGCTTGTCTTTCCAAATAAAGCAAAGTCAAATTGAGTTATAGGGAACAACAACATGCAGCTTGGATCCACAATTTGCCCCTCCTGGTTTTCCTCTAGTTTTCTCAATAATTCACGGTTTTTCTCCTCAGTTGCTCAGGTTTATTTGATCTCTCTTCATCTGGGTTCAATAATTCTTGATGTAGTAAATAATTCACTCTCCAGTAGCCTGGCGACACATGGATAGCTCTCTCTCCAACAACCGGATGACACATGGCTGTGTCAACAACAGGACGTAGCCGAGCAGGTGACGAAGCCACAATTGTTCACCGACTTCTCACACGCAAAAATGGAAGCAAGATTTTAGGGATTGCACCGTCCCTGAGCACGCAACAAGACCTCTCGCTAGAAAAGCGGGATCTTAGGGATCGTGCCATCCGAAGCACGTGATAAGTTTGCTCCCTTAACCATTATAAAAAGACCAAGGTACACAGATCTCAACTCAGTTCAAGTTCATTACCAAAACACTAATATCATAATCCTCTCCATTTTTGCAAAACTTGGCACCAACAAAGGCATCGGAGAGTACTCGGAGGTACCACCTCACCCTTTCCTTCGGTGACTTCTTATTTCATTACTCTTACTCTGAGCAGGCTTAAGAATCTCAGACTTCCAGCTCAACAGCAGATTTTCTACATCAATAATTCTTATATTACCTTGGATACCCACATCATCCGATCTACCAAATTCATTCCCACCGTCAAGAACTGTGACATCAAACCCCTAAATAAAAATCCCCAGTAACCAATTCATAAATCCATTTTTAAATAAAAAACACACAAACACAGAGAAAGAGGGAGGGAGGAAGGACCTTATTGCAAAGGTGATGAGCTGCACTAAGGCCAGCCCAGCCACAAATGCTAGCCACAAATGTTCATAATTACTATTAAAAATAAATAATAAAATATAATGAATAGCTCCATTATGTTAACATCTATGATAATTATTTATGCACTTGCTTTTGATGGTTTTAGCTTGGAAATGGAATGATTTGTCTCTGAATAGACCGTATATAAAAACTTCATGCTAATAAATTAAGTGATTACTTAAAATAGTATAAATAGAAATAGTTTAAGTGAATAAAAGCCAAATCCAATTATACACGTGTAGTGTTAGATTTGGCCAACAAAAGGTTGAAATTGACGAAACAATAATAACCCTTAAAGATGACAGTTTTAATTTATACCCATTTTTAATTTTTTATCTATTTATTAAAATATAAATATATAAAATAAATAAAATATATTAAAAATAAATATTTTTAATTCATATTTATTGATTCGTTATTCACAAAATTTTACTCATATTCGATTCGGATAATATTTTTATCAATTAAATATAAAAAATTTCGTTAATATTTGACTGATTATCTATATGTTAAAACACAAATATAAATATAAAAAATATAATTTATTAAAAAATAATATTTTTTAATTTATTCTTATGATGCAAGATTTGACCCGTATCTCATCCGATCCATCATTTCCCACTCTAATAACTTGTGGAGCTTAAACTCATAATCAGACAATGAAGCGGCCCACACTTGAAGGCCCACCTACACCACACTAATACCCCAATATTTCCCAAATCAAATCGTTTAGATTAACCGTTTACTCGTTCCTCTCCCTCTTCTCTAAACAAAACACACGAGAACTCCCAAATATAAACCAACCAAAGCCTCACATTTCCCCAGCAAAATGGCTGCTGCCACTCTCTCCGTCCGGCCAAACCCAATCAGCGCTGGTTCGCCCATCCCGCGGCCGCCGGTTTACCTTCCCAACCCGGTCCAACCAACCGTGATAGCAACAAAACCCACCACCAACAACATCAAGGCCTTGCCTTGGAGAGCTGTGGCTATGCCCTCGCGGCGCCCGTTTGCCGGCTGGGCAAGAGCTGGCTCGCGAGCGGACGACTCGGCACCGTTCGAGATGTCGGTGGAGAACGCGCTCAAGCTTCTCGGAGTCTCCGACGGCGCCTCCTTCGATGACATACTTCGCGCCAAGAACTCAGTCGTCGCCTCTTGTAAGGGTGATCAAGAGGCGATTGCACAGGTGATTTAATTGCTCTCGCGTCCTGCTCCCATTTCTTTTTTCCTTTTCTTAATCATTTTTTGTGTGGCAGTTTATATGCTTGAGGTAGTAAACTTTGTTGGGTTTTCTTTTAAATTGCGATTTGTTGTGTTTGAAGTGTTAAATTCTGTGAATCATGAGGTTTGGCAGTAGAATGCTTAAAATCTGCTTCTTGGTAGTTCACTGAGCTTAGTTAAGTAGCTGGATTTTTTTGAATTTAGAGACTTTCTGTGCTCGCATTAGTAAAAACTTCTCACTCTGTGTAAGGAGAATTTAGAAGCTTAAAATGTTCATTTTTGTTCTGTTTTGCTTCTTTAATGTATTTTCTGGTCAATTGTGGAGCTTCGATTTAAAAGGTTTGAAATTTGTTTCTGGGTTTTGCTTAGAACTGGATTAATTATCTCATTTATCTGAAATTGAAGATTTTGAGTGTAAAATGAGGCTCTGTTTGAATTATTTTTTGGCTTCTGTGGTGGTATTCGTCAAGTTCGATATATATATTTAAAAAAATGTGAGTTTGGCTATGCAAAATCTAAATTTTGGTTAATGTTTTAGTTTTGCATTGAGAAGGAAAATGTTTCTTAAGCTGCTAAAAGGCAGTTAATTTTAGAGCTTGGGAATTCATGGAATGCAACTCAATGAGCAATGATGCCATTATCCTTTGATTACGCTGAACTTCTTGAAATTACTAAACTTTTATAACATCTATTGTATGTAATCTTAACTTTCGGAATGTCTCATAACCATAAGCCTTCTTCTTTTTTCCAAAAAACGACACTTACAATTTGATATTCCATTTTAAGGCAGCATTTTTGAGCTTGTTGAGCTATCTATGTTTGCATCATTTATTGTATATGATTTATAATTTTTTATATATATCCATAATGTTTAACCTTCAACCAGACAACTTCCCTTTTTGTCGTTTTTATCCTCCAAATGAAATTGATGCTGTAGCTATATGTAGACCCAAGTCCCAACTGGTTATGTTCTGTAATATGCAGTAAGTAAGATAGTTCACGTTGCAAATCTCTCTTTTTAGATTAATTATTGTTTTTATATTGACATCAATACTTTTGTAGTAAAGTAAACTTTTGGTACTTTATGTAGTTTATCTGTTCAAGATTGCCCTTGGTTCAAAAGATCCTGTAGCTGTGCCCATAGGGTGACTGGTTTCATTTTATAAGTCAAAATTGAGTTGTGCAATTAATTTATTATCGCAGACATTCATCACCTCAACAAAGAGATTACCCTAATAATTTTGTAAGTATTTCTCATTCTCTGATCAGATTTATGGTTAATTCATGATTTAGGTTGAGGCTGCATATGACATGTTGCTTATGCGGAGTTTAACTCAGCGTCGAGCAGGAAAAGTTGTGAGTAATAGCATTCGCTATGCAGATGTTAAGTCGACGAATGCACCTGGGATGGGACCAATGCCTCAGTGGATGCAGGCTACTTTCAAAAATTCATCCATTTCAGTTGAGACACCATCGACTGGTGATTTGGGAATTCAAGCAGGTGTATATGGAGCACTGATGGCCTTGACATATGTCAATGGAACTTCTACATCTTCTGGGGCACCTTATGCGGGGGCTGATGTTCCTGGGCTGATCTTAGCAAGTAGCTTTGGAGCTTCCCTGTACTTCATGACCAAAAAGAATGTGAAGCTTGGTAATGAGCTTTCATATGTATAGGCTTCTCTTTTGCATGAATTCTTAAGATTTGATTCACTTGAAGGAAGTGGTTCTTGTTAAGTTTTATAAATCTTGCATTTCTAAATCTGAAGTAGCAGAACCTGTTTAGTTTACAGTGTCATTTTATGTCCCTTTTGTCATCTCATATTGAGTAACTGTTTCGAAAGGATTGTGGCAATTTTAACTGTTTTGAATTTCCCTTTCCCACACATAAAGGACAAAACTTCAAAGCTATGATGGTGCAAATTTTATTTCTAATGTTGCTGGCATGTATCGGTGTTCATTCCTCTCCTGAGCTCAGATGCCTGCTTCACCTACTCTCCTACAACTAATTAATATTACACTGTTTATGTTGTTGAGGAAGTGTGGAAAAGTTTCACATGGAAGAAATATCAATATATGATGTAAACTAATAGTAACTTGAAACCTCTCATGGAGTATAACTTTATACATAGCCAACTTACCTTATTTTCTGATTGTGATGGAGTCAGTCAAGGTTAGCATTTGAACCTCTCTGCATAGACGCGTTATGTTACATAACCAACTTACCTTGCTTTTTGATTGTGATGGAGTCAGGGTTAGCATTTCAGGAAAATCAGTTGCTGTCCTATCTGCATAGACACACGCACTCGAGTGTGTGTATAAAAACAGTTTAGTCCTGGTAGTTTAATTTCTTAGTCTTGCAAGGAAAATTGTCTATTGGATCAAGGCAGATTGGATGACTTTCTCTACATTTTGAATGAAGCACACTAATTATCAGAACACAAGGGTTGTGTGAATTTCAGTTTCTTTTTACTTCAAATTGTGTAATGCTATCTGAAGGAATTTTCTATTCATGTTTGCAGGGAAAGCCACTTTAATAACCATAGGGGGGCTTGTGGCTGGTGCAGTGGTGGGATCAGCAGTTGAGAACTGGTTGCAGGTGGACATTGTCCCATTTCTTGGCATACACTCCCCTGCTTCTGTGGTTAGCGAATTTATTCTCGTCTCTCAATTATTGGTCTCTCTATACCTTAGATAGGGGCTAAATGCTGTAATTGTAATTTGGAACGCAAAACCTGTAATTATACATTTGCATGATTCTACCCGACCTTTTTTGGGGTGTATATCATTGCATATCGTACAAAATTACTAATAGAATGTAACGAGACTTGAATCCATCAAAAATCTGCTCAAAACTTGCAATGATGATGTACATTTTTTGTTTGATTGGGTTCGATCATTTGTAGTTTTGTTCATGGGTGCTAAGACATCTTATAATGTTGTTTTATTTTTTTTTCACTTATCAAAAAATATTTTTTCGAAATCTAAAAAATAACCTATTTTTAGGTTGTCAATCTTTAATTGTACTAGTTGGAAAGTGGATAGTCATGAGCATTGCCTTTCTCCTCTCCACTGTAGAATTGACCGCCCCTTGTTTGATGTTGTGCGTGCATTGAACTAATACGATTTTACGATGACTTGGTAGCAAGAGTAATTGCCAATCTGATAGCTTTTTTTTAACTGATGAAATTGGAGAGAGAATTTTATGACTAGATATGAAATAAAGGAGGTAAAGTAACTTTTGGAATGTTGGTGAGAATCTTTATCCTTTAATATATGTGTGCTGCAATTTGCACACAGCTACTTTAGCTTATGGCTTTCACACTTTCAGAGGGAAACCATACGTGCAAATATGCAATTGTAGTCCAGAAGTTTCACTACTGAAAAATATTGCCAGCTTGATCTCCCCGCTACACTACTTAAAGACTCTTGCCCGGTAAAGGACAAATATTTTAGGCAAACCATTACGTCTGTTAATCACAAACAATTATCAAATCATCAGACTGAAAACCTGCTAAAGATATATAAATAACTTTGTCTCAGCGAGCTGCTTTGACATGATATAATATACAAACCCAGTACAGAACCACCTATGAAACCTGATCCTCAAAGCCTTCTTTACTGTAACTGTTATCTGCTGCTGTTTTCTTCAACCTGGGAGCCCTCTATGTATGATAGGTTCCCAGCTTTTTCAGCACTCTCACTGTAAGTCGCAAGATCATTGTACATCTTCAGTGAAGCCTTGGAGAATTCTGTTAATGACTCGAAAACTGTTGAAAACCCAGTCTGAAATCCGTTTAATGTGATTCTTTGTGTTTCTTGCACGTAATTGTAGTGCTTTTCCTTCTCGAACTCCAGCTTCTTTCTGAATGCATCCAACTGATCCTTCTTCTCCGTCAAGTGCTCATTCCGGTTTTCCATTTCTAACTCTGATTTCTGTTCTGTAAGCTTGGACTCAAGAAATCTGGTATCTGCCTTTTGAAATACTAGGGTCCTTCTGTCGAGTTCTTTCGCTAGACTGTCAACTTTCCTCTTCTGTTGCTGTTCCTCCCCTTGCTGAGACCACAAGGCCCTCACATCCTTTGAAAAGCTTTTCAACGCGAAGGCTACTGACTTGTCTGGCAACTTCTGAACGGAAGCTAACCAATTGTGGCAAATTACTAGCAATGGAGGCCCATTAACTTGATATGGTGCAGCCGAACTCCTCCCCTTCGAGTAGAATTCAACTTCAGGGACTAGGAACTTGGTCAGCCAACCATTGAGAGCTTCAATATATGATTTTTGTGCTGCAATGTACTCGGTAAAGCATTCACGCCAATTTCGAAGCTCAGCCTCAAGCTGGAGTGTAGCTAGTCTGTGAGAGTCATTGCAGAATTTTCCATACGCAGGGCAGGCAAAAGATTTTACTTCAAAAAGGATCTTGTTCTGGGTTTCATGGGATTCCAACATAATTTTCCAGTTTCTTGTTAGGCTGCACAAGAAAGAGGGAAATGAAAAACCCAGTGGAACCCAGATGAAAAGGTAAAGGTGAGAGTACATGGTTTCACAAGATTCACATACCCCTTTAAGAGTTCAACAATTTGAGGCTGCAGTTCTTCATCTCGTAATTTTTGAATTCTCTTCGAGATTGACTCAGCACTTCGAATAGCAACCAAGATTCTGGCATATAAATCTTTTACTGCAGCTCTGGTTTTGTCGATGGTGAGTTCATCATATCCTTTGACATCATGGTTTCTCAATCGTGAACATTTTCTCTCGTAAATTTTCCGTGTGCTGTCTCCAGCCTAATGCAAGGTAACATGTCCCAATTCAAACAGCAGATTAGTAGGAAGTAAAGGAGTAAAAAAGAGAGATAAATTTAAGCTTCTGACGGTTCTTTTTCTATCCATTTGCCGTTTAAACATAGCAGAACTAATACGTACGCTGAAGTAACAGAAAGCAAAAGGAATAGATAAATAATATGATGCTGGATTTTGTGTTAAGAAAGGTAATAAAAATCGAGTTACCTTAACCTCTTCATAGAGCTTCTTTTCCCAAGCATAAAGCCTTCCGAGTGTTAGAGAATGGCTTCCCGAATCCATTCCTCGATAATCATTCCTAAATTCTGTCAATGTTGAACTACTTTTTGAACATGATGCTACAAGGCTCTTACATGATGGAGGCTTTGATGAAGTAGACCGGTGCCATGTAATAGCTTGGATTAGTTTCGTTGAGTTCTCTACATTCGAATCACAAGTCAAATGAGCGATTATTTTTTGTGAGATGAAAATCAACATTAACTTACAGTTAGAGAATCATAACAAAGAATATAAGGCGTGGAACAAGGACCAATTTTATGGTGTAATCATAACAATGGAATAAGTGAATCTTAGACCCACTTATCCAAAAGCAGAGGATAAAGATTCACATAAGTTTCAGGTTTTTGAGAAAAGGAAAACAATCATGACAAAGCTAATGTCCAAAGAACAATGAGTTAGACCTCCTGGAAAAAGAATATTAACAAAATTCGATTGATTTGCAGGAACAGAAATTTGAATAAATTACATTCTATGATTGGCAGAGATAAAAAGGGGAGGTAAGAAGGGGGAAATGAAAGAAAAGTGAGTAACGAACATTTGTTCATTGTTTGGTAGAAAAGAAAAATTAGATGATTGATGTTTTTCTCATGTACAAATCACAATCCTCACAAATTGAGATGATTGAAGATTGAAAGCTAAAATGAGTTTTTTTTTTCTTCTTCTTTCTTTTCATTTTTCTATCATAACATCAATCTTCTTATTTTTCCATCCCCTCCCTCTTCTTTCCTCCCACTTTTCTTCTCTACCAATCAGAGCCTTACATGTTAATCTCTTCTAATTATCTACATGTAGTATGCATAACTCTACTGCTTACAGCTACCCATTCTCCTATATAGTAGCTTAAAATGTATTTTAAAAGGAAATAACATGGAGAAGAAACAGCAAAAAAAATGAAGGGCATGAAAAGAAACAAGCTCTTAGTTACTTCAAGACAGCATAATAAAGTGTTTAACTTTTCAGAATTTATTCTTTAATCACTTGCAAACCAACAAAAGTTGAAGACTATCTTAAATACAGAAGAATACAAGCCCTCTTCGACAAAGATAACAAAATAAGCCCCACCATGGAAGATCTTTTTTCAAAAAGATTAAGAGAGTATCATAACAGTTGAGAAACTAAAAGACAACACAACAGCAAAAGGTAAACAAGGATATTGAACTAATCCAAGTGAAAAAAGGTGAAACTTTAGGAGTTTAGTCTGCAATTATATGCAACAATCAACAATGTTAAGGCAGGGGAAGAAGATAGACACAGAAATTAACTTCAACTTTTGGAACAAAGATAGCTTTACTTTCTTCTTGAAAGATAAAGGAAAACTGCAAAAGAATGTCATAGTAGTGGAACAACCAAAACCCAAAGGAAATTTTCAGTAATTGAGACAGCCCCAAGAAATTGGATAGCAATTACTTAAGAAACAAAGACTTTTTCAGCGAGCATGACAAGAAAAAAAATGCCTCAAGACTAAGAACACAGCCAACCCCCTCTCCCTTTCCAAAATCTCCTTAAAAGCCTAGTTGCACTTACACTCTGAAATTGAATGGCAATTTCATAAACAAAGTAACATATATAAACAAATGAAAAGTTTAAAACATTTAAACAGTAACTATTTTTGCGATAGTAAACATAAACTAAAAGAAAGGAAAAGTTCATATTTTTACCAAACCACAATGCAGATTAACTTAGAGAGTATGTCTCAACTGAAGAAATGACTCATGCACAGCTAAAATATGACAAGAAATGTGTAACACTAGCATAGAACATAAGAAGATTGAGGAACAAAGATACCCACCTTTTAGTTCCTCCAAACCAGACTGCAAATGGATCATATTGGCCTCTAGCATCCTTGAGACATCCTTTCCAGAATCATAAGCCCTAATGAAATGATCCTCAATGTCCTTCAATGCATCTAGCAGCTCCCTTCCCCCTTCCGGGGTATCGATGACTGTAAGCCCCTTTTGCTCTACTTGGCTCAGATTAGACCCATCAACTACCTTCAACACTTCAACACCACTCCCCTCAGGCTCCCTATTACCTTTTTCTTGAACAACCACCACTTTTTTCTCTTCCTGTTCTCCATCCCCTTCCTCTTCTAGCTCTGGTATCCCTTCCTCTTCTCTAACCGCCCTCAAATCTTCCTCAGAGTTTCTCTGATAACCACTGATAATCTCTGGCCTCATAACATCAAATGGATTGAAAAAATCCCAACCAAAATCTCTCTGTGGAGATGGCATTTGTGGTGGCATTTGCATGTAAAAGTACCCACAAGCTTGTTCTTGTTCTTGTTCTTCTCTCACCATTCTTTGTTCTTCTGCATCTTCTCTGGTCTCTTCCTCTGAAGAATCTGAGGATGTTGTTGAAGAATCACAAGACTCACAAGCAATGGCTTCATGTGTTGACTCAGATGGTCTTTGTTGAAGGAACATTGGGTTGGTTATGACATTTTGATAATCCGTTGGTGGTGGTGAGGGACAAGGAGGAGGGAAAGTGATGAGGAAAGGTGCAGAAGGAGAAGAATGTCTAGCAACAAAGAGCTTAATGGCAGCTGCTACTGCATAGAGAGCTTGACAGTATCTACAATGTGCGTCTGCAAGTGCATATCTTCTCTCTACTGCTAGCTTTAGCAGGCGTTTTCTCTCCTTGCAAATGGATACCACTTCTTCTTCTTCCTCTAGCTTAGAAGCAGCACATCCCATCTCCTCTTGCTAAAGCTGGTGGTTTGTTCTTTTTTGGCTTCAATAGGCGTGGAGGCTGCTTTTTAGAAAATAGGGGTATGGTAAAGTGAGAGAAAGGTAAATTTTTGGAGGAATCTGTGTATTCTTTTGTGATAAAAAGTAGGTGGG
This sequence comes from Bretschneidera sinensis, assembly GCA_023935145.1. Taxonomy (NCBI): domain Eukaryota; kingdom Viridiplantae; phylum Streptophyta; class Magnoliopsida; order Brassicales; family Akaniaceae; genus Bretschneidera; species Bretschneidera sinensis. Next base: position 161,247,845 of record CM043698.1, read on the forward strand.
TTGTACCAAAAACAACGAGGAATATGTTTAGATTTATAAGGTTTTAAGAGAAGAAGAAAAGGAAAATATAGCTTTTGGAGTTGTTTTAAGAGCAACCCATCTCATCTTTTGATAACAAAAGTAGTATTTTTGCTGCAAATTTTGTTCTTGCAAAACTTTAGAAGCTCTCCATTTTCATATCTTGAAAGACTGCACAAAGACCACAAACAAATTTTGCATAGCTAATGCTTTTCTGGAGTAAAAATTAAAAAAGAACCTGTTTTTTCTTTTGTTAAACAGAGGAGATTTTAATGGTTTTAATTATCTCTTATATTTAACTTGCTTTGGATTAGCAGAGTAGAGTAGAGAGAGAGAGAGACAGAGCAAAGACACTGGTCCATAGGTTGTAGGGGCTCGAGAAAGAGAGAAAAGAGTGCACCTTGTGTTTGGTAATTTGTACTCAAAGGGAGTTGGCGTGCAACAATTGCAATCTACGCTCTTTCATACCCAAAAAAAATACTCTCCTTATGCTTATAATAAAAATCATATATATAAAATAAAAAATCGGTTCTGCTAAATTTAGCAGAGATTTTTCGCTAGACATGGACAGACCAATGAGTAAAAAGAGGAGTCAAACGTCAATTACTGGTAAAAGGATATCGACCAGAACACTACAGAGACTAGAGAGAGAGAGTTTTGTCTTGTCTTTGGTGACATGTTGGTTTTTTAACTGTCTTACCTTGTAATAATGGGGTATAACTATGCTGCTTACCATCTTAGTTAAGTTTGTTAGTGAAGGTCACGTGTATGGATTTAGATATGAGCAAAAGTCATAACTGTCATTGTCCTTACTGTTATGGACAAATCTTTCCCTTAAAAGAAGCTCTCTCTAGAACCAAAATTTTTTAATGAGCTCATATCTGAACATAATTATTTAGATTAATTAAAAATTTTATTAATAATATTAATATAAATAAAAGATTTAAAAATTAATATTATTAATAAATTTTTAACTTAATCTAAACCATTAAATTTAAATTATAACCAACCAAAAAAATCCGTCAACTGAGATTTTGGCTATGGGGAAGAGCACTAGATGTTGCAAGGATTTGGAGTTCTGTTGGTTATGGCATAGAAAGAAGTTTCCTGTTTGGTCAATAAATGAATCTAGTGGTGCATTATACCATTGAGTACCTGACCAACTCACATGGACTTTGGCAGGTTATATAGACCATAGTAATTAACATGGTGGCTCCATATTCACTTCACTTTTTGTTTGTTCTCTCTTTCAATCTTCAAGAAAAGAGTTATTGTAATGAGATCAATAATAAAATAAAAGGACGAATCAAAATAATTACATAAAAATAAAAAATACAAGGTTTACAAAATTTGATAGGTTGAGTTTACGTTCACACATAAAAAAAGAAAAATTCATTATCAAAGATGTAAAGTACAAAAAATTGTATGTGAAATTTGTTTTCTAATCTTAATATACATTTTTGTATATAAGTTAAGAAAACAAGTCAAAAAATTCGTCTCAGGGCAAAACCCTCAAATCCAATTTTTTTTCTTCTTCAAAATCGCTCCAAAAATATTTCAGATTGAAAATGATTTTCAAGTCGAACCAAAATACAAAACATCTTAATAATAATGATTCTATTATGACATCTCACTAAAGCATCTCTTCCGTATAGTCTTTAAACTTGAGTGGTAACCATTCAAATTTTTAAGGCGAGGTGTTTGAGTAGAGTTTTCAATTATTATTATTTTAATAAAATTATGTCATCATTTTTTTGTTATTTATGTGTACGAGTCTAACGAGTAAAATTTTATTTAAGTGAATTTTTGAAATAATTTTTATAAATACAAACTTTGTATTTGTTAGTATGAAATTGAATCTTTTTTCAATAGTAAAATTATTGAAAAATACCATAATTTCACTCAAATATCAATTTTAAATCTCAATTTCATCAAATCAAACAAAAGATTTAAAAAATATATATTTTTTTATAAAAAAATTAACGGTTGTTTTATCAAACACAAAAATAGCTTTTTACCTTACAATTATTTAATCAAAAATAAATTTAAAAACCATTTTAATAATTATAAACCAAAACTAAAAATAAGCCAAATGGTATCTAGAAATAGGATTATACAAATAATACATTAAACTATTACAATAGAACTTATTAAAACGCCACTTAGATTTGGGCCTTTGTGAACTTTTTTCTTGCTTCCTTTCTCTTGTCATTTTTACTTTCCAACTATACTCTTGAGGAAAACCAATAGTGGCGTTGAGGACTGTGCCCTTGTCTAGGGTTAAAGAATTATTAAGTTGGTCCAACAACTCTTAAAATTAAAATTACTCCTAGACGAAACACAAGGGGCTTCGTGGGTTAGTGAGAATATGCCTGATAGAGTCTGACAAGTCAGAGCAAAAGGACCCATTTTTCTAACTTCGTAGTTCGTGATTCTCTGCCTTCACTAAATTTTTTTTAACATATTAGAACCCGTAATTTTAATATATATATATATATATATATATATTTATGATAGGTATATTTTAAAATATTTATATTTTTACATTTAAAAATATATATTAAATATTTATATTTTTACATTTAAAAATATATATTTTAAAATTATTTATATATTTGTTAAGTCAAATTGTAAGTGATTAAATGTAATTTTTTCAAACATTAAACTGTTTGACTGTGTTCAAGCTTCCCTCAGTATTAAACCAAAGACTAAGGTTCCGTTTGCTACAGTTTTTAGATAGTTAAAAAAACATTTTTTAGTTATTAAAAGTGTTTTCATACGCGCTTGGTTAAAACTCAAGTGATTCAATTTTAAAAAAGGTTAACAAGATAAAAATACTTTCAAGTAAAACAATTGTGAGGAGCTTTCACGAAAAGATAATAAAAACATTTTCGCGTAAAGTTACAACAAATTAGACCTAAGTGTTTGTTTGATAGAGCTTTTCAAAGAGCTTTTGTTGTTAAAAATCAGAATTTATACTAAATACTTTTTTTTTAATGAATTATAAGTTGAAAAATAAATTTTTAAAAAAAAGTGATTTAGGTCCAAAATCAAAAGATGGATTTTGTAGTTTTTAATCCCATAATCAATTTTGATACTATTCACGTTTCTAAATAATTATTGTGAGGCAAAAATATTTACACTCTTGTCACTATATAAATCATTAGTTATTCTTCCTAATCAAATTTTAAACGCAATGTTGATACATCTATTATTATTACAATATTGAGATTATTATTTAACAAAAATAATATTTTATTTATTTAATAAATAGTATTATTATTAATATAATTTATAAAATTAATATATTTATATTATACAAATAATAAAGTCAGTTTGATGAAAGAAATACATCCAAATAGTCAAATAATGCTCGTATAAGTTTTTTTAGTAATTTTAACAATTAAAAGCATTTTTACAATTTATGTATCAAACACATCAATTAGCTTGACAATACTTTTAATGTAATTTTATTAAATACTATATAACCTTTAACTCCACATTACTTTTATTAAAAGGCTGTTTTAAAATCACTTTTGAATTTTTATAGTAAATTTAAAAGTTAAACCAAACGAGCTCTAAAAGAAAAAAAAAAAAAAAAGAGAGAAGAAAATAAGGGCATGTTTGGATTGAGTTTTTGAAAACTGTTTTCAGTTTTTAAAAACTAAAATCAGTTTCCAAATATTTTTTTATGTTTGACAAACAGTTTTCAAAAATGATTTTCCAAAAACCCCAAATTGGTATTTTTGATATAATTTTTCCAAAAATAACCTTAAAATCACTGTTCACTACTCTCTTTCATTCTTCCTCCATAATATAAAAAAATATTAAAATTTTAAAAATAAAATAATATTAATTATTTTTAAATATTTAGTAAATACGAGAAATAAAATTAATATAGATTTTAAATTTAAACTCAAAATTAAAAATAATTACAAAGTGTATCAAAACAATTTTCAAAATAAGATTATCCAAACAACATTTAACTGTTTTTTGTTTTGGAAACAATTATTCAAATATACATTATAAAACTGTTTTTAGTTTTCATTTTTAAAAACAGTTAACTAAAAACAGTTTTCAAAAACTGAAAACAAAAAACTACCTCCGAAACATGAAACATGCCTCAAAGTTATGTGATTTCTCCCATCATGAGTTTATGTAAAAAGCTATAAACTAGCAGAGCATGGAGATTTATGGGATGGGCTGGATCTGACTTTTATTTTCTGCTTTGGGTTCACTCAATGGGCTAACCCAAGCTCACAATTTAAGACAGAGTAGCATGCCATTGATCGTAGACCACAAGATTCACAACCCACAAAATGATAGGAGTCTTGGGTTGAAGCCCGGACGCGAGGGGCTGATCCCGGCCTTACATTGTTGACTAAAAATAATACAAATAACTGAATTACTTTTAAGACTGTGAAACAGTTTATTAAAAAATTTAATTAATTTTTTATCAATTTTTTTAATTGTTTCGATTGAATTAAGTTAAGTATTTCGATATCAATCAATCCGATTGACACGATTGATTAATCGATTAAGCGACATTGTTTTATATAATTAAAATTTTAAATTTATTGTATATTTAATATTTTAGTTTATTATATTGTATATATTATATTTATATTAACATATTATTAATATTAATTGATTTATTAATCCATTAAATGGTAAAAATTAACATTCAATCGACTGATTAATCGATATATATTATTTGATTAATCGTTTTAATATCGATTTAATCTATTAATTAAACCATTTTAACCGAAACAATTCGAAATTGTCACTTAATCTGTTTTAACTGAACACCCCTAAATACTCTTATAAAAAAATTAAATACTCATTTAAAAGAATGATACCGCACTTTTTTTCATTGATATCCACAATTTCGTGCATGATACTTAAAATCATTCTCTTCGATAGAAAAAAACGGATGATCAAGGATGCGAATTGAAACGGGTAAACATATGAAAAAAGTAATGCTTAATATGTCTAACACAATTTTTATGAGTAATAAAAAAGTTTATTATAAGTACGATTTTAAGTGTTAAACAACTAGTAAATATTTATTATGTTGTGCTACTCTACATTCCTGTCAAAAAATATTCGATTACAACGGATAAAAGTTAAGGGTTTAGATTTATACTCAGCATACGCATAATTGAGAGACTAAAACTCAAAGATTTGTAACGAAATGCATGGCTTTTAACACTTAACCATTAATAAACGTACCTTGTAAATTTTTATAAAAATAATACTTTATTATTTTTTAAAGAATAACATGGCACTGTTTTTTTTTTTTTGTTTAAAATTTATGAATGAAACAAAAAGGGCAGCAAATTTACAATTTAGCCATTTCCTACTAAAAAATAACCCTTCAATTTGTAAATTGTACTCCCTAATTTTGAGAAGGTATTCTATTCCAGGTTTCCACCACAGATCTCAGTTTATTGTCCCTGTCTCTCTCTGCCCATCTATCTCCTTCTCGTTTTCGCCTAGTCTCGGTGCAAAAGGTAAGTTTCTTTTCAGATCAAGTTCTCATTCTCATTTGCCCCAAGTTATAATTATCACGCAGGGAGATGGTGCCTCTCGAAACACTTTCTAATGTGCGCTACAAATTTACTTTCTACAATCACAAACTTCTAATTGTAAACCCAAATCTCATTTGATCCTACCATAGTACCATTTGTAGGGAATTTCTGTTATTCAACATTAATTTGCAGTTAGTATTCGTATATTTTCTCGAATTTTTTTTTCCGATCCTCAACATTAACAGCGATATTTTGTGTTTAATTGTGATTCTTACTTTTCCTTGATTGACTTGATCGGGAAGTAATTATCTTCATTTTTTTTGTGGTTAATTAAATTTTATGAGTATTTTGACGTTGTTTGGTTACTGAGGATGTAGGAATAGAGATGAAATTTAATTTTTGAATACTAATTTATTTGTCAGTTTGGAACCAAGAGAACTATAATTTCTGTTTGCCTTAGGCTAAAACCAGTATTAGCTTAGTTAAGTTCGACTTAAGTAGAATTGAAGTATGTATTATTTCCTGCGTTCTCTAAGCACCAACTAGAGGATAAAGTTTAGGGCGTTATGGGGTTGAGTTATTTGGCTAGTGCTTTGGTATTGATTAAGCACATTTTTTTTTGCAATAGAAAAAGTTTTAATTTTAATTCTGTATATGTCAGAAAGATATGCAATTTTTATATGCTAATGTAACCAACAATTGCTTATTAGGGTGCTGGATTTTCAAAGAAGTTGTATTTTTGCGGCATCTGCTGATATTTTTTTATTCTTTGGACCTTTTGTTTGGTATATGAAGCTTGAAAATGGGTGTGACGCAAAACAATCACGACATGGAGGAGGGAACTCTCGAGATTGGCATGGGTATGTTGTACATGGTGTTTAATACTTTGTGATGTGTCATTTTATTTCGCTAAGATTAAATGAATATGTTATTTTGTCAGGATTTTGCGATGAATCTTGCCTTCTGCGATGGCAACTAATGTTTCACTCCAAAGAAACTTTTAATATGGATGTTGATAATTTTATTTCTCAAGATGAATAGTGTTAGTGAGAGTGATTTTGTTTGAAGTATCAGTTAAAAATTTTCTGTTTTGTTTTGTTTTGTTACCTTGCAGAATATAGAACTGTCTCTGGAGTTGCAGGACCTCTGGTTATTCTTGATAAAGTTAAGGTAGAGTCTGCTTCTCTTCATGCTGCATTTATTATTATTTTTTGCTTTTTTCTTAATTATGACTTCTAATCTTAAAATTTTATATAATCCATGTATTTTATGATTTGTTACATTAGGGACCAAAATATCAAGAGATTGTTAATATTCGTTTGGGGGATGGAACAACCCGACGTGGCCAAGTCCTAGAAGTTGATGGGGAGAAAGCTGTTGTTCAGGTTGGAAATTTTCTTTATTCCTTTCATAATTATAAGCCTTCCTTTATCGTCATGCACGTGTTCCCATAGGTTCAAAAGAAAAGTGATAAATGAACTTTAACAATTTAGTCATGGAGCATATTCCTTTTTTTTGGGTGTAGGATAACTGTTTGTGGAATGTTTTGTTTTTCATCCTAATTACAATAGCCTACATTTTATCCTGAACCATTTGGAGTATCATTAAAAGTGAGTCATACCGGTATGCTTTGTTCGTTTGATGTTTTGTTGGCCAGGTTTTTGAAGGAACATCTGGAATTGACAACAAGTACACAACTGTGCAATTTACAGGAGAGGTATGAAACTTTTTGCCGTTATAATATCAAACTGAAGTAGCTGAATCATTGGTCATAGACTTCCTCCATATACTTATTCATTTGTCGTTTGGCAGGTTCTTGCTACTGATCTGAACCCCTATATTTCTCCTTTTTGCAGGTTTTGAAGACTCCTGTCTCATTGGATATGCTTGGGCGCATTTTTAATGGCTCTGGGAAGCCCATTGATAATGGCCCTCCTATATTGCCTGAGGCTTACTTGGATATTTCTGGTGAGTAATCTTGTGCTTTTATTGGTCGAGTTATTATTGATAAGTGATTCCATGGAGCAAATGATATTTGAATAATCAACACCATATCTTGCTTTTAGGCATCTATCTGGAAACTCTTAATGCTCTTACATGTCTTCTCCAGGGAGTTCTATCAACCCTAGTGAGAGAACTTATCCTGAAGAGATGATACAGACAGGGATTTCTACTATTGATGTCATGAATTCTATCGCTAGAGGACAAAAGATCCCTCTCTTCTCTGCTGCTGGTCTTCCCCACAATGAGATTGCTGCTCAGATTTGTCGCCAGGCTGGTTTAGTGAAGCGGTTAGAGAAGTCCGAAAATCTACTTGAGGTATCGTTGGAATACTAATATGTATTATTAATATTAGTATCTACTTATACTCATTTAGCAATTTTCATGTTGGATGTTGGATTGTGTTTGACATAATTTATGGATGAAGCCAAAATATTAGTTTAGGTAGCAGTTCCTTAACATGATAAAGCATATTATCCGTTCTTTGGAACTGATAGTAGTCCAGTGTACTCTTATCTGTTTCCGTGAGGGAATTAATCCATGTGGTAGTTTCAAGTGTTAAATCATGTTATTGCTTGCTTTCCTGTGATTTTTATCTTTAACCTATAAGGCAGTAGTTGGTTTACTACCATCTCCTATCTCCTTGATATATATATATTTATACACACACACACCACTAAGTTCACAACAAGGCGCTATAATGACCTACTTTATGAACTTGCAGGATCAGGAAGAGGGTAATTTTGCAATTGTGTTTGCCGCCATGGGTGTAAATATGGAGACTGCACAGTTTTTCAAACGCGATTTTGAGGAAAATGGATCAATGGAGAGAGTGACACTTTTCCTGAATTTGGTATGTATGTTAGTCAAAACATCCTTATGTGGTATATTTTTTCTTAAGAATACAGCTTTCATTTTGTTAAACTGGAATTTGAACTTAGTCATCGCAGAAGTGCTGTGGTTCCTGAAACTTGATTCTGCAATATTTTTTACAGGCAAATGACCCCACAATTGAACGCATTATCACTCCTCGTATTGCCCTTACTACAGCAGAATATTTGGCGTATGAATGTGGCAAGCATGTCCTTGTCATACTTACAGATATGAGTTCTTATGCTGATGCTCTTCGCGAGGTAACAACTAACAACCATGTTTTACTTTGCACTGTGGATGAACCATGCCACAATCGTGGCTTCTCCCCCTCCCCCCTTCATTTTTTAATAAGTAAAATGAAGTATATATATATATTTAAGGCACCAAGGAGGTGCCACCCGAGTACAAAAAACTATCTTCATGATGGTATCTCAATGAAGTCTATGATATCTTCATCATTTACAAAAAATTCTTCTTAAACCAAAACCCAAAAATATGTAACAACCCATCCTTGATGGTGGCTAAGGGTTTTTCTTGCCATCAAAAGCTCTCTTATTCTTTCATGCCAATTGACCCAAGAATGGAAAGGGGGAATCAAGCAATAGGCTTTTTCCCCCCTTTATTAACATGGTTTTAGTGGTTGACAAGTTCTGGATAAAACCTCACTTAGTTTGCGGCTTTTGGAGGGAGTGTGGCACGACATGCTTACTGATTAAGCATGAATTATACTGTTCTTTGAGCATAGAATGTGACCAAGACAGACTTTTATTTGGGCAATGATAAGATCAGAAGACTCTGGTGAGGTAAAAAGGATTTCAGATACCTGGTTTGTGAAAAAGAAGCTCCTGCTAAGGTTGTGTTATTTATGTGGAAATAATAGAAACATGCTATGTAATATTCTTCGTTCTTTTGTTGATTCTGGTTGTTCTTACTTCCTAGATATTGAAGATATCTGCAAAACTGCCCAAAGGGTTCTGAAAGCTTTACTTGAAAGCCAGAAATTAGCCACTTTTTCAAATATTTCAATTGAGTACATATTTTATAACAATTTGTATGACACAAACTATGATTACCTCTGCAGGTATCTGCTGCTCGAGAAGAAGTACCTGGAAGACGTGGATATCCAGGATACATGTATACTGATTTGGCCACAATATATGAGCGAGCTGGACGAATTGAAGGGCGAAAAGGTTCCATCACACAAATTCCAATTTTAACCATGCCAAACGATGGTAATGCATCATCAAACCATATTGAGTGCCTTGCATATCATTCATTGCTTTAGTATAGTGTGGTTGAACTTAGTTTCTTTGTTTGGCCAGATATTACGCATCCCACTCCAGATCTTACGGGATATATCACGGAGGGGCAGATATACATTGACAGGCAGCTCCACAATAGACAGGTGGTATTTTTAAAGCTTGTTTATATAAATGCATTACTCATCATTCTTCTTTATTTTTAGAAAATTTTTCTCTGAAATGTCCATGTTTCAGCTGATTCATGATTTTTAAAGGTTCCTACTGTCCACATGCATTTAACCTTTGGTATGCTATACTGTTATTAGAATGTCCATGTGTTGGCATGGTATAGACAGAATACTGAAAAATGAGACTTAATCCAACAAAAAAAAACTGAAAAAATGCGTGCAAGGAAGTGGACACGATACCATCCACATGTTGCTTTACCATTGAATGTCTGTTTCAATAAATAGATAAAATACTGGACAAATATAATATAAGTACGAGTTGGATTGATGCTGAACTGCAATGGGGTCTTTGGTGCAATGAGAAATTTGGGTGTCTAACCCTTAAAATAACATGATAATGGGAATGAAATTGATTAGGTATGTGGAGATTCTCAGAAAAAAGAGAAGAAAATAGTTGTAAGTGAAAAAATGTGGAGTTTATGTATTATTCTGAGATTAAACATTGATTTATCTGAATTTGACAGATATATCCACCGATCAATGTCCTCCCATCCCTGTCTCGTTTGATGAAGGTAAGGATAAATCTCATTTGTTTGAACTTTCAGTACACTCAGATGTATTGCATCTTAGCAGTTGAGGAGAAAAAAAACTAAGCATATGAAGTCGTACCCTAAATGGAATTATTTCATTGTTGCAGAGTGCTATTGGTGAGGGGATGACTCGCAGGGACCATGCTGATGTGTCCAATCAGGTCTGAATTAATGGTTATTATAGCATGAATTTAGTATGATGTTTCCCCGAAATCTGTCTAGTCTTACATCTTTTCATTGTCTTTAACTTCCAGTTGTACGCAAATTATGCCATTGGGAAAGATGTCCAGGCAATGAAAGCTGTGGTTGGAGAAGAAGCACTCTCTTCTGAGGACTTGGTCTCTCTCTCTCTCTCTCTCACACACACACACACACACACACGCATATGCAAGCGCACAGACACACACACACACTAGTGCATAATGTGATATTTCTATTTGCTGACGAGGCCCCTCTTAAATGTAACAGCTATATTTGGAGTTTCTTGATAAATTTGAGAGGAAGTTTGTTGCTCAAGGAGCTTATGACACCCGTAACATATTCCAGTCACTTGATTTGGCGTGGACACTGCTTCGCATCTTTCCACGTGAACTTCTCCACCGTATACCAGCAAAGACTCTCGACCAATACTACAGTCGAGATGCAGCAAATTGATCAAGGAAACAAGCTCAGATACTCTTGCTTCATTGGTTTTGTCTACAATTTGTTTATTTGCGTACTCTTTTGACTAGGTTGGGCCCCCCCTATCTTTCATAGCAATAAAGGTTATAGTCCAATTGAGTTCCTAGCTTTTCGGCCTGTCGAGATACATCAATATTCTTTCAGTGGATACTGTTTAGATCTTGTAATTTCTGTATCTTTAATTTATTAGCATGTTTACCGAGTTTTGGTTTGGATATGATTTTCCTCATTTAGATGAAATCGGGTCTTGTATGCAGTATAAAGTGCCCTATCTGATGTTTACTTTATTGCCTTATTTGATTTGTAATCAGATCTTTATGTATTTTTTTATTAAAATTGAGAACATTCTTTTTGGTGCACTTGACATGTGTTGGTCTTGTTTTTGTGATTCCGTACTTATATATTTGCGCATTTCAATGTTGTTTCTAGTGCATTAGATTAGTGAAGGAAATGAATTTTCTAATGCATAGCTTAGGATTATAATCTTTTTTATTTGAGAATTTAAACATATGTTAAGTTTATTGATGAAATTGAATGTCATTTTGATAAATTTAAATTTAAATATTTTTTATTTGATGATGGGATATTCATTCTTTTAATAAATTTTACTCTATTTTAGTTATTAAAAAATAGAGAGGGTCATAATCTATTTGAGATTGTAAAAATATATGTAAAAAGAAAATATCTATGCTTGTTTTCGGTTCTTAAAATTTTGGTAGTTAGTGAAATGAATAGAAGCTGCTGATTCCTTAAACCACAAGATAGAATATGTTTTTCCCCTTTACATGTTTCTTTCTAACATAGATACATAGAAACATCTATGTTTTTGCATAGAAATTCACAACACAAGGAAAGATGCATGGAAAGGACTGTCAATCCTCCTGCTGCCCTGTATAAATAAGTACCTAAAACTTGACTTGCTTCCACTCAGCACAGAAATACCATTTCAAGCTTCAAAGATCTCCTCTTTTTCTCTTCTTGCTTGAAAGTCTTTCATTTAGACTATCCAAACTAAGCAAGCATGACCAGCACCAAGAAAATCATCAATGACTGATAAAGGCCATTTTGTTATCTATAGTTCTATATTAGAGATCATATCTCAGTAATGACATCTTCCGCGAGCTATTGAAGAAGTCCGAAGAGGAGTTTGAACTACCAAGTGACGGGCCTATTACGTTGCCATGTGATTCTGCCATCATGGATTACATAGTCTTGCTTGTTAGCCAAGGTTTAGCTAGAGATTTAGAGAAAGCTTTGATCAATTCTGTTACTACCAGTCGCTGCTTCTTAGCTGTTTCTTCTCATCATGGATACACAGGCCAACAGTCGCTTGTTACTGGTTACTGAATATGCCAGTCTTAGATTTTGTAATTAAATGATCAAAGCTCTTGCAGTGTACATTATCATATCACAGGAAGGTTTCCGTCCTAAAATATTTTCTCTTATAGAATGAAGCAGCATTTTCTATACCAAGCATGACTCGATGTGATTTTCCTTGTGATAACTTTCTCATGAAACTATTTTGCATTACAAGAGATCCTCACATGAATCACCATCTGATGCAAAACATTAGAGATGAGTTTGGACATTTGCTGCTAATTTCAGTTCATTCATTGAAGGAACACAAAATTTAGAAGGCATGGAGTTAACTACAGAAAAATCAGGACAGGCCGTGGAAGCTAGCAATGGATGTCAAAACATATGCATTCTTTTCAACTTATATCCCTAATGGACATTAGTTAAATTTAAGACCTCATGCAATTCTGCTCATGATTTTAGTTTTATGTTTATTCTTTACATAGTTTTTATCTAAAGACTTTGGTTTATAATCTACTGATTTCTAATGATAAAACAAGTGGTGGTGTTAGTTTTTAATTATTGATTTCTTTTACTCTTTCATGAAGAGTTGAGCTATAAAAAGCAAAAGTATCTTACTGAAATATTACCTTACAGGCAGTTAAAAGTTGTTATAGTTCCTGAAAAACTAGTTGCTCATGTAAACTACTTTTATTTCATCAGTGGACAGCAAAGAAAGAAGTCAGTTGGTTCAAGAGATGCTGATATGCTTGTATGCCCCAAGGCAAGCAATTTCTGAGAGCATAGAGTGAATTCTATTTTTTTTTTTAAATTTTAAAAAAAGGGTCAAGACACTCTAAAATTTCATACTTAGAATATCGATATTGACTAGCATTCATCACAGAGACTTAGTTCTAGCATTGAACTTAGATCCTCGTTAGTTTATATCTACTCTTGTGATTCTTAGAATTTTGGCAGTTTGTAAAACCAATAGCATCTGTTGTGTCCTTAAACAACAAGAAAGGGGGACGTTTTTTCTCCAATGACTGTTTCTTTGGAAACAAAGGCAAAGATGCCCTTGCAATCATCTATATGTCCAATATAACTAATCACGTGTTTTTGCATTGAAATTCACAGAAGGACAGCTAAGCAACATATATCAGAACCTGATAACAGAATATGTTCCATTTCTGACATTTTATTTCCTTGTTGAACTCTGTACTCACACTATATCCCACTTGGATGGGGTGATTCTAACGGGAACAAGTGTCTCCAAAATTGTTATAATTCCATCATATTGTTTTTATTTAGTATTTGTTGAAAATGAAATATTCGGTCATAATATTATCGAATGTTATGAGTTTTATTAGCTGTATTCTTATTTCTGTAAATAGCTCTTTAGTCAACTTTGTAATTAATTAAGAAAGCTAGCTATTTTAGTTAGTTTCTTATTTTGTATTTGTATTCTCTTGTATAAAGAAAATCTATGTAAACCATTTAACTGCGAATTATACAGAGAAAAATTATTCAATTTTTTGTCTTTCGTTCAAATTCACATGGTATCAGAGCCACCCTAAAGCCCTAGAATTTTTTTTTTCCTGCTCAATTCAGCCATGTCTGACATTTCCTCTGAGTCAACTTTACCCCTCACAAATCCTGCAACCCGCCCTACAATTCAAAACCCCAGTACCTATTCTCATTCTGTCCAAATCACTACAATCTGTCTTAATGGAAATAACTTCTTACGACGGTCCCAATCAATTCGGATGTACATCAGAGGACGGGGAAAAGTTGAGTATTTAACAGGAGAAAAGAAGGAACCAGCCCCGGAGGATCCAACATATGTGACCTGGGATGCAGAAAATTCAATGGTAATGACCTGGCTCGTGAATTCGATGGATGAGGACATTAGTTCCAATTATATGGGCTACTATATGACCAAAGAACTCTGGGACAACGTTAATCAGATGTATTCTGATTTGGGAAATCAATCTCAAATTTATGAATTGACTTTGAAACTTGGCGAGATTCGACAAGGCGAAGACTCGGTCACCAAGTATTTCAATTCATTGAAGCGGCTGTGGCAGGACTTGGATTTGTTCAGTGATTATGAAGGGAAATCCACTGAAGATGCTAGTTATTACAAACGAACTATGGAGGCTCATCGCATTTATAAATTCCTTGCCGGACTAAACGTGGAGTTTGATGAAGTTAGGGGAAGGATCATTGGCAGGACTCCACTTCCTCCACTTGGTGAAGTGTTTGCTGAAATTCAAAGAGAAGAAAGCCGCAGACACATAATATTGGGGAAGAAGATCACCAGCGGGCCATTGAAGGTTCTGCCCTTGTTACCGAATTTATTGCTAATAAGACAGCCAATTTTCAGTACAAAACTGAAGAGAAGCCTTGGGTCTGGTGCGATTATTGTAACAAACCATGCCATACTCGAGATACTTGCTGGAAAATTCATGGAAAACCAGCAAGCCTGGTGACAAAAATAAACGTGTGATTCCCACTTCCAATGAAGCTGAGTCAAGTCCCTTCAGCAAGGAGCAGATGAATCATCTTCTAAAACTACTAAAATCCAATTACTCATTTGGTATTCCTAGTGTCTCTCTTGCACAAACAGGTAGTGCTTTTAATGCCCATTCTTGTTCAAATTTTGCTTCATGGATAATCGATTATGGAGTCTCTGATCATATGACCAGCCTTTTAAATCTTTTTAGCACTTATTCACCATGTTCTGGCCTTTGAAAAATTAGAATTGCAGATGAAAGTTTTTCACCTATTGCCGGGAAAGGTTTGATTAAATTATCTAAGAATATAGATCTTAAATCTGTTCTTCATGTTCCTAAACTAGCTTGTAACCTTTTGTCTGTGAATAAACTAGCCAAAGAATCTAAATGTCATGTTGTTTTCTATGATGCTTATTGTGAATTTCAGGACCGGAACTCAGGGAAGAAGATTGGCAGTGCTAAGATGGAAAGTGGGCTTTACTACTTTAATGATGATTTCTCCGATAATAAAAAGGCTCAGGGCCTTAGCAGTGTTAGTTCTAATTCTGTTTTTGAACAAATAATGCTTTGGTATTTAAGACTAGGACATCCTAGCTTCTCATATCTTCAACATTTGTTTCCCACTTTATTTAAGGGTTTGGATTGTTCATTATTTTACTGTGAAAGTTGTTGCTTATCAAAGAGTCATCGTAATACTTATTTACCAAAACCTTATGCTTCTTCAAAACCTTTTTATTTAATACATAGTGATGTTTTGGGACCTTCAAGATTTACTACTATCTCTAGAAAAAAATGGTTTGTTACCTTTATAGATGATCATACCCATTTATGTTGGGTTTATTTGATGAATGAAAAATCTGAGTTTGAAACACTTTTTAAGGATTTTTACACAATGGTTGAAACACAATTTCAAACAAAAATTAGCATTCTTCACATTGATAACGGAACCGAGTATTTTAAAGGACTTTTGGGAAATTTTTTAAAAGAAAAATGTATACATCATCAATCGACTTGTGTGGATACTCCTCAACAGAATGGGATTGCTGAAAGAAAAAATAGGCATTTGCTTGAAGTAGCTCGTGCTATAATGTTTTCAATGAATGTTCCAAAATATTTTTGGGGAGAAGCGGTTTTAACAGTATCTTTCTTGATTAACAGAATGCCTATGAGGGTTCTAAAATTTAGCACACCATTATAATGTTTCAAAAAATGCTTTCCTTTATCAAGAATGTACTCGGATTTGCCTCTAAAAGTGTTTGGCTGCACTGTGTTTGTTTATATACCTAATAATACTCGGTCAAAACTTGATCATCGAGCTGAAAAATGTGTTTTCATTGGGTATGCAGCCAATAAAAAGGGATATAAATGCTATTATCCCTAAATAAGAAAAATTTATTTGAGTATGGATATCTCGTTCTTTGAAAATAAACCATACTTTCACAAAAATTGTCTTCAGGGGGAAAATGAGGTGAAAGAAGAAATTTTTTGGGATTTATTCCCCACTCCTTTACCAAATGTGATTTTGACTACTACACCACATTCCTCTCTTCCCACTGCCATTCTAGAAACTCAAAATCAAGAACAATCTGAACCTGAGAAACAAAGTGATAAAATCGATGAAAACAATGAAGGGAGTCCTAGTCATATAGTGCCAAGCATTACTGTATCTAAACCAGGGGGAGAATCACTACAACAAAATCATGAGCTTATGGTTTATACTTGGAAAAAGATTCATAAAAGGAGTCAAAGTCAGCCTATTCCTCATAGAAATGATCAATCTCAACCTTCGGGAACTGGACCTCCAAATATCACAGGTAAATCTTTCCCTAACTCATCTTCAGTTCCTGTTACCACTCCTAGCAAAGAACCATCAGATCTTGATTTTCCAATAGCCATTAGGAAAGGAATCCGAACTTGCAAAAAAAATCTTGAATATCCCATTACCGAATACATTTCCTATGCAAAACTTTCTCATACCCATAGGGCATTTACTTCCAAAATCTCACACTTGTTTGTTCCGAGAAACATTCAGGAAGCTCTAGATAATCCGAATTGGAAATTAGCAGTGATGGAAGAAATGAATGCTCTTAGACGAAGTGGTACTTGGGAGATAGTTAATTTAACTAAGGAGAAGAAAACAGTTGGCTGCAAGTGGGTCTTTATAGTGAAGTGTAAAGTTGATGGTAGCATAGAGAGATACAAGGCTGGACTAGTTGCAAAAGGGTTCAGTCAGACATATGAGATCAATTATCAGGAAACCTTTGCCCCTGTAGCCAAGATAAACTCAATCAGAATCTTGTTATCTTTGGCTATGAATTTCAACTGGCCTTTACACCAGTTAGATGTTAAAAATGCTTTTTTAAATGGAGATCTTTAGGAAGAGGTCTTTATGAGCCTACCACCCGGGTTTGAGGGAGAGTTAGGACCTAACAAAGTTTGTAAACTAAAGAAGTCATTATATGGTCTCAAACAATCCCCTAGAGCCTGGTTTGAGAGATTTGGGAAAGCTGTAAAGAGTTGTGGCTACTGTCAAAGCCAAGCTGACCATACTATGTTTTACAAGCACAGTAAAAAAGGCAAAATTGCAATCTTAATTGTCTATGTGGATGATATAGTCTTGACAAGTGGTGACAATGAAGAATTGGAGAGATTAAAAAAGAGACTTGTAGTTGACTTCGAGATCAAGGATTTGGGTGCTTTGAAATACTTTCTTGGAATGGAGTTTGCTAGATCCAAAGAAGGTATATTTGTGAATCAACGTAAATATATTCTCGATCTACTTGAAGAAACAGGTCTACTAGGATGTAGACCAGCCGAGACACCGATTGAACCCAACCTTAAGCTACAGCCTTCTAAAACTGAAGAAGAAGTTGTGAAGAGAAAGCAGTATCAAAGGCTTGTTGGGAGACTAATCTACTTGTCACATACACGTCCAGATATCGCATTCGCAGTTAGTATGGTTAGCCAATTCATGCATTCACTAGGACAAGAACACTTTGATGCAGTCTATAGAATTCTCAGATACCTGAAGGGAACTCCAGGGAAAGGTTTAATGTTCAAGAACCATGGGCATTTGCAAGTTGAAGCCTATACTGATGCAGATTGGGTTGGTAGTGCCATTGATAGATGATCAACTTCTGGCTACTGCACGTTTGTTGGAGGCAACCTTGTTACTTGGTGAAGTAAAAAGCAGAATGTGGTAGCAAGAAGTAGTGCGGAGGCTGAGTTTAGATCAGTTGCTAATGGGATTTGTGAAGAGTTGTGGATAAATAGACTGTTAGAAGAACTGAAGATATCTAGCACGTTACCTATGAAGTTATACTATGACAATAAAGCTGTTATTTCAATAGCTCATAATCCAGTACTTCATGACAGAACAAAGCATTTGGAGATTGACAAACATTTCATCAAGGAAAAGATCGAAAACGGTGTGATCTGCATGCCATACATTCCTACTACCGAACAAATTGTAGACGTGTTCAAAAAGGGACTTCCTACAAGACAGTTCGATAAAATCATTAGCAAGCTGGCTATGGAAGATATCTTTAAACCAGCTTGAGGGGCAGTGTTGAAAAGGGAAGATTCGGTCATAATATTACCGAATATTATGAGTTTTATTAGCTCTATTCTTATTTCTGTAAATAGCTCTTTAGTCAACTCTGTAATTAATTAGGACAGCTAGCCATTTTAGTTAGTTTCCTTATTTTGTACTTGTATTCTCTTATGTAAAGAAAATCTGTGTAAACCATTTAATTGCAAATAATACAGAAAAAAATTATTCCATTTTCTGTCTTTCGTTCAAATTCACAGTATATGTACAATATTTAGTTATTCTTGTGGTTCTCCGTTAGTTTATATCAATTCTTGTGGTTCTTAGAATTTTGACAGTTGGTGAAACTAATGGCAACTTTTGTGTCCTTAACTCACAAGACACAGGATGTTTTTCCCCATTAAATTGTCCTTACCAAACACAAGGAAATATGCCTAAGCAAACATCTATCCCAACATAACTAATCACATGCTTTGGCATTGAAATTCACAACGGAAGGAAAGATACATAGAAAGGACTGTCAATCCTCCTCCATATATAAGTACCTAACACTTGGCTTGCTTCCACTCAGCACAGATTCTCTTCTTGATCAAAGACTTTCATTTGTAACATACAAAGAAAGAGAGGATGATCAGCACAAAGAAGCTTATCAGAATGGCAAGGAAGTTGAAGAAGATAGCTGCCATAAAGAGGAAAAGAATTTCTCTACCAAGAAGTAACAATGACATCAATGTGGATAGTTTTAGTAAGTCATCAATGGCTGATAGAGGCCATTTTGTTATCTACACCTCAGATCGGACACGTTTTGTGATACCCTTGTCGTATCTCAGCAGTGACATCTTCCGTGAGCTCTTGAAGATGTCTGAAGAGGAGTTTGGACCGTCAAGTGATGGGCCTATAACATTACCATGTGATTCTGCCTTCATGGATTATATAGTCTTGCTCGTTGGACGGGGTTTAGCTAGAGATTTAGAGAAAGCTTTGATCAATTCAATAACTAGCAGTCGCTGCTTATTAGCCTCTTCTCATCAAGGATACACAGGCCAACGATCCCTTGTAAGTGGCTACTAAAAAAATAAGTCTTGAATTTTGTAATTAATGATCGAATCTCTTGCTGTGTATAAATCATATCGCTGCAAAATGGTTTCCATTGTGAAATACAAAAATAGCTCTCTCATAGAATGAAATGGCTATTTTTATAACTTCAACGACTTGATGTATTTCTCCTTGCAACTTTCTCTTGAAACTATTGTACATCACATATCAAATAACATCTGTGGTTAAACTCTTTATCAGATCAGATGCTACTAGTTACACCATTTTATTGAGCTCTTCAAGATGTCTGAAGAGGAATTTGGACTGTCAAGCAATGGGCCTAAAAAGTTGCCGTGCCATTCACACTTCCTGGATTATAAATTATATAGTCTTGCTCATTCATTGAGATCTATCTAAAAAGTTAGATAAATCTTTGCTTGATTTCATTTCTGCAAGTTTCTGCTCATTATCAGCTTCTTCCCATGTTGGATATGCAAGAAAACAATCACTGCTTTATGGCCCTTGAGAAAATCAGAAATGGATCAAGGAATTTGTTAGTAATCCCCCAGCAGATATACAGGCTGCATAGCTTGCAGCAGATTTTGTATCATTGATGTCTTTTGGTCAGTGTTCTAGCTTTCACTGCAATTAGACTGGTTAATGACAATTGCACCCTAGCTAAGGGCCTGCCGAAGACAATTGTGACAGACATTATATATAATAACAACAAAAAGCACAGAATAATAATAGAAAATAGTCTAAAAATAGGAAATTTTACTTAAATCATATAAGGTGGTCAACACCCTTGTTCAACAATTAATGCTGACAATCAAACTAGAAAAATAAACTAATAAAGGAAACATAACAGCCTTCTTCTTCCAATGCAAAAAATTGAAGAATCTTGACTAGAACCAGCAATATGATCATTCCTCAACACAACCATTTACTCCTCAACAGCCAGAGGGACACACTCAACCTGAAAGTAAACACAAGAAACCAGTATCAGAAATACTCCTATGAATGAGGCCTGATAATACCAGAAAAGAATGAACAAAAAGAGAAATAACTAATTTTTTTTTTCTCAAATGAACATCGATTTAATGGTGTAAAAGGTATCAGTATATATTTTAATATGAGCATGTTTGAATATTACCTTCTTACTGAACATGAGGGCATAAAGCATTTCAAGGTAACGTTGTTTCTCACGAAGATCAGCTTTAGACACATGTTTCCAGAAGCCATAGACTCCAGTCAGTGTCAAAAGCCTTTCAGAGTAGATTTTCCATGTATATCTGCAAGGGAAAACAAATTAATTAGAAGCAATATTAAAATCTTAAATCTAATTAACTTGAAATTAACAATGACTGTAAAGATGTAAGAGCAGAAAAAAATTAAAGGGGCTTGCTTACTTCTCTTGGATGCGCTTCAGGCCTCCTTGGGAGATCTTGTCCCAATGAGAAGGGTCAACCTTGCACTTCTCAAAGAAGTCAACCAGGATCTTAGCAGCCTCATCACCCTTGTATGGATCAATGTGGAAGCCTGACTTACCATTCACAATGATCTCAGCAGGACCACCATTGCAAGTAGCAAATGTTGGCAATCCACAGGTCATTGCCTCTACAACAGTCAAACCAAAAGCCTCATACAAAGCAGGCTGCACGAAAGCTCCCTTTGTGTCACAGATGTAACGGTAGAGCTCACCGTTCCTCACTCTATTCATCTGGGAGGAAATCCATCTGAATTGGCCATTCAGGTTGTATTTTTCGATAAGCTTATACATTTTTATCATTTCAGCCTTCTCTTCATTGTCCTTGGATTCTTTTCTCCTATCTCCTCCAACTACAACAAGGTTAACCAACTCACGCAGATGAGCATTCTTTCCATAAAATTCAACAAGTCCTGTTAAATTCTTCACACGGTCCAGCCTTGCCATGGTGAATAGAATTGGCTTGTTGCGGTCATTTAACACACATCTGTTGTCAAGACAACTTACTATCAGTAACAAGTACTAATTCAAACAAAATTATTTAATCTGAGAAATTGAACAAGGGAAACTTACAAGTGCTCTGCATTTTCAACAGGACTGTAAAGAAGCTCTTCGATGTCAGGATGGAAACCTTTGAACCTCCGAGTCTCTTCGGTGTAAGGGAAGTAAATACTCATGTCAGCTCCAGGAGATACAATATTGAACTTGGGATCAAAGGAATCAATTCCATGAACAACTCGGTAGAGCCCAGGAAGAGTAAAAGCAGTGTGAGTCTCATATTGACCAACAGTGTCCTTGCTAAAATTTAAAAAGAGTATTAACATTAGGGGAAAATTTTTCAAAACAATATCACAATCAAAGAACAAAGTAACAGATCATAGTAACTTACTTTCCAGCAATCTCTTGGAAGGTGCTAGTAATGATAAAATCTGTTTGGTTCATGGCAATGAGATCAGCAGTAAACTGGCAGGAGAAATGATACTTATCCTCTAGCTTTTTCCAGTAGATATCTGAATCTGGGTACTTTGTCTTCTCAAGAGCATGAGCAATGGTGCACTATTGAAGACAGCAAACGCAAGAGAATCATTACTAAGCGTAACCCCAATTTAAAAACTGAAAATACCAATTCAACCAGCAGAGAACATTACCTGTGTTACCCCCAATTTATGTGCCAGCAAAGAGGCAACAATATTCCCATCACTGTAATTCCCAATTATAAGGTCAGGCTTGCCCTGTAACTCTCCAATAACTTCATTTGCAACATCCTGCAAACAAAAGACAAAACTTTTTAATTTCCAGCAAACCAAACAGATGGAAATACTGATAACTAACATCGGATAAATCTTTAATCAAATGTTTAACACCTCAGTGAAAGTCTCTAGGTAAGGCCACACTTCAAATCGTGAAATCCATCTACGAACAATACCCTTCTCTGTTCTAAATGGAACTCGAAGTATATCTGAATACTGAGTCCCATATACTTTTTCAAGACGCTGACCGCAAGTAGTCCCAACAGCATCAGGAAGTAGCCGAGTAATCTGTATGTAACAGAACATATAATTATCAAAGAGAGGAATGAGAATCACGTATATTCATGAACAAACAAGCATAAATAATGGTCCATTAAAGTTTAAATACTTACAATCAGGATACGTGGGGTGATGTTGAGTCCTTGCTGCTTAAAACGATTAAGCATCTCTTCTTCCAAGGCACGAACTTGGTCCAAGATATAAACAACCTAGAAGAAATTTATAGTTAAGTATCAAAAGTTTGCTTACCTCAAATTAAGATGTGCACGAAGTAAAACAAAATAGATCAGGCTTGTATTTGAGAACAGACCTGGCCACCAGTGTCAGGGTATCCCAAAACATTGTCTTGGGCAAAGTATCCATGGGGAGTCATGATAACAACATTAAAGACCATGGGGATCCTCCCAAGAAATTTTTCAAGGCTGCAGGGTTCAGGTGCCTCGAGAAGATCCAAAAGAAGCTGAATCATCTCTAGCACACGCTCCACGGTATCACCCCACCCTCTCTCCAAACCAATCTCCTGGAACTTGCACTCAAACTCAGCATAAGGAGTTTCAGGTGACAGAGTAGATAGATACTCCTCTGCCTTCCTTAGGACAGATTGAAGGGAATCTATGTTTTGAATTTTCTCATTCAGCATCATATTCTGTACAACAACAAATAAGACCATATGATGTTAGAAGATCTGGAAAACTTGAAGAGAAAATTAAGACTGCAAAGAAAGGAGTGACATCATTAAGCATACCTTTCCCTTTTGGCAGTGGACTTGGAGAAAATCATGCAACATTTGCCTGCACTTCTTGTCGTACGACATTTTTGCCGAAAGGTGAGAGTTGAGGAACTCCATGCCATGCCCAATGGACTTGGAAAGAGTTGGCAGGGGAAAGGATGCATTGAAGGGTTTAAAATCCAACTCAAGGACAAAGTTGCTATTGGAGCTGCAGAGAAGCAAGAAACATCATTGACATATAAAAACATAGAAGTAATAAAAAAATGAATTGAAGAATCATGCAGAAGGTAAATGAATCGTCAAAAAACAATTTAGACTTACTTTCCCTCAACAAGTTCCTCTTTTAAGTGCAGATATTCAGCCACGGGGAACTCCTCAACAACAAGTGAATCAACATTCACTCTTATGTATTCCCAAACACCAGGCCTTGGACGAACCGCAAGGCCAATCCATGGAGATGATACTACTGCTTCCTACATAACAAAGAAATACAAAAAAGAATATATTACTTATAAGGTTCACATAAAGAATCAAGAATCCCAAGAAACAGAAAACCAAAAGAGTAAAATCAGTATTACCTGAGTGGCTCTCAAAATATCTCCAAGTACGCCAGCAATTGGTGGTTGCCCATCCAAAAGAACAGATTGAATCTGACTAGGTTTATAAATTCCTTGTCCCAGGCTCTCAATCCTAGATCAATCCAAAGACCATATTATAAGTAAATATTTCAATTTTATTGAAAAAAATTCAGTCTGCCCTTTTTCAATGATTTATTTTCTAATTAAAAGATCAACAGTAATTTTTAAAAATTTTTTTTTTGAATGCAGACATGCAAGAACATGATTTTGTAAAAGAGAATAAGAGAATCTCGCCAAACCTTGACAGGATGAACAGAGCTTCATTTGGATGATTAGCCAGGGATCCTGCAAAGCATTCATAAATGCTTTGAATCGTTGACACTGCACATCCAGCCATTGCTTTTCCTGAATAGAAAAGGAATAAAAAACAGTTACGCAAAAGAAACTAATCACAAAAATTTCAACCATCTCATGATTAATTAATGCAACTAGGTCTATAGACTATAATAGTTTTGGAGAAATTTTCCTGATCTTCAGAACATGATAAACAAACCCAAAACACAGAAATTTTTAACAATACAATGAGGCTATAAACAGAAATAAGAACACTAAAAACTAATGTTTTTAGCATCATGTAACTCATACTTTACCATAAAAAAGAATGGAAAAAAAAAACAGAAGCAAGCAAATATGAAATACTCACGAAAAGAGAGCTTTGAATGAAGGCAAAGAGGAGGAGAAAATAGAACGATAAGGTGAGATAATTGCAGAGATATTGCCCATAATTTATAGAGAATGAGCTAAGAACTAAGAAGGAAACCAAATCACCCAAAAGAAAGATTTCGAATCAAAACATAAAGAGCAATAAAATTCTCTGTACAGAAAAATTAGCAAATTATATTTTTCTTTTTGCCTCAATTAAAAATGAGAATAGTGAATGGAACTGAGTAGCTTAGTTTCCATTTTGAAGAAAAATATGGTAACATATGTTACCATAACAGAGAAAAGAAAGAGAAAAATCAGGGAGAAAATATTATTTGATTCTATCAAGTATATTGCAGAGAAAGAACAAAGAAAAGATACATAAACTTACCATATTGAACATATTGGCAAAGATATCATCATCAATGCAGTCTTCATTCCACCAAGGACATACAGGGCAGCAGTTACGCATCTGTGGCTACTGTATACTGTATAGAACAAACTTGGGTTCTGAAGTTATCAAAATTTAAAACTATCATTATCACAAATTCCACTGGATGTCTAGTATTCTTAATGACTGTTACTCTGGCATGGGTGTTGGAGGGTAATTTTAAATACTTTTCCGTGTTCATGTGAACCATACTCTTATCTAGACCTAGACAAATGTATTGACAAAGTAAAGTGAAGAATCCATATAATATAAAATGATATCGAATTTGAAAATTAAATCAAAAGTATTAATTGCTAATATTCCTCGATTAATATCCAATCAACAAGCCACACATGACACACAATTTGGTAAAATTTTGATGGCAAAAGGATAATTTCTCGTCCCCATAACACAAAGGTAATTTCATCCATTAAAACTATAGTCCAAACCCTAAATAAAATAGGAATCTTAATGACATTAGAATTGAAGATTAAATCAAAGATATTAATCATTAATATTCATGGATTAGTATCCAACCAACAAACGACACATGACCGTAGGACACCCATAAAGTCAAAGAGAAAGAAATTTCTAAAAAAGTAATTTCTTCTATTCTCGAGACACAATGGTAACTTCATCCTCTAAAATCATATTCCAAACCTAAATAAAATAGGATTCTTAATGACATCATAACTGGAAATTAAATCAAAGGTCATTAACTGCTAATATTCTTGGGTTAGTATTCTAAACTCGGACAACATCTATCTTCTACAAAACCCTAACTTTCTCTGTGTTTAGTATTCTCTCAAATAAGTCACTAAAACCTCCCCGAAGTTGACACTTTTAGGTTTTTTTGCGAGCCATGGAAGCAAACTCACATGGATTCGCTCGTGCATATTTTTGTATCAACACCCTAAATAAAATATGATTCTTAATGATATCATAACTGGAAATTAAATCAAAGGTCATTAACTGCAAATACTCTTGGGTTAGTATTCTAAACCCGGACAACTATCTATCTATCTTCTACAAAACCCTAAGAGCATGTTTGGAAGTGGTTTTTGAGAACTGTTTCAGTTTTCAAAAATCCTGAAACATGTTTGGAAAACAATTTTCAAAAGTAATTTTTTAAAACAGTTTTCAAAAGATCAATTTTCAAAAACTGTTTTCTGAAAACCCCAAATTGATGTTTTCTGATATAATTTTCGAAAAATAATTCCAAAATCAGTATTCACTTTTCTGTTTCATTCTTCCTCCATGGTATATAAAAAATATTAAATTTTGAAAATAAAATAATTATTATTATTTTTAAGTATTTAGTAAATATGAGAAATAAAATTAATATAGATTTTAAATTTAAACTCAAAACTAAAAATAATTACATGGTGTATTAGAACAGTTTTCAAAATAAGATTATCCAAATAACATTTAACTGTTATCTGTTTTAGAAACAATTTTCGAGTTACAGTTATCCAAACATGTTTTTTTTCCAGAAAACATCATAAAACTGCTTTCAATTTTCATTTTCGAAAACAGAAAACATAAAATTGTTACCCAAACATGCCCTAACTTTCTCTATATTTAGTATTCTCTCAAATAAGTCACTAAAACTTCCACGAAGTTGAAGCTTTTAGGTTTTTTTGCGAGCCGTGGAAGCAAACTCACCAGGATTTGCTCGTGCGGATTTTTGTATCAACAGGTGTACCAAAAAAATAGATACATATAGATTTAATTTTAAGCCTGAGTAATGAACTTCCTCGTCACATTGTTTGTGCAATTCACTTTTTATATATATCAAATTCATTTATGGTCTTTTTATATATACACTTTCTTTTTCCCAGTAGTTTAATATGCATCTACTGTAAAAATTATGTAGTAAAGTTTTTCTCAGCCTCTTTTGCTAAAAGATCAAAGAGGTCATGTTTCACTCTGCTGTTTTCACATAGCAAATATATCACAGGTTGAGTCAGAAGAAACAGTAACAGAACATAAGCATTAAGCATGATTGGTTCCCTGTAGAATATTCAAATTGAAATCGTGATTGTTGGGAAAATGGATTTTGATTATTGCTCAGGAATAATATATCTCATCTGAGCAAGATCTTATAAGCCACAGGTTCTATACTTCTTGTTAGGCAGATTACGGACATGTCGGTTTCAACAAGCTTTAATTTGTCGAACCTCTGCCTACTCTAATTAAAACATTGAGCAAACGTTAGCATCCATGAAACAATTGAACCAGTAACATTCTATTGCAATTCATATTTGCTTACCAAATTATCTTTGTTTTTGTGGATCACAAAAGTCTGTTGGGAGTTGTAATCAAGAGCTGACAAGGTTTGGACTTTGGACCCATATTGTTGTTAAACCACTTAACAGAAAGAGATAATATAAGAAGCATTTCCACTTGCCAAACAACCCATCACATCTACCATTAACAATTTCACATGGTTTTGCTTCCCATGAATCCCTACATCTGAGAAGCTTCATTAAAGGGGCTGTCTCTAGCTTTGTTAATATATATAGTCACTGACTTTCATTGTTTATACTCACCACAACAACAGCATTCAGTGTTCTTAGATCGTTCTCTTAATATTTGATAGAATAACAAAGATGATCAGTGCAAAGAAGCTCAGCAAATTGGCAAGGAAATGGCAAAAACTGGCTGCCATCAGTGGAAAAAGAGTTGCACTGCCTAAAACCATTGAGGGTGAGAATAATTGCAGCACATCATCAAAGGCCGAGAAGGGTCACTTTGTTGTGTACAGTTCTGATCAAAGACGCTTTGTGCTTCCTTTGGAATATCTTAAGAATGAAATTGTCAGAGAGCTATTCAAACTGGCAGAAGAAGAGTTTGGATTATCAAGCAACGGACCTCTCATGTTGCCATGTGATGCAGTCTTTATGCAATACATAGTTGCTTTGATCAAACGAAACATGACTAAAGACGTTGAGAAAGTAGCTAGTGGTCGCTGCTCATCACTTATGAATCTTCATCAAGAATCAACAAACCAACAGCTCCTTATAATCTGCAGCTGTTAGAATGAACTTTTTTTTTTGTTTTTGTAAATAATCTGTCCTACTGTAAATTGATACATACATTGAAAATATGAAAAAAAGGATTTTTCTTCATGATTTATTGCCTCCCTGCTCCTGTTAGCTCTACCAAATAATTTATAGCATCCAACAAATTAACCATAACCCATTAGACACCCAATCTGAAGTCAAGGATATAGATCCTTCTTTCATTAGATTTTATTAATGTGATATTGTTGTAGTAATTTTCCTTCACTGTGTCCTTATTCAAACTTTCTTTGAATAAGTAGGGTTAAATACCTTCAAGAAAATAGCGGGTGACAGTAGTGGAAAACGGAGCAGTAAGCTTGCAGTGTATGAAACCAGCAGAAGTGTGCCATGTGAAAAAACCTCGGTAGGCATTTCCTGTAAATTTAAAGACTTAACACACTCTGTCTTCACACCTCACACAAGCTTAGCAAGAAATATGCCTAACCGGAAACAATTTACCCAAAATTCGTCTTCACATGTCATACAAGCTCAGTAATAAACATGCCTAGCCAGCAACATTTTTCACTCTAAATCAATTACTTACCAAAAGATATTCCAAGTATGCTCTTCTAGTTCCTGTGGTTCACAATGTATCTCACATAAGCCTAGCAGCAGGGTAGGACCCAATTTGTTGTTAATCTGCCTGGACAAAGAAAACAAATTTTGGCCTCACTATGCTCCATCTTTATATGTTGATAGGCAAACATAATTTAACATGCCAACCACCAAAAACAACTATTCTCATCCTACTATCACATGGTTTTGCTTCCCATGAATCCCTGAAAAGTTAAAGCTACATTTAAGGGGCTGACTCCAAATTTGTGAGTACATAACCAACCCATTTCCATTGCCTTCTATTCAGCAAAAAAACTGTTCCAGTGTCTTGAGCACTAATCCTCTTATTCTTTACCACCTCTTATCTTTATCTCTGAACTCTAATAAACAAAAAAGCAACAATGATCACCTTTTTGACTGTTTGAGGGCGAACCCTATTACCCATAGGTGAGATTTTACTATTTGCCCATTTCCCTCAATGCCACGTGGGCATCTTTGATTGGTTTATGAACTTGGGGGTTAATTTACCCTATATGAACAGCCCCCCACTTCTTTAGGTTAATTGTTGGCTAAGTCTTCTTAACTAAGGTAGCTTGAATTGAACTTTCAAAAGTGATTTTGCCTTAAGAATTTAACCGACGTTCTTGGCCTGAGCTTTTTTTCCTATATGTTTATGAATATGTTTGACTTTTTTTTTTATGTGATCAGTCGCTTGCTCTTATCTTATCATAACCAAATTTAATTTTAGAGGCTTTGGGTATGTGTCTCTTTTGGTTGCTATGCTACTCTCCGAGTATTTGTGTATTTGCTTAGAAAGATTTATAAGGTTTTGAATTTCTCGGTTTTGAGCTCGTAGCTCTTTGCCTAGAGTATTC
The DNA here is from genome assembly GCA_023935145.1 of Bretschneidera sinensis. Taxonomy (NCBI): domain Eukaryota; kingdom Viridiplantae; phylum Streptophyta; class Magnoliopsida; order Brassicales; family Akaniaceae; genus Bretschneidera; species Bretschneidera sinensis. The sequence goes on from CM043698.1 coordinate 161,277,315, forward strand.
CTAGGACTTTTCTGGCCTAGAATTTTTCTAAGTCTTTCCTCGATATTTTAGGTTAGTTATCCCCTCATGCAAGCCGAGTGTCTTCTCTCTTCCTTTGTACATAGAATTTCTTTCCAAGGCTTTGCTTAGAATATTTTTCTAAGTATTTTTTTGTTTTTTTGGGAGATTTGGACTCCTTTATTTTGTTTGTCTACAACATTTTGGAGCCTTTTCACTTTGAGGTGATCAATCTCAAAGTAACTGGCCTTTATTTGAATGAAATCTAGTTTGGTTTTAGAGGTGGGTGTGTCCTTTTGGCTACTATGTCACTTTTTGAGCCTAGTGATATCTAGGACCCCATGCCAGATCCAGGGACTTGTCCTTCATGTATATAGGTCTTAGTGCCTTATCTGAATACTTGTCTTTTAGATGTGTTGCTCTTTAGTGTCTTATCCGAGGTTTTGACCTTCAAATATTTAGGTCTTTGCTTCGATTTGACATTTTTCTCCAAGTCTTGTGGACAGCTTTTTCTGTGTAGCTTAGATTAAGGCCTTGGCCATTTGAGAGAAGTCTTGGCATTTTTACCTCGGATTGTGGCCTTGGTCATCAGACTATTCTTGTCGAGGTAAGTACTAATTTCTTTTAGCGATCCGCGGTTAATCTTGATTGAGTTGACTCAACTTTCAGTCCTTCTATTTGGATCATACGGAAGTTTCCTTTAACAATCATATTTGTCTATCTTTGAGCTTTCTCCAAAGCTTGAAGGTCAATGAATTTCAATTTTTGAGTCCCACTTGAATTCCAAAGCTTGGCGGCACGGACTTTGGAGTCCCACTCAAATTGAGACTTAGTTCAGTCTTTCAGTTTGGATTTATGATCCATTCGAGCCATGGTTTACTTTAATTGAGTCTGCTTAATTTCTCTTTCTAGTCCCCTGATTTGAACTTTCAGGTCTTAATATATAATACAACGACCCGATCATTTTATCAAATACGAAATGACGTACCGAAACAAATCTAAACCAAATTTAAATAGGAAAAACAAAACATTGCGCACATAATATTGACAACATGCTGCTAAGTCAAGAGACCCGGATCTCAATTGGGTTCAATCAAAGTCCTAGATTACTTCTCCCATACTGTTTGGAAGAACATCTATGGGTTTTTCCTTTTTTGCTTTTGTCCATAATACGGAGAAAAACAAGCTAAACAGGGTCCTACAAGTTATTCAATAATACCAAAGCCCATCAACAACGGGCCTAAATCTTCAACCGAAAACTAGGCCCAAGCTCAGTTTCTAGTGAATCCAATTGTCGATACTGCCCAATGGACCAGTAAATTTCAAGGGCTCTTCTTCTTTTTGGGTACAAAATGTTTTAATGGCTTTGACATTGCAATTCCCTTGAATCTCAAAAAAAAAAAAAAAAAGAAAAAGAAAAAGTTGCAATGGACATATTTAGAAAAGGTTTTGAAAACTGTTTTTATTTTTTTAAATTTTTTTTTATGTTTGGTAAATAATTTTCAAAAATAATTTTTTAAAATAGTTTTCAAAAACTGTTTTATAAAGATCTCAAATTGATGTTTTTGGATATAATTTTCGAAAAATAACCCTACAAGCAATGTTCACTTCTCTGTTTTATTCTTTCTCTATTGTGTATAAAAATATTAAAAATAAAATAATATTAATTATTTTTAAGTATTTAATAAATATGAGAAATAAAATTAATGTAGATTTTAAATTTAAAATCAAAACTAAAAATAATTACAAGGTGCATAAAAACAGTTTTCAAAATAAGATTATTTAAACAATATTTCACCGTTTTTTATTTTAAAAATATTTTTTAAATTACAATTATTCAAATATATTTTCTCATAAAACTGTTTTTTCAGTTTTCAGAAAATAAAACACAAACATGCCCGTACCTTTTCTCATATTGCACTGCAGCACTGAATTCCAAAACCCGAGGGCTGAGATCTTTAACCGCGGTTTCTGGGCACTGGACTTGGGCTTTTGGGTACCTCTATTTTTGTCCTACACTTCTTTGTTAGTTCTTCTCTTGTTGATTTTTATTCTGAGTTATGGATTCTTGTTAATATTTGTTCGAATGCCGATGTTTAAGAAGTGTTTTTTTAGGGAATTCTAATTTTCATTGCGAAGTTCAATTTCCGTAGTTAGTTATGAGTCTAAGTAGCTAGAGAAATTGCTTTCCGTGGAATATAAAGCAGAAGCCTAGATGTGAAGAGATAACCCGTTGCTATTAAATGTTCATACAGTGAGAATTAGAAGAATAAGTGATTAACTGGGTATCCAATTAGTCTTGTTCAGGGAAGAAAATTAGTCTTATATGTATAGATAGAGAAAGCGGCTTGTAATAAAAAATGCAAGCCGGATTTGATGATTGTGTTTGTTACTCTGCTGTGAATCTATCAATAATCGTCGAATTTGTGCTTTTGTTAGGTGAAATAGATTCAGGATTTTGTTTATGGATTTAATACACAATAGAATTTTTTGTATGGGTTCATTTACTGCAGTGCTATAGTTGGCAGCACAAAACATGGAGGATAATATTGATCATTACAATGTTTTGGGATTACTCTCTGGGGAGGAAGGGGCTAGGCTTACTGAGAAAGAAATTTCAGAAGCTTACAAGTTCAAGGCTTTGGAATTGCATCCGGATAAGTGCCCAGATGATCCAAATGCCCATGCCAACTTTCAGAAGCTAAAGTCCTCGTACGAGATTCTCAAGGATGAAAAGCTCGCAAATTGTTTGATGATCTTCTCAGAGTCAAGCGTGAGCAGCATCGCTGACAATCTCAACAAGATACTAAGAGGCGGAAGATGATGTCTAATCTTGAGGAGAGAAAGCGTGCTGCTTTTGCACCGGACCCCACTATGAGAGCTAGAGAAGAAGAGGAGAGAATCACAAGGAAGTTAAAAGAGGAGATTGCGAGGATACGTGCAATGCATGCAAACAAAGCTGCTCCTGCAACATCGAAGAGGGAGGGTGTTGGAATAAGGAAGGAGAATGTGGCTGATGGTGCTGGGGTTGGGTTGAATAAGGACAGGGTCCTTAAGGTTTCTTGGGAGCGTGTTGGTAAGGGTTGTTGTAGAATGTGACTCATATTGAGTGGAACACATGTAAAAAGGAAAGCAGGCTGATGTCGGAGTGAAGTGAGGGGAGTGTAGCGTACCGGGTGGGACGTAGCAGAACAAATTAATTATATCTTATTTTTCCAGGTTGTTGCTACAGGAACCGTGTGTGGTAATCTCTCCAATCCAGTACTGGTTGTACCTCTTCATAAAGCAGTGGCAAAGGAATTTCCAAGCGCCCAGAAATCTATGGAGACGGAACAGTTAAGCAATTTGGTTGGGCCTGGTTATCAAGCATATGAAGATGCTATGATGCAAAAACTAAAGAAGGTATGACCTTTCTTTTTGGCTATTCTTTATTCTATATTGGTTTCCTGAACTGCTTTTAGCTTAGATACAACTATATTTGTAAAGGCTTTTTTGTCCCATTTATCTTGGATTTGTTTTTCTCCATCTACTTGAGTTTTTAGTAGGGTTTGAAGAATTATAACTTTGTAGGATGTCAAGTCGTGTAGCAAATTGTTGGATGTTGAATTCTTCAAGTGTTGGGGCCTTAACTTAGGACTGAAAACTATGTTTTGATTTTTCCTTGGATGTCCAATGAGGAAATTTTATCACTCTAGATATAAATAGAGTTGATATCTATGATAATGCTAGTTTGTAAAAAGGAATGATGTATGTCATGTGAGCTATACATTTTTTCTAGCGGAGAGTTTTATGTGATTGACTACTAGTTTTGAGACAGCTTTAATATAGGTTTTGGCTATATTAAATCATATTATGATGACAGAAGGCAAGAAAGAAAGTAGGATAGAAATAGAGAGAGGGCTACAAATACTGTTAAGTGGTTTTCCATTAACACAGCGGCCATAGTGGAGTATTAGGTATGTCAATGTGTGACTTTCTCATTTATAAGGGAACTGATCTCCAGGTAGGTGTATGCTGGATCATCTTTTTCCTCAATTATACAGAGAACATAAAGGAACTATTAAGAATATAGAGCTCTATATCACTTATCTTATATGAGAATTCATATTTTCTGCTCATTGCCATATAATTCGTCTTAATTTCAGTATAGTTCCTAGAAATTGTGGTTTAGTTGGTGATCCTTTGACTTCTAAGTTCTGCTATAAATCTCTTTAGATTTCTCATATTGTTGGAAGTTGGAACCTTCTCTTAGAGTAAGGAATTGCGAGAGATCCCTTAGATCGACCAGAATGGGGAATTAGGATTTGTTTAGTCAACCATAAGTGTAGGGGGGGTATACAATTACTAGCATTTTTTTTTTATATTGGGTCCTACTAATATCTGGAAATTTATAATCTGAATAGTTGCAGATTATGTGCCTTGTATGGGGAACTATTTTGTGTTTGGAAGTTATAACCCACTCTGTTTGTTTTGTTGTTGTTGCTGCTTGTGAAAATAAAATTAACACATTTGAATTGAAATACTTGCTTCTATTTTAATCATTTGCATTTATAATCACACTAGAGGAGATAATTTTATGTTAATTGGTATGCCATGTTATGATGCTGGTATTGATGTATGACAAATGCTCCCATGAAGAGTTGGTTTTAAAACTTGCTGTCTTTATTAGTGCCATGGTGCCATATAATTTGGCAGCTTTACTGGAATGGTATCTGCCGTTAGGTAGAACTTGTGGAAATTTGGTGACATTGAACTATATTGGACTTTTGTGTCAGTAGATAGCTTATTTGCTATCATTTGTGACTTTGGGTCATAGTGAAACCATTTTATGTTGTTATGTGCTTTACTTTCTATATTTGCAATTCTTTTATCCTTTATATTTCTAACTTTGCGTTGACTTGTTTTATCTGTGAACAGACTGCAAAGAACCAAAAATGATACTTTAAGGTGCTGAGAGATAGGTCCTTAAATTTTGTTTTAAGGCTAATGATCTTTGTAAATTTTTGTACCGAGGTAGTTAAAGCAGCATAGCAAACTCTTCTTTGACTGGAGCATGGTTGTTACGGGCCTTAAAGGATCATGGGTCCCTTACCAGTAGTACCTTGAAAATAATGAAATCATGGACAATAAATCTCTCAGTTGATTTACTTGATTCTTGTGTATACACGAGCAGGACACATGAACCCACCATCTTCTTGAAGATTGTCTCGAGGATGAGTCTTCTTATGCTTCTATATGATCTTATACTGTTTCCTTTCCATCATTGTACATTATAGTAAGATCATTTAATTGTTGTTGAGAGTTGAGGTTTGTTTTGTGTATTGAACGATTCAAGAGATTTTAACATTGTCATGATAGTTGAAACTCTGAGCTCTGTTAAAGGAGAAACTTGTAAGCTTTGATAGTCATGCAAGTAATGGTCTTATTTTTGTAAGCTTAAATGTATTGAATAAAGCACCACATCAGGACAGCAGCCATTGTTCATATTTTTTTATACTTAATTCTCTAATTGACATGTTTTTAGGGTTGAAAATTTTATAGACCAAAATTTTCTCCATAAATTACCTTGGGTGCTATTAAATTATAATTTCCACTTGCTCATTTGCATAATGTTGCAGAAAATTGTCAATTGACCCAAAATTGTCAAGTCAATAAGAAAAATTTTAATAAAAAAATACTATTAATACTCTGGGAACAGTAATACTTAGATTTGCTAATAGTTTGCAAGGGCACTGAATCTTGAAGCTCCCAATAATTTTAGTAGCCATATTTTTAAGGAAAAAAAAGCAAATAATTAAAATCAAACGGTCCATAATTCAGGTGACCCCCAAGCACCTCATCACACACACTAACATCATCGACCAATAAATGCAAATTACAGAACTCAGATTTCTCTCTCTCTCCGAGTATATATTACCTTATTACACAATCCTTTATAAACACAACAAAACCCAAAATCAAACCCTTTTCTCTTCTCTGCCCACGGAATCTCTACACTTGTCCAAACTTTCTCTACCCCAGCAAGGGCCTCCAAAAACACTCAAAATTAAATAAGAAATCAAAGAAGCGATCAGAATGGCGGCGAGTGCGTCGTGGCAGCCAAAGGAGGAAGGGTTGAAGGAGATCTGCGGGTTGCTGGATCAGCAGATTTCTCCTACTGCCACTGCTGACAAGTCTCAGATTTGGCAGCAACTTCAACACTACTCTCAGTTCCCCGATTTCAACAACTACCTCGCTTTCATTCTTTCTCGCGCCGAGGTATCTGTTTGTTTATCGAGAAAAATAGTTGTGGGTCTGGTATGGATTGTATGAATTTGCGGGGAGGATTTATGGGTTTTTGATGGTTGGACTTTTTGGTTCTCGGGAAAAGGGGTATTGGATTTCAGTTGGATTATGTTTTAATGGAAAAAAAATTGGTGATGCCAGGTGCGATTTTGATGCTTGGGGGGTTTGGGTTTTGGTGGGATCGTTTATTTAATGGACTGGTTGTTTTCCTTGGTGAATTTTCAGTCTGGTTGGACTGTTTGGCTCTTGAGAAATAGTAATTTAATTTGGTGGGGTTTAGTTTAAGAGATAGGTTTTGGTGTTAATGATAGAAGATTATTACATTATGATGAACAATTGTAAGACTGCAAGAGAAGTTTTCCTTAAACCTTACAAAATTAACATAATGACTTTAACTTGGAACTTTAAATTTTCTTTTAAATGTTAACACGGTAATCAGAGCCTGCAATTTCTTTTCCCTGGAGAGAGTCTTCCATGAATTACTCTTATGCTTCATTATGAGTAGTTCCGTTCCGGAGGTTTTTTTTTTTCACGTTATTGCAAATGAAATTCAATCTTTATGTAACTTGGATGTAGTACAGTTGCTTCACCGACTTGCAAAACACAGTTGTCATTACAGTAGTGTCTAAATACAAGGAAAATGATTTTCTTGCGGCTGGACAGACCATGAGCTACTAAAGCTTTTATGTGCTGAATGGTTCTCAAGATCTTCGGCTTAATAAACCATAATTTCTATTTGGAACTGTAAACAGGGTAAATCAGTGGAGATTCGACAAGCTGCTGGTCTACTGCTGAAGAATAACCTGAGAACTGCATATAAGTCTATGGATCCCGCAAACCAACAATATATAAAATCAGAGTTGTTGCCTTGTTTAGGAGCAGGAGATAAGCACATTCGGTCAACAGTTGGGACCATTATAAGCGTTGTTGTTCAGCTAGGTGGAGTTCTGGGTTGGCCTGAGCTTTTGCAAGCTCTTGTAAATTGTTTGGACAGTAATGACCTAAATCACATGGAAGGTGCTATGGATGCTTTGTCCAAGGTATGTCCTGTATTCTTGAATCATTGAGCAAATCTAATGTTTCCTGATATATTCTTTGTAGTTGTAAAAAATAATAATCTTTAGTGCAACTCATAATTGCTAGTAGACAGGTGAGGATCTACATTGTTGTCCGAATTCAGTTATACTTAATCTTAATGTGTCAATGGCGTTCAATAACACAGATATGTGAGGATATCCCACAAGTACTGGATTCGGATGTGCCTGGATTAGCTGAACGCCCCATCAACATACTCCTTCCTCGATTATTTCAGGTTAAATTCTTAAATTGTTGTAGTGGTGTTCCAGAATCGTGTATCTGTTGAAAAAATCGTGTAGCTGTCTCCGTTTATGTTTGTGACAGAACTGTTTAATTTTTGCTGCTTTTTTTTCTTTAAGGTTGATTTATGGCATGGTTTTTCTATGAACAGTTTTTCCAGTCACCACATGCCTCTCTAAGAAAGGTTTCCTTGGGTTCTGTAAATCAATACATTATGTTGATGCCTGCTGTAAGTATATGTGAAACTTTCTTTTTTTTCCATAGTTTACCATTCGCATATATAATTGAAGGGAGTAATTGATTATACATTAATTTTTTGCAGGCTTTATATGGTTCCATGGATAAATTCCTTCAGGGTTTGTTTGTTCTTGCAAATGACCCCTCTGCAGATGTCCGCAAATTGGTAAATAGCTTCTTATCATCCTCTTGTTATTATGAAGTTTTACTCGTTGCTCTTTTTGCTTGGTTTTTCATGAGTTTCTTGTTAGAATCTATTTTTAACAGTACCAAGTTCTTTTTCCTAGTCCCCAGCCACCTCTCCCCCCCCCCCCCCCCCCAAAAAAAAAGAAGGAAATTATTGAATTCTGGCTACCTTGCCCAAATTAAAAAAGAAAAAGGGTACTCTGGGGACCTTTCTTTTTTAATTATATGACGTACGGTAAAATTTGCTTTTGCTTAGACTAACTGCTTGATATTTGCCAGTCTTGAGCTGTTTCTAGTTTTGCAATCTAATGATTGTACTTTGATTTCGTTTCATAATTTTGGCTGTTCAAATATTGATATCTTGTCTGACTCAATATCGGACAGGTCTGTGCAGCATTCGTGCAGCTCATTGAAGTCAATCCGTCTTTCTTGGAGGTGGGCTCCTTTGTCTGTTATTTCATTTTAGTTTAAGCATATTCTTCCTAATAGCATGATGTATTCATTTTCTTTTCTGTGTTGATTTCGTTACATTGCTTCTTACTTCTCATTTCCTCCGAGTCTCAAGGTGATATGTTGAGTTGATTCATGTGTTCAATCATGGATCTTAATTTTTTTCTATCATACTCTCTTGCTTCATTATGTTGGTCAGTGCAATAGCAATCTCCTATTTGTTCCTCATGTCATTTCTGCACTTCACTGCAGCCGCATCTGAGGAACATAATTGAATACATGTTACAAGTCAACAAGGACGCTGATGATGAAGTGGCGCTTGAAGCCTGTGAATTCTGGTAATCCCCATCTTATGAACTACATATCAAAATAATATATAGCTTTGGGGTATTGTGTCTGTGAATGTCATGCATTGTATTGCTTTCAATTCTTATGTGTCTGTCTGGCCCATGTGCTACTGTCACGAGGGAATGAAGATTTGGATTCGCTTGTTTGTTAGTTTGTTGCTTCTATATTGGAAAGCTTGATGGCTTATGTAGGCAGTCTACTATGATTGTCATTATATGGCATCGGGACCTTCTTAGTTTGTTAGCTTTGCTTCAAGCATATTATTACGTTCTACATGTGCATAAAGTGAGATTTGTGATCACTACTTTTCATGGTAAAATGTGTGAGTAGTTATAGAAATAAGGTGCTGAAAGTCCACTAGCCATTTTTGATACATCGTGCTGACTTCAGATTCAGTGCGCCCTGCTCTCTCCTATACTAGGATTATGGTGGGACACTATAGGGTGTTACATTATAAAGTATCAGAGATTATGAAGATCTGGATATTATAGCTGTTATGTTCCCTTCGTTTTGTACTTAAAAGAAAATGTTCCTCTCATTTCATGCATGAAATAAGAGAGATGTTCTTGCTTCTTTGATGTACGATTGGGTGTATTATATTTTATAGCGGAGTACCCTTTTAATGTTTATTTCTTAATGTTGGTTATAATTTTCAGGTCTGCATACTGTGATGCTGAGTTACCGCCAGAGAAACTGAGAGAATTCCTGCCTCGTTTAATTCCAGTATGGCTAATGTTTTCATGAGTTTCATCTTCTTTTGGCTCATTAATCTTTTACAAGGCTAGTTGCAATTCTTTTTTTCATGCATCTTTTGCCAATTTTGTAGGTTCTGCTGTCAAACATGGTTTATGATGATGATGATGAGACACTTACTGATGCTGAGGTTAATTTTTCTGGATACCTTGTATTTACAAGCGTTCTGAATAAGCACTTAATAATTGATAATTTACCTTGCTTCAATTGTTTCCTCTTCTTTTTTTGCAGGAGGATGAGTCTCTGCCAGACCGTGATCAGGTTCGAATTATTTGTTATTTGTGAGCTCCTGGGTGTTCCATAGTTTATTTATTTCTTCATTTACTTTACCCTGCAGGATTTGAAACCTCGTTTCCATTCATCACGATTTCATGGATCAGATAGTGTGGAAGATGATGTAAGTTACCATACATCTTTTCCCTGTTGGTTCATTTATGCTATGTTTGCATCTTGGAAAATGCCGAGGAAAGGAAAATTTGGAGGAAAATGAAAATGAAAATAAAAAGAAAATATATTATTTGAAACACATTGTTTTCGTATATTTTTGTTAAATTATGTTATTCTTTCTCTAAAGTTTCCATTGATATCCGAATGAAACAAAGAAAAGCTTTCTTCTTTTGGTTTTTCATTTTCCCTTTCTTTTCAGTTTTCCTTCCGATTTTCCTTACCATCAAATTTTCCAGTATCCAGACGAAGTGTTAGATCGTGCGACTTATCAAACTGACATAGTGAATATAACTGAAATTCTGCTATGATTTAGTTGTTGAAAGGCCATGTTATTCGTTGATTCCGTATTCGATTTTTTGGTTAGTTTGGAGGGAAAGGAATCGGAGGGCCTTTGAGGGAATAGAAAGACCTATTGGAGTTTTTAGAGATAATTGGTTCAATACCCTTAACTTTTGGTTTAGAATGAATTTCTTTGTAAACTTAGATGAACTCCTTGATTTTGTAGATTTTCTCCATTGTAAATAACCTTTGGCTTAGAGTTGCACCCTCTTGGTGCCTTTTTTAATAAATTTTTTTATTTATCAATGCTTTTTTTTAATAAATTTTTTATTTATTAAAAATAAAGAAAGACCATGTTATTAAAATGATCTTTTTTTGGGTTACAGGATGACATAGTTAACGTATGGAATTTAAGGAAATGCAGTGCAGCAGCTCTTGATGTTTTGTCAAATGTGTTCGGGGATGAAATCCTTCCAACATTGATGCCTATTATCCAGGTAACTAATTTGTTAGGCATTAGATGTGAAAATTTGATTGTGAAGGATGGTTTTTCCTTTTAATCTTTCTACTTCTTTTTGGCCTTTTAGTTTGGACAGACATCAGTTTAAACCCCATTTTCACACTTTCTGCAGGCAAAGTTGTCAAGTAGTGGTGATGAAGCCTGGAAAGAAAGGGAAGCTTCTGTTTTGGCTCTTGGTGCTGTGGCCGAAGGTTGCATTAATGGTCTTTATCCTCATTTACCTGAGGTAATTTTGTTGTCAGGTTTAGATTAGCTGTTGAACCAGATTACATGATTTGAAGAATAATAACAGATTCAAATATGAATATTTATGTATCTATTTCTTCTAGAATTAGTTTAGGTACCGTTTGGCTTAGCTATAGTTTTGGTTTATGATTGTCAAAATAGTTTTTGAAACAGTTTTTGGTAAAACAACAGCGGAGCTAAAAACTGTTTTGTGTTTAGTAAAACAACTGTTCTGACACAAATTTAGTTTCTTAGAAACTTTTTTTCAGGTTTTGATTCTTTTCAGAAACTATTATTTAGGGGTGTTTGGTCTAACTTCTTTATAGGAAACAGAAAGCATTCTATAAACTATCCCAAACGGGACCTTAGGTACGCTTAAAACTGTTTGGTAGATTCATACTTTTTGGTATTTGTTTATTAAATATGCTGCATTTTCCATTGTCGTGCTTGTTTTGTCAGTCTTTTTTTTCTTCTTATTATTATTCCTTTTTATAACTTAAGTTCATTACAAGGGCACCAAGGGGTGTCACATCATGTACAAAACTACTTACAAGGAAAAACTCTAAATATTCTATGAGATCTTCCTTATCTGCAAAAAAATAGCCGTGAAACCTAAAATGTAGAGTATAAAGCCATATATGTTTAACCAAAGCTAGTGATTTCTTCTCCGCGTCAAATGCCTCTGATTCCTTTCATCCTACACTAACCCAAAAACAGTGAGTGGATTTAGGCCATAACATTTTTCACTTTGCTATTCCCACTATACCCCTGCAAGCCTCTAATTCTTTCAATTTTCTTGAATAAATTTTCTTATGATGTTTCGTTCATTTTTCTTTTCCCAGTCCTTGCGGGGTGTGCACTTACTTGGTTGCTTGACTATATTTTAATCTTTTAGTCATCTTCTATTAGTTTTTTGCTCCCGTCCTCCCTTGTTTCCTTTTTCCTGCGTAGGTAGTAGTGTTTTCACCTTCATAAAGCATGGCAATAAAAATGATAAGAGTTCTGTTCTTTACTATTGCTTAATTTATAAACTTGCTGATATAAAACACCAAGCTAATCAAAGTTAAGATTTTCGTTACATTTGCAGATTGTAGCATTTCTTATCCCTCTTTTAGATGATAAGTTTCCTCTCATACGGAGTATTTCTTGCTGGACAGTTTCTCGATTCAGCAAGTATATTGTCCAGGTGTGGTTTTATATCTGTTCCAGCAGCCTTTTTTTCTTCTCAACTGGCATATTTTTCTTCAGTTTAATCCATTGCAGTTGCTAATGCCTTATTTAGGTTGATAAGTATAAATAACTATTCACTTCCATTTGGGGGGGGAGGATCAGGGATGTTTTAGAATAATTTGATCTAGTTTTTATGATATAGAGGTAGGTACCCCAAAATGGTGAATATTGATGAATAAGAGAAACTATATATTGACCATTTGTGTTATTGTGGACCAGCCATCCTCATACAGTGGAAAAAATCTTCCCTATGGAGTAAGAGCTTGGTGGATGGAGATCTTCAGTGTGTGGTGTACTGTTGCCTATAGTTTCTATCTTATTAAAAAGAGTGCCTCTGCCCTTGCTTCATTGCAGAGAAGTAACAGTAAATCAGTTATTCATAAAATGGTTGCTAAATGAAGGATATGAGAGTTTTCAAGAACATTTATTACCCAGGCAGGATGCAAAGTAAAATTTCTAGAATTCTTAGGGCCCATTTAGTATGACTCATGTAAAATAACTTCTTCGTGTTGATTAACTCATGCAAAGACTTTTGCTTATAAGTTCATATTGGAAAAATACTGTTTGGATACACTTTTTTTATTTGATTTTTCTGAGTTAAAATCTAAAATAAATTATCTGTGTTTAGTTACATTTAAGTAGCAAAAGTTATTTTTAGTAACATAAACCAAATCTTATTCTCAATTTGGACTTGCCGCAAATATTAAAATATACCATACATAATAAAAATATAAAATTAAATATACTTCTGAGTAGTGCAATGTATAGGTAGCTTTCTATTTTGATCTTTTGGTTTGAGGAAATTAGGATTTAAATGGGATAGACATACTTGATTGTATTATTTTTTCCTTATAAGTGATTCGCTTTGTTTAGGGTCGGCACCCCCTTGGTGCCCTTTAATGATATTTTTTGTTATAAAAAATATTCTCTGGATTTTAATAATTTTTAGGTCTATAATGTATTTATATATGAATTTGAAAATTAAAATATTTTACTATAGTAATAGTTGTAGCTTTTCTTTTCATTTTTTATATAAAAAATTATTATGATTTATTTCGACATTTCATTTGAAAATTAAAATTGTATGTCTAATAATAACTATAGCTGTTATTTTTCCCATTTTTATATAAAATTTGAACTTTCAATTTGAAAGTTGTTTAACTAATCTTAAAATATTTATATTCAGATCTAAAGTGAAAAAACAGAAAAGTTAAAAAAAAGGAAGAAAAGGGGCTGTGGCTGCAGTGTGTGGTCAGAAAGCCACAGCAGCAGCTGCAGTGCTCGAGAAGAGAGGAGAGAGAAAAAGAGAAGAGTAGACTCTTTCCATTCTCGGTCAGGAGAAGCTAGTCTTGCTGACGGTCGCTGCAGCGGCGGATCAGCAGTCACTGGCAGAGTCCAATGGAGAGAGGGAGAGCCATTAAGAGATGAAAGAGAGAAAAAAATCTCTCTCTCTTTCTCTCTATTTGTCTCGGAAGTCCAAAATCATGAGTAGATGTTACACTTTTGTAAGTTATACTCATGGCTCGAAATGAACTGCAAAAATTACTTTTGCTTTTGCTTAAGTATCAAAAAAATAATTTTGCATCCAAGCAGACATAAACTGACTTATGACTTATTTTGAGTTGAAAGTAAAAAATTTACTCAAAAGAAAGTCATACCAAACGTTCCTTCTTGTTCTCTTCCATCAGAAAATAATGTATATTATGGATAACTAGACATAAGCTAAGATCAGCTCTTAAGTTTTACTGTTGCTCAAATGGATGTCAGGAAGTGATAATTCTTATGCTTTAAGACGACTGAAAAATGACTTGGGATTCTTACAATGAACATTTTTATAGTATCTGCCTGCCATCTACATTCACTTTAACTAGTTATTCAAGTTGTTGGTCTAATAAAGTAGGAAAAGTTGTATCAAAATTATATAGTCTGTGACATAGGCATCTCAGCAAGTAATTTTTGTCTTGGGATTTATCTATACCTTTAAAATCTTGATCCTGTTCCTTCATAGTCAAATCTGATGTGCATTTAGAATTGTCAATACATCATCTTGTATGCATGTTCTGTAATTTATTTTGTGTGGAACTATGTGCTCAAGCTTGTGCTGCTGTAAAGAGTACTTGTTTAATTTCATGGTGCTGGATTTTGTTATTGACAGAACAGCGATCAATGTTATTTGTTTCAGGATAGTGGCCATCAAAAAGGCTACGAACAGTTCGACAAGGTTCTTATGGGTCTTTTACAAAGAATCTTGGATACAAACAAGCGGGTGCAAGAGGCTGCTTGTTCTGCTTTTGCAACACTTGAAGAGGTTCTTGCAATTTATGCAGTTTTATTGTTGCTTATCTAATTTAACTGTTGATAGACCTCGACAATTGTCTATTAATTTGCAGGAGGCTGCGGAAGAGTTGGCACCGCGGTTGGAAGTTATTTTACAGCATCTTATGTGTGCTTTTGGCAAATATCAGGTTGTTTGCTGGCCTTGACTAAGCTACTTTCGTTGTTGCAATGAGATGTAGCTATTTTTTTGGGTTCAGAGATGTGCCTATTAGTTACCTTTAAAGTTCATATACTGTTTTATTGTTACTATCACATAGTATTTTCATTGATTATCTCTGTATCATTATTTCCAGAGACGGAACCTCAGAATTGTTTATGATGCTATTGGAACTCTAGCAGATGCCGTTGGAAGGGAGCTGAATAAGGTATGGTCATTATGCTTAAGATCCTCCTCACCCCTACCCCCAAAGAAAAAAGGAGGGAATTTTTTGTCACTTTTCTATTTCACTTCCTCTGACCCTTTTTCTCCCAACTGACACCTATAGTTGATTTTGAACTGATTTTATTTCATGCTGCAATTGTGCTGATGGAATTTTCTGCCAATTCACTACCTTAATGACTTGCAGCCCACTTATCTCGAAATTCTGATGCCTCCACTAATCACCAAGTGGCAGCAACTTTCAAACTCAGACAAAGATATCTTTCCGCTGCTAGAGTGCTTTACATCCATAGCACAAGTATGGATTGCTATTTTCTTCGACTCTCTTTCTTAAACTAAAATTTGCTTTTTTAATTTGATTTATCACATTGGTTTCCTTCATCTGCTATTGTCAATGTAAATAGGTAGAAGTTTTGTATATCTAGCGATATTTTGGAACATCTGGAAATGGACTCTGAGCAATACTGTGTTGTGATGTTAATATCGATGATTGTCCAAGTTATATGTACTTTGATGACTAGGTAATCATAATTCTCAAGTGCTAATCAATAGAAAAATGAAATATGTTGTGATTAGGGAATTTAGTTCATACTTCATTGTATCTTTGCTTTGCAATACTTTTAGGTAATGAGAATGTACATACATTGCCTCAATGCACATTTGCAGAAATGCCTGTTTTTTCTTTCTTTTTTCCCACATTGCATCAGTAATATTATGCTCATGCTATAATTGATTTGATTTGAAGTTGTACTTTTGGTATGGTAACATGTCCTTGGTAAGTGTATTTTCTAGTGACTGATGGTTCATATGTTAAATGCTGAATCAGTGGTTTGAAAACATATCCTTCTTACCTTTAGGCTCATTCAGATACTCTCTTAATTCACAACATGTCTTGCTAGACCCATTAAAAATAAACTTTAGATTTGTAAATTAGTGAGCACTAACAACGGCATAAGGCTGAACATAGTCTTTGAAATTAGTTTCTTTATCTCTAAGTTGGGTTTTAGAAGCCGGATATCTTTTTGAAATTTATAAGTAACAATTTAAACACCAATTTACTTCTAAGAAAATATAAATAAAGAAAATATAAATACCGATTTGAGTAACTTTGTGTTGTATATATTTATGTTCAATGCACCTTATTTTTCATGTTGTTACTTGTTACTGCCACATGCATTTGTGTTTGATGTTCCTCATCCTCTTTGCCCAGTTAAAATAGAATGACATCTAGGAGTTGATGTGGTAGAAACAAGTGACACGTTTTACTTATTTCAGGCTTTGGGTGCTGGATTCTCTCAATTTGCTGAGCCTGTTTTCCAGAGGTGCATAAATATCATCCAGTCCCAGCAATTGGCAAAGGTTTTAAGAAACTTTTTTGTTGATAATTTATGAATGAGAAGTTGTGCTGTGACTTTTTAATTTTCTATTTTTATAGTTATTAGGTATGCATGCTTTCATATTTAATTGTAATTGACCGGTTCAGTTATGTGTGGTATATGCACTGCCGTCTGTGATTATTCATTTAGTTATGTTTCGTACTTTGACATTGTTTATCATTTTATTAGTAATAGAAAGGTTAGTATGTAGTCATTATAATATACAAGGTACACTCCTCCATATCGGAGAAATTACATGGTGTATGTTGAACTTTGACTGTCACTTTGAGCGGATGGCTTCATTAGTAATACGTAGTCAATAAAATTTTTAATTAGTTGGAGCTGAAGTGATTATACCATAGATGTCAGTAGCACATTGAGCACATCTCCAAATACTTTAGATATGCATGTCTTCTAACGAGTTTGAATATTTTATCATTTGTATCATTTTATTAGTGATAGAAAGGTTAGTATGTAGTCATTAAGATACAAGGCACACTACTCCATGTTAGAGAGATTACAGTGTATGGTGAACTTTGACTCTGTCACTTTGAACTAATGGCTGCATTTGTAATACTTTGTCAATAAAATTCATAGTTAGTTGGAACTGAAGTGATTATATCATAGATGTCAGTATCACATTGAGGACATCTCCAAATACTTTAGATATGCATGTCTTCTAACAAGTTTGAATATTATGCATACTTTTGAGTTCTGGTGAGTGATGACAACTTATGATGAATCAGTAAATTACTGCAAGATCTTTATTTTTCTGGAATCTTGTCTGCATAATGCATTCCGTCATAACATTTTAAAGCCTCTCAAATTAACTGAACTCATGGCTTAATACTTCAAACACTTCTTCATCTTTGTGTGTTAATTCCAAATTTATTTTCCCCTTTGCCTTTCTTCTTCTGAAGTATATATAATGGCACCATGTGTAATTTTTTAAAGACACTGGTTGAAAATTTCAATGCAGGTTGATCCTGTTTCAGTAGGGGTTCAATATGATAAAGAGTTCATTGTATGCTCTCTCGATTTGCTGTCTGGACTTACTGAGGGTCTTGGAAGTGGGATAGAGAGTTTGGTAATCTCCTTTCTCCAAATTTCTTCATCAGGCAAACCTGTGAATAACACGTGTTTGTGCCTCTGTTTAATTGTTTCTTAGCTATAGCCCCTCTGCTCTAACTGTGAGAAGTGGTCCTTTGCTAAACGTTTCTCTTTGATGATTGTATCTACTTGTGTCATATACTCTGAAGGGATTTTGTATGCATGATTTAGCAATGGAGGTTACTGTCTGCAGGTCCCTGTTTTCTTCCTCTTAATATTTATATACATTGGGGCTCACTGTGTTTTCGAACTTAAAGTAGTGTATGCTCCTATTATTTCTCCATTTGTTCTGGATGTTTTTTCAGTGAAACAAAGATTGCTTCTACTTTGGGATGTGGATTTTCCTAATATTACCTAAGATTCTTTAAACGTGCTATTTTCAAGTACATTGATTTGCTTGCTCATATGTTCTTATCCGACTTTTTATGCAGGTTTCGCAAAGTAATCTGAGGGACCTGCTTTTGCAATGTTGCATGGATGGTTCTGACGATGTCCGACAAAGTGCTTTTGCACTTCTTGGGGACCTTGCAAGAGTAAGTTTAAAATATATCCATCAGGTGACCTAATTTAGCATGACTTCCATGGGTCAAGTCTCCACTCCACAGTGGGGTTTTGGGACTTGAACCTTGTAAGCCCCTCAAGGAAGAAAAAGCTAGGTACCACAGGGCCTCAAGGCATGTGGTAACTACTCATAGTTTCAAATTCTGTTGTAAATGTTAATTTTATTCTATCCTATGTTAGTTTATGTAAATGCTTTTTGGTGACTGGTTAGGTATGCCCTGTTCACTTGCACCCTCGTTTGTCCGAATTTCTTGATGTTGCAGCCAAGCAACTGGTTAGTAAAATAAGTTTTACTACTCCAACACTCCCAAGTCATTGTAATTCACTATTCCTATATTTACATAAGATATGCTCCATGCAGAACACTCCTAACCTAAAGGAAACCATTTCAGTAGCAAATAATGCGTGCTGGGCTATTGGGGAGTTAGCAGTTAAGGTATGTAAGCACTTAAGCTGTTCATCCTGCTGAATGACAAAACTAGATTACAGTCTTCTGGTGCACTTTCTGCCATGAGGTTGGCCATAATTTAAATTGGATTCAGTGGGACTTTTTTCTGACTTCATGCTTGATGGTTTCTGATGTTTCTGGACAAACTGCAATGGAGTGCACTAATTTATTAACTGGCATTTTAGTGACTACATCTCAGATGTGAGTATCAGCGATAAATAACAAAAATTATGAATTCAGGTTCGTCAGGAAATTTCTCCAGTTGTGATGGGTGTTATCTTATGCTTGGTCCAAATCCTTCAGCATGCACAGGTAATTATCTCTTTCACTATTGGTAAGTGTGGTGTGTATGCATGAATGCATGCGTGCACATGCATATTATTCCTGCATACGTGCACCTGCATATTAGTCATGCATATGTGCACATGCATATTAGTCATGCATACGTGCAGATGCATATTTATGTAGCATCTAAATCACATTTCTGGGTGCTGAGCAGGAGCTTAATAAATCACTGATTGAAAATAGTGCAATAACACTTGGGAGGCTTGCATGGGTTTGTCCAGAGCTTGTGTCACCACACATGGAGCATTTCATGCAACCATGGTGCCTTGCTTTGTCTATGTAAGTGTTTTTAAAAAAAAAAATAATCATCTTTTCTATAGAATGGTTTCTTAATGTCAATACCTGTTTGTCAATACTTTAGTTATTATATGGACCAGGAACATGTTTCTCTTTGCTTCCTGTGCATAGACTCAATCGCTACTTTGGTAACTGTTTCTCACAAACAGTTAATTTGGCAGGATACGTGATGATATTGAGAAGGAAGATGCCTTCCGAGGTCTATGTGCAGTGGTATGCGGCTGCTTACATATTAGTTTAATTAAAATCAGATTTGTAATTAAATCCACTCATGAGTGTTCTCAAATGTTTTCAGGTCAGAGCAAATCCATCAGGGGCTCTAAGCTCGCTTGTTTTTATGTGCAAAGCTATTGCAAGTTGGCATGTAAGAATGAAATTACTTGATCATTTTTCACCATTGTGTATTGTGTGTGTATTAGTGTATATATATATGTATATATTTGTTTTCATACAATTGTATATTTTCAGAATTACTATTTCAATTATTGACTTATTATATATCTATAGGAAATAAAAAGTGAAGAACTACATAATGAAGTTTGCCAGGTGCTGCATGGCTATAAACAGGTAGGTGGTGCAGACTTTCTGTGCTTGTTTGATTTATGTGGGTTAGTTAATTGTTCTTTGTAGTAATTTTGGTAAGATCCACCTTAGATAATTGTGCATGAAATAACGGATGTCAATTACTTTATGTGAACTTATCTAAATGGAAGTAAGAAGAAAGCTTTTAATACATTTTCAGTTGACAACTGAACTTTCATCTTTCCTTCTTTTTCTTACCCCTCTTTCACTTTTAAAAAATAATAATTAAAATCACTTGCTTAAAATCAAAATTGAAAAGAGTGGTTGTGCTATCAATTGTCTTAGATTTTATAAATGGGAGTTGTAATTGTTATTCTTTTTACTTTATTAAAATATGCAGTCTTTGATCAAGCTACAGTGTCCAATTTGAGGGTTGCTAACTAATTTTACTTGAATTTTGCATCACAATGAAAAATAAATTGGAAGTAGGCCTTTAGACTATTTAGTTATCGATTTGATTTTTTAACACTCATACCTCTAGTTAATTATGATTCTGGGAAAAGACTGCCTGTCTAGGATTTAATAAATCGAGAAGAGATTGGCCTAGAGATTAATATTGGCCTAGAGATTAATATTCTGTGTTTTCTTAATGGATTGAAGAATATCTTTCTTTCCCCTCTTTAATAAGAGGTCAAGTGAAATATAAATTGATAGTGGTCTATTGCTGAATTTTCTTGCAGATGCTGAGGAATGGAGCATGGGACCAGTGTATGTCTGCTTTAGAGCCTCCAGTGAAGGACAGGCTGTCAAAATATCAAGCATAATATATTTTTTTTATGGTTTTTCCATGGTGATACTCTTATACAGTGTGGTTCTTCAAAATTGGTCATTCTGTATATTGTCCAACTATATATTGGAGCATGATTCATTGGAGCAAAGATGACAATTGGGTCTTGATTTGTCAAGCAAAGCACCAAGGCTGCCTTATTTCAATTAAGCATGGAGCTAACATGTACCTCTTTAAAACTTCGGGCTGTTTGACTGGCCCGGCATTATTTGGTTTGGGAAAAATGAGGATGGGTACAGATGGTATACGAGGTTGCAGTTCTCCAAGCATTGAGAGTGTTTCCATTAGTGTTTTGTGATTTAAAAGATGGCTAAAACGATCTCTTTTAACTGTAGGATTCATCATTTTGCTTTTCAATTCATAATTTTCCCGTTCTCTTTTTTATTGTTTTAGTAGATAGGCACTACTCCATTTCCACAAGAGTTTTGTACGAGTTGGTTTGATATTTTATTAGTTTAAGTTTCTCAGTCTTACATATATTTTTTAGAGGTCTGTAACTTACATATAACAATGGAGCTAGGTGATTCTTCTTGTTGGATTCAGCAAAGTGTGAGATTTGGGTTGTGGGAACGATAAACTATTATGTAAACCTTTGATCTTCATGAATCAATAGAAATTTGCATTTTATTTGGGCCTTGATCAGAAATTTGGATCATCTTGATCTTGACGATACTGTCTGTTGGCCGCACTCTTTCAGAGGTACATTTCTTATTGTATAATCTTGCTTGACCTTGGTGGAGGGTTATGCTTTTGCCGTTCAGAGACAGTAAGGTACTTGAAGAAAATAGGGTTTCGAGGGAGTAAGAATGCAATTTACTCTACTCAAAACATTCACCAACATGCTGCCTGCTCTGAGCAGATTTTGCCTAACAAAACGCCCAAGGAAAAGAAATTCTACTATCTCATTTGGGTCAAGTTTGCAAATTTTATGTTTCCTCCTCTGATAGTTTGATTTTGGTGAAGTTTGCAAATTTTTACATATATTCTCCTTCCTTTGATAGTCTAATGTTAGAGAGCAAAGTAATTATAAGGTAAAGAACTCTTACCACGCCCTTTTATAGATGTCAAATCTATTAAAATGTTAGTGTCAAGTGTGAACTATTATCAGTTGATCACATAAATAATGTGGTAAGAGTTCTCTGCTTCACCTGATGAGCAAATACATCTGTAACACTAACAGTCAAAGATGAGTACATCCATCCGATTTGGGAAGGTGGAAAAATCATTCTTTTACCTAAAATGGCCACACAACCTACATGAATCTACTCCCATGAAATAACAGAACGCCACTACCTCATGAACCCTAAGAATATTGACCAAAGAAAAGAAAAATATAATCTGAGAATTTTATGCTCCTTTCAGGCTAAGTATGCCAAAACAATTACCTATTTTATTCCAATGGATAAAAACAAACATTTGTGTAATTTCATTCAGTTGCATGTTATACCGCGGTTTCCTCTTCCCATCACATAAGCAGGATACTGCTTTGAAGCAATTCATCAATTATTCTGCAATCATTGCTCGGAATCTCTACTGCTACAATGTCACCAACTTACAAGAGACAGCTTCGGCTACGATGTCAACTGGGACACAAACGAATATGCATCTGCAACTTCAAAATGGGACCATTCGGTAACAGCTTATGCATTTGAGATATCATTCTATCATTATGGTGTTCTCCTCAAAAGTAAAGCCAAGACGTAACAGAGGGCAGAGTCAACTGAAGATAGTGCAACGATGAGCAAAGCAACAAGTACGAGAGTGAGGGTAGCAGTCTTGAGCTGCACAACATCAATGGAAAAATTTTTAGTTGCTTCTACAACTAATCCAGACTTTGACTAGCACGATAAAATAAATATCTTCTTATAGATTTAGAGATTTCCAGTCTCACAAGTTTAACTTCAACTAAGGGCACATACCGTGCTTTGGAAACTTGGCCACTCAATGTACTTCAGCTGACTAGGCTGCTCAATCAGAAACGCAAACAGAGATCTTAAAGCCCTAAAAAAGAAGATGAAACACTAGTCACTTCACAAATACGGAAAAAAATTCCTTCTTTCATTTATAACAATAAGCACATGTCATTCTTCAACACTTCCAACAAATGGCGTGCTAATCTATGACAGGTACATGAATGAATTAATAAAGAACAAGGAAGAATAATAAAATCTGCAAGTCCACTACCAGATGGCTTCCTTAATCAGACTTAACCAAAAGGGCTCTTCAGGTAGGTTGTCTTCAAAGCTCAACTGATGATTACTACCTACATATGTGACATGGTTGGTGCCAGAACGATTTGCCAGAAGATACTGTATTCTCCCTCTAGGAATCTACAGTAACAAATTCCAACATTCAACAGAGTACTTACATGCCAATTGTATGCAAAATCTATGAAAGAAAAAAGAAATAAATAACGAGAATTACCCTCTCGGAAACTAGAGGAAGGGCATTGTACCTACTAAATCTAATACCATTACATCTCTGAATCTTGGAAGGCAGTTTAGGATGACTAAAATAAACTAAACCTGTCGAAAATATGGAAAGACCATACGATGGGGAAACATATCACAAAAATATTCAAACACAATAAATCGTACAGTGTAAAAGCAATTGAGAGAGAGAGAGAGAGGAACCTGGACATTTCCCCAGAAGCTCAGAACTAATTGCCATCATAGGCCGATATTAGTTGCTAATCAATCTTATCTGCCACAGCACAAGATAGATGTTCACTCTTCAATATGAACTAATGAAACTTACAAACTAAATGCCCACAGAACTTGACCACAAGTTGATCACTCTTAAGTAAAATATGATCAGAACTAGTCCTAATAATGGTAATGTGCAGTAATTTCAAAAGGGTAAATCTCAACAAATGCCTTGGCTAGAAAATTAACAACAAAAACCAAAATGGCTGACAAAACAAACTACCCAGGATAGCCAAACCATTTTTATTTCCCCTATTTAATTTCATCTTTCATTTTTTTTGTGTGATTAAAGCATATCCAGACCTCCATGATTACCTGCGTAAATGCTGCTTATAATACTGGTCTGCGTTTTGATAGCATAAGAATTGGATAATCTTACGCTCTATAATTTCCCAACCCATTTGATGTGACCAACAGCCATTTATGAAAATTGTTCATTTAAAAAAAATCATGAGCTACAGGTGGTAGACCAAAAGGGGTGAAATTACTGATAAAAAGCAAAAGAAAAAGAAAAAGAAGAGAAAAATACAAGCGAAATTTCAAGATGATGAATGAAACCAAACAAATTGCAACTGGTGAGACTACCAGAAAGCAAGGCACAGAAAATTCAACATTAGCGGAAGGTTAAATATACAAAAAGGTAAACAGGGATAAAGAAGAGTTACCTGGTCGCCCAAAATACAGAAGCTTTTGATTTCTGTGTGCGTGAGAGAGAACAATAGACTGTCAAGAAGCAAATAAAAGCGCACCGGTTTGATCCTTAGCAATTAGGCCCATGTTTCTAATGGGCCAATCGAAAGTGACCCTAAATAGCAGACACCAAATAGGAAAGGAGCCCAATTACACCCCAACTCCAAAAAAACCCCAAAAAGAGTAGTAAAAATAGCTACTTCAAAATCTTGCAGTTGCAAATTTTTTTATATATATATATATATATATTCTTATCAATGGAATAATTTAATTTTTATGGAATTTATTTGCCTGATGGTAACTGTAACTAATTCATGGCAATTGGTGAATTGATAAAACTTATATGAAAATTTTTACATGAAGTTCATGATTTTTTTTTTTTTTAATAAAACTTTTATCCTCACAACAATAAAATTAACATTTTTTTGATAAATTTAAATCTATGATCTAAAACTCTAGTTTTTAGTATTTGATAAATTTTAAATCATTAATGAAATATAAGTTAAACCGTATACTAAAGTGATAGTTTTTTTTATGTAATTAATTTATTACATGAATTTTATAAAATTATCTAGTCCGATTTCAAATTTTATTTTTGAAAAAAATAAATTTCACAAAATTCATCTAAAGAACTTCATCTAAGTTTTGCCTGTCATTGTGCATTTGACATGGTAATGCACTACAGGATATCAGAATCTATTAAAAATGGCTAATTAGAACAATGTTCTTTTCTTCGTGATAATTAGAACAATTATTTTTTTTTTGTGGTAATAATTAGAACATGGTATAAGTACTCCATAAAATGCATCATTTTTTTATTTTATATTTTTATTAAAATTTATAACCAAAATTCCTTACATTGCTGCCACTTACCATTTTAGAAAATATTGATAAATTCCATTCAGATTTTTTTTATTAATGCCAAAGCATATTACAATTGTCTGCCATTCTGAGTTTAATTATTTATAGTTGCATCCCAAAATTGCAATCTTCTTCTTAAATTTTTTTTCTTTGGCTTGATTTCAATAATTGGTTTTGCAATTATAGTTTGACCCTATAATTAAAACATGATAGGTACCTACTTAGTTGGCAAATTTTAATGTGGTAATGGCATATACATACATATGTATATATATTCTCTTGCCGTTTGAATATTCTTGGTAGCCATGATAGTAAGCTTAGCTCAATGATGATCCATGTGAAAGTAATGTTGTGATTTTCACCCGAATTGTCATCATTTAACTAAAAAAAGAATATTATTAGTAGAAACATAAAATAAGCAAGAAACCTTGTTATATCCCTTCTATAATTGGTATTAAAATGCTTTTATGGAGCAACTGATTCTTGACAGCTGCGGCTGCTGTTGCGGCTGCGGCTGCGACTGCGAATTCTATTCTTTCCCATTTCTCCTTCCTCTTCATCTCCTCTTGGCAAGCTGCGGATTCTCTTAAATCCAGTTCAGTGAGACACTTGTAGTACATATTTGGATCCATTTCTTGCAGCATCGACTTAACGTTTTCGGTTAGTTGCTTGACACTTTTGCTCCAGTGCAACTTTAGGTTCCTTTCCATCCCTTCAACTACCACAGGACACACCTCTTCCATTGCTGATGATGCCATCTTCACAAATTGTTCATTGTTCCATACATACAATGCACGCTCAGCGACCTGATTTCAAGGAAAACTTAGGGCAATAAGGTCATTAGGAGGATGCTAAATTACCATAAAAAGGTGAAGTTTTTCATCAGAAGTCCTTGAGAAGACTTCCACCTTGAAGATTGCAGAGATTTGAGAGCATGCTTAAGGCCTTACTTTATGTCTTGATGGAGTAAACTGAACCGTAACAGAACATTAAGATGAATTTTTTTTTTTTGCTTCCTAAAAGTATCTGTTTGATTACTCAGAAAACATATAAAAAATGGAATAACGTGAGATTTGATATTTGATATAAAAGAAAAAAGAACACAGTTTGTAGTAGCAGATTTTAGATTCCAACTTCCAAGTCTAATACCAAACAATCAATTGGGGAGCATATTACAAAAAAAAAAAAAAAAAAATCTATAACTAAAAGCACCCATAATATCTGAGAGTCTAAGAATACCTGTGAGTTGAAGCTACTCGAGCATCTTGTTATTCGGGTACAGAAAGGCAGAGCCAACATCCTATACTGACCAGGGTCTATATTCTCCACTAATTCCTCCAATTCTCCAATAAGCATAACCTCCTTTTGACAATTAGTGATAGGCCAATACCTTAAAATCCCTCTAACAACCACCCCACCAAGCATAGGCTCCTTCTGCACAAACTGATTCACACAATAAGACAGCTGCCTATGGTAAACCTGCATCCCCTTTGTCTTGTGCAAAGGAATAAGCACTCTCATCAAGAACAGCTTGTGCTCCTCCTTTAATGGAACAGTGAATCCGTTGATGATACTTCCCCATATCTCAAGCAAGTCTCCTATACCACAGTGCCTCTCTGTCTCGAAAACATAGTGCAAGAAAACATCGTTCATTGCTTTTCTCATGAATGATCGATAGAAGGTGAACCTGGAATATATCCGGTGAAAAACATTCTTCAAGCTCTCACGTTCTCTTGGGTCCTCAGATTGGAAGAGGGCAAGGAGATTGAGAATGAAATTATTATCAATGTAATCGCGAAGTACCTTGGGATCTACGTTGAGGATAAGCCTAAGGAGAACATCGTAAATGATTTGCAGGTGAGGCCATACAAGTGCAGGAGCAGAGATAAGTTCTTCCTCGTCAGGCAAGTCAGAGATGATGAGGGGATTGCAAGGTGGAGGCAGCGCCCGGAAAATATTGACTGACAGCATTGACATAAGAGCTGATAGAACCTGATCATTTAGTGAGTTTTTAGGAGATTTCATGAAGCAGAGGAGCTGACTTAGCTTGATCCTTTTCATATTTTGTTGTGAAGGAGACTCTGAAGGATCAGTAAAGGTGAAGATGAAACGGCAGGAAGAGATTACAGAAAGGATTTCTTCATTTTCAGATTGATCAACAGAAGACCACTTGCCATTCATGGGGCTCGAAGGATTGCTGCCACTGTTACTCTTTGAATCTAGATTAAAAAGGTATTGAAGAGTGGTAGATTTATTCTTTGAAGATGCTCTGGGAGAATTTCGGAGATAGCCCATCTCTTCTACCTCTTGTTCTTCCTGATTTTGCTCTCCTTTTCTTGTCTTTCCTCACAGAATTCTGATATTTTATAGGCAGGAAATGTTGTAATATCCGATAATGAAATATTGTATTTTTACTCCTGTCACAGAATTCTGATAGACAAAATGACACCATGTTAATCAACTCTAATATCTCTGTGATTGCCATGTGGATTTCTTTGGTCATAGGAAGTTGAGGAGGCAAAGGACAGCTTGTCGCAACTCATATAGAGATATCAGCAAGAGGACAATATCCTTATTACTATATCTTTCCAATGCAACAGACATGTGCCTCACCAACCCATCACCGTTGTGCTGTTTAACTGGCAATCAAATTATAGGAGAGATTTACAATGTTCAATTGAGTTGTTTTTTCCAAGCAGAGTTTGATCCAAGGTTATCAACTAATATAACCCACAAGAGAAGATGAAATAATTTTATGTTTGGTATCCCAGATTAAGAAGAAAAAATCAAAAAAATTTATAAATAAAGAAAATAAGACCAATTTTACATTTATTATTGAAATCATTTCATTTTGTTCTTTTCTATCAGTAAAGTCAATCGATAGGGAAAAGAAATGGTTGCCACTCGTTGGGTAGCTCACAGGCCTAATAAACAACCTATGAACCAAAAAGAAAAAGATTATATCCTTTTCTTTTGTACATGGGGTGAAATCTCAAATAAACAAACAGCAGCAAATGGAAGTCCTTGTACTGAAGTATGTACTTTAGATCCATAAAGTAGTTAATCGTGCTACAAACTTTCTGTTTGAATCAACAAATTTGATACCCTAATTAAGTACTATTTATGTGGAAACCTAAGCCAGAGATCTTAAGGCTTACTAGGACAAACAGGGAAGATTAGTAATAAGAACTAAAAAAGACAAATCATTTACAAAAACGATGGAACATACCTGATGACCTTCGTTAAACCCAATAAAAGAAATTTAAATTTACTCTACATGGATCAAAGAATAAACAAGTGGGGTCTGGAAATAGTGTCTAGTTCCAACTCATTAGTTGTCTTTGCTCATCCTTACCACATGCAACTCTCAAAATAATCCAGAGGCAAGGAATCTCACAAGCAGAGAACTAAAAGGGACTTCAAAGTATCTACAAGAATATACATATTCTCAGTGAAGCCTCTTCTAAGTTTCTACATTCAGGAAAAAGTTTTGAAGAAATTCATTTTTTTTTTTTTCAGATACATAGTGTGGAGCAGTCTATGTTACTCGGAATGCAAGTACAAGTGTCAGATGTGGGTACATGTCATATACGTGCACACCCATATTTTGGATATGTATCTACATGGATACTTCAAATAAAATGAAGAGTCGGAGCACGACTATAGTTTCACAATCAAAAGTAAATATTATGCTACAGAAAATTATTGTACTCCCAATAAAGTGGTAATCTTTGCACTAAATACACAACAAGGAAAACAAAATAGTTCTTCAAACTGTCAATATATTTTGGCAACTAATGTCCTTAATTAGCACCAAATAGAGCGAATCATCATCAAAATTTTGTAACACAGCACCTATGTAACACCTAGCATCACTAAGCCATTATTGCATGAGAATTCCTACATCTAATTTATTATGTAACTCAAACTTGGTAAATCAAACATAAAGCGTAGCATTGCATTTACAGTTCAGAGGCAAAAAAATGGAGAACATAAAAAAAAAAAGTTATGGGCATTTACGAATCATTACTCTGGTGATAGGCAGAATTGATATCTGGAAGGTCCTCCCTCATTGAGAATTTGGACCATCTCTTCTTCTCAGTATACTTGAGACAAGGCAGCAGAACAAGCCCAATTATCACATCCAAGATAATAACCATAACTTTGAGAGAAGCAAAAGCCAGTACCACAAGATCAGTAGGGTAGGAGAAAAATACATTAAAATTGCTCCAGCTGTAGCAGCGGGTATTTTATAAGGCTGAGATGCAGCTTGGTGTTTCATCCTTAGCTTCACAAATGCTGTGAACTCCATAATCATCTGGAAACAGTATAAGAAGTTCTCTGCAGCTACAATTTCTTGAAAGCTCAATCAAGAAAGCAATATCACACCGAATGCAGAGAACAGGATCCCGATAGGAGGGGTTCCATAACGAGACCTCTTCCCGAAGAACTCTGGAAGCATTCAATGGTCTGCCATCCCCAGAAGTTGAAATGAGTCACTGCTCATTTCAGCCACAAACATACCCATGTTTGACAGAGCAGAAGACGCCTGAACTCAAGATCTCAACCAAATACCTCCAAGAATTTTAGCAATGTCTGAGAAATAGCCATCAGACCAAAGCTCACGATCAATGGGAATCGCTCCGTACCAATCAAAAGAGGAAAGAAGTACCCAAAAACAACAAAGAGGAGCGTAAAAGAGAGCTTTTGGAAGTGTTTAACCAAGATTTTCCATCTCTCCTGATAGAGTAGTAATAGAATCCCAATAGTTCAGATTCCAAAATAGAGTGTTAAAGTATAAACTCCATTTGATACATTAGTGTTTTTGGTATTGGTTTTGTTTTCTGGTAGATTTTGGTAGTATCATAATCATAACCAAAATAATCCTTCTACTTAAACCCAATTATCGACACAATAACAATTAACACAACAAAACCAATACCAAAAACACTCAAAAGTCTTGCATTGACTCGATCATGATGATGCTGTATTTCACATGCAAAATTCAAACTTCATTTCCCTTCATATTCACAATCATGAGAAATTTATACCCAAAAACCAAAAAAATAAATAAAAATTGAAAATCATCAAATCAAACCCAAAACAGAATTACCTCTTATTTGGGTTAACAAGTGTAGAAACTGAAGAACCCTTTTGCGTTGAACCAAAACAATGGGCTATAAATAAATATGTAGAGAATCTTCTAGGATTAAAATGATATACTAACCATTAATGAGGGAACTGAAGAATGTTAGTTTGGGGAGCTTCTTTTTATAGTTGTTCGTGTGACTTTGTAGTTAGCGAAGTGTCACGACGAGAGAGAGGATTAGGATGGAAACCAAACTGTCCAAGTACTAGGGTTGTTTTACTTATGTGAGAAAACTAGTTTAACGGGAGATGATTTTAGGGGTGGAGATCAAATTATAGCACATACGCAGATCATGAGCGTAGGCTACACGAACCAATAATATGAGTAAAGAGTGATTTAGACCAAATTAGGAAATGACACGTTGCAATACATGATTGGAAGAAAATTTAGCGTGTCGAGTGAAGCATTTTTACAAGGTAGCGTCCAGTATCCACTGCTGTGCTGTAGGTTTTGATTTTTGAAGTCTTGCATTTTTAACAAATGGGAAATCCTTTGAAAATGTAAGAGAGGATAAAAAAAGGAAATTAGTAAATAAATTTCTGTATATGAATTGTGAGCCCATTATTAGCCGGCAAATCTTGCCACCCAAGTGGTAGGTCAGTAGCAAATTATTACCATTTGCATTTCTCTCTCTCTCTCATATCTATCTCTCTGCAATTTTCCATTTCTTTAGTTTTTTTTTTTTTTCAATTTTGATTTTAAGGAATCATCATCTTAAAGAAGAAGGGAAAACACTCCCAACAAAATAGAAACCCAACTCACTATTGTCAAACCTCTGTAGTTCATCTAAGTGAGAGCCACAGTCAAAACCAGGATGGCTATTATCCTAGGCAAACCTCCTCCTAAAGCTGGGACTGCATACTTCAGATAATCTAGAAACAAAACCGGGCACAACACGTTATCTATAACCCGCTAAGCCATTTCACCCAACCTTCTTGGAAGCCCCAATAAGGACCCAATGGCGACGAAACCCGAACTACGAACCCACCATTCTCCGGGAACATAGTACCCATCTCTGCAGTTATAAGGGCTTCAGGGATACTCCATACAAATGGAAAAAATCAAAAACCCGAGAAGGGCTAAAATGGGACCAGCTGGCTTTACACTATCCTCAACACCAAATGCCGCCGAGATACCTCATAGAAGTTCAGGAAAACAAGAGGTATAATAGAAACCATTTGGAACTTCTCCAACTTGGGAGAAGGAGCTTTTCCCCCAGTTCCACATACTCAGCATTATTAAACTTAGGCATTTCTGCAAAAGTAGGCCTAGTTAGTGAACTTTTATGTTTCTGCACCAAAAATCAAATATGCAGATTTCAATTAAATGTAGCCTGCAGGTTTAAATAATGACAGATAAAAATATACAATTCAATCAAATGTAGTATTTTGCAGGATTAAACAATGAAAGATGAATTGTATAATTCAGTTAAATGTGGTAATTTGCAGGTTCAAACATTTACAGATAAAGAAAGCACAGAGAAAAGCATTATGCAAATTAATACTGTAACTCAACAATGAAACAAAATTTCCAATAAGCACCAATAGAAAACAAAAAAAAAATGCCAATAAGCCATTGAAAATCCCATACAAAAAATATAGTTATGATGAGAGAGGCTAGAAAATGTTCTACTAACAAGGAAGCCATTGAAATAGTTCCCTTACACTCTCTCATTCATTCTTTAAAAACTCATACTTGAGAGTATATTAAAAGTAAATCAATAGCTTGCCCTGTTGCTTAACTTCTGCCAAAAGCAAGATTAGGCTTTCACAGGCTCAGAAAACGGTTCCTAAGCACATGTTCAATTTGCTAATTAGCCAAAAAGGAGAAAATGCGGTTGTTCTTTCCTCTAAACAATTAAATAACCCTTTCTATTTATAACCAAAAAGAACAAAAATGCGGTTTTTAATCTCTCTTCTAAAAACAATTAAATAACCCTTCTACTTAAACCCAATTATCGACACAATAACAATTAACACAAAACAAAACCAATACCCAAAAACACTCAAAAAGCCTTGCATTGACTCGATCATGCTGATGCTGTATTTCACATGCAAAATTCAAACTTCATTTCCCTTCATATTCACAATCATGAGAAATTTATACCCAAAAACCAAACAAGTAAATAAAAATTGAAAATCATGAAATCAAACCCAAAACAGAATTACCTCTTGTTTGGGTCAACAAGCACACAAATTGAAGAACCCTTTTGAATTGAACCAAAACAATGGGCTATAAATAAATAGGAAGAAAATATTCGATGATTAAAATGATATACTAACCATTAATGAGGGAACTGAAGAATGTTTGTTTGTGTAGCTGCTTTTTTCGTGTGACTTCGTAGTTAGCGAAGTGTCACAACGAGAGAGGTGAGGCTATGAGTGGGATAGCACATGTCAGTTTCAAACCGCACGTGTCTCGTTGTCATCTTTGTTCGGGCTTTTGCACCACCAGCACAGAGAGGAGTAAGGGAGTGATATTCAGAGAGGAAGAGATTGTGATTGAGGGGGATATCTCCGATACGACGTCGAATCAAAGAAGGATAAAACGCACCGCTTTTCACGCCACCTTGAGAAGTTCCTGCAAGTGAGTCCACGTGTCGTATATGAAAATGGACTTTCTTTAAGGCTAAAATTTTTCCCTGGGGCGGGTTTCCGACTGGACGGACCCACCCAATTACTTTAACGGACTTTCATCCAAGAGAAACAATGAAGTGGATTTTTTGTTTTTAACTTTCTGATATGGTGAAATTATAAAATTTATTTTTTTTGTGTCCAGTGAGGTGTTTTTTCCCTCTTGATTCAAGAAGGATACCGTTACTGTAAATGGATCAAATTTGGTTTTGAATAAAGTATATCTAATTAAATTTGTTTGTTAAAAATTTATTGAATCGGATTATTTATTAAATATTTTAAAACTCAATTCACATTCGAATTCAATAAAATCCTGATTATACTTAAATTATCAAATTATTTAACGGATATTTTAAAACTTATCCAATTATCATAAGACCATGTCTTTTATTAAGATACAACTTTCTTTTTTAATTTCCCTTATATATATATATATATTCATATAGACTAAACAAGAATGCATGTATTTTAAATAAATTAATTTTTTTATTAATACATTTATTTTAAGTAATTTATGTGACAAGAGTATTGTATTCATACTAAAATAAGAATATTTTATATAATATATATTAAAATCAAATCGAATTATTATTAAAATGGATAAAAAAAATTAAAATTTGATTTGTTTGTTAAATAGATTAAAATTGAATTAACAGATTTATATTGAAACCGATTAATAGATCAAAACTTTTATTGATATCCAATTATATGGATTGAATTTGAACCAAAATTCGATCCATTAAACCTAAAGATAATTTAATCAAAAAATTGAATGTAAACAAAATAACTAAAAAAAAGAAAAAGAAACTGAGCAATTAATTACATTACTATTTAAACGAAGGGATTACAAAGAATCTCAGTTGGAAGCTTATATGAGATGACGACAACATGTCGAAATTTGATCTTTTCTTTTTATTTTGAAAGGAAATGTAAATGGCAATAATTTACTACTGACCTACCACTTAGGTGACAAGATTTTATAGCTAATAATTGGCTCACCATTCATAGGATTTTCCATACCGGAATTTATTTATTAATTTACATTTTCAAAGGATTTTCCATTTGTTCAAAAATGCAAGACTTCAAAAATCAAAACCAAGCAACCAAAACACTTTCTATTTCTTATAATCTTATTTACCCCTTTAAAAAAGAGATAACAATTAATTCACTTTCCATAATGGAAACACAAACCCCTATAATCCCAATTAACCCAAACCAAAACCCAATTAGCACAAATCTTGATTTCCCATTGAACTCTAATGACTCTCGTTATTCCTCCAGTTTTCTCTTGCCCAACAGGTTCGACTCTCAAATCTCTGATATAGAGATGATAACCATGCAGTCTGTGACGTACACGAGCCTGAAGGACCTGTTGCCTGCGTCGCCGCCGTCGCTCATGTCACCGACGATCAACTCGAGCTGGAACGAGATACCCATCAAGAATCCGTTGGTCAAGCTCGCGGCTTTGGCTTACTTGCAGCCCATGTCGAGCCCGCCAGAGGTAGGGGAAAAGGGATGTTTTAGTAAATTGAAGGACTGGTGCTGTCGTCGTGGTGAATGTGGGTGTCTCGAGTGGTTCAACGGTGTCGTTTTTGGCGCTGTTAGGAAGGTGTTTGGGGAGAGAACGGAAGAGGTTGACGAAGAGGAAGAGTATGATTATAATGATGATAAGGTTGACTGAGTAAGGGGTATTTTCGGAAGTTTGATCTTCACTTCTACATAATTGTTCAGTTGTAAATATTTGATTTTTTTTTAAAGGGTTGATGTGTAAGTAAACAGTAACATTATTTATTTAATGGGAGAATATTTTTTATGATTCGCTGTGGACAACGTGATTCATTTTTTAAATTATTTATAGTTGGAGGTTACTTATTTTTTGTATTTTAAAAATAATTTATCTGCATCGGTTATAAAAATTTCTTGATATTGGGTCAAGATTTCATTTTTTTTTTTTTTAAATTATCCGATTAAATATTAAATATTTTATTTTCAAAACAAAGAGAGTCTATTAGAGATAGTCTTCATGGGTGGGATACCCAATACGTTAATTCGATAGATTGAGGATAATGTATTGTTAATTGGATATTCATCATTAACTTTTTACCTTTATTTTAGTGATTATTTCTCGTCTTCAAATTACTTGTTTAACTTTATCTTGCTTGTTGCTATCCATTCAATATATATATATTTTTTCTGCTTTTCATTATCTGGTATGATCATCAATTACAAAATAAATCTTTAAAAATCATAGTAATAAGAAATGCAAAAGGATGTTAAAAAAGGAAAAGTATAGCAGTTCCATAGTTTAATCAAGTCTTCAACTGATCCATCGCAGGTATTGTAAAATAAAGCTACAAGCCAATATAGGTGGCATTCAACAAGCAAATTGATAAAAAAAAAATAAAAAATACTGGCATCTATAGCAAGAATAGGCTAGAAAAAAATATATTTTATTTATCTAATGATAAAATATACAAATGGTTTACGGGAATATACTTTGATCTTCTTGTGCCTCATTTGGATTGAACAATAGGGGAAGTCTAGCGGCAAGAATTTTCTCCCTGGCGATGAAATCCTAGCCTTCAGTTGCGTCTACGGCTAGCATTTCCATAGAACAATATGCCTAAGCAGGCTTGTTTATGAATTATTTTCATTGGATTTAAGATACTACCAGCTATTACCAATAATCTCCACATGAGCAATAACCGTCTTGGAAGTGGTGAAATACCTTGGAATCCCCCACTATTATCTCTCTTTGTGTAATCTTTGAGATCTTCTTTGCAGCAGTGTGGCAATCTTCACATATCCTAATGTTTTTTTTAACAAGAACAGGGTTCCCTATTGCTGTGGAGATTAAGCCAAAACAAATTGCCAGTCTCACGCAATGATTGTTCGACGAATTCGCTCTCTTCCTCACCAAATCCACTGGTCTGAATTTTGTAATGCTGTGAACATAAGCATCTTCACCTAACTTCCTCGAGATAATATCCAACACATCATAAATAACGTTTGTTTCCTTGTGGGATCTGTCGTGATTGATGAACCTGTGAATTTTACAACCAAGTTCAACCATGCTACAACCAACTGTTTTCACTAGTCCTTTGTTCTTCATTAAGCATTTGATCCGCTCAGCATCTTCCCATCTCCCAGCTTCAGCATACATATTTGAAAGCAAGATATAACACCCTGTATTATCATGTTCGAATGATAAAACGTGCTGCTCTGCAAGTTCAGCTACAGCTACGTGATTGTTGTTTCTACCTGCAGTTAGTAAAGAACCCCATATCCTTTCTGTTGGGACCAAAGGCATTTCTTCAATGAAACGCTTGGCTAGGTCAAGATTCCTGGCACGACCAAGAAGATCAAGCATACAACCATAATGTTCTATTCCAGGATCAATACCATAGTCGCTTCTCATTGAATTGAAGTACCCCCATCCTTCATCGACCATACCAGAAACGCTACAAGATGATAATAGGGAAACAAAAGTGCTCTCATTGGGGTTTATGCCATTTTCCCTCATCTCAGAGAATAACTGGATGGAGATTCTTCCAAACCCGTGAATGGCATGAGCCATAAGGATAGTGTTCCATGAAATAACATCCTTACACAACATGGCATCAAAACATTTTTTTGCAGTCTGGAGATCTCCATACTTTGCATACATGTAAACAACTGAATTTGAGATGATGGTATTCATTTCAAGCTGAGATTTTATGATATAAGC
This sequence comes from Bretschneidera sinensis, assembly GCA_023935145.1. Classification (NCBI taxonomy): domain Eukaryota; kingdom Viridiplantae; phylum Streptophyta; class Magnoliopsida; order Brassicales; family Akaniaceae; genus Bretschneidera; species Bretschneidera sinensis. The sequence goes on from CM043698.1 coordinate 161,313,576, forward strand.
ATGAATTTGTGCACCCTCACTCAATGAGGTTAAGTCAGCGTAGGCTGGTAGGATGCTAGCAATTGTAATAGCATCTGCTTTAAGAAGCTCACTCCAAAGGTCTTGAAATAACTCCAAGGCTTCTCTGTTCTGTCCATTCTGTACATAAGCAGCAATCATGGCATTCCATGATATCAAGTTCTTTTCAGTCATTCTAACAAATATACTCTCTGCCAATTTTGACTTCCCACACTCTCCATACATGTCAATTAAAGCAGTTTCCAAGACTAGATGAGGTAAAAACCCTCTTCTAATGGCATAGCCATGAACAGATTTACCCTCCAAGAGAGCCCCCAATTGTGCACAAGCAGGGAGCAAATTTATCAATGTAACAGTATCTGGAATCAAATTGTTGTCATCCTCAAAAATCTTTTTCAAGCAGGCAAATGAATCAAGAAATCGAGCATTTAGAACATAACCACCTATCATAGCATTCCAAGCCACAATGTTTCTTGAAAAAATTCGATTAAACAACCTCTCCGCATAACCCACTTCACCACATTTAATATACATGTCGATAAGTGATGTCTGAACCATAATGTCTGTTTCAAGCCCACTTCTAATCACTTGGCAGTGAATTTCCTTACCACTTTGCAGAAAACACTCAAGAGAACAAGCACCAAGTGCGCTGATCATGCTGAATCTATCGGGTCTTTTACCTAACACCAGCATTTCTCCAAAACACGTTAGCGAGCGTGAACCATCGCCAACCGTATGATACCCACTAATCATAGAATTCCAAGAAACCAAGTCTCTTAGAGGCATTTCTCCAAACATCCTCTCTGCGTGTTCAACGCAGTCAAGCTTCATGTACATGGCAATGAGGGAATTGCAAACATAAACGTCCAAATCCAACCCAAGCTTAAATAACTTAGCATGAACTTTTTCTCCTTCTGTTAAAGACAACAACCCAGCACACGCCTTGATCACAAATGGGTACGTAAAATTATCAGTATAAACTCCTTCAAATCCCATTCTGTGATAAAAATCAATCGCTTCTCGAAACAACCCATTATTGGTAAATCCTCTGATCATAACATTCCATATATAGGTATCTGAGTGGTTCATTTCTTCAAACAGATAGAGGGCATTCTCCATAGACCCAGATTCAACAAAACCACATAGAGCACGAGTTAGTTTGAGATCGTTTGGTTTAAATAAGGCTTTTGAAGTTTTCGATTGATTTCTATGGAAGCAAGCAGATTTTGATGTTCTTGGTTTGATTACAAGGTCAAGATTCTGATTTGCCTTTTGCGTTTCGAGATTTTTTAACGAAATGTTTTTGGGTGAGTTTGAGTTGTAGTAGTAGTTCTGAACAAGCAGCGTTGCAGCCATTTTGGGGATTGCAAGATTTAAGGGGTTGAGAGATTAGCCGTTAATATTGAAGGCTTAAGAAATGAAAGGTTTCTCTTCTCATTTTTGGCGGCGGAAGCGGTAAACAATATCAGTGACGTTGTTCGCGCCTTTTATACAATTTTGTTGGACGGATGGTATGGGATCTGCTGTTGCAGGCAATAAAAACTTACTGTGTTTATGAGTTAGATGTAGGGCTATGATCTTCTATGCGGCACCTAGGGACCCACTCTGATGCTGGAGGAAATGCTATTCCACAATGTAAAGTGCGATAACAAAATCTGTTTTTTCAACCGCAAAAAATTAAATTTTATGTTTGATAAAACTTAATTATCAATTATATTAGAAAAAGTTGTATAAAACCGAAATTTTTCAAAGCTATTTTTAGGGTAACGTAGAAAAACTGTGTTTTGAAAAAAAAAAGAAATTAACAATGTTTAAAATTATCTAAAAATACCTTTTGACTTAATGAAATTTCCTTATATATAAAAATAAAATTATTACTATTTTCAATTATAGAGACACTATCATCATTATGTATATTTTAAATAGTTTACATAACTATAACGTTTTCACAACTATTTTTAGATATATAATTAATCAAACATTATATTGTGATTGTTCTACAATACCTTTATTGCAACAATTTTGTCAATTTATTTTTCAAAATGCTACAACAATCACAAACTCACCTGTAATAAAATTTTAACTTGACTAAAAAAATTCTTGTGTAGAATCGACATTATAAGGCCTCTTTACAACTCTTCTAATCATATTGTGTTACCCTACTAAAAAATTAAAATAAAAGATAAAGTAGTGTATTGTTGCATAATATGAGTAGAAGAATTTTAGAGGATCGTATAAGGTTAATCCTACAAAAGAATTGCTTGCTCTACTCTTTCCCTTTAAATGTGTTTTAGTGATTTTTGATATTATAAAAAATTTAAAACAACTTTTTCCCAATACTTAATTTATTTTTGGCTTTGTAAATATTAAGAAAAAACCATATACAAATTAAAAAGATAAAAAAATAACCCCGATGATTATTGTTTCACATTGAAAAAATAATAAAAAATGCTTATAAATTTCTTTTTCGTTCAACTCCGTTGCAAATTAACAACAAAAAACAAAGCCTTAATTTGTCCCAAAATTCAAAAACAACTAGAGGATTACCTCATTTGTAAAATGAATTGTATATAATTAAGCAAAGTTTTTTTTACAACGGTAAAATGGTATTATAGGCCAACTTATGGGCATTATATTAGGTCTATTATTTTTGAGGCGTCAAAAACAGACCATTCACGCTCAGTTAGAGAATTCACAAGAAATTTTTTTGTGATCCTATCACTTTATTACAAGATTTTTTTTGGAAAAAGGGTCTTACCGTATGAGACATACTACTACATTTGTTTCAAGCAACACGATTTACAAAATTTATCCAAAAGCTTGTCATTTTTAACAACCAACATGATAAATTCTTCTATTTTTTAGTAGGAAGTAAGGGTTTTTGTACCATTTATATGAGATTTTAATGTTTCTCACCGTTGCACAAAAAACGAAAGGGCTTTAAATTCTAATCTCAAGAAACAGAGAAAAAGGAAACCTGACTAACGCAGCTTGGTCCCTAATTAATGTTCTGACAAAGGAGAGACTGAGAGAGACCACTTGTTGCAGAAACTGCAGCAAAAAGAGAATATAATTGCAGGTTTTTAGAGAAAAAACAGCAGAGAACTAAGATAGTAAACAACACTCCATAGCAGCAAATAAGAGAACAGAGGGCGCATATCATAAGCAGGCAAATGATCCGAAATTATACTCTATTCATTCTATTTTAAAAAATTTCTCAAACGCAAGCTCCGATAGATTTACAAATCTGTCAATGTTGCCATTACCATAAGAAGAGAATTCATGTCGTACTCATCAAAAATTGACTGCATACAAAGGCCATACATCAGTTTCACATGGACTGAAGCCCCACGACTTAAACACAAACCTTAGCAGCATACAGCAAAGAAGAAAATGGGCGCACCACGACAAAGATAACGATGATGATGATTGCGCCCATGAAAAAGATGATGAAATCTTCACAATCATAAACATTTTCAACATCTAATATATTTAGCTAACCATTATAACTACCAAGCACAATCAATATTTCGGCCCCCTTCTAAGCATAAAACAACATTTTCAACTGAGAGTGAATGCACAGAAGGATGAAAATGGCAGTAAGTAGTAACAAAATTTAAAGGAAATGTCATTTTAAAATACCGCATCATATAAATTATCAACCAAAAGCTCCTTCCAAACATCAATTAATGTTGCCAAATTCAATTTTCTTATGGCAAGATAATATTGAGTCATTAGATTAATTATTAAATTTTGGGAAAAAAAACTAATAAGGAAACTAAAGGATAACGATTACAATCCCTAGATTTCGATAAAATTAACCTTACACTGTAACAAAGTATTATAAATTCCATGGTCAATTGAGAAACATCAATTGTTCATTAAGTGAGTAATATATGGATTAAGATTGACCTCTATAACTCGATCCAACCGAGCCTGTGCACGCCTCGGGTAGAGTGTTTAATTATTACAAAATTTTAGTAGTTAATAAGTGTTGTGATTTTACTTCTAAAATCCACTTACTCAAATTTTAGGTAAAACACACAATCAAAACGAATAAATAGGCAAAATAAACAAAGAGTAAGAACAACATCAATTAATGTGCTTTGACAAAAGTTTACGTCCACTAACAAATCCACTACTTGTATTAATTTTCAATTACAACTTTAGGAAGAACAAAGTTGTTAAACTCGATTTCAACCTAACTCTAGTTGTAAGTGCTTTCTCTACTTGACAACCTAAAACCTTAGTACACCTAAAGTTCTCAACCTAGTTCTAGTAGCAAAACCCTCGAATTTATAATGTATATTGGAATTATAGGTTGCCTCAAACCTTCTCTAGTCACTGCTTGAGATTTTCCTACTACTAGTAGGAAAAGAACAACAACAACAACAAATAGGAAACTATTACTATTAGAACAAGTAACAATCCAATAGGAAACTACTAATCCTTCTAAAACAAGCAACTATAAATTAGAAAATCACTTTACCCAAATCAATTAGAAGTCTTCCTTATGAGGATTTGAGCTAAAATCCCAACAACAAGTTTAGCATTGTAATATGAAAGTACGTTAAAAACAAATGCACCCTTTTACTTGAATTTTTTTTATTACAGATTAATTTCCTCATACTTTGTGTTAGGAAAACCACAAGGGAGTGAATTGGTTCTACAAAATAATTTAAAGTTATTAGTACAATAAAATCAAAACAAACTGTTAAAACTGAAATTGAAAAACTAGAAGTAAAGAGTTAGGGAAGAGGGAGATTAGACACGAAATTTAGAGTGGTTCGACAATACAATTGTGACTACTCCACTTTTTCAATAGGCCTCCTGGTCTACTGAGTTTCACTAGTTGATCAACCTTACAAGTGCTTGCATTTAACGGGTATCAAGCAAACCTTCCACATTGCTTGAGTTTAATAGGTACTAAGCAAACCTTACACACTGCTTGAGTTTAACGGGTACCAAGCAAACCTTATAGAGATTTAGACTTTCACCTCTCACAGTTTCATAGCTTACAGAATAATTACTAAATACAGAGTAGTAAAAAAAAAAAAAGTTTTTAAAGTTGTAGATTGATGCTTGAGATTGGTGCTTGACTTCATTGAGCTTCCACTATTCATAGCATTCGACTCTATCTTCAAGAAAGATAATTCTGAAATTTGCTCCTCTGTGATTTCGAAAAATACTCTAAACTTATGACAGAGATCTTTTATAAATATGGATCTGTTTGACTTCCAACGGGTGTCTTCAGACGTTTAGCCAATTGTCTTGCCAGACATCTTCAGCTTCTATGTAGATCAGGGCTCCTCGAGGCTTCGGTCTTCAAACTAGAACATCCCTTTTGTCAGGCGCCCAACTCTCTACTATGCACTTAAGCACGCGCCTAGCTCTCTCCCAGGCATCTAGGCAGGCACCTAGTCCTTTCCCAGGCACCTAGATAGGATCTTAGTCATTTCTTAGGCACCTAGACCTATCTTGCATGCTCCTTAGAAATTTTCTTCAGCAGTTTAAGTGTCTTTTGGTTGTTTTCCCTCAGGCGCCTAGCTAGTTTCCTATCAGGCGCCTAGGCCTCTACAACTTTGTTCCTTGGATTCCGTAATCTTCTTAGATTTCACAATCTTCTCAGATTCCACAATCTTCTTATATTCCGCAATCTTCTCTTTGATTCCGCAAACTTTTCAGATTCCGCAATCTTCTCTTTGATTTTGCAATCTAACGATGAATGTCTGATTTTGCAATCTAATGATGAATGTCTGATTTTGCAATCTGACAGTAAATGTCTGATTCTGCAATCTAATAGTAAATGTTTGATCTGATCTGCAATCTGACACTAAGTATCTGATTCTGCAATCTAATAATAAATATTATGCACGCTTAAGTAAACATATCAGTAATAACAATATGGTTTTGCAACATCAAAATCTCTGAACAAGGGATTAAGCATAAATACCCAAACATTTTTATTTTTATTTTATTGAAATTCATATATTAATCTCCTTAATTATATTTCTTGTTCTTAGGTAACCACGTTATTATGTGTTTTTTAATGCTTCTTTGAATGATTGGTTAGTTTCCACATTAGTAAAGGTGCAAAATCCAATTTTATTCATTGTTATCACTGTATTTTCTTACGTTAATTTTCTCTTTGACTAAACAAATCATCATGTTTTTCCCCATTGTACTATTGTTTTCTTTGCATTCTATTTTGGCGGTTACAGATGTAGATTCTCATGATTGATAAATATGTTTTTATTTACTCAATTTTTATTTTCTTATTTTATTTAGATTTTGCTTATGATCGCAATTTTTTTAACTTCGCACAAATTAAAATGAGGGTCGCGAGCACCGATCACTATCGTGGATAATGGATATTGTGGGCATCATGACCGTCGATAACGATTGTCACAGCTCACTATAGCCGCTACGAACTGTTAAGCTGTTTGTGGCGGCCACACTATACTATTGAATACTAATCTTCCTCAGATAATAGGGGATAGCGGTCAAGTACAGCACTTCCTGCTACCGCGATATAGCAGACCTTATGTTAGATTGCAACAGCTATTTAAAATCTTGATAACAGCTATATTCATGTGAATATAGATTCTTATATAGTAATGATATTTGAAAATTAAATAATTTCCATATATATCAGTATTCTTGAAACCATATCAAGAAAGAACAGCTGTTGCCTGCTGACCCTTTAAGTGAAAGCTAAGGCTACTTTGAAAGAACTTCTGAAAGTGTAAGATGAGAGTTAGGGATTGACTGAAGACGATATTTAGGATTTTGAGAGAAGTACAAAGATTACTGCATAATGTTTTAAATTAGTAGAATACTTATTAATTATATATCATTATATCTTTGGTTAAATTGTGTGAGGATGATTGCTGTTTGTATATATGTGCCTTTTGCTAATTGATTATTTTTTTTTTGGACAGAGAGAAGAAGATATGACGAAATCAACTTCAAAGATTCAAGCAAACCAAGAAACTAATAAGGTGGGAACATCTTTCGAATCTATGTTACATGTGTCTATAAATTTTACCGTATTTATCTCTTTGAAGAAAGTCTATTAATTGCAATTATAATAACTTGCCTTATATAAGCTCTTTCAATATTCTTGCTTGAATTTTCTGTTGTGTGCATTTTCCTTGAATCTTGACTAATATCTTTGACATTGTTTGATGAATTCTTTGTTGGTATGATGCTTATGACCAGAGAGCAATGCCCACAAGTGAACAGTCATGTTTGAATGAGGAGCAGCCACTGAAAAAACGTTTAAGAAGCTACACAAACCATGGTTCACCATCCTCTGCTAATAAACTGGTGTTATCTCATCCAACGACACCTCAAAACAAAGGAAAAAGCCCAATGATCGTCGAAAGTGCTCTTAGAGGGAGAAAATCAGATATTCGAATAGGAACTGAAACTGTTCATCATGAGATTAATGTTGTGGACTCATATCAGAATGACGAGCGATCACGAGAAGATTTGCAGCATCATGAGACTTCTTTTGATCCAGGTAATTGCATAGTTTTTAAATAAATTATTCAAAAAATATGCTCAGTAGTAAAAGTAAGTGCCTTGATTTCTGTTTAGTCATGTTCCAGTCAACTAAATATCAACCATCACTTCGCTACAAATCAGCATTCTTGACTAAAAGTGTATTTGTAAAAGCTTTTGCTCACAAAAAATAGTTTTTACGATTAGATTTAGTAGCTTTTTCTAATATTAATGTTTGGTAAATTTTTTCCAAAACAGATATTTCCAAATTAGCTTTTGAGGCAGCTAAAATCTCATTTTTGGAAAAGCAAGACGGATGCTGCTTGACCGGGTACCACTCTAAATTTTAATAAAAAAATATGTAAACCTATAAATGCAACATTTTTAATCAATTTTAATCTAACTCCCTATATAATCATTTTATACAAACCCTATCTCCTCATTTCTCTTTATCTGCTTCTCTCCTTTCTCTTTACTTAAAACGAAGATATTTTATGCACCATACCACCATGGCTTTCAAAATTTCAGTGTTGATGATGTTTCGGAAATTTGGGGTGCTATTTCCCCATTGCTGTTGTTACAAATTTTATTTTCACCATTATAGAAATTAAGATAGATTATTACATATAGAGAAATAAGAAATTTCAATTACAGTGTTTCCTTGAGTCATGAAATCAAAAACTTCGATCTTGAACATCAGCTTTCCTTTAGACAAACATGTTTCACCATAAGCCTGTTTCAACTAATTTTTTGTTTGCCATCAAATTACTTCCTTGTAAGTTGTTTGTTGATCTTCAATATCTTTTTTTTTATTTTTATATTTATTATTTTGTTTGGTAAAAGAGATGGATGATACATGTCTCAGCAAATAAGAAAGATAATTAATAAACCAACACAAACAACACTAAAAAGATTTTCTACCGGTTAGATTTTGTGTATTGCATTTCAGTGGTGGCATCTCCTCGATAAATCTTCCAATTTTTCTAAACTTTCAATTTTCATTCGAGGAATTATGTTTTTAATCTCGATTAAGGAACACAATAGGTTAATCTTGTTCACCTCTTTAATTTTGTTTCTTAAACTGTAGATTGTTGAGAATCAATGTCCATGTTAGGCCTAGCTGCTGGCTTAGAGTGGGAACAAAGCAGACCCAGCTTCAAAACCAAACTCCATTTCCTTCACCACATAATGTCCATGTTGAGAATCAATGTTAGCCCACCATAAGTAATTCCCAACCTAATCTAAGTCCAATAATATTGTTCAAGCCCATAGCTAGTTTGATGATGTAATTGCTTACAATTACAAAGTGGGGCAAAGTTAGGTATGTTGCTATTGGTGAGGTTGTGTGGAAGACAACATAATGAGGTGCTTAATGGGTGGTGTGGAAGACAACATAATTAGGTGCTTAATGGGTTGTATGGAAGACAACATAATTAGGTGCTTAATGGGTTTGTGTGGTAGTAAATAAATTTAGTTTAATTATATGTGTGGTGTAGATTTCATTTGGTTTGCTATAAATACTCAAGTCCTCAAGCCTTGTAATTCATCAAGAAGAAAAACAAAGCTAAGTACTAAATAAGAAAAGCTTTGCTAATTGGTGTTTTGTGAGTTCTCTTTAGAGTGTTTTATTTTCTTCTTCCTAAAAATAGTTAGAGTTTTGTACTCTACTTATTCAACATAGATCTCTTATTTAGTAGAATAATTCATTAAAAATATAAATTTTATGCACAATATTTATTTTGGTAATTTCATAGTTTCACAACACTTTTAAGATTATAATTACCTAACACTACTATTGATCAAAGCACTTCCACGGAGCTTTTACAAGACAGTTTACCAAACATTATCCTTTAGCAACAATACTTCTCACCGCTCTTTTGGATCAGCACATTCACAACACTTTTGGCACTGACACAACTACAGTTATAGCAATCCCAAATGCACCCTAAGCCTAGCACTCAAATACTATGGATTCAAATTATGATAGAATAAGATTCCAATAAACGAATCTTTAACTGAATTTTTTATTTTATTTATTTATTTATTTTTTTTGTGTAGGAAATAATTTTAACATTAAAACAAATGACTCCAATTTACCACAATTCAAGTCTTTAAATGTGGAGGATAATGATGCTTGTGTTTTAAATTCATCGCAATTTGATGTTGCTTCATCGATCAATGGAGAGGTGAAGATCTCCTTGATTTGTAACTCTTCTAGAAGATCAGATATCAGCAATCAAAATTTAAATGCAGTTTTGGAATCCATGAAAGATAAGTACCGAAAAACATATGGAATTACGGACTCTACTTTTTCTGTTGTGAAGATGATGTCAGAAATATGTGAATGCTTTTCGACACCAAGCAACAAAATAGACAGCAGAGAACCTAAAATTTCGAAATCAACTAATCTTAATGGTTTTGTTGCTGAAAATTTGGAGAACAAATTCAATGAGAGCGAAGAAAATATTGATAAGGTAATCAATAATCCACAATCTTCCTCATATGATGTTGTGAAATATCCGGTTTATGTGGATGATATATCTAAAGGACAAGAAAATGTTGAAATTGGCTTGGTAAACGACAAAGGAGCTATGGAGTTGCCGGAGTTTTTTTACATTTCGAAGAACACAGTTTTCAACAATGCTTATGTGAATTTTTCACTTGCTCGTATATCCAATGAAGCTTGTTGTTCAGAATGTTTCGATGATTGTCTGTCATCAACCATACCTTGTGCTTGTGCTGGTGAAACTCGAGGCGAGTTTGCTTACACACTAGAAGGACTAGTGAAGGAAAAATTTCTAGATGAATGCATTGCTATGAGTCAGCGACCTGAACGACAACATATGTATTTTTGTGAAATCTGCCCGTTAAAGAAGCCTTCAAGTAAAAAGAAGTCATGCAAAGGCCATTTGATAAGAAAATTTATAAAAGAGTGCTGGATTAAATGCGGGTGCACTAGTAGTTGTGGAAACCGTGTTGTTCAACGTGGTATATCCGCGATTTTGCAGGTTAAAGCTTCATCCCTTTTTTTTACTTTCATTGTGGTTCTTGCTATTATTATAACTTTTAACATTTTTATTAAGTAATGCTATTCAAACCCCTAAAATCGACCAATATGCAGTAATTATACTGGTGACTTACAGAAAACGAACTAATAATTCAACAAATGACAGTAGAGCTGATAATGATGCGAATGAGAACATGATTTGCACCTCTTTCTGCTTCTCCGTCTTTTTTTTCAAAGAATTTGTTTTTCATCATTTTTATGATGTGACCACTTTGTTTTAATGTAGTGGTTCATGAAAAAGGGTTCAATATTTTGAAGCTTCGGATGACATTACTTTTTTTTGTTTTTTATTACAAGGTAGACAATTTAGATGCATTTTTTTTGGAAAACGTATGACCATTTAGATTGGCTCACAAATTAGTCACTAACACAGTTAATCATAATTACTAGTTTGTTTTATGTTTAGGTATTTGCAACGCCTGAAGGGAAAGGCTGGGGTCTTCGATGTATCCATCCCTTGAAGAAAGGTGCTTTCGTTTGCGAGTATGTTGGAGAAATAGTAACCAACGAAGAATTGGATGAGCGAAACAAGAAAAGGAATGGTAATGAGCATACATATCCTGTGCTACTTGATGCAGATTGGAGTTCGGAGCGAATGTTAAAAGATGAAGATTCTCTTTGTTTGGATGCAACAGAGTTTGGAAATTGTGCGAGGTTTATCAATCACAGGTACATGCTTTTTTGTTCATGTTCTAATAGTTTTATCAAAATTTTCTGATCTTTATTATTTAAGAAGGTTATATATCTTTGTGGGCTTTGGTTCTTAATTTGGATAATTTATTAAGCTTGGAAAGAAACTTACGTTAACATTGATGTTGTTCAAGAATTTTTCATTTAAATATCAAACATGGGAAATGATTCATCTATTTTAGGAGGTAACTAATCAAGTAGAAAAACTTGTTAAAGATGTTATCATCAGGGAATGCATATCAAAGCCGGCTTTGATATATATGAAATATGCATGTTCAAGTCTTGCCTTCTCAGTCCCCTTGCGGTTGGGCAGAGTGGTAAGACCCACCCCCTGTCCAGTGGGCAGGGTTCGACTTCCTTTTCTCCCATAATGTAATAGTTTCTTCTACTGTTAAAAAAATCTTGCCTTCTCAAAATTGCATGTTATACATTTTTCTTATAAAATAAGAGTTTGAATATCTAAACTAATTGAATATTTTTATATTTTAGATGCACTGATGCTAATTTGATTGAGATACCAGTGGAAGTGGAGACCCCAGATCATCACTATTATCATGTATGTGATTTTTTGTATTTATAGAAACATCTTAATTTTGTATTTTGTCATGTTTCCTTTTGCAACTTCTTGATATTTTCTTTCTTATTAATTGTCAAACAGCTTGCATTTTTCACAACAAGAGATGTCGAAGCATTTGAAGAGTTAACTTGGGTTAGTAACTTCCACCTTTTGGAAAATTTATGGTGTATTAAAATTATTGATTTTATTTTGCATTTTGACTGCAGGACTACGGGATCCAGTTCAGTGAGAAAAATCATCCCATTAAAGCTTTCAAGTGCAAGTGTGCAAGTAAATTTTGTCAGGGACAATAGTCATTTTTAGTGTAGGAAAAACAAACCATCTTTCCAATAAGTTGTTCTTAAACTGTTAATGATGTTATTTGATGTCATTGTTTAAACTTTAAATAAAGTTGCTAAAGTTAGTAGGTTTTTTTTAATAAAAACTGTATGGTATATGCTTATATTAAATGTCTACCTTCATGGGATATTCTCTTTCAGCACTGGATATCTTAAGTTAGGAGGTGAGGGATTCTTAAATTAAATGTCTACCTTCATGGGATATGGCTCTTTCACCACTAAGAACATAGTAAGAACTCCGAAGTCCTTTTCTTTGCAAGTAATCCCCTTTCATCGTGCAGACATTTATCCAATCCTTTTTTTTAAAAAAAATTTCTTCACTGTCTTGATGTTGATTTTTCATATGGCAATATTTGTGTTTCACTCATAGGTAGTGGTCAAGTAGATAATATTTTAAACTTATAAGGCTCAGCGACATGATCATCAATTATAAGAGAGGACATAAAAGAAGACTGATCAACAATTATAAGCAGCTTAGATTCTAATCTTAACTTTATAGTTTCTTCTCCTTCTTTTTTCTTTCTTTTGCTAAGGAGTACAATGGTCTGTGCAAACTATTACATGTTAAGATAGCTCACAGTGATTAGAGAACAATTTACAGTGGAAGTAATTCTATAGATCTCATTGTAGGTTGAATATCTCATTACAGTGAAGGTTGATGAAACTATCAGCTGAGGATATAACTTCCCTTCTTTCTCTCTTTAGCATATTTTCATGTTTGCCCATGTTTTAAAGACCAATGCTTTATATATCAACAAGAGGCAGAGGATGTCTTCGAGCTTCTGATAGTTTTTCGATTTGGTAGACAGAAGTTTACAACTATGATGCCTCCAACTTATCACTACAGTTATCTTATTGCCCCTCAACTTCTTAGTTAAAGATATGATCTGGATATTGTGTGCTGTTAAAACTAAAATTTTCCCTTATTCAGTTCTCATTTAAGTTAAAAAATAATCACTCTATGACAAGAAAACTTAAAACAGTTTTGCTTATTGAAAGAATTGAAAATTTAGGCGTACATTCATAAATAAGACTGCATTTAAAAAAGTTACGAACTGAGATGTCTTAAGCATGTCTTGTACGGGGGCTTAAGTAAATTAAAGAATAGCCTTCTTTATTAACATCTCTTTATATTAATTTTAAGTGAACCCGCAGCTTTTAGCTCAATGATTACTGCCTCAGTTAAAATGTACTTCGGTGGGTCTTAAGTTCCATTCTTGCACCAACAACTCCGTTATGGATAAAGAGGGCTGTTGTGTGGGTGGGTAGGGTGATACAAATGCTCCTTTTGGGATTAAACTGGATCAAATTGGGAGAATGGAAGAAGCTAAGAAACAAGGAATCAAAGGAGCAAATACAAGCAGTGAAGAGGGAAGTGCATCAAAGGTGGAGAATTAGTTGCAGCTGGAACACCACAGAGAAGAAGCAATAGGCAGAGAAGGGCACCTGAGTGGACAATTGAGTAGCAGTTAGTTGTTAAAAGAATTGTTAGAAGGTTAAAGAAGTTAGTTAGTTACTTCATCAATAACAGCTGCCGCACAACATACTATAAATACTGTAATCAATCCGTGTCAAGGCATCAAGAGAATAAAATTCATTTTTTTAACTTTCCCTTCTTCAATATCTTATGTTTAAATTGAAAAGGGAAGAACATTTGTCGAGCAAATTAAAAGATAAAAATTGAAATTAAAAACAAATTGAATAATGAAAAAAAAACCAGCTAAAGATTAATAATTAATTCCAATCATCATCACCATCATCATGAAACACGCTTGATCCACATGAAAAGAATGAAACAGCAAAAATAGTAATTCTTGGGAAGTTGAGTACTAACACAGAGGGGCTTAAAATAAATTATCAATTTCGTGCATGCGTGGTACATTTTCATTTGTACATGGTTAAATGTACTATTGGAATGTACGTATCAGCTCTACCTCAATCTTTATCCCAAAAAGAAAATCTCAATCAATCTTATCTGTTTTTCGTTTTTTGACCTTTTGTCCAAGAAATTTTTCTTTCTTTTCTCTTTATTTACTCTTTTACCAAACATAGCAAAATTTAACCTTGCCTTTCAAGTAGGCCATGCTTGACGCTTGTGGAATTTGGAATAAAGCCAAAGGAGTTGTAAATGCTATTTCTGATCTGATGACAAAGTGTATGTCATTGTTGATTTATGTCAATTTTAAATTATGTGCTTTGTTGGTTATACAATGCCAATTTGATATAGTCTCTTCTCATCCTCTATGAAGAAGTGAAAACGCATTCATTCAAATAAAGAAAGAGTTTGATAATTTTACGTTCATTACAAATTAATTACAAGAAATTTTTTCGACATTCAGATTACGCCATTTGTAAGATCAAAAGGAAAAACAAAAGATTACACCATTGACAACAACACTATCTCAGAATAAGACTACTGATCAGATGGCAAAGGAAAGTATGTCTGATAAGATAAGTTTCAGCAGACGCCATGTTGCCAAAGTCAACGCAACAAAATCTGTCTTGTTTGCACAACGACAGTAAAGACTACATCCGTATTCTACAGGGGCTAGCAAGTTGAGATTTAAAAAAAGACCACCAGATTGGACGATACATGTTCTTATTGAAAGCAATACCTATGTTAGAAAAATGGACTTTTTTATGCCCACCAAGTTCTTGACCCGACTCAAACACTTTGCAACTAAATTGGCACTGAAAATTCCTTTGATCTTTGACACCACCATTAGAAGTGGCAATGGCGGCAGCGACCCTAACTTCTTCTTCATGGTCCTCAAGCTTCACCCTCTTGTTGTTGTGGCTAACTATGTGCCACCAAGTGCTTGATAAGATTGGATTATTTCTGTGACTGGCTTGACAGAAGCACACTGGTTTCCCTGGTCAATGTTGATTATTCGGTTAACATTAAGGAAAATCTCATTAGAAATTGAAAAGATGAAAGAAAGATTGAATTTGCTGGAATGATAATTATTGATACTGAATCGTGTATTTGTACAGGGAGATTTCTAATCATTCCTACAAGTCAGGAATCAGTTACTACATTATAGGTTGTCTAGCTATAAGTGGTATTACAATAGGAAAGCTAATATACACAGATCATCTATTCTTAATATGGAAGATATGAAAGTTTGACTTCCTAACACTCTCTCTCAAGTTGGAGAGTGGATATCCTGCACTCCCAACTTGTGAACCATAGGAACAAAGATCTCTTTCCCCAAGGGCTTGGTCAAGACGTCTGCTAGCTGATGTGCAAAATTTACATATCTTGTAGTCACGGAACCATCTTGGATCTTGTCTCTAATGTAATGGCAATCCATCTCAATGTGCCTAGTTCGCTCATGAAAAACTGGGTTGGTTGCAATGTGTAAGGCAGCCTTGTTGTCGCAATATAGCAAGGCAGATTCATGATGTGAAAATCCCAGGTCCCTCAATAGATATCGGAGCCATGTCAACTCACAGCAAGCTCCCGTCATTGCATGGTATTCCACCTCGGCGGAAGAGAGTGAAACTGTTTTCTGTCGCTTCGACCTCCAAGATATCAATGAAGGTTCAAGAAAGACAAAACAACCCGTAGTAGATCTCCTAGTGAGTGGGCAACCTGCCCAATCCGAGTCAGAGTAAGCCCTCAACTTGAAATCACTATTCGAAGAGAAGAATAGGCCTTGGCTAGGTGCACCTTTTAGATATTGGACAACCTGAAGAGCTGCCTCCATATGAAGTTTTCGGGGTTGGTGCATAAATCTACTCAAGACATGTACAAATATGTTATATCTGGCCTCCAAACAGTCAAGTAAATTAATCTACCAACTAATCTTCTATACTGACCCGGATCTTTGAGCAAGTCGCTCTTGACCCTGCATCCTCAATGATTTCTAATGCATACTTACATTGGGAAATAAAAATCCCGTTCTTAGAAGCAGAAACCTCAATACCAAGAAAGTATTTCAAATCACTAAGATCTTTGAGATGAAAATGACTATGCCAAAATTTTTTAGTTGCAGCAATGCTAACAGGATCGTTTCCAATAATCAGAATATCATCAACATATATCAAGAGAGTAGTAAATGACTTGCCTTGTTTTCTGGTGAACAGAGAATAATCGGCTTGAGATTATACATAACCAGAGGAGTGAATAGCTTCTGAGAACTTGGTGAACCACTGGCGAGATGCTTGTTTTAAACCGTACAATGACTTATGAAGGCAACATACCAAGTTTTCCTCCCCCTGTCGTCGAAGCCCTAGCGGCGGAGACATATGTATTTCTTCAGTTAAGTCACCGTGAAGAAAGGCATTGTTGACGTCCATTTGATAAAGGGACCAGCCATGAGCTACGGCCAACGCAAGCAAGCAGCGAACTGAGATGATCTTGGCAGTGGGGGAAAAGGTATCCTGATAATCGATACCTTCTAGCTGAGTGAAGCCCTTTGCGACCAATCGGGCTTTGTACCTCTTGATAGACCCATCTGAACGGTGTTTAATTTTATACACCCATTTGCAACCAATATGTGTCTTGCTGGCTAGTAGTGGAGTGAGAGACCAAGTGCCATTGGCTTGGAGAGCCTGCAATTCGGAACGCATTGCTTCTTGCCACTCAAGATGAGCGGCAACCTCTGAATAAGACCTAGGTTATGTGACATTACTGATTTGAGAAACAAAAGATCGATATGCAGGCTTATATCTGTGATATGAAACATAATTGGCCAGTGGATAGCGTGTACCTTTGGTCGGACCTGGCATAAAGGAGGCCGATTGGTCGGAGCAAACGTTGGAGCAGACATAATCGTTGAGCTTGACAGACCGGACTGGTTTGGCGGCTGGAGCGACGAAGCGAAGCAGGTTTAGGTGCGGGTTCAGTATCGGGTTCAGATGAGAAGAGAGGTAATTGTGGAGACGGATTGGGGAGGGGGTTTGATGAGGATTCCGGCGCCGGAGGGGGTGAAGTGGATGGTGATGATGGACTTTTAGAGACAATGAGAGAGGATGGGTCATAATGATCGATTGGGTCAGAACGATCAGGTTAGTCGGAGTGAGCAGAAGGCTTGGGGTGGCGCGCGTATGTGCATAGGATGGCTGGACGATAGGGAGATGGTGGTTCTGACCGAGGAGAGGAGGCAGGCACGGGTTATGGATTTGGAGAAGAAGGAGGTGCGACTGTATGATTGGGAGGTGATGTGTTTGGATGAGAAATGTTTGGATTGGAATCAAAAGAATAAGTGGTGTCGTAGGCCACAAGAGGAATTGGGCCAGAATCTGTGTTTGAAGGAGAAAGAACAGAATTGGGCTTGACAGATGTATAAGGAAAAATATTTTCGTGAAATCTCACATCGTGGCTAGTGAAAACCTTCTTGGTCGACAAATCGAATAATTTGTATGCCTTTTGACCGATGGGATAGCCGATAAAAATTGAGGGTGTGGAACGATGGTCAAATTTATGAGAAGTATGGACATCAGTAGCATAGGCTAAACAACCAAAGACACGAAGATGAGAAAAAGAAGGTGGTTTTGAGTATAGAAGTTCAAAAGGAGTTTTGAAAGAGAGAACCGGAGAAGGGAGTTAATTGATGATGTGTACAGCAGTAAGAGCACACTCCCCCCAAAATTGGGTAGGAAGTTGAGCTTGAAATTTCAAAGCTCGAGCTACTTGTAAGATGTGACAATGCTTGTGTTCCACAACCCCATTTTGTTGAGGCGTTTTAAAACAAGAATGCTGAAAAACGACACCATTATCTTGAAAAAAAGAACGAAGTGAGATAAATTCCCTACCATTGTCACTTTGAAAAGTCTTAATGTGAGACTCAAATTGAGTGAGAACATAATTAAAGAATCGTTTTAAAAGTGATTGTGCTTCATCTTTGTGTTGCATCAAGAAAATCCATGTGAATCGCGTATAATCATCAACAATAGTAAGAAAGTAATAAGCACCAGAAAGAGAAGGGTGTCGATAACAACCCCAAATGTCACAATGAATTATCTCAAAAGGTTTTATAGAAGAAATTACACTAGGACTGAAAGGTAAACGATTCTGCTTAGCCAAAGGACATATAGAGCAAGCATTATTGGACTAAACGAAAAAATTTAAAAAGTTTTTGGCAATGAAACTTAAACTAGGAGGTGATACATGGCCTAAGCGATTATGCTAGAGATCGGTGGATGATATGGTGAGATTGCAGGCTGGTTGGTTTGTGGGTGAGAAGGAGTTGGTCACGGATTTATTCATCGCTAGTGCCACCAAATAGTATAGTCCATCACATTGTTTACCCAAACCAATCGTCCTCCTCGTAGCCAGATCCTGCAAAATACACCAATAAGGGAAAAAAGTTACTGAACAATTCAGGCCTCTCGTCACATGAATAACTGACACCAAATCAACTTTGAATGTAGGTACACATAGCACATCATGCAAATTATAGACAGAATTCAGAGGCAATGATCCTTTTGCAACAATATTAGTTTTTTATCCGCTAGGCAGTAGTCTAGGAGGCAACAAGCAATTTTTATCTTTGCGGAAAAATAATTTAGATGATGAAGAAATATGATCCGTCGCCCCGCTATCAATGATCCAACTATGGGAAGCGACTTTAGACAAACCTGGCTTGGTATTTGCTTGAAAGCTAGATCCTTCATTTTTGTCGTCAAGAAGCGATAAGACCTGCTTCAATTGAGCCTCTGAAATCCCAACAACTTGGTTTCCGTCTTCTTTAGAAAAGCCCTCGGACACATGATTAGCTGCAGGCTTATTACTGTTGCTGAAACGTCTTGGGCCTGAATTATATTTTGCCTTTGGATGGTCCGCTGGATACCCATGTAGCTCATAACAAGTTTGGACCCAATTGCCTAATTCTCCACAGTAGGAGCAATGAAGGTGTCCTCTTCCAAAGCCAAAACAACGCCTGTCTTGGTCAAATTGGCATCCTCCACTGAAATTCTCTGGCGACTTCTCTTGCGATCAAAAATCCTGTGACCCATATGGGCGGTCGGACCGCTCGAACCTCCCTGTACCTGCCGATGGAGTGGGTTTGCTGCTGTTGCTTTGAACCATCATGGCAGCTCTGCTGACAGAATCACTTGCAGTATGCGTTGAGCTCAGGAGACACTGTTTTTCTTCTTGAGAGACGGAGGAATATGCTTGGCAAATTGAAAGAAGGGGATTCATCAGGAGGATTTGTTCGCAAACAGCACTATAAGAATCATTCAATCCCATCATAAATTGCATCAATTTTTGTTAATCTTGTTGTGCCCCATATACTGCATCATTGTAGGAAGCTAGTTCATCCCATACACTCTTCAATTTTGTGTAATGGGCAGAGACAGAGCATTGTTCTTGTCGAAGACAGGCAATATCTCGTTGAATCTCAAAGATGCCAGGTGCATTGCTTTGAGAGAATCACTCACGAAGATCTTCCCAAACTTCATGAGCAGTAGAGTAATAGATAACACAGTCTGAAATTTCCAAACTGAGAGTGTTGACGATCCAAAAGTGGACCATATTATTACACCGAGACCAAGCCGCATAACCTTTATGATGAAGGGGCTTTGATTGAGCCATTTACAAAACCTAGCTTGTTTTTGGAATTTAAGGCCAGAGTCATAGCCCTTTTCCAAGTAGAATAATTGTCTCCATTCAAGCGTTTGGAAATCAAAACCAAACCCGGATGATCTGAATGATGAGTGAAATAGGGATTTGAGAGATTCGCCTTTGAAGAATCTGTAGAAGTGTTGGGATCGGTAATTTCCTTGCCAGGGACATGAGGCGTTGGTGGTACTTCATCATTGGCCATGATGGCTGAAAAGGAGAGATGCTACATGAGAGATTAGAGTGCAGCGATGGGTCAGGATCTTAGTCCTGCCCTGATACCATGAAAAGATGAAAGAAAGATTGAATTTTCTGGAATGATAATTATTGATACTGAATCATATATTTGTACAGGGAGATTTCTAATCATTCCTACAAGTCAGGAATCAGTTACTGCATTATAGGTTCTCTAGCTATAAGTCAGGTATTACAATAGGAAAGCTAATATACACAGATAATCTATTCTTAATATGGAAGATATGAAAGTTTGACTTCCTAACAAAAATGGTAAGTTTGTGTTCACCTTTGTTCCAATGGAAGAGTCCAAAATTCTTTTGTTTTTTTCACCTTTTTGTAGAGGAGTAATTTATTTTTTTTTCTTGAATTTCAGTAACAATGTAATAATTATAACTGAAAAAGGTATCACTATAATCGAAGGATTTTTTCTTTTAATTCTTCCCACATTCTAATCTTCATACAGTGTCCATTGTATCAAAACTTAGTATATGACAAAACATGATGATATGGAGAAGACAGCCTAAATAAATGGAAGAAAATGCAATCTCACCATGAAAGACTTAATTTAAATGCATTTACATTGATTTAAACCCTTAAAATTGATAAATGGTGCACTTTCTTTGTGTTAGATTGAAAATAATTGGGAGAAATAAATATAGAAACACGGAGAGAAATGCAAAAAAATCTGATCCATTAAATAGTACGTACCTATGAAGAAAATATGGTAGATTACTGATTTGATCTATAGATTCGATCAATGTCGCTATCTTCCTTTCCCGACCTTCAGCTTCATCTTCTCGACCTTCAACTTCATCATCTGATTCAGTTGACATGAAACTAACAAGGCTTTAGGGGCTGTGTAGAGATTAGAGGAAAGAAAGAGGCACCAATCACTCACTCTCTATGCTTTATGGGTTGTGTAGATATAATTGGCCTAATATATAGATGTACTCTAAGGTAAGTTATTTTTTGTCCTTTCTAAATTTATAATTAAGTCGAAACGCTTCATTTAGAAAAAGTCTGTGTTTTTTTAAATGCTTTATCAAACTTGAAATTCAATTTTATTTGTCTAATTGGTATTTACTTTTTGTAGTTTCCTTTTGATTTTCACTTGCATATATTTCTAAATAAAAACAAAATAAAAGGAAACTAAACATATATTTCCATTTCAAATAAGTGGTAACAATATCGCATTTGTCTTCGGATGGAGGGTCAAGGTTCAAGTCCATGAGCATCTTTCATCAAAGAGTTGTCTTCCGAGTCAAATTTATTATTATATTTCTTATTAATTTGTTTCTTCATTGATTTCCATAACTGTTATTATAAATAAAAACAAGTAACAACTTTAGGAAGGGATAAGGTGATGATTGTGGGTGCTAACTAGTTGGCAGAGCTGCTTATCATTGCACAAGAGACCAGAGTTCAAACCTCACTCACACCAGGGATGGGAGAGAGTTACATCCCATTGTGTAGCTTGAATTTAAAAAAAAAATTGGAGTCCTGAAGGCCAAATTGTACCCTCAATAAATTTTGCTCGTGTTAATCGAATTCTTGTCCTATTTCCTACAAAATTTTAATGCACTTTTATCCTATTTTTTAATGGTTGGTGATCTCGAATGTTAAATTTAACATGATCTAAAGGAAATACGCTTTGGTGCAAGTGAAAAAAAAGATGATAAAGAAAAATCAAATTTTGAAAGAAATTGGCCACAAAGATTATGAGCTCACGTCTTTTTGTTTATTTTCGGTAAAATAGTTATGATGGTCATTTCATTTGAAAATTAGCCATAAACTAGGTTTCAGCAAGTTACACCAATATCGAAAGGATCATTTCCGTAAACGGAGCCTTGTAGGCAAAACTATACCATCCAGAAGTTTTACTCATGTTACTGGGATTCTTTTCCACTTTTCTACAATTTGGAATTTTTTTAAATAAGATTTTTTGATGGCTCGTGAACTCGACAGTAGAATTTATCATGATCTAAGTGAAATACTATTTGGTCCAAGTGAAAATGGTATGGTCAAGAAAAATGAAATTTTGGAAGAAACTTGCCATTTTGAAGGTTATAGCTATGTCTTTTGTGCATTTTTGCTAAAATAGTTATGATGGCTACTTCCTTAGAAAATTTTCCAATAACTAGGTTTCAAAAAGTTTTATCAAAATCAAAAGGATCATATCACATAACGGATCCCTAAAGACTAAATTATACCCTCTAAAAGTTTTGTCCGTGTTAATTGAATTCTCTCATTCTTATCTATAATTTTTAAAGAAATTTTACGCTATTTTTTTTTATGACTGGTGATTTCCAAAATTAAATTTAACATGATTTAAGTGAAATATGCTTTTGTCAAAATGAAAAATAGGATGGTCAAGAAAAAACAATTTTTTTTAAGAAACTTGCCATTTTCGAAGGTATAGCTCATGTTTTTTTTTGTGCATTTTCGCTAAAATAATTATGATGGTTAGTCCCTTTGAAAATTTTCCATGAACTAGGACTCAAAAAGTTACATCAAAATTAAACAGATCATTTCCCAAAACGGAGTCCTGAAGGACAAATTATACTATCCATAAGTTTTGCTCGTGTTATTCGAATTCTTTCATTCTTCCCTAAAATTCTCTCCTTATTTTTTATGGCTCGAAAGTTGAATTTAACATGACATAAGTAAAATACTCTTTAGTCCATGTGAAAAATGGGATGGTCGGGAAAAATCAAATTTTACAAGCACTTGCCATTTTCGAAGGTATATAGCTCACGTCTTTTGTACATTTTCACTAAAATAATTATGATGGTAATTTCCTTCTAAAATTTGCCACAAACTAGTTTTCAAAAAGTTACATTAAAAAAGGATCATTTCCCAAAATGGATCATTGAAGTCCAAATTATACTCTCTAGAAGTTCTGCTCGTGTTATCAAATTTGCCATCTTACCTACAATTTGTAATGCACATTTATCTTTTTTTTATTATTATTATTTTTTTATGGCTGGTGACCTCAAATGTAAAATTTAACATGATTTAAGTGTCCAAGTGAAAAATAAGACGGTCAAGAAAAAACAAAATTAGGAAGAAACTAACAATTTTCGAAGGTTATAGGTTATGTTTTTTTTTGGTGCATTTTTGTTAAAATAATAATGATGGTCATTTTTTAAAAAAATTTGTTACGAACTAGGTTTCGAAAAGTTATATCAAAACCAAATGAATCATTTCATAAAATGGAGTCTTGAAGGCCAAATTATACCCTCCATAAGTTTTCCTCGTGTTAATCGATTTCTCTCCCTCTTTCTTACAATTTATAATTCTCTTTTATCAATTTTTTTTATGGCTGGTGACCTCGAAAGTGGAATTTAACATGATTTAAGTGTCTAAGTGAAAAATAGGATGGTCAAGAAAAAAACAAAATTAGGAAGAAACTGACTATTTTCGAAGGTTATAACTTACATTTTTTTTTTTTGTATATTTTTGCTAAAATAATTATTATGGTCGTTTCTTTAAAAACATATCCACGAACTAGCTTTCAAAAAGTTATATCAAAACCAAACGAATCATTTCCTAAAATGGAGTCCTGAAGGCCAAATTATACCCTCCATAAGTTTTCCTTGTGTTAATCAATTTCTCTCCATCTTTCTTATAATTTGTAATACACATTTATCCTTTTTTTATTATTTTATTATTTTTTTTTATGGCTGGTGACATCGAAAGTGGAATTTAACATGATTTAAGTGAAATAAGCTTTTGTCCAAGTGAAAAAAAGGGATGCTCAAGAAAACTTAAATTTTGGATGAAACTAACCATTTTCGAAGGTTATACACGTTTTTTGTGCATTTTCACTAAAATAGTTGTAATGACCATTTTCTTTGAAAATTTATAATGAACTAGGTTTCAAAAAGTTACATCAAAACCAAACCAATCATTTCTCAAAATGGTGTCCTAAACACCAAATTATACCCTCCATAAGTTTTGTTTGTGCTAATTGAATTCCCTCATCTCTTTCCTATAATTTGTAATACAATTTTATCTTTTTTTTTTTAATGGCTAGTGATCTAGAAGGTGGAATTTAACATGATTTAAGTAAAATAAACTATTTCCAAGTGAAAAATGGGATGGTCAAGAGAAATCAAAATTTGGAAGAAACTAACAAATGAGCGAGCTATGGAGTTGTCGAAGTCTTTTTTACATTTCGAAGAACACCGTTTTCAACAATGCATTTGTGTATTTTTCACTTGCCCGTATATCCAATGAATAGTGTTGTTCACAATGTTTCAAGGTTTGCCTATCATCAACCATACCTTGTGCTTTTACTGGTGAAGGAGAAATTTCTAGATGACCGCATCACTATGAATCACCAACTTGAACGACAACATATGTATTTTTGTTAAATCTGCCTTCTAGAGAAGCCTTCAAGTAAAAACAAAGGTCACACAAAGGCCATCTGATAAGAAAATTTATAAAAGAGTGCTGGATTAAATGCGGGTGCACTAATAGTTGTGGAAAACGTGTTGTTCAACGTGGTTAACCGCGATTTTGCATGTTAAAGCTTCATCCCTTTTTTATTTACCCTCATTGTGGTTCTTGCTATTATTATAAATTTTAACATTTTTATTAAGTAATGCTATTCAAACCCCTAAAATCGACCAATATGCAGTAATTATACTGGTAGTTCACAGAAAATGAATTAATAACTTCAACAAATGCACCATCTTTTCAGCTTCTTCCTCCGTATTCGGACATTGTTCCACAGATAACTTAGTCCCCAAAGGCATGGGAGTCCCTACCGGCTTGCTGTCAGACATGTTAAATTTCTTCAACACTTCTTCAATATACTTTTTCTGACTCAGCCACAATTTTTGATTTTCGCGGTCCCTCTTTATCTGCATGCCCAAGATAAAGTTTGTTGGCCCAAAGTCTTTCATGTCGAACTTCATTGCCAACAATGCCTTCACAATGCTAATCATCTTCCTATTATATCCAATCAACAGCATATCATCAACATATAAGGTTAAAATGACAAAATCAACCCCTAACCTTTTCACGTAGATGTAGTGATCAGCATAGCTGAGATTGAACCCAAGCTGTATGGCATATGTGTCAAACTTCTGGTACCGCATCCATGGTGACTGCTTTAGTCCGTACAACGACTTTTTCAATTTACAAACCAGCTCCTCACTGCCTTTGCTCACAAAGCCTTCGAATGTTTCATGTAAATTTCCTCCTCTAAGTCCCCATAAAGGAAAGCTGTCTTCACGTCTAGTTGCTCAACCTCTAGATCATAAGCAGCTGCCATGGATAAGACAAATCTGATAGATGTCAATTTTGCTACTGGAGAAAATATCTCACCATAGTCAATTCCCTCTATTTGCGAGTACCCCTTTGCAACTAGACGTGCCTTATAGTTTTCTACCATTCCATCTGCATTTGTTTTATTCTTGAAAACTCATTTGCACCCAATTGCCTTCCTATACCTAGGTAATTTCACAAGGCTCCATGTTTCATTCCTTTCTAGTGCCTGCATCTCCTCTTTCATAGCATCCTCCTACAGATTTGCATCCTCTGAGGTCCTTGCCTCTTTCACTGTGCTAGGATCATCACCAGTAATATTTAAAGCATATAGTGCACTACAAGCACTAGGGGAATACCCGATGGGTGGCTTTCTAACCTGTGTGGATCTCCTTATGACAGGCATGGCCTCTACCTTCGAGCTTGCATTTGAATCCTCATCCTTTGCATCAGAAACATGAATATTGTGCTCAGACTCAACTGACTCCGAATATGAAGTATCAGATGTAGTTTGTGGGATAGTCTCCCACTCTTTATCCCCCGGGCTATGATCAATCTGAACCTGCTTTAGCTGTTCTGGTACATCTTGCACAGCCGCCACATCCCTTTGTGTTTCTCTGAACACAACATCTTTGTTGAAAACTGTACTATTGTTTTATGGATTCCATAACTTGTACCCCTTGACCCATCCATATAACCAATGAAAATACACTTCACTAATTTTCTGTCAAGTTTGTTCCTATTTTCTTTTGGCACATATATATAAGCATCGCACTCAAACATCCTAACATGAGCCAAAGTCGACTTCTTCTCGAATAGTGCCTCAAACGGTGTCTGATCCTACAAAGCTGATGTAGGTGACCTGTTCTTCAGATAACGTGCTGTAGCCACAACCTCCACCCAGAACTCTGGCTCCAAGCCTGCACAACTCAGTATACTCCTTGATTTCTCCATCAGTGACTGATTGAATCTCTTGGCCACCCCATTCTGTTGAGGTGTATATGGAGTTGTTTTATGTTTTGCAATTCCACTTGCCACATAGAATTGTTCAAACTTGTTTGAGCATAATTCCTCTCCATTATCTGTTCTCAATACCTTTATATTTCTTTCCATATGATTTTCTACTAATGCTTTAAACTTGAACTTATCAAATGCTTCAGCTTTACTCTTAATGAAATAAATCCATGCATAACTTGAAAAATCATCAATGAAAGAGATATAATACCTTGATTTTCCAAGAGACTGGACCGAAACTGGCCCAAACACATCATTATGTATCAAATCCAGAATACTTTTCGCCCTCGTGCCAACATACTTAAAACTCACATGGTTCTGCTTGCCATGTAGACAATGCTCACAGAAATCGAATCCCATGGAGTGATCTAGGACTACCTTCACCATCTGCTTTGACGATAAAGTAGGTATTGAGAACAGATATGCCCAAGCCTCTGATGCCACAACATAGAGGACTTCGCCTCATCATCAGTCGCCACCTTAGAGATAAAACCTCCACTGCACTGACTTTGTACTGTACTTCTCAACAACTTGTACAAAGTACCATACCGAACACTTTGTGCAACTACTAGCGATCCATGAGTCATCTTGCACGAATTTTTGTCACAGCTGAAATTCACTCTCCCATCTATCATCTTGCTAACTGACATTAGGTTCCTACTGAGGCCCAGAATATGCATCACAACTGGAAGTGTCTTGACTATCACATCATTCATCTTCAACTTCACCTTCCTATGACTAATAATTTTTTCTAGAGAGTTATCTCCCAATAAAACGCTTCCCCCATCAAAGGTTTCATACTTACAAAACCAGTCCTTATGAGGTGTCATGTGAAAGAATGCTCCTGTGTCAATTATCCAAACACTTCGATCTGATTGAGCCAAACAGGATGCCATATTTAAGTCACCAGCATCATCATCAGACTGGTTCCTGTTTCTTGAAGCTGATATCTTGCCTAGTCACTTTTCAGGGTTCACACTCTTACTTCTGCAATCCTTCTTTAGATGCCCGAGCTTTCTACACTTCCAACACTTCAACCCAGATTTATCTCTACTTTTCGATCTTCCCCTAAACTTGGGTTTATCACCAGACCACTTTTAGTCTCTATCATAGGTTCGTCCCTCTCACAGATAAGGCCTAATTTGATGAGTTCTTTGTACCCTGCCACCTCATCTGCTCACACAATAGAGATGCCACGACATTCTCAAAGGACAGATCAATCATACCACTACCAATTGCAACCATCAAGTTATCCCATGAATCAGGCAGTGAACAGAGTAGTGTAATAGCCTTATCGTCATCCGTCACATCAATACTAATAGACAATAATTGACCTATCAAAGTGTTGAACTCATGTAGATGAACAAAGAAAGAATCACCCTCAACCATCCGAAGGTTGTACAATTTCTTCCACAGAAACAGTTTGTTTACCAGAGATTTACTCTGATAAAGGCTTT
The DNA here is from genome assembly GCA_023935145.1 of Bretschneidera sinensis. NCBI lineage: Eukaryota > Viridiplantae > Streptophyta > Magnoliopsida > Brassicales > Akaniaceae > Bretschneidera > Bretschneidera sinensis. Next base: position 161,341,324 of record CM043698.1, read on the forward strand.
CTAGCTTCTTCTGGAGATCTTTCGTAGTATTCTCCCCAGAAATGTTTATCAAGGTAGAATTGGCCAGGTACAGCCGAATCAGACTTCGTGTCTTCCAATCGATCTTCTCCCACTCCGTGATGGCCGCTGTAGATGATAACGAAACCACCACCGGCGACGCCGCCTTTGCCATGGACGCTGCAGTCATGCTTATCGTATTCTTTGGCATCTGATCGACTATTATCGTCCAGAGATCCTTGTCCACGAGTAGATCTTCCATCTTCAGTTTCCACAACTTGAAGTTCTTCCCTCCAAACTTCTCGATTTCAATTCGTGATCCAATCGACCTCTCTGATCGTTAATCCTCGAACACAAAGCTCTAATACAAATTAAACGATTCGAGACCTACCAATCACACAAATTATAAACAGAAAGAAAACAAAAAAAGATTTACTCAGGTTCACCCTAGAATAGGGCTGCGTTCTGCCAACCTCACAAATCTCTCGTTACAATGTGTGCTCAGTACATAGAGAGCATTTATAAGCAACTTAAGATGCCCTGATTAGGGTTTCCACTCTGCTGCAAAACCAGGACTATTCATGGGCCTAAGCCCAAACCGCCAAGCAAAAAATCAGACCCAACTCATGTACAAGGCCTAAAAGTTTCGGGGGCACTGCCCCCTAACGCCCACCCGCTCTACGGGGAGTGGGACCCGTGTTCGTTGTTAAAAGAATTGTTAGAAGGTTAAAGAAGTTAGTTAGTTACTTCATCAATAACAGCTGCAGTACAACATACTATAAATACTGTAATCAATCCGTGTAAAGGCATCAAGAGAATAAAATTCTGTTTTTTGTAATCTTTCCTTTCTCTTCTTCAATCTTTTATTTATTTATTTAGGAGATGATCTCTTGCTAATTAGAAAGTGATCCATTTTTTTTCCTAAAACACCATCACCCTATCATTGGTGCTTTTATTATTTCCCTAAATTCAATTCCTTCATCACAAATTTCTACCAAGGTTCAAGTCCCTAAAATTCCATTAATTCATCGCAATTTTCTACCAAGATTCAACAATGGCAGAAGGTACTCGACTCACCAATTGATGAACAGTAAAGACGTTGCAACAGTTTCAGACAAATCAATACCAAGAAGCAACTAAATTCAGAAAAAATTGCAGAGGCTCTATTTGAAGATATCAAGTCTACACTGATATCATTCATGAGATCAGAAGATTCCAGATCATGAAGAATCATACTGGCAATAGACACAGAAGCAGAAAGGGGGGTGGATTTCTCAAAATATTTTAACTCATTCTACTTTTCAGAAATTAATGAGGTTTGATGAACCAAGATTTGATGGTACAGACCCTCAATTTGAAGATGCAAGATAATTCTCTTTTTAATTCATTTCAAATGGAATTTATAATAATAGTTTATTTAATATTATGAAAATTAAAAATGGACTATTCATGTTTGAATTACCATGACAAAAATTAAATCTGATTACTTGTGACCAATTAAATGAATTCAATCAAATTTAAAAATATGACAAACAAAGTAGTGTTTTGTGCTTGTGAGTTTATCTCATCGGTTGCATAAAGATATCTTGTATATTAAATGTGGGAGATCTCATTGGTTACATAAAAATATCTTGTATAATATGTGGGAGTAATTTCTCGACTTCGAACTAAGTTGTCATCGTTTATAAAAATATTAGCATTGTGGTGAAGAGAAAGCAAGATAATTATTTCATAAGAAACTGAAAAAAAGAATACACTTTCAAAAGGAAGAAAACCGAATAGAATGGACAACATGCTTAATTTTATATTCCAAAAGAAATCTCACCATTACATGACACAACACTGTTCTGTGGTTTACAAGCTAGATAACAGGCCTTTTTCTCTCTAGAATATAGCCGTTGAGAAAAAATATTTTATTCCGCTCTCTACCCCGCCGCTGCACCACCGCCGTTAATAGAACCACCGCATACAACAACCCCACAGCTACCATCTCCCTCTCTCCTCACCTCTTAGCCGCCACCAACACAGAACCCAAAACCCAAAAAATCACACAGCCACCATGTAGAAAACAAAGAGAGCAAACACCATCGCCCTGATCACTAGCGGTGACCACCGTCGACGGCGTCCCTCTCCTCTCCACTGAGCTCGAAATCACCACCTCTAAGTTTTCTAACACCACCGCCGTCGAGACCAGTTGTTACTGAACCAGGAACACCGTTTCCATCTATAAAGTTGCAGACAGTAAAGCTTTCGTCCCACCAGTGTACAAGTCACCCCCACCTCCTCCACCAGTTTACAAGTCACCACCAGCACATCTCTCTCTACCACCACCACCACCACATTTTCTCTCTCCTCCACGACCACCACCCCCCCCTTCCTTCTCCTCCTCCTCTCAACCCATCACCTTTGACCTCCTCCTCCAACACCTTTCCACCCAAAACTTCCGTGAAGCAGACGAAGAGACCCGCCGCCTCGCACAGAAACGTGGCTGGTCACCTCGACTGCCTCAACCTAGCCGTCACCACCTCAAAATCAAACCGTGTCTCCGTGAAATCAATTCAATCAGCAGCCCATATCCCTCCCCTCCCACCTCCTCCCTTGTCAATATTTCACTGTACTGGTCTGCGTTGGTTTTTCTTGCTGCCTCCTTGATCGGCGCTTGGTTTGCTGCTGCGTCTTCTCTGGTTTCTCCTCCTCGTTCTGGTCCGTGTTCCCACTGGTCCGATTGTGCTTGCTGGGTCGGATCACTCTTCATCCTGGATGCACCTCAGCTGGACTGGTGCGCGACACTGGTTTATTTTCAGCTGGCCGTTGCACTGACCAGGCGGCCGGTTTCTTCTGGTCCGGTGCTCTCTGCAACGCTGCTGCTGCTGGTCCGTCGTGCCCTCTGTTGCGCCGGCCCTCTGACCGAGCAAGGCTGTCTCGCGTGCGCTGGGTCTTTTGTTGCTGCACAGGTCTCAAGGCAATTTCGGGAGAGAGTAGTAACATGGGGTGCAAGTTCTCTCTGGGCGCAAGTTAGAGGGCTATCGTGCGCCAGGTTTCTCTCCAGTTTTGTTGGATCATAAACTTGATCCATTATGGGAGTCCAAAACCAAACTCAATCAAATTGGAGTCCAAGTCCATAATCAAGGTCCAAAACTACAAGCATTCTACCTAGAATTTTTTTGGTGTGGTAGTTGAGCATGTGAATCATTTGGTAACCTAAAATATTATTAGAACCACCAAGAAAAATGAGGTGTATGGTTGTTGTAATTTTGGATTAGTTTATTTGTGTGGTGTAGGATTGTTCTTAAGTAGTATAAATACCCCTCCCCATTTTGGTTTAATTATCAAGAAGAAGCAAGAGCTTCTAAGTGAGTGAAGAAGCAAAGTCTTTTAAGAGTGAGTTCTAGTATCTTCTTTCTTTTGAGTGAGAGTGCTCTTGTAATATCTCTTTGAGTTTGAATAAGAGTTGTTTGTGTGAGTGTTTTATTTCCAACAAAGTGGTATCAGAGCTTGAGTTGGAAAGTATACACCATTGCATATCAAATCGAAGGTCGCGACGAGAGAAATCCGACGCCGCCAGAATCTCCCCGATCGGAGTTCAGACGCACCTCCACGAGCCGCCGGAAGATTGCTGCCAGAAAACCGAATTGACTCACCGAGTTAAGCTGTCAACTGTTGACCAGGTTAGTGTTGACTTTGACCGTTGACCGAAAGTTGAAAATTTTGACGAGGTCCCTCCCAAAGTTTTTCAACATTCCGGATCTATCTACGCAATCAGAATTTCCAAATTCTCAACATATTGAGTGATATGGCAAATGGTGTGGCATCCTTCCAAGTCCCGACGCTCATCAATAACAATTACGACAACTGGAGTATCAAGATGAAGGCTCTTCTTGGCGCACATGATGTTTGGGATATCGTAGAAAAAGGTTTTAGTGAGCCAGATAACGAAGCTGCGCTGACCACAGCTCAAAAGGATAGTTTGAAAGATGCGAGAAAGAGAGACAAGAAAGCTCTCTACCTCATCTATCAAGCATTAGATGATGATGTTTTTGAGAATATTTCGAGTGCAAGCTTTGCTAAGGAAGCGTGGGAAAAGCTGCAAACCTCTTACAAAGGATCCGAGCAAGTGAAGAAGGTCCGTCTCCAAACATTAAGAGGTGAATTCGAATCCTTACACATGAAAGTATCTGAGTCTATTTCAGATTATTTCTCAAGAGTAGTAACTGTTTCTAATCAATTAAAAAGAAATGGTGAAAAGTTAGAGAATGTGAGGATAATAGAGAAGATACTCCGTTCATTGGATTCCAAATTTGAGCACATCGTCGTGACGATTGAAGAAACTAAAGACTTGGAAGAAATGACGATCGAGCAACTCCAAGGATCATTACAAGCATACGAAGAGAAGCATAAAAAGAAGCAAGGGTTTACTGATCAACTCCTCAAGCTGCAATTCAATGATATGCATGAAAGCCAAGGAGATGATAGAAACCAACGTGGCCGAGGCAGAGGTAGAGGCCGTGGACGAGGAGGAAATCGCGGTCGTGGACGAGGTTGGAATTACAACAACAACAATTCCAACAATAACTACGAGAAAGGAGAAAGCTCAACACGAGGCCGTGGAAGAGGCAATCTAAACTCGAGGAATAACAAATTTCAAGTTCGAGGCTATAATTGTCAAAAGTTTGGGCATTATGCTTCAGAATGTAGAGCTCCTAACAACAGAATTGAGGAGAAGGCCAACTATGTGGAGGAGAAGACCGATGATAAAGAAACTCTTCTTCTAACACGAAAAGAGACTGATGGTGTCCAAGCAAAATCCTGGTATCTTGACAGTGGTGCAAGCAATCACATGTGTGGAAGGAAAGACATGTTTGTGGAGCTGGACGAGTCAGTAAGTGGAAATGTCTCATTTGGCGATGATTCCACAATAGCGGTAAAAGGGAGAGGTAACATTCTTATCCGTTTGAAAGATGGGAGACATCAGTTTATTTCCAATGTCTACTTTGTGCCCAATATGAAAAGTAACATCTTGAGTTTAGGACAACTGTTAGAGAAAGGTTATGATATTCATATGAAGGATCATAATCTTTCTATAAAAGATGATAAGAATAACTTCATTGCTAAAGTACCGATGTCAAAGAATAGAATGTTCTTGATCAACATACAAAACGATGTTGCAAAGTGCTTGAAAGCTTGCTACAGAGATGCATCATGGCTATGGCATCTTCGTTTTGGGCATCTAAATTTTGGAGGTCTAAAGCTGCTATCCAAGAAGGAGATGGTGAAGGGACTACCTTGCATCAACCATCCTGACCAGCTTTGTGAAGGGTGTCTAGTCGGGAAGCAATTCAGAAAAAGCTTTCCAAAGGAGTCAAACTCAAGAGCCAAGAAGCCACTCGAGCTCATCCATACCGATGTGTGCGGTCCTATCAAACCAAGCTCTCTCGGTAACAATAACTATTTTCTTCTCTTCATTGATGATTTTTCAAGAAAAACGTGGGTATATTTCTTGAAACAGAAGTCAGAAGTTTTCGAAGTCTTCAAGAAGTTCAAAGCTGCAGTAGAGAGAGAAAGTGGTAGAAAGATCAAAGCTATGAGATCCGACCGAGGAGGAGAATTTACTTCTAAGGAGTTTCAAGAGTTCTGTGAAGCAAATGGAATTCGTCGACCAATGACAGTTCCTAGATCCCCTCAACAAAACGGTGCAGCGGAAAGAAAGAACCGAACTATCCTCAACATAGCTCGGAGTATGCTCAAAAGCAAGAAACTACCCAAGGAGTTTTGGGCTGAAGCAGTGGCGTGTGTGGTCTACTTATCCAACAGATCTCCAACAAGAAGTGTTTGGGGAAAGACACCGCAAGAAGCATGGAGTGGAAGAAAGCCCGGCATCTCCCACCTAAGAGTTTTTGGAAGCATAGCCCATGTTCATGTTCCAGATGAGAAAAGAACAAAGCTTGATGATAAAAGCGAGAGTTTCATCTTCATTGGCTATGATGCAAATTCAAAAGGCTACAAGCTGTACAATCCGAACAATAAGAAGGTTGTGATCAGCCGAGATGTGGTGTTTGACGAAGAAGGACTATGGGATTTTGGATCTCATATAGATGACTTCAATTTCTCTCCCCCGTTTGAAGATGAGCTGACACAAATAGAACAGCCTGGAGAAGCCCAACAAGAGCCAACAACTCCACCTAATTCACCAACATCAACTACCCACGGAGACGAGTCGCCTTCATCATCTTCAAGTGGGAGTCAAAGTGAAAGAGATGTGCAACGAACAAGAAGCCTTCGAGATCTCTATGAAGTGACTGAACGACAAGATAATCTTACATTATTTTGTTTATTTGCTGATTGTGAACCAATGAGCTATCAAGAAGCTGCAAAAGAAATGGAGTGGAGAGATGCGATGAATGAAGAAATCAAGGCTATCGAGAAGAACGACACATGGGAACTTATTTCACTTCCCAAAGGACACAAGGCGATAGGTGTCAAATTGGTCTACAAAACAAAGCGAAATGCTAAGGGAGAGATTGAAAGACACAAGGCGAGGCTTGTTGCAAAAGGCTACAGTCAAAAAGCTGGAATTGACTACGATGAGGTATTCGCCCCTGTTGCTCGGTTGGAGACTGTTAGACTAATTATTTCCTTGGCAGCTCAAAACAAGTGGAAGATACAACAAATGGATGTAAAGTCTGCCTTCCTAAATGGAGTTCTTGAAGAGGAAGTCTACATTCAGCAACCATCAGGCTACGAAGTCAAAGGCCACGAAGACAAGGTGTTGAAGTTGAAGAAAGCTCTTTACGGGTTGAAACAAGCACCAAGGGCATGGAATAGCCGAATCGACAAGTACTTCCAAGAGAATGGCTTCAACAAATGTCCCTATGAGCATGCTCTATATATCAAGATCAAAGATGGAGATATTTTGATCGTGTGCCTCTATGTGGACGATTTGATGTTCACTGGAAGCAACCCAAGGATGTTCAATGAATTCAAGAAAGTGATGACGAAGGAATTCGAGATGACAGACATGGGGCTCATGGCGTACTACCCCGGCATTGAAGTTAGGCAACAAAATGATGGAATTTTCATTTCACAGGAAAGCTATGCAAAGGAGATCCTGAAGAAGTTCAAGATGGAGAACTGTAAGCCGATAAGCACACCGATGGAATACGGAGTCAAGATGTCCAAACATGAAGAAGGCGAAAGTGTAGATCCAACATTTTTCAAAAGTTTGGTGGGAAGTCTACGCTACCTAACTTGCACGAGGTCCGATATTCTTCACGCAGTTGGATTGGTTAGTCGCTACATGGAATCTCCAACAACCACCCATTTTAAAGCCGCAAAGAGAATTCTTCGCTATCTAAAAGGTACAATTGACTTTGGCTTGTTCTATTCAGTTTCTAATGATTACAAGCTTGCTGGATATAGCGATAGTGATTGGGGTGGAGACATAGATAATCGAAGGAGCACTACTGGATTCGTATTTTTCATGGGAGATACTGCTTTCACATGGATGTCAAAGAAATAACCGATTGTCACATTGTCCACTTGTGAAGCAGAATATGTTGCTGCTACCTCATGCGTTTGTCATGCAATTTGGCTTAGAAATCTATTGAAGGAGATAGGCTTGATACAAGAAGAGCCGACCAAGGTTTATGTCGACAACAAGTCAGCCATTGCCTTAGCAAAGAATCCAGTATTCCATGATCGAAGCAAGCACATCGATATTCGCTACCACTATATAAGGGAGTGTGTTGCAAGAAAGGATGTGCAAGTTGAATATGTGAGGTCACAAGATCAAGTTGCTGATATTTTTACTAAGCCACTGACAAGCGAAAACTTCATAAGATTAAGGAACTTACTAGGGGTCACAAGATCAAGTTTAAGGGGGGGGTGTTGGATCATAAACTTGATCCATTATGGGAGTCCAAAACCAAACTCAATCAAATTGGAGTCCAAGTCCATAATCAAGGTCCAAAACTACAAGCATTCTACCTAGAATTTTTTTGGTGTGGTAGTTGAGCATGTGAATCATTTGGTAACCTAAAATATTATTAGAACCACCAAGAAAAATGAGGTGTATGGTTGTTGTAATTTTGGATTAGTTTATTTGTGTGGTGTAGGATTGTTCTTAAGTAGTATAAATACCCCTCCCCATTTTGGTTTAATCATCAAGAAGAAGCAAGAGCTTCTAAGTGAGTGAGGAAGCAAAGTCTTCTAAGAGTGAGTTCTAGTATCTTCTTTCTTTTGAGTGAGAGTGCTCTTGTAATATCTCTTTGAGTTTGAATAAGAGTTGTTTGTGTGAGTGTTTTATTTCCAACAGTTCTTCACCGACGACAGGGCCATCGGAGGGTGGGGGCGCCGTAAGTTGACGGCGAGGTGACCAGCTGCAGGTTGAATGGTGGAAAGGGAAGGACTGCTGCAACGGTCGAAAAAAGGAACCTGGTGCACTACTGATCAGAGGCGATGATTTTGAGCTGTGACGGCAAGGTTGAAAGATGAGATGACGAGGTGACCAACTGCAGGTTGAACGGTGCAAACGAAAGGACTGCTGCAACGGTCAAAAAAAAAGGAGAGAGAAACCCAGCGCACTGCTGTAACGGTCGGCAGAACTTGTTGGAAATAAAACACTCACACAAACAACTCTTATTCAAACTCAAAGAGATATTACAAGAGCACTCTCACTCAAAAGAAAGAAGATACTAGAACTCACTCTTAGAAGACTTTGCTTCTTCACTCACTTAGAAGCTCTTGCTTCTTCTTGATAATTAAACCAAAATGGGGAGGGGTATTTATACTACTTAAGAACAATCCTACACCACACAAATAAACTAATCCAAAATTACAACAACCATACACCTCATTTTTCTTGGTGGTTCTAATAATATTTTAGGTTACCAAATGATTCACATGCTCAACTACCACACCAAAAAAATTCTAGGTAGAATGCTTGTAGTTTTGGACCTTGATTATGGACTTGGACTCCAATTTGATTGAGTTTGGTTTTGGACTCCCATAATGGATCAAGTTTATGATCCAACACCCCCCCTTAAACTTGATCTTGTGACCCCTAGTAAGTTCCTTAATCTTATGAAGTTTTCGCTTGTCAGTGGCTTAGTAAAAATATCAGCAACTTGATCTTGTGACCTCACATATTCAACTTGCACATCCTTTCTTGCAACACACTCCCTTATATAGTGGTAGCGAATATCGATGTGCTTGCTTCGATCATGGAATACTGGATTCTTTGCTAAGGCAATGGCTGACTTGTTGTCGACATAAACCTTGGTCGGCTCTTCTTGTATCAAGCCTATCTCCTTCAATAGATTTCTAAGCCAAATTGCATGACAAACGCATGAGGTAGCAGCAACATATTCTGCTTCACAAGTGGACAATGTGACAATCGGTTGTTTCTTTGACATCCATGTGAAAGCAGTATCTCCCATGAAAAATACGAATCCAGTAGTGCTCCTTCGATTATCTATGTCTCCACCCCAATCACTATCGCTATATCCAGCAAGCTTGTAATCATTAGAAACTGAATAGAACAAGCCAAAGTCAATTGTACCTTTTAGATAGCGAAGAATTCTCTTTGCGGCTTTAAAATGGGTGGTTGTTGGAGATTCCATGTAGCGACTAACCAATCCAACTGCGTGAAGAATATCGGACCTCGTGCAAGTTAGGTAGCGTAGACTTCCCACCAAACTTTTGAAAAATGTTGGATCTACACTTTCGCCTTCTTCATGTTTGGACATCTTGACTCCGTATTCCATCGGTGTGCTTATCGGCTTACAGTTCTCCATCTTGAACTTCTTCAGGATCTCCTTTGCATAGCTTTCCTATGAAATGAAAATTCCATCATTTTGTTGCCTAACTTCAATGCCGGGGTAGTACGCCATGAGCCCCATGTCTGTCATCTCGAATTCCTTCGTCATCACTTCCTTGAATTCATTGAACATCGTTGGGTTGCTTTCGGTGAAGATCAAATCGTCCACATAGAGGCACACGATCAAAATATCTCCATCTTTGATCTTGATATATAGAGCATGCTCATAGGGACATTTGTTGAAGCCATTCTCTTGGAAGTACTTGTCGATTCGGCTATTCCATGCCCTTGGTGCTTGTTTCAACCCGTAAAGAGCTTTCTTCAACTTCAACACCTTGTCTTCGTGGCCTTTGACTTCGTAGCCTGATGGTTGCTGAATGTAGACTTCCTCTTCAAGAACTCCATTTAGGAAGGCAGACTTTACATCCATTTGTTGTATCTTCCACTTGTTTTGAGCTGCCAAGGAAATAATTAGTCTAACAGTCTCCAACCGAGCAACAGGGGCGAATACCTCATCGTAGTCAATTCCAGCTTTTTGACTGTAGCCTTTTGCAACAAGCCTCGCCTTGTGTCTTTCAATCTCTCCCTTAGCATTTCGCTTTGTTTTGTAGACCAATTTGACACCTATCGCCTTGTGTCCTTTGGGAAGTGAAATAAGTTCCCATGTGTCGTTCTTCTCGATAGCCTTGATTTCTTCATTCATCGCATCTCTCCACTCCATTTCTTTTGCAGCTTCTTGATAGCTCATTGGTTCACAATCAGCAAATAAACAAAATAATGTAAGATTATCTTGTCGTTCAGTCACTTCATAGAGATCTCGAAGGCTTCTTGTTCGTTGCACATCTCTTTCACTTTGACTCCCACTTGAAGATGATGAAGGCGACTCGTCTCCGTGGGTAGTTGATGTTGGTGAATTAGGTGGAGTTGTTGGCTCTTGTTGGGCTTCTCCAGGCTGTTCTATTTGTGTCAGCTCATCTTCAAACGGGGGAGAGAAATTGAAGTCATCTATATGAGATCCAAAATCCCATAGTCCTTCTTCGTCAAACACCACATCTCGGCTGATCACAACCTTCTTATTGTTCGGATTGTACAGCTTGTAGCCTTTTGAATTTGCATCATAGCCAATGAAGATGAAACTCTCGCTTTTATCATCAAGCTTTGTTCTTTTCTCATCTGGAACATGAACATGGGCTATGCTTCCAAAAACTCTTAGGTGGGAGATGCCGGGCTTTCTTCCACTCCATGCTTCTTGCGGTGTCTTTCCCCAAACACTTCTTGTTGGAGATCTGTTGGATAAGTAGACCACACACGCCACTGCTTCAGCCCAAAACTCCTTGGGTAGTTTCTTGCTTTTGAGCATACTCCGAGCTATGTTGAGGATAGTTCGGTTCTTTCTTTCCGCTGCACCGTTTTGTTGAGGGGATCTAGGAACTGTCATTGGTCGACGAATTCCATTTGCTTCACAGAACTCTTGAAACTCCTTAGAAGTAAATTCTCCTCCTCGGTCGGATCTCATAGCTTTGATCTTTCTACCACTTTCTCTCTCTACTGCAGCTTTGAACTTCTTGAAGACTTCGAAAACTTCTGACTTCTGTTTCAAGAAATATACCCACGTTTTTCTTGAAAAATCATCAATGAAGAGAAGAAAATAGTTATTGTTACCGAGAGAGCTTGGTTTGATAGGACCGCACACATCGGTATGGATGAGCTCGAGTGGCTTCTTGGCTCTTGAGTTTGACTCCTTTGGAAAGCTTTTTCTGAATTGCTTCCCGACTAGACACCCTTCACAAAGCTGGTCAGGATGGTTGATGCAAGGTAGTCCCTTCACCATCTCCTTCTTGGATAGCAGCTTTAGACCTCCAAAATTTAGATGCCCAAAACGAAGATGCCATAGCCATGATGCATCTCTGTAGCAAGCTTTCAAGCACTTTGCAACATCGTTTTGTATGTTGATCAGGAACATTCTATTCTTTGACATCGGTACTTTAGCAATGAAGTTATTCTTATCATCTTTTATAGAAAGATTATGATCCTTCATATGAATATCATAACCTTTCTCTAACAGTTGTCCTAAACTCAAGATGTTACTTTTCATATTGGGCACAAAGTAGACATTGGAAATAAACTGATGTCTCCCATCTTTCAAACGGATAAGAATGTTACCTCTCCCTTTTACCGCTATTGTGGAATCATCGCCAAATGAGACATTTCCACTTACTGACTCGTCCAGCTCCACAAACATGTCTTTCCTTCCACACATGTGATTGCTTGCACCACTGTCAAGATACCAGGATTTTGCTTGGACACCATCAGTCTCTTTTCGTGCTAGAAGAAGAGTTTCTTTATCATCGGTCTTCTCCTCCACATAGTTGGCCTTCTCCTCAATTCTGTTGTTAGGAGCTCTACATTCTGAAGCATAATGCCCAAACTTTTGACAATTATAGCATCGAACTTGAAATTTGTCATTCCTCGAGTTTAGATTGCCTCTTCCACGGTCTCGTGTTGAGCTTTCTCCTTTCTCGTAGTTATTGTTGGAATTGTTGTTGTTGTAATTCCAACCTCGTCCACGACCGCGATTTCCTCCTCGTCCACGGCCTCTACCTCTGTCTCGGCCACGTTGGTTTCTATCATATCCTTGGCTTTCATGCATATCATTGAATTGCAGCTTGAGGAGTTGATCAGTAAACCCTTGCTTCTTCTTATGCTTCTCTTCGTATGCTTGTAATGATCCTTGGAGTTGCTCGATCGTCATTTCTTCCAAGTCTTTAGTTTCTTCAATTGTCACGACGATGTGCTCAAATTTGGAATCCAATGAACGGAGTATCTTCTCTATTATCCTCACATTCTCTAACTTTTCACCATTTCTTTTTAATTGATTAGAAACAGCTACTACTCTTGAGAAATAATCTGAAATAGACTAAGATACTTTCATGTGTAAGGATTCGAATTCACCTCTTAATGTTTGGAGACGGACCTTCTTCACTTGCTCGGATCCTTTGTAAGAGGTTTGCAGCTTTTCCCACGCTTCCTTAGCAAAGCTTGCACTCGAAATATTCTCAAAAACATCATCATCTAATGCTTGATAGATGAGGTAGAGAGCTTTCTTGTCTCTCTTTCTCGCATCTTTCAAACTATCCTTTTGAGCTGTGGTCAGCGCAGCTTCGTTATCTGGCTCACTAAAACCTTTTTCTACGATATCCCAAACATCATGTGCGCCAAGAAGAGCCTTCATCTTGATACTCCAGTTGTCGTAATTGTTATTGATGAGCGTCGGGACTTGGAAGGATGCCACACCATTTGCCATATCACTCAATATGTTGAGAATTTGGAAATTCTGATTGCGTAGATAGATCCGGAATGTTGAAAAACTTTGGGAGGGACCTGGTCAAAATTTTCAACTTTCGGTCAACGGTCAAAGTCAACACTAACCTGGTCAACAGTTGACTTTGAATGCTCGGTCAACTCGGCTCAAGTGGTTCGGTCAAACGGCTCGGTCAACAGGCTTATGGCTCGGTCAACTCGGCTCCAACTCGGCTGACCCAGCTTAACTCGGTGAGTCAATTCGGTTTTCTGGCAGCAATCTTCCGGCGGCTTGTGGAGGCGCGTCTGAACTCCGATCGGGGAGATTCTGGCGGCGTCGGATTTCTCTCGTCGAGACCTTCGATTTGATATGCAATGGTGTATACTTTCCAACTCAAGCTCTGATACCACTTTGTTGGAAATAAAACACTCACACAAACAACTCTTATTCAAACTCAAAGAGATATTACAAGAGCACTCTCACTCAAAAGAAAGAAGATACTAGAACTCACTCTTAGAAGACTTTGCTTCCTCACTCACTTAGAAGCTCTTGCTTCTTCTTGATGATTAAACCAAAATAGGGAGGGGTATTTATACTACTTAAGAACAATCCTACACCACACAAATAAACTAATCCAAAATTACAAAAACCATACACCTCATTTTTCTTGGTGGTTCTAATAATATTTTAGGTTACCAAATGATTCACATGCTCAACTACCACACCAAAAAAATTCTAGGTAGAATACTTGTAGTTTTGGACCTTGATTATGGACTTGGACTCCAATTTGATTGAGTTTGGTTTTGGACTCCCATAATGGATCAAGTTTATGATCCAATAGGAACGTCGGAAATGGTAATAATCTAGTGAAATCTTATGCACATGCGGTTGCTAAGCCGGTGGAAAATTAATCTTATAAAATTCAATTGAGATTTCCGATGGATATTAATGGAGAATTAGGATTCATCGTTACGGAAACAGAAATGGTTAAAGCGGCAGAAGATTACAAGTTTGCTATTGTTATGAAGTTTATGCGTGCAAGACCATCGATTGATAACATCAGATTGAACGCGGTCAAGAAGTGGGGTTTGCTGGAGATCCCAACGATCAGTTTTATGGATGATTATCATGTCCTTATTCAGATGAAATTGAACATGATTTTGTGCATGAATGGGCACGTGAAGGAAGAACGATGGATGTATATTCTTTTCAGCTGTTTAAATGGACTAAGGATTTTGATTTACATAAAGAATCTTCATTGGCTCTAACTATTTGGGACAATTAATTTCTATGTCAGATTTTAATGACTGCTTGGACAAACCAATGGAGATTCTTTATGTAAATCAAAATCTTTGGTCCATTTAAACAACCGAAAAGAATATCAATCCATCGTTCTTCCTTCACGTGCCCATCTATGCACAAAATCACGTTCATTTTTTATCTGAATAAGGACATGATAATCATCCATAAAACTACCCCATTTCTTGACCACGTTCAATCTGATGTTATTAATCGATGGTCTTGCATGCATAAATTTCATAACAATGGCAAACTTGTAATCTTCTGCCGCTTTAACCATTTCTGTTTCCGTAAAGATGAATCCCAATTCTCCATTAATATCCACCGGAAATCTCAATGGAATTTTGTAAGATGAATTTTTCACCGGTTTAGCAACCGCATGTGCATAAGATTTCACCAGATTATCATCATTTCCGACGTTCTCCGCCGACAGCAGGGCCATCAGAGGGTGGGGGCGCCGTAAGTTGACGACGAGGTGACCAGCTGCAGGTTGAATGGTGGAAAGGGAAGGACTACTGCAACGGTCGAAAAAAGGAACCTGTCGCACTGTTGATCAAAGGCGGTGATTTTGAGCTGTGACGGCAAGGTTGAAAGAGGAGACGGCGAGTTGACCAACTGCTGGTTGAACGGTGTAAATGGAAGGACTGCTGCAACGGTCGAAAAAAAGGAGAGAGAAACCCAGCGCACTGCTGCAACGGTCGGCAAAACTGGAGAGAGAAACCTTGCGCACGATAGCCCTCTAACTTGCGCCCAGAGAGAACGTGCACCCAATGTTACTACTCTCTCCCGAAATTGCCTTGAGACCTGTGCAGCAACAAAAGACCCAGCGCACGCGAGGCAGCCTTGCTCGGTCAGAAGGCCAGCGCAATAGAGGGCACGACGGACCAGCAGCATTGCAGAGAGCACCGGACCAGAAGAAATCGGGCACCTGGTCAGTGCAACGGCCAGCTGAAAATAAACCAGTGTCGTGCACCAGTCCAGCTGAGGTGCATCCAGGATGAAGAGTGATCCGACCCAGCAAGCACAACCAGACCAGTGGGAACACGGACCAGAACGAGGAGGAGAAACCAGAGAAGACGCAGCAGCAAACCAAGCGCCGGTGAAGGAGACAGCAAGAAAAACCAACGCAGACCAGTACAGTGAAATATTGATAAACGAGGAGGTGGGAGGGGAGGGATATGGGTTGATATTGATAAGGTGGGAGGGGAGGGATATGGGTTGCTGATTGATTTCACAGAGACACGGTTTGATTTTGAGGTGGTGACGGCTAAGTTGAGGTAGTCGAGGTGACCAACCACATTTTTGTGCGAGGCGGTGGGTCTCTTCGTCTGCTTCATGAAAGTTTTGGGTGGAAAGGTGTTGGAGGAAGAGGTCAAAGGTGATAGGTTGAGAGGAGGAGGAGAATGAAGGGGTAGTGATAGTGGTGGAGGAGAGAGAAAATGTGGTGGTGGTGGTGGTAGAGAGAGATGTGTTGGTGGTGACTTGTAAACCGGTGGAGAAGGTGGGGGTGACTTGTACACAGATGGGACGAAAACTTTACTGTCTGCAACTTTATAGATGGAAACAGTGTTCCTGGTTCAGCAACAACTGGTCTCGACGGCGATGGTGTCAGAAAACTTAGAGGTGGTGATTTCGAGCTCAGTGGAGAGGAGAGGGACGCCGTCGACGGTGGTCAACGCTAGTGATCAGGGGGATGGTGTTTGCTCTCTTTGTTTTCTACATGGTGGCTGTGTGATTTTTTGGGTTTTGAGTTCTGTGTTGGTGGCGGCTAAGAGGTTAAGAGAGAGGGAGATGGTAGCTGTGGGGTTGTTGTATACGATGGTTCTATTAACGACGGTGGTGCAGCGGCGGGGTAGAGAGCTGAATAAAATATTTTTTCTCAACGGCTATATTCTAGAGAGAAAAAGGCATGTTATCTAGTGCCGAATCCTTCTGGCTTTGACAAATTTAGGCCGATCAGTTTGTGTTCTGTGGTTTACAAGATTTTTTCAAAAATTATTGTAACTCGATTATCTCGGGTGATTCTTAAACTGGTCTGACATGAACAAGGTGCCTTTGTTCCTGGAAGGAGCATCTTTGATAATATTTCGCTTGCACAAGAAATGGTCCATTCATTGCATTGTAAATCTGTGGGTGGTAATGTGATGATGAAAATAGATATGGCCAAGGCGTATGATAGAGTTCATTGGGGTTTCCTTCTGAAGGTTTTACATATAGTTGGCTTTTCGAATCAGTTTTGCAATTTGATAAGTCAATGTGTGAAGTCCCCGTGGTTTTCAGTAATGATGAATGGGACCTTGAAAGATTTTTTCCAATCAGCCCGGGGCTTGAGACAAGGGGATCCATTATCATCTTACTTATTCATTATTATGGAAGAAGTTCTGACAATGTTACTTAGAACTAATTTTGATGTAGGACGGATTGGAAAATTCTCTCACCCGATGGGGGCACCTTTGATTTTGCACCTTCTTTATGCTGATGATCTTTTAATCTTTGCTAATGACCGGAAAACGTCTATGAAGGGGCTTTTGGACACTCTTGCGACGTATGAAAAATGGTCGGGATAGGAATTTAGTAAGGAAAAATCTGCAATTTTTCTTTCTAAACTTATTAATCCAGCTCGCAAACATGGTTTGTTAAGGAGCACAAGTTTCAAGGAAGGAAAATTTCCAGTGACTTATTTGGGTGCACCTTTAGTTACTGGCAGATTATTATCTCGTACTGTTGAGCTGCTTGTTGAAAAGATTAGGAAAAAGGTGGCGACCTGGAAGGGTAGATTACTTTCCCAAGGTGCTCGTTTGATATTAGTTAGGCATGCTTTATCTAGTATGCCTATGCATATTTTATCTGTGGTTAATGTACCCAAGTCCACTATAGAGCGGATACATTCTATTCTGGCCAATTTCTTTTGGGGTGATAAGGAGGGTAAAAGGAAATTACATTGGTGAGCTTGGTCAAAAATTTGCAAGCCTACTAAGAAGGAGGTTTGGGTCTAAGAGATCTACAGGAAGTCCAAAAATCACTACACATGAAATTTGCGTATAAGATTTTGACGTCTGAAGGTTTATGGGCAGATTTTTTCAAAGTTAAGTACCTAAGAGATGGGCACCCTATGTTTTGTGCAAGGAGAGCTTCTGACTCACTTTTTTGGAGATCAGTTATGGCATGTGTCCCAGAAGTCATGGATAATGTCAAGGTTCTATTGAGGGGCGGAAACTCTTTCTTCTGGTATGATAGATGGTTGGCATCTGGACCTTTATCAGTTAGGATTGCTGATATTCCAAACAAACAGCTTCGGATTAAAGAATGTTGGGTGGATAATTATTGGAATATTGAGATATTGAGGGATCTTATAGGGGATGAGACCACGAAAGAAATTATTGAAACCAAAATAAATGGGCGTGATAGGTTGGATATTTGTGCCTGGATGCTATCCCCTGATTGTAAGTTCACAACAGCTTCAGCTTGGGAGGTTGTTCGGAAAAAACAAGAGATTCTACCGTGGCATGACTGGTTTTGGAACAAAATTCTGCTAAAAAAATTATCCATCTGTAATTGGAAAGCTTGGTTCAATAGCCTTGCAGTGGATGAAAGAGTGCAACAAAAAAGGATATCACTTGCAGCGGCTTGTGACTGCTGCTGTCCGTCAGGTAGGGAATCGATTAATCATGTCTTAGCTACCAAAAATATTGCTGCTAAGATATGGGATCGTGCAAGTAAATTGTTGAATGTGCCATGTCTGCATTTTGATACTTTGAAGGCTACTTTATACACATGGATGATAGTGGCAAAGAAGGCTTCATTATCTGGTAATTTAATTGGTCTGCTTCCGTGCTTCATTACGTGGTGTTTATGGAATAGTAGATGTAAAGCCAGAATGAAGGGGTTTAAAGCTTGTGTAGAACAAGTATGGAGGTCGGTTAAAATATGGCTTAAAAGCCTGGCTACAGAATTGAAGGTGCTCAAAAATTTGTCTGATCAAGATGTTCGCTTGATGACTGATTTTAACTTGGTTTCCCCCAAAGCTGTTATTGTCCGAAAATGTAGGCTAGTGCGGTGGTTGAAATCCCCTTGTGGTTGGGTTAAAATTAATTGTGACGACAGTGTTAGAAATAATCTGGGCTCATCAGGGGGTGGTGGTATCTTGAGAGATGCTAATGATGACTTTAAAGGAGCTTTTTCTAGTCATTACGGTTTTGGCTCTAATAACGAAGCAGAGTTGAGGGCTGTGTTTGATGGCATTAAGCTGTGCAAGAGTTTTTCGTATTTTAATGTTATTATTGAGAGTGACTCCAAAACCATTGTTGACTGGTTTGGAGCGGGTAGGTGCACCCTATGGTATTTATGGGACTTTTGGGATGAGTGTGTTAAAGAGATGCAAGGGATGAATGTTCGGATTGTTCATCAATTACGTGAAGGTAATCAAGCGGCAGATTTCTTGGCTAAGATCGGTGAACGAGGCAATAATGGAACATATGAAAATTTACATGAGCTACCGAGGTTATTAAAGGGTATTCTTCGTATTGATAAGTCTGATTTGCCGGCTATTAGATGTTAGGTTGCTTTTGTTTGTTGTAAGTTTCTTTAGGCTTGTTTAGAGGTTGTTTTTCTACATAGGTCTATTTAGACTTATTTGATTTTTCTTGGTCTGGTTTATTTTCTTTATGTTTTGTTTGGTTTGTGTTTGGGAGGGTTTGTTTTGGTCTTATTGTAATCTCTCAGATGCTTTACTTGTAATCACGGTTTTCCTTCGCCATAAGTGAGGGCTTATCAATAAACTTGGGACGGGGTCGCTATGAGGGTGACTACCAGCTCTTCATAAAAAATAAAAAAAAGCAAAAAAAGTTAGAGAGCCTAGATATGAAAATTGTTTTATAAAAGCAAAAACATGCATTATGGGCTTGCTTCTACAAAAGGAAGGAAAAAGTATGTTTTAACTGGTTAAGCTAAATCATCCTTTGTGTAACAATAATCAAGAAATGGAACTTATTTAATCACTTAGGAGTTGGGACAATAAAACAAACCAAGAGTCATATCTTAGTTATTTTACTTAATATTCTCTCACATAAAAATTAAGAAACTACAGTAATAGAACGCGGTGCAGGTAATAGTTCATTTATTAAATTTTATGTGCAAATGAAATTTCTTCTAATAAATCACTGATCCAATAAAGGTTTTAAATGCTAGCCGCGACACAACGTAAAGGCTGCCGTAGCGGTAGCCTCGGTGTGTGTTGATCTGTCGATACTTTTCCCTTGATTTTAATTCAAAGAAGTCTTAAAAAAATTACGGAGTACATAAATTACCACACCAATAGTTGTGAGTGAATGCATGCCCAGATATAGAGATCAAGTGAATAGATCGACCCATATCTTTTTTTCTTTTAAAAAAAGATACTATTATTATAAAAAAGAATCAAAAAGACGATTTTCTTCATCCTCAACTTAATAATTAGTTATTATTAAAAAAACTTCATAATTAGTTAGTTTTGCCGTTTGAGAAACTAACTAGTAAGAATACAAGATAGTGCATGTTGATCAGAATGTGTCAGTATACAGCAACAATATATAGATGGGATTTAAGTTAAAAGTTTCACCATTTACGCAGATTTGTGCACTGCTAACTGAACCCTACTGATTTGGTAGTTTCAGATTTTTTTTCCATTTTAGGGTTGACCATTTTCCAAAAACTCTTCCAGAATTCAGTAATGACAAAAAATAAGGATAGCACCATCGACACACGCACACATGTGGGCTATTGAGTGCTATGCATTTTATGGCCAGGCATGCAGCCATTTAAAATTTAATGCATTAAATAATAATTTGTTTCGTTATATCTTGGAGTATATTTTAAAAAAAATAATTTGTTTCGTTACATCTTAGAATGTATTCTACACCAATTTATTTACAGTAACATTTAGTTCGTTCCAATGAGGGAATCCATCCCACTTATGTTTAAATTGAAAAGGGGAGAACATGAATCGAGCAAATTAAAAGATAAAAATTAATATTAAAATCAAATTGAATAATGAAAAAAAACAGCTAAAGATTTGTTAGAAATGGATCGTGACAGGATCATAAATTGATCGAGTAATAATGACAAAACAATAAAGTAAGATAAAAGGGGAGACAGCAAATTTACGTGGTTCGGCTTAAAGCTTACTCCACGGGCAGAGGCCAGCAGGCAAAATTTCACTATAGTGAGAGAATATATAAAGAGTGTTTACAAAATTGGCTTTAGCCAATACACACAATCTCACAAATTTCTCTCTTAACTTCTCTTTCACTTGATGATTCTTGATATTACTTGATGATGAAATGCTTCACATTGGAATGCCTTTTATAGGCTCACAAAAGTTCCAAAGGACAAACATCAATGAATGTTCATCATTTTGTTGCTCATCATTTTGTTCTCCAATTATACCAAAGTGAACTTTGTCTTCCACTTTGTCTTCCACCATGGCCTAAAGTAGAAGATGCTTTTGACCCACAAACAAAAGCCACAAATTATGCAAGAAGTGGACTAAACTTTAGACATTTTTTGGTTCACCACTAATTCAAGGCATAATTATTCAACAAATCTCCACCTTGACTTGAATTTGACAATAGTGAAAATAAAAGTTTCAACCTCTGCCAAACAACCCTGAAGGGTCTAATGCAAATGCTGTGCAACACCAACCAAGTCCATGCAGTGTGTGAACTTGGTAATGGAAAGAGATTTTGTCAGCATATCAGCTAGATTATTCAGAGTGCCAATCTTTCTTATAATAACATCACCTTGAGCCACAATATCCCGAATAAAGTGATATTTCACATCAATGTGTTTAGTTCTCTCATGATGCATCTGATCCTTCGTCAAATGTATAGTACTCTGACTGTCACAATAAACTACAGTTTTATTTGTTTCCAAATTGAGTTCATTAAGTATACCTCTTAACCAAATGGCTTCTTTGGTAGCTTCTGTAACAGCCATAAATTCTGCCTCTGTAGTAGACAATGGAACTGTCGGCTGCAAGGTAGCTTTCCAACTGACAGCACAAGTCCCAATAGTAAATACATAACCTGTAATTGATCTTCTCCTGTCCAAATCACCTGCAAAATCTGAATCAACATATCCAGCTAGATTGTCAGAAGTTTTACCGAATTCCAAAAAAGCAGTAGAAGTACCCTTCAAATATCTCAAAATCCACTTGACAGCTTGCCAATGAGTTTTTCCTGGACAGGACAAATATCTGCTAACTACACTGACAGCATGTGAGATATCTAGTCGAGTGCAAACCATTGCATACATAATACTTCCCACTGCACTAGAATAAGGAACTCTAGACATATACATTATCTCTTCTTCTGACTGTGGTGACATGGATGCTGATAATCTAAAGTGAGAAGCTAAAGGAGTACTCATAGGTTTAGCATCATGCATACCAAAACGTTTCAGGACTTTCTCAATATATTTCAGTTGTGACAGAAATAATCTACCTGCACCTCTGTCTCTGTTGATCTCTATTCCCAAAATTTTCTTTGCTGCACGTAGGTCTTTTATCTCAAATTCATCATTTAGCTGAGATTTCAATCTATTAATTTCATATATGTTCTTTGCTGCAATCAACATGTCATCAACATATAGCAACAAATATATGAAAGTACCATCATCAAGTCTTTGATAGTAGACACAACTATCATACTTGCATCTAGAAAATCCAATACTCAGCATAAAAGAGTCAAACCTTCGATACCACAGGCGTGGAGACTGCTTGAGTCCATACAAGGATTTCTTTAGAAGACAAACATGATCTTCCTTGCCTTCAACTTCAAAACCTTCTGGTTACTGTATATAGATTTGTTCATCAAGATCACCATGAAGAAAGGCTATTTTCACATCAAGTTGCTCCAACTCCAAATTATGCATTGCAACTAGAGCAAGTAAGACACGAATAGAAGTATGTCTAACAACTAGAGAGAAACATCATTAAAATCAACTCCCTCCACCTGGCTGTAGCCTTTCGCTACTAATCATGCCTTATACTTGGTGTCTTCAACACCAATGACTCCTTCCTTCTTCTTAAATATCCATTTACACCCGATAATTTTCTTACCATTAGGTGGTTCGACCAATTTCCAGGTGTCATTTTTCTTTAGAGATTCCATCTCTTCATGCATCGCAACGAGCCATTTGTCTGAATCAGATGAACTGATGGCCTCAGAGTATGAGGTTGGATCGGCGACATCAATGGTTTCTGCAACATTTAATGCATAAGCCAACATATCTTCAAAACCATACCGTTGGGGTGGTTTTATCTGTCTCATTTGTCTTCCACCAGCTAGAGTGTGATGCTCAGCTTCATGGTGTGTCTCTCTACCTGGAGACGAACTTCCTGGCTGAATAGGATTAGGATTTGCAGATGATGAGGTATCAACCTCAAGCTCCATCTTCTCTTGTGCATTCTTCTTTCCTGTATCACACTGAACAGGAAATTATTTTCTAGGGTGAAGCATAGCAGATTCATCAAAAGTAACATCTCTGCTAATCATAAACTTATGAATATCATGACAACATAAGCGAAAACCCTTAACACCAGAAGCATAACCAAGAAAAATATATTTCTTCGCCCTAGGCTCCAATTTTCGTTCATTCACATGAGCATATGCAGGGCAACCAAATATTCTTAAGTTAGAGTAATCAGGAGGGCTACTTGACCATACATCTTCAGGTGTATTAAGTTCAAGTGATATGTGAGGAGAGCGGTTCACCAAATGACATGCCAAATTGACTGCTTCTGCCCAAAATTCCTTGCCAAGACCTGCGTTAGAAAGCATACATCGAGCTCTTTCTAACAGTGTTCGATTCATCCTCTCTGCGACACCATTCTGCTGTGGTGTCTTTCTCACCGTTCGATGTCTGACAATGCCTTCATCTTTGCAGAATTGATTAAACTCTGAATCACAAAACTCAAGACCATTATCTGTTCTGAGTCTCTTGACTAGCTTCCCGGTCTGCTTCTCCAATAAGGTCTTCCATTGCTTGAAAATGCCAAATACCTCATTCTTGTGCCTGAGAAAATAGACCCAAGTCTTTCTAGAAAAATCATCAATAATCGTTAGCAAGTATCTGGCTCCTCCTTTGGAAATTTCACGAGAAGGCCCCCATAGATCAGAATGAATGTAATCAAGAGTACCTTTGGTTCTGTGAATTGCAGTGTTGAAACTGACTCTTTTCTGCTTTCCAAAGACACAATGCTCACAAAAATCCAGCTTCCCAATCTTTCTTTCAGGCAGAAGACCTCTTTTACTAAGTACAGCTAATCCCTGCTCACTCATATGCCCTAGACGCATATGCCACAACTTGGTCGAGTCTGAATCTGACATGGATGAGGAAACTGCTGCAGAGCCTATAACTGTTGAACCCAATAAGGTGTATAGACTGCCAGACTTCTTTCCTTTCATGAGAACAAGAGCACCACGGGAAATTTTCATGTTCCCAGACTCAATCACAGTTTTGCAGCCATTGGCATCCAGAATGCCCAAAGAAATAAGATTTTTCTTCAAATCAGGTACATGTCTGACATTAGTCAATGTCCTGACAACTCCATTATGCATCTTGATTTTTACTGTGCCTACACCAACAGTTTTGCAAGTGGTATTATTGCCCATTAGCACAACTCCACCTTCAACAGAATCATATGTAGAGAACCAATCTCTGTTGGGGCACATATGATAAGAACATCCAGAATCAAGAATCCACTCGTCATTGGATCTGGACTTGTTGGTTGCAAATAGAACATCATCACCTTTTTCTTCTGCTACATCAGCATCAACTGTTTCTTCCTTCTGCTTGCCCTTGTCATTTTGCTATTCATTCTTCTTTTTGTTCTGCAGCTTGTAGCATTCCGCTACGATGTGTCCCTTCTTCTTGCAATAATTGCAAGTCAAATTTTTGTGCTTTCCTCTTGACTTTGATCTTCTTCTATTCTTGCCACCATCAAAGCCTCTGTCATTGGATCTGCCTCTTGCAACAAGACTAGAGCCCTGATCGTCAGACTTACTAGACAAAAGTTCATTATCTAATTTCTCCTTACTCATAAGGGAAGATATTACATCATCAAAATTTAATTATTCCCTACTATAAATTATAGTGTCTCTAAAATTTTTATATGAGAGTGGTAATGAACATAATAATAAGAGAGCTTGATCTTCAGACCCAATAATAACTTCAAGATTTTTCAAATCATTAATAATTGAGATAAACTCACTGATATGGGACTTGAGAGAGGAACCTTCCGTCATGTGGAGACCATAAAGGTGTTACTTCAAAACCAACCTGTTGGCCAAGGATTTAGTCAAGTACAACTCCTCTAGCTTGGCCCATAAGTCTGCAGAAGTCTTCTCTGACAGAACTTGTTGTAAGACATCATTTGAAAGACTCAGTTGGATTGCGGATAGAGCCTTGTCATCCAGGTCATCCCAATCTTCATCACTCATGCCGGTAGGCATCTTGGCTTTCCCCAGTAGTGCTTTCTTCAAGCCATTTTGGGTTAGAATGGCTAACATACGAACTTGCCATAGACTGAAACTGCTGTTTCCATCAAACTTCTCAATATCAAACTTCATTGTTGACATCTCGATCGAACAAAATGATCATGAACAAAATTTTACTATTCACGTGAACAGTAAACTCGCAGAAAAACAGACAGAAATTTACGACCTGCAAGCTCTGATACCAGTTTGTTAGAAATGGATCATGACAGGATCATAAATTGATCGAGTAATAATAACAAAACAATAAAGTAAGATAAAAGGGGAGACAGCAAATTTACGTGGTTCGGCTTAAAGCCTACTCCACGGGCAGAGGCCAGCAGACAAAATTTCACTATAGTGAGAGAATATACAAAGAGTGTTTACAAAATTGGCTTTAGCCAATGCACACAATCTCACAAATTTCTCTCTTAACTTCTCTTTCACTTGATGATTCTTGATATTACTTGATGATGGAATGCTTCACATTGGAATGCCTTTTATAGGCTCACAAAAGTTCCAAAGGACAAACATCAATGAATGTTCATCATTTTGTTCTCCAATTATACCAAAGTGAACTTTGTCTTCCACCATGGCCTAAAGTAGAAGATGCTTTTGACCCACAAACAAAAGCCACAAATTATGCAAGAAGTGGACTAAACTTTAGACAATTTTTGGTTCACCGCTAATTCAAGGCATAATTATTCAACAAGATTAATAATTAATTCTAATCATCATCACCATCATCATGAAACACGCTTTATCCACAAAAAAAGAATGAAACATCAAAAATAGTAAATCTTGGGAAGTTGAGTACTAACAGAGAGGGGCTTAAAATAAATTATCAATTTCGTGGATGCGTGGTATATTTTCATTCGTACATGGCTAAATGTACTATTGGAATGTACATATCATCTCTACCTCAATCTTTATCCCAAAAAGAAAATCTCAATCAATCTTATCTGTTTTCGTTTATTTACCTTTTGTCGAAGCAATTTTTCTTCTTTTCTCGTTATTTACTTTTACCAAACATAGCAAAAATTTAACCTTGCCTTTCAAGTAGGCCATGCTTGACGCTTGCGGAATTTGGAATAAATCCAAAGGAGTTGTAAATGCTATTCTCTGATCCGAGGACAAAGTGTGTCTGTGTTGATTTATGTCAATATTAAAGTATGTGCTTTGTTGGTTATACAATGCCAATTTGATATAGTCTCTTCTCATCCTCTATGAGGAAGTGAAAACGCATTCACTCAAATAAAGAGTTTGATAATTTTATGTTCATTACAAATTAAATACAAGAAATTTTTTCGACATTCATATTATACCATTTATAAGATCAAAAGGAAAAACAAAAGATTACACCATTGACAATAACACTATCTCGGAATAGGTCTACTGATCAGATGGCAAAGGAATGTATGTCTGATAAGATAAGTTGCAGCAGGCGCCATGTTGCCAAAGTCAACACAACAAAATCAGTCTTGTTTGCACAGCGACAGTAAAGACTACAGCCGTATTCTACAGGGGCTAGCCAGTTGAGATCTAAAGAAAGACCACCAGATTGGATGATACATGTTCTTATTGAAAGTAATACCTATGTTAGAAAAATGGATTTTTTTATACCCACCAAGTGCTTGACCCAACTCAAACACTTCGCGACTAAATTGGCACTGAAAATTCCTTTGATCTTTAACACCACCATTAGAAGTGGCAATGGCGGCAGCAACCCTAACTTTCTTATCCATGGTCCTCAAGCTTCACCCTCTTGTTGTTGTGGCTCACCATGTGTCTACCAAGTGCTTGATAAGATTGGATTATTTCTGTGAGTGGCTTGATAGAAGCACACTGGGTTCCCTGGTCAATGTTGATTATTTGGTTAACATTAAGGAAAATCTCATTATAAATGGTAAGTTTGTGTTCACCTTTGTTCCAACGGAAGAGTCCAAAATTCCTTTGTTTTTTTCACCTTTTTGTAGAGAAGTAATTTAGTTTTTTTCCTTGAATTTTAGTAACAATGTAATAATTATAACTGAAAACCGAAGGATTTTTTCTTTTAATTCTTCCCACCTTCTAATCTCCATAAAGTGTCCATTGTATCAAAACTTAGTGTATAATAAAACATGACGATATGGAGAAGACAGCCTAAATGAATGGAAGAAAATGCAATCTCACCATGAAAGACTTAATTTATATGCATTTACATTGATTAAAACTCTCAAAATAGATAAGTGGTGCACTTTCTTTGTAGTAGATTGAAAATATTTGGGAGAAATAAATACAGAAACACGGAGAGAAATGCAAAAAAATCTGATACATTAAATAGTACGTACCTATGAAGAAAATATGGTAGATTACTGATCTGATCTATAGATTTGATCTATGTCGCTATCTTCCTTCTCGACCTTCAGCTTCATCATCTGATTCAGTTGACATGAAACTAGCAAGGCTTTAGGGGTTGTGTAGAGATTAGAGGAAAGGAAGAGGCACTGATCACTCTCAATACTTTATGGGTTGTGTAGATATAAATGGCCTTATATATAGATGTACTCTAGGGTTACAACTTGAAACGATAGTTTGGGAATTAAAACAAAAAAAGTGGTCATTTTTTATGTTTGGTTTAGGGCTAAACATGGTTGGTGGGTTTACCTTTGATCTTATCTTGTCTCTTGTCTTTAAGGTAAGTTATTTTTTGTCCTTTCCAAATTTATAATTAAGTTGAAACGCTTCATTTAGAAAAAGCCTGAGTTTTTTTTAATTTCTTTATCAAGCTTGAAATTCAATTTTATTTGTCTGATTGTTATTTACTTTTTGTAGTTTCCTTTTGATTTTCGCTCGCGTATATTTCTAAATAAAAACAAAACAAAAGGGAACTAAACATGTATTTCCATTTCACAGAAGTGGTAACAATATCGCATTTGCCTTCGGATGAAGGAGAGTCAAGTTTCAAGTCTATGAGCATCTTTCTTCGAAGAGTTATCTTCCGGATGCAATTTATTATTATATTTCTTATTAATTTGTTTCTTCGTCGACTTCCATAACTGTTATAGTAAAGTTATAAAAAAACAAGTAACAACTTTAGGAAGGGATAAGGTGACGATCTTGGGTGTCAGCTAACTAGTTGGTAAAGCCGCTTATCATTGCACAAGAGACCAGAGTTCAAACCCCACTCACACCAAGGATGGAAGAGGGTTACCTCCTACTGTGTAACTCGAATTTTAAAAAAATAAATAAAAGTGGAGTCCTGAAGGCCAAATTTTACTCGTGTTAATCGAATTCTGTCTTTCCTATAATTTGTAATGAACTTTTATTATATATTTTTTTAATGACCAGTGACCTCGAAAGTGGAATTTAAAATGATTTAAGTGAAAGAGGTTTTAGTCCAAGTGAAAAAATGGATGGTCAAGAAAAACGAGTTTTTGAAGAAACTGGCCATTTTCGAAGGAAATAACCTATTTTTATTCAATCTTCGTGATTGAAAGAGTAAATTCAATGCAATTTATGAAAGATTTGATGATTCAAAACGTGTTTAAATAGGGATTTGGCGGTTGGAATCCAACATTAAGCCTTCATAATAAAAATGATATAATTATCTTTTTTTTAGCTATTTAGGAGTTTTAAAATTAAATTAATAGCTCACGTTTTTTTGTGCGTTTTCGCTATAATAGTTAGATGGTTGTTTTCTTAGAAAATTTACCACAAACTAGGTTTCAAAAAGTTACATCAAAACCAAACGGATCATTTCCCAAAACGGAGCTTTGAAGGCCAAATTATACCCTCAAGAACTTTTACTCGTGTCAATCGAATTCTCTCCCTCTTTTCTACAAAATTTTAATGCACTTTTATCATATTTTTTGATGGTTGGTGACCTCGAAAGTAAAATTTAACATGATCTAAGGGAAATACGCTTTGGTACAAGTTAAAAATAGGATGGTCAAGAAAAATTAAGTTTATAAAGAAATTGGCAATTTTTGAAGATTATGAGCTCAGTCTTTTTGTGCATTTTCGCTAAAATAGTTATGATGGTAATTTCTTTTTAAAATTAGCCCTAAACTAGGTTACAGGATGTTACACCAATATCGAAAGGACCATTTCCATAAACGGAGCCTTGAAGGCAAAACTATATCATCCATAAGTTTCACTCCTGTTATTGGAATTCTTTTCCACTCTTCTACAATTTGTAATTAGCTTTTATAGATTTTTTTGATGGCTCGTGAAATCGACAGTAGAATTTATCATGATCTAAGTGAAATACTGTTTGGTCCAAGTGAAAATGGTATGATCAAGAAAAATGAAATTTTGGAAGAAACTTGCCATTTTCAAAGGTTATAGCTCACATCTTTTGTGCATTTTTGCTAAAATAGTTATGATGGCCATTTCCTTAGAAAATTTTCAAAGAATGAGGTTTCAAAAAGTTACATCAAAATCAAAAGGATCATTTCCCAAAATGGATCCCTGAAGGCCAAATTATACCCTCTAGAAGTTTTTTCCTTGTTAATCGAATTCTCTCCCTCTTATCTATAATTTTTAATGCACTTTTACATTATTTTTTTTATGGCTGGTGACTTCTAAAGTTAAATTTAACATGATTTAAGTGAAATAGACTTTTGTCCAAATGAAAAATAGGATGGTCAAGAAAAAACAAAATTTTAAAGAAACTTTCCATTTTCGAAGGTCATGTTTTTTGTGCATTTTCGCTAAAATAGTTATGATGGCCATTTCCTTAGAAAATTTACCATAAACTAGCTTTTAAAAAGTTACATCAAAACCAAAAAGATCATTTCCCAAAATGAAATTTTGAAGGCCAAATTATACCTTCCATAAGTTTTGCCCATGTTAATCGAATTCTTTCTCTCTTATCTATAATTTTTAATGCTTTTTTTTTTTTTTTTTTTTTTTTTTTTTTTTTTTTATGGCTGATGACTTCCAAAGTTAAATTTAACATGGTTTAAGTGAAATAGGCTTTTGTCCAAATGAAAAATAGGATGGTCAAGAAAAATTAAAATTTTGAAGAAACTTACCATTTTCGAAGGTTGTACCTCATGTTTTTTGTGCATTTTCGCTAAAATAGTTATGATGGTCATTTTCTGAGAAAATTAGCCTCGAACTAGCTTTTAAAAAGTAACATCAAAACAAAACGTATCATTTCCCAAAATAGAGTCCTAAAGGCCAAATTATACCCTCCATAAGTTTTCCTCGTGTTAATCGAATTCCCTCACTCTTTCCTACAATTTGTAATACATTTTTATCTTATTTTTTTCTGGCTGGTGACCTTGAAAGTGAATTTAATATTGTTGACCCTCACCTGTATTTTAATGATGACAAAACACAATTGTTATTATACTAACAGTGCAATCTAAGTGTAGTATGCAACCAAAGCATTCAACCAAGGATCAAGATGCAAGAACTCAAACCGAATCAAACTTTCAAGTGAAGACTGAAGAACTAGTATAGGTCTAAGGTATTAAAACCAGTGTAAGTCTCACTTGTACATTGAAAAGCTTGTTCAATGGCTCGCACACAAAAGATTTTTTTAAACAGAACTTTTTAATCAAATGATTTTAAGTTAAACACTTTTTTAACACAGAAAAACTGGGTTGGAAGACAACCCAGTCGAGAGGGTACATATACCAGTCGACTGGTTTATGGGACAATGAGTCCCCAGTCGACTGGGTGAAACATACCAGTCGACTGGTAAAAGGGACAGTGAGTCCCCAGTCAACTGGGTGAAACATACCAGTCGACTGGTGAAATGGACAGATAGTCCCCAGTTGACTGGTAAGATCAACCCAGTCGACTGGTACCCCAGAAGCCTTAAAAGTGAGATTTTTTAAGAGGACCCAGTCGACTGGTATCAAGACCCAGTCGATTGGTAGTTTAAAAAATATGACCATTGGGACTCGAAATCTGAGCTTTTTCAATTCAAATTAAAGTCTAACGGCCATATTAATTCATGGCTATATAAACCCACTCTATTGAGCATTCAATAGAGAGGTGGAGATATTCAAAAAGAGAAAAACTCACACAATCAAGTAATTTACTCTTTGAAACACAAAAAGCTTTGAAATATTCTTGCTGAGCCATTCTTCAAGCTTTACTTTGAAAGAGAGACATTATTCAGTTGTATAAGCTTTCATTTGTTGTCTCTCTACCATTTACTTTACAACATTTATTGTAAAGGGATTACTTTCGAGAGGAAGGGGATAGCTTTCGAGAGGAAGGGGATAGCTTCCGAGAGGAAGGGATTGTAAGGTTTGTACAACACCGGTGAAGTTGTACGACTAAGTTTCTTAGTGGATTAGTTCAAGGAGGTTCCTTGAAGAGAGTGGACGTAGGGTTGGAAAGAATCCGATATTGTCAAACCACTATCATCTGAGTTTGCATTCTCTACTCCTTAAACTCTTTATTTATAGCACATTGCTTGTTTAATTACTTATTGGTTATATGTTTTTATAAACTTGTGTTTATTCCGCGAAAGTTTTTAAAAACCCAATTCACCCCCCTCTTGGGTTGAAACCTCAGTCTACAATTGGTATCAAAGCCTTGTTCTCAATTTTAGGCTTAATATCCTTGAGTTGATCCGATGGCAGCAAATAGCTATTCTGAGGGACACTCTTATACTAGGTCTCCCTTGTTCAATGGCTCCAACTATAACTATTGGAAAAACAGAATGAAAATCTTTGTCGAAGGACAAGATTATAATCTGTGGAGAGTCATTGAAGAAGGACCTAGAATTCCTTCAAAGGAAATAACTATTGGAGAAATCAATCATCTAATGCCTAAACTCAAAACTGAGTACAATGAAGAAGATTGTAGAATGATGTCTCTCAATAATAAAGCAACAAGTATTTTACATTGTGCTTTAAATATTTATGAATACAATAAAATCTCTGCATGTGTTTTGGCTAAGGAGATATGGGATAAATTGCAAGTTACATATGAAGGAACTAGTGAGGTTAAAAAATCAAAAATCTATATGCTAGTTTCTGAATATAAATCTTTTAAAATGTCTCCTAACGAAACAATTTCTCAAATGCACTCACGGTTCACAACTATTGTAAATGGTTTAAAGCTTCTTGGTAGGAACATTGAGGAGTTTGAACTAACAAGAAAAATCTTGAGATCTTTGCCACCCACTTGGAAAGCAAAGAAGATGGCCATCACAGAGGCCAAAGATCTCGACAAACTTGATGTTGAGACACTACTTGGGTCATTGTTGACATATGAGATGGAAGAAATGACTCCCATTGTCAATGATGATGAGAAAAAGAAAAAGGTAATTGCTTTCAAAGCTTCTACGAGAAACAAAGAAATGGAATCGGAAAAAGAAGCAGAGAGCAACGAGGAAGATGGTGAAATGGCCTTAATCACCAAACGGTTTCATAGGTTCTTGAAGAAAAGCAAAAAACCTTACACAAAGGATCCCACCTCTAAAAGGGAACCACTTATGTGTTATGGCTGCAAGAAGCTCGGTCACATCAGGGCTGACTATACAGTTTCAAATAAACCATACAAGAGCTTCAAGAAGAAAGTCATGATAGTAACCACTTGAAGTGATAACGAAGAAGAAGAAGAGTCCTCGGATAGAGAAATCAGATACGAGGAAATTGCCAACCTATGTCTCATGGCAATCGACGATGAAAATGAGGTATCATCTTCTCCTTCTTCTAAGAATAATATTGTGAGTAGTAGTGAAGAACTGCTAGAAGTAATAAATGAAATGCATGATGAATTGAAGAAATTCGATTATAGAAACTCAACTCTTAAGAAAGAGGTATCATCTCTTTCTAAAGAGATGATAAGTCTTAGAGAAGAAAAAGATAGACTATCTTCATTACTTTATGATGCTTCTCAAGATTTCCTCAAAGATGAAAATGAAAATTTAAAGAATAAGATATTAGAATTGAATGACACTATATCTAGGCTTATGCTTGGAAAAGAAAAGCTCGATGAGGTGCTTTCTTGCCAAAGAGTAAGTGGAGGAAAATCCGGGTTAGGATACTCTCCATTAGGCAGGCAAAAATTTAAAGAGAGCTTATTCATGAAAGCCTCTTGTGTGAATGAAGCCTCTACTTCTAAGACCACTAGCAAGGTTAAAAGGACTCCCTCTATGAATGCTAGCAAGTCTAGAAATACTAATTCTAATGTATATACAAGAATGAAGCATCCTAGAAATACTCATGCTTATATGTATGCTCATTCAAGAAATGGTTATGCACATTCTAGGAATATCCATCATGAGCTTGCTAGAAACAATATATAAAATCAAGACATGCACAATACACATGCATATCCTAGGAATTACCATCATGGTTATTCTAGAAATAAGAAGCATCCTCATGATAATGCAAGAATGTATCTTAGAAAGTATCATCATACATTTTCTGGAAATGACATGCATTTTCATATTCCTCACCACAGAAACATGTATCCTAGGAACTCTTATCCTAAGGATTATAGACATGCACAACTAAGAAATTCTAGAAATTTCAATAATTATTATCCTAGGATTGTGCATCATCAACATGTCTATAGATCACCATATACTGTTAAGAAAGTATGGGTTCCAAAAGGAACCGTGTTTTCTAGGACTAACCCTAATGGACCCAAGAAATTTTAGGTACCTAAAACTGCGATCGTATATCCTTGTGTGATGTAGATATGTCTCCACACCAAGGAGAAAGGTAACTGTTGGTACCTTGATTGTGGATGCTCAAAGCACATGACCGGTGATAAAAGTGTATTCAAGGAGCTAACTCTAAAAGATGGTGGATTTGTCACCATTTGAGACAACACAAAAATAAAGATCATCGGGCATGGAAAAGTTGGTAATGATTTCTCAACCATAGATAATGTATTGCTAGTACAAGGCCTTAAGCCAAATTTACTAAGTATTAGTCAACTTTGTGACAAAGGCAACAAAGTCACATTTGAAACTTCTCACTGTCTAGTTATAGACATCAAGAGCAACAAGATCAAATTTGTTGGCCATAGACATTAAAATGTCTATATAGTTGATTTGAAATCCTTGCATTCTAAAAATGAAAAATGTTTTCCTGCATTTAGTGAAAATCCATAGCTATGGCATAGAAGGCTTGGTCATGTGAACATGAACTTGCTGAAAATCATTTCAAGAAAAGATTTAGTCATTGGACTTCCCAAAATCAATTTTAAAAAAGACAAAGTATGTGATGCTTGTCAAATGGGAAAACAAACTAGAATTTCTTTAAATCAAAAAATGTAGTCTCAACTACTAGACCTTTGGAACTTTTGCATATGGACTTATTTGGTCCAATTAGTACCATTAGTCTAGGTGGCCATCAATATGCTCTTGTTATTGTTGGTGACTATCAAGATATACCTTTGTTATTTTTATTGTTTACAAGGATGAAGTTTTCAAAGGATTTGAAAAATTTTGCAAAAAGGTTCAAAATGAAAAAGGAATTTGTATTTCAAGTATTAGAAGTGATCATGGAAAGAATTTGAAAACCAAAGTTTTCAAAATTTTGTAATGAAAATGGAATTGATCACAACTTTTCGGCTCCTAGAACTCCTTAACAAAATGGAGTTGTTGAGAGGAAAAATAGAGTTCTAGAAGAATTTTCAAGAATAATACTTTGTGAAAATAGTTTACCAAAATACTTTTGGGCTGAAGCTGTGAACACCTCTTGCTATATCTCAAATAGAATTTTAATTAGGCCTATGCTTGATAAAACTCCATATGAACTATGGAAAGGTAGAAAACCTAACATCTCCTATTTTCGTATATTTGGTTGCAAATGCTTCATCCTAAATAACAATAAAACTAACTTGGGTAAATTTGACTCTAAGACCGATGAAGAGATATTTTTACGATATTCAACATCTAGTAAGGCTTATAGAGTTCTCAAAAAGAGAACTCTAGTGGTAGAAGAATCTGTACATGTAACTCTTGATGAATCTAACCCAATTAGTAGTGATGATGTAGATTTTATTCCAAGAACAGAAACTCCTACTCCCATTGTTGACCCAAAGGAGAGTCCACCTCAAGCAAATGAAGAGATGAAAACTCACAATTTGGACGAACCATCTACAAGCCAACAAGAGGATAGTCTTCCCAAAGATTGGAGGAATGTAAATTATCACCCGATTGATCAAGTGATTGGTGATCCTTCACAAGAGGTAAGAACTAGTTCCTCTATTAGAAATATTTGCAATTATGTAGCTTATTTGTCTCAAGTAGAACCTAAGACATTTATAAAGGCTGAAAAGGATAATGATTGGATAATTGCAATGCAAGAAGAAATAAATCAATTTGAGAGAAACAATGTTTGGAATCTAGCTCCAAGACGTAAGAATCATTCAATAATTGGAACTAAATGGGTATATAGAAATAAGATGGATGCAAATGGAATAGTAACTAGAAACAAGGCTAGACTAGTTGCTAAGGGATATAATCAAGAAGAAGGAATAGACTTTGATGAGACCTATGCTCCCATAGCTAGATTAGAAACTATTCGAATGTTATTAGCCTTTGCATGCTTTAATAAGTTCAAGCTATTTCAAATGGATGTAAAAAGTGCATTTTTTAAATGGCTTTATAGAAGAAGAGGTTTATGTTGAGCAACCTCTTGGATTTGAAAATCCTAGTCTTCCAAATCATGTCTACAAGCTTTCTAAAGCTCTATATGGGTTGAAGCAAGCTCCAAGGTCATGGTATGAAAGACTAAGTAAATTTTTGATTGACAATGATTTTGTAAGAGGTAGAATAGACACAACTCTCTTCACAAAAACTCACAAAAATGACACTCTTATAGTCCAAATATATGTTGATGATATTATATTTGGTGTTACTAATGAATCTATGTGTCAAGAGTTTGCACAGTGCATGCAAGGTGAATTTGAAATGAGCAAGATGGGAGAGCTTACCTACTTCCTTGGACTTCAAATAAAACAACTAAAAGGAGGCATCTTCATCAATCAATCAAAGTACATTAAGGACCTACTAAAGAGGTTCGGGATGGAAAGCTCAAAGCCACTTGGAACTCTTATGAGCATAACTACAAAACTTGATCTTGATGGAGGAGGTAAATCTGTTGATACTAAATTTTATAGAAGCATGATAGGTGCTTTACTTTATTTAACTGCAAGTAGACCTGATATAATGTTCAGTGTATGCATGTGTGCTAGATTTCAGTCTAATCCTAAGGAATCACATGTAGTTGCAGTAAAAAGAATCCTTAGATATCTACAAGGAACCCAAACCATAGAATTATGGTACTCTAGAGATTCATCTTTTAAGCTTGTAGGATATTCAGATGCTGATTTTGCTGGATGTAGGTTAGATAGAAAAAGCACAAGTGGAACATGCCAATTCTTAGGTGCGATGTTAACCTCTTGGTTTTCCAAGAAATAAAATTCCATTGCATTATCAATCGCTGAAGCGGAATATATAGCAGCTGGAAGTTGCTGTGCCCAAGTGTTATGGATGAAACAACAACTAGAAGACTATGGCATGAACCTAAAAGGCATCCCGATATTTTATGATAATACTAGTGCTATCAACCTAACCAAGAACCCTATTTAGCACTCTAGAACCAAACACATAGAAATTAGACATCATTTCTTAAGAGACCATGCTAAAAAAGGTGATATAAGACTAGAATTCATACCTTCAGAAGATCAAATAGCTGACATTCTTACAAAACCTCTAAGTGAGGCTAGTTTTTGTAAGATTAGAATGTTAATGGGATTGCTAGATTATGATAAACTGAATGTCTGATTGCTCATTCATTCATCATTTGCATATTTGACATCTAGTGAAAGAGTATTAATTCTTGTTTAAATATCTCCCTCACTCAAAGATGTCATAGATAAACAAATTTCGTGCTACGACTCAAGACTTGAAATTTTCTTAAGGGTCTAGTCGACTGGTAAATTTGTTCCAGTCGACTGGTAAGTCTCTGCCCATTATTCTAGTCGACTGGTAAGTTTATCCTAGTCGACTGGTATGTCATTGCCTATTTTTCCAGTCGACTAGTAAGTCTTATCCAGTCGACTGGTACATCAAGACCTTGTTTGGAGCCAATTTTTTGAAATTCAGTTATCAACCCAGTCGATTGGTACAGACTACCCAGTCGACTGATATCTTACTACTCAATTACCCAGTTGACTAGTATGAAAAATGTTCATCTTTTCAAAAGGACCCAGTCAACTAGTATCCTTACCCAGTTGACTGGTATCGCGATTCTATATATAGACTGTTCATTTTTTTCTTCATATTTTTACTCCATTTTCGAAAAACCTAGCTTTCGTTTTCTAGAAAATTTCACCATTTTGATCTAAAAACCATTTAAACAACACCTAAACACATCGATCTAATCATCCATAATCTTATTTTCAACTTTCTACGGTTGAAATCTTCCATTTTCACCAAAAACTTTGTTTCCCATAAACCCATTTTTTTCCAAAAAATGTCCAATAGAATCCATGTAAAATACATAACAGGGGGACCAAATGCGCCAACAAGGCCAAGGTCCACCAAACCTACGGATCTGGATTCATGGGGAAAGGGCATGGCGGGCTCATCAAGCAAGAAGCCCAGAACAGAGCTTGATGAGTCTCTGTTTTCCAGCCCTACAGCAAAAGCAAGGTATGACTCGATAATCTGCCCCAAGAAGATCATGACGGGTAGAGTTGTCAATTTTGACTCTATTTGTCATGGCAACTTCAATATCTTGCCAGCCTTTGAGGCAATACACCTGACTCCACTGGTCAGAGTGCATGAAAAGTACTACCCAAGACTGATTCACCAGTTCTATACGAACTTGGTGAAACCCAGTCTACTGGCTCTGAGATTCAGAACCAGTGTCATGGGTGTGGAGTTTGAGGTCAACACTGACCTCCTCATGAGCATATTGAGGATCCATATAGGAGGGATCCAATAGAGTCTGGATGGATGGCCAGACAATTTCGATGTCGAGGAGGCAACAAATGGATGGCCAGACAATTTTGAAGATCAACCTAGTCGACTGGTACCCTAGAAGCCTTAAAATTAAGATTTTTTAAGAGGACTCAGTCGACTGGTATCAAGACCCAGTCAACTGG
Source organism: Bretschneidera sinensis (assembly GCA_023935145.1). Taxonomy (NCBI): domain Eukaryota; kingdom Viridiplantae; phylum Streptophyta; class Magnoliopsida; order Brassicales; family Akaniaceae; genus Bretschneidera; species Bretschneidera sinensis. The sequence continues at coordinate 161,379,329 of CM043698.1, forward strand.
TAGTTCAAAAAATATGATCGTTGGGACTCAAAATCTGAGCTTTTTCAATTCAAATTAAAGTCTAACGGCCATATTAATTCATGGCTATATAAACCCACTCTATTGAGCATTCAATAGAGAGGTGAAGATATTCAAAAAGAGAAGAACTCACACAATCAAATCATTTACTCTTTGAAACATAAAAAGCTTTGAAATATTCTTGCTGAGCCATTCTTAAAGCTTTACTTTGAAAGAGAGACATTATTCAGTTGTATAAGCTTTCATTTGTTGTCTCTTTACCATTTACTTTACAACATTTATTGTAAAGGGATTACTTTCGAAAAGAAGGGGATTACTTCCGAGAGGAAGGGGATAACTTCTGAGAGGAAGGGATTGTAAGGTTTGTACAACACCGGTGAAGTTGTACGACTAAGTTTCTTAGTGGATTAGTTCAAGGAGGTTCCTTGAAGAGAGTGGACATAGGGTTGGAATGAGTCCGATATTTCCGAACCACTATAATCTGAGTTTGCATTCACTACTCCTTAAACTCTTTATTTATAGCACATTACTTGTTTAATTGCTTGTTGGTTATATGTTTTTATAAACTTGTGTTTATTCCGCGAAATTTTTTAAAAACCCAATTCACCCCCCTCTTGGGTTGAAACCTCAATCTACAAATATGATTTAAGTGAAATAAGATTTTGTCCAAGTGAAAAATGTGATGTCAAGAAAAATCAAAATTTGGAAGGAACTTACCATTTCAAAGGTTATAGGTCACCTTTTTTTTGTGTATTTTCACTAAAATAGTCACGATGTTCATTTTCTTTGAAAATTTACAATGAACTAGGTTTCAAAAAGTTATATCAAAATTAAACGAAACATTTCCTAAAACAGTCCTGAGGGCCAAATTATACCCTTAATAAGTTTTGCTCGTGTTAATCGAATTATCTCCCTCTTTCCTCTAATTTGTAATGCACTTTATCCTATATTTTTTTTATGGGTAGTGACCTCAAAAATAGAATTTAACATGATTTAAGTGAAACAACTTTTAGTCTAAGTGAAAAAGGGGATGGTCAAGAAAATCAAGTTTTGGAAGAAACTTGCCATTTTCGAAGGTAATAACCCATTTTTATTCAATCTTTGAGATTGAAAGAGTAAATTCATAATGCAATTTATGAAAGATTTAACGAATAAAAACGTGTTTAAATAGGGATTTGAAGGTTGGCATCCAACATTAAGCCTTCATAATATAAAATAATATAATTATTTTTTAGTTATTTAGGAGTTTTAAAATTAAATTAATAGCTCATGTTTTTTGTGCATTTTTGCTATAATAGTTAGGATGGCCGTTTCCGTATAAAATTTACCACAAACTATGTTTCAAAAATTTACATCAAAACCAAATGGATCATTTTCCAAAATGGAGGCTTGAAGGCCAAATTATACCCTCAAGAACTTTGCTCGTGTTAATCTAATTCTCTCAATCTTTCCTACAAAATTTTAATGCACTTTTATCCTATTTTTTTGATTTCCAGTGACCTCGAAAGTGGAATTTAACATGATTTAAGTGAAATAAGTTTTTATCCCAGAGAAAAATGGGATGGTTAAGAATTTTTTTTTGGAAGAAACTGACCATTTTCGAAGGTAGCTCACGTTTTTGTGCATTTTCACTAAAATAGCTACGATGGTCATTTTCTTTGAAAATTTACAATGAACTAGGTTTCAAAAAGTTACATCAAAATCAAATAGTTCATCTTCCAAAAGGAGTCATGAAGGCCAAATTATACCCTCCATAAGTTTTGCTCATGTTAATTGAATTTCATCCCTCTTCCCTACCATTTGTAATGCACTTTTATCCTATTTTTTATGGATGGTGACCTCGAATGTGGAATTTAACATGATTTAAGTAAAATAAGCTTTTGTCCAAGTGAAAAAATGGGATGATCAAGAAAAATCGAAATTTGGAAGAAACTCACCATTTTCGAAGGTTATTACAGCTCATGTTTTTTGTGCATTTTCACTAAAATAGTTATGATGGTTAGTTCCTTTGAAAAATTACCATGAACTAGGATTCAAAAAGTTACATCAAAATCAAACAGATCATTTCCCAAAACGGTGTCCTGAAGGATAAATTATACCATCCATAAGTTTTGCTCGTGTTAATCAAATTCTCTGATTCTTCCTTAAAATTCTCTCCTTATTTTTTATGGCTCAAAAGTTTAATTTAACATGATCTAAGTAAAATACGCTTTGATCTATGTGAAAAATGAGATTGCTAGAAATAATCAAATTTTGCAAGAAACTTGCCATTTTCGAAGGTATATAGCTCACGTATTTTGTGCATTTTCACTAAAATAATTATGATGGTTATTTCCCTGTAAAATTTGCCACAAAGTAGGTTTCAAAAAGTTACATCAAAATAAAAGGATCATTTCCCAAAACAGATCCATGAAGGCCAAATTTTACCCTCTAAAAGTTTTGCTCGTGTTAATCGAATTTTGTTCCTCTTACCTACAATTTGTAATGCACTTTTATCCTACTTTTTTTAATGGTTGGGGACCTCAAATGTGAAATTAATGTGATTGAAGTGAAATAAGCTTTTGTCCAAGTGAAAAATAGGATGGTCAAGGAAAATCAAAATTAAGAAGAAACTGACCATTTTCGAAGGTTATATAACTTACGTTTTTTTGTCCATTTTCGCTAAAAAAGTTATGATGGTTATTTCTTTAAAAAATTTGCCACGAACTAGGTTTCGAAAAGTTATATCAAAATCGAACATTTTCTAAAATGGAGTCATGAAGGCCAAATTATACTCTTCATAAGTTTTGCTCGTGTTAATCGAATTCTATCCCTCTTTCTTACAATTTGTAATGCACTTTTATCCTATTTTTTGATGGCTGGTGACCTTGAAAGTGGAATTTAACATGATTTAAGTGAAATAAGCTTTTGTCCAAGTGAAAAATGAGATACTCAAGAAAAGTCAAATTTTGGATGAAACTAATCATTTTCGAAGGTTATAGCTCATATTTTTTGGTGCATTTTCACTAAAATAGTTACGATGGTCTTTTTTTTTGAAAATTTATAAGGAACTAGGTTTCAAAAGTTTCATCAAAACCAAATAGATCATTTATCAAAATGGAGTCCTAAAAGCCAAATTATGCCCTCCATAAGTTTTGTTTGTGTTAATTGAGTTCCCTCTCTTTTTCTTACAATTTGTAATGCAATTTTATCCTTTTTTTATTTTTTTTATTTTTTATGGTTGGTGACCTCGAAAGTGGAATTTAACATGATTTAAGTAAAATAAAATTTTGTCCAAGTGAACAATGAGTTGGTCAATAAAAATCAAAATTCGGAAGAAACTGACAAAGGAGCGAACTATGGAGTTGTCGAAGTCTTTTTACATTTCGAACAACACAGCTTTCAACCATGTTTTTGTGAATTTTTCACTTGCTCGTATATCCAATGAAGATTTTTGTTCACAATGTTTTGGGGATTGTCTATCATCAACCATTCCTTGTGCTTTTGCTGGTGAAACTTGAGGCGAGTTTACTTACACACCAGAAGGACTAGTGAAGGAGAAATTTCTAGATGAATGCATCACTATTAATCACCAACCTGAATGACAACATATGTATTTTTGTGAAATCTTCCCGCTAGAGAAGCCTTCGAGTAAAAAAAAGTCATGCAAAGGCCATCTGATAAGAAAATTTATAAAAGAGTGCTGGATTAAATGCGGGTGCACTAATAGTTGTGGAAATCGTGTTGTTCAACGTGGTATAACCGCTATTTTGTAGGTTACAACTTCATCACCTTTTTTTACTTTTATTGTGGTAATTGCTATTATTATAACTTTTAACATTTTTATTAAGTAATGCTATTCAAACCCTTAAATCGACCAATATGCAGTAATTATACTGGTAATTTACAGAAAATGCACTAATAACTTCGATAAATGACAGTAGAGTTGATAATGATGTGAATGAGAACATGATTTGCACCTTTTTATGCTTCTCTGTCTCAGGTTCTATTCTATCCCTTTCTTCTAATCTCCTATGCAAATTATCAGCCCTTTCTTTTGCTGCATTCATTCTTTCTATAGCATGATCAAGAACTTCTCTCAACTCATCCCTTATAATCTCATAATCTCTCCCACCTCTACTAGTACCAGCTGCACTAACAACCTGTTCCCTTGCATGAACCACAAACTCAACCTCCCCCTCTGCTTCAGCTCTTCTAAATATTGGGGGTTTACCATGTCCCCTCTCATTTAGAACTCTACCTCAAGCTCTAGTACGTCCACGTGTCATCCTCAGATTCTGCATTAAAATATAGTTTATTTAAATCTTCCACTTCTTTAAATTCTTATGCAGTCTACAGAATCATAAAACCTAATGCTCTGATACTAAAATTGTAACGATCCATCCCGGGTTGGCCACCCCAAAACATGTCGTCACTTTTTGAAATCCCAGAATGACACATACATGCAACAATATAAAAATACCAACTGAAATTTTCTACATAAATAAATCCTTAACCCTCAACAGGGGAGTTACATTAGTAAGATTCCAACTGACACATTATATACAATATATTATGCATGAATATTTACAAATATTTTTTTTTCATTAGTCTGAGGATGTGAACCACATGGCTTACAGATAATAAGTCAGTCTGAATATCAGCTCACCAATTTATCTGTCCTACCACCTGAAATTATTTAACAATGAGGAGTGAGCTTCACAAGCTTAGTGAATTAAATTTACTAGAAGTATTCAATTTGTATAAATACTCTTCCAATATTCATTAATCTATATCTCATATAATTTGATAATAGTATTCTATTATCACTACTCATATCATAATTCTCATCCTTTATCAATCTTTTCTTCTCATATATTTAATCATATTGAGACTATCAATTCTATCTCATAATTACCTCATTATGAGGTTCACAGCATATAATCAATCACTCAGATAATTCTCATCATATTATACTTTCATATTTATTTCTCATCATATTTGTCTCTCTATAAGACTCATTCATCTATCAATAAATTTACAATCAAGAATAACACTTTAACATTTCAAGCAATAACAATCAATATTTAAAGCAAATGCAATGCGTATATTTAAATGTTATTATTATTTGAGAACATCTTCCCACATGCGACATGTTTTTGCTTAGACCGGCTACCTTCCCAGTTCTTTTATTTTATTTAGACCGGTTGCCCTCCTGGACCGGCTGCCATGGTTTTCATTTAGATCGGCTGCTTTCCCAGTTCTTTTATTTCCAGCATATATCGGCTGTCACGGTTTTCATTTATTTCATTTAGAACGACTACCTTCCTGGTTCTTCTCATTTCATGCATATGCATATGAACAATAATATAAAATATGCATATGAGTAATAATATAAAAACAAGCATACATTCAGACATTTAATTTAACTATCCAGTTCTTTCGCAAAATTATTATTTTATCATATTCGTTAAATTACCTCCTCATATATCATATCAAATTATCAATCATAGCTTGTCAAGAATTTCATTTATCCCTTCATTATATATTTAATCTACTCATTATTTCAATAATAATACTTCTCATATAATAAATCGTTAACATATCAATTATTCTTATCATACATTACAACCAACTTTCATCTATCATACAATCATAGGTTAATATTTAATTCAAATATCATCACTTTATATTTCATATTTATCTCGACTACTAAAAGTAAATCTAACTCACCACGTAGTACTTAGAGCTGCCCGTGGATCACCTCTTTGCCTTTTCTGCTATTTTCAGCAATTTCTCTGATTGTTGATCGTCAACACCTAACATAATATTAATATTAAAATTTCTAATTTATTCTTCAATTTTTCCATAATTCATACCCTTTAAATTTCTACATCAAATTCTGGAAATTTTTTCATGTATGCTAATTTTCAAAAAAATAAAATTCACATTGTTAACTTTTGTTTTTCTCAGATCTTTCCTTCACTCATTTTAAAATTCTCACGTAAACCTCTTCAAAATTTTACTCTTTCAACATTTCTTTCAGTCCCCAAGTGTTTAAAGAAATAAAGAAATTTGGATTGAGGAAAAAAGAAAACCAAACAGGATTTGGTAAAATTTAAATAAACAAAACAATTTTTATATTACATTTCTGCCACTGCCACTGTTTGCACCGTTTCCCTAAGGTAAGTTGTCAAAATGCATGTAATGCATGCAACACCTGGACCCAGGTGTTGCACACCCCTTTTTTTCTTTTTCTTTTCTCCTAAACGTCCAGATTTTTTTTTCTTTTCTCCCAAACGTCCAGAATTTTCTTTCCAAAAGAATTATTTTATTCAATAATAAATCTTTCATATATATTATTTTAATTCAATGTTATATTTATCAAATTACTTTTTTACTCTTACTTTAAAAATACAGGCATTACAGATAGTTATGATGGTCATTTCCTTAGAAAATTTACCACAAACTAGCTTTCAAAAAATTACATCAAAACCAAAAAGATCATTTCCCAGAATAGAGTCCTGAAGACCAAATTATACCTTCAATAAATTTTGCTTATGTTAATCGATTTCCCTCCCTCTCTCCTATAATTTGTAATACACTTTTATCCTTTTTTATGGCTGGTGACCTCGAAAGTGGAATTTAAAATGATTTAAGTGAAATAAGTTTTAGTCCAAGTGAAAAAAATGATGGTCAAGAAAATAGAGTTTTGGAAGAAACTAGCCATTTTTAAGGTAATGACCTATTTTTATTCAATCTTAGTGATTAAAAGAGTAAATTCAATGAAATTTAGGAAGGATTTGATGATTTAAAACATGTTTAAATAGGGATTTGAGAGTTTGAATCCAACATCAGGCCTTCATAATATAAATGATATAATTATCTTTTTTTTTAGTTGTTTATGAGTTTTAAAATTAAATTAATAGCTCACATTTTTTTGTGTATTTTCACTATAATAGTTAGATGGTCGTTTCCTTAGCAAATTTATCATGAACTATATTCAAAAGGTTACATCAAAACCAAACGGATCATTTCAAAAAACGGAGCTTTGAAGGCCAAATTAAGCCCTCAAGAACTTTTGCTCGTGTCGATCGAATTCTCTCCCTCATTCCTACAAAATTTTAATGTAATTTTATCCTATTTTTTATGGTTGGTAACCTCGAAAGTGAAATTAAACATGATTTAAGGGAAATACGTTTTGGCGCAAGTGAAAATTAGAATGGTCAAGAAAAATCAAATTTTGAAAGAAATTGACCGTTTTCAAAGATTATGAGCTTATATATTTTTGTGCATTTTCGCTAAAATAGTTATGATGGTCATTTCATTTGAAAATTAGCAACAAACTAGGTTTCAAAACATTACACCAAAATCGAAAGGATCATTTCCGTAAATGGAGCCTTGAAGGACAAATTATGCCATCTAGAAGTCTTACTCATGTTATTAGATTCTTTCCCTCTTTTCTACAATTTGTAATTAACTTTTATCCGATTTTTTGTTGGCTTGTGAACTCAAAAGTAGAATTTATCATGATGTAAGTGAAATACTGTTTGGTTAAGAAAAATGAAATTTTGGAAGAAACTTGCCATTTTCGAAGGTTATATATAGCTCACGTCTTTTGTGCATTTTCGCTAAAATAGTTATGATGGTCATTTCCTAAGAAAATTTTCAAGAACTAGGTTTCAAAAAGTTACATCAAAATAAAAAGTATCATTTCCCAAAACGGATCACTGAAGGCTAAATTATACCCTCTAGAAATTTTGCCTGTTTTAATCGAATTCTTTCCCTCTTATCTATAATTTTTAAAGAAATTTTACACTATTTGTTTTTTATGGCTGGTGACTTCCAAAGTTAAATTTAACACAATTTAAGTGAAATAAGCTTTTGTCCAAATGAAAAGTAGGATGGTTAAGAAAAAAACAAAATTTTGAAGAAACTTGCCATTTTAGAAGGTTATAGCTCACAATTTTTGTGGATTTTCTCTAAAATAGTTATGATAGTTATTTCTTTTGAAATTTTACCACAAACTAGCTTTCGAAAAGTTACATAAAACCAAAACGATCATTTCCCAAAATGGAGTCCCAAAGGCCAAATTATACGTTCAATAAATTTTGCTCATGTTAATCGAATTCCCTCCCTCTCTCCTATAATTTGTAATACACTTTTACCCTTTTTTTTTTATGGTTGGTGACCTCGAAAGTGGAAATTAAAATGATTTAAGTGAAATAAGATTTAGTCCAAGTGAAAAAGGGGATGGTCAAGAAAATTGAGTTTTGGAATAAACTAGCCATTTTTGAAGGTAATGACCTATTTTTATTCAATCTTAGTGATTGAAAGAGTAAATTCAATGCAATTTAGGAAGTATTTAATGATTCAAAATGTGTTTAAGTAGAGGTTTGAGGGTTGGAATCCAACATCAAGCCTTCAAAATATAAATGATATAATTGTCTTTTTTTTATAGTTATTTAGGAGTTTTAAAATTAAATTAATAGCTCGCATTTTTTGTGCATTTTCACTATAATATTTAGATGGTCGTTTCCTTAGAAAATTAACCACAAACTATGTTTCAAAAGTTACATCAAAACCAAACAGATCATTTCCCAAAACAGAGCTTTGAAGGCCAAATTATACCCTCAAGAACTTTTGCTCGTGTCGATCGAATTGTTTCCCTCTTTCATACAAAATTTTGATGCACTTTCATCCCTTTTTTTTTTAATAGTTGGTGGCCTCAAAAGTGAATTTTAACATGATCTAAGAGAAATACATTTTGGCGCAAGCAAAAATAAGATGGTCGAGAAAAATCAAAATTTGAAAGAAATTGACCATTTTCGAAGATTATGAGATCGCGTCTTTTTGTACATTTTCGCAAAAATAGTTATGATGGTTATTTCATTTTAAAATTAGCCACAAACTAGGTTTTATAAAGTTACACCAAAATCGAAAGGATTATTTCCGTAAATAAAGCCTTGAAGGCCAAATTATACCATCCAGAAGTTTTACTCGTGTTATTGGAATTCTCTCCCTTTATTCTACAATTTGTAATTAGCTTTTATCCGATTTTTGATGGCTTGTGAACTCGAAAGTAGAATTTGTCATTATCTAAGTGAAACACTGTTTGGTCCAAGTGAAAATTGGATGGTCAAGAAAAATGAAATTTTGGAAGAAACTTGCCATTTTCGAAGATTACAGCTCTCGTCTTTTGTGCATTTTCGCTAAAATAGTTATGATGGCCACTTCCTTAGAAAATTTTCCAGGAACTAGGTTTCAAAAAGCTACATCAAAATCAAATGGATTATTTCCCAAAACGGATCCCTGAAGTCCAAATTATACCCTCTAGAAGTTTTGCCCGTGTTAATCGAATTCTCTCCCTTTTATCTATAATTTTTAGTGCACTTTTACGCTATTTTTTTTATTTTTTATGTCTAGTGACTTCCAAAGTTAAATTTAACATGATTTAAGTGAAATAAGGTTTTGTCCAAAAAAATATAGGATGGTCAAGAAAAAATAAATTTTGAAGAAACTTGTCATTTTCGAAGGTTCACATTTTTTGAGCATTTTCGCTAAAATAGTTATGACGGTCATTCCCTTCAAAAATTGACCACAAACTAGCTTTCAAAAAGTTACATAAAAAACAATAAGAGCATTTCCCAAAATGGAGTCTTGAAGGCCAAATTATACCTTCCATAAGTTTTGCTCATGTTAATCGAATTTTCTCCCTATTTCCTTCAATTTGTAATGAATTTTTATCCTTTTTTATGACCGGTGACCTTGAAAGTGGAATTTTACATGATTTAAGTGAAATAAGATTTTGTCCAAGTGAAAAATAGGATGGTCAAGAAAAATCAAATTTTGGAAGAAATTGACCATTTTCGAAGGTCTCACGTTTTTGTGTATTTTCACTAAAATTGTTATGATGGTCATTTTCTTTGAAAATTTACAACAAACTAGGTTTCAAAAAGTTACAATAAAACCAAATGGATCATTTCCCAAAATGGAGTCCTGAAGGTTAAATTATACTCTCAATAAGTTTTTCTCGTGTTAATCGAATTCTCTCCATCTTTCTTACAAAATTTTAATGCACTTTTATCCTTTTATTTTTGCTGGAGACCTCGAAAGTGAAATTTAACAAGATATAAGAGAAATACACTTTGGCCCAAGTGAAATTTAAAATGATAACGGCAGCTATATTTAATTTTATGTGTTAAAAAAATATGAAGTACATAAATTACGACACCTAGATGTATAGATTAGAATATAAAAATTAAACATAGCACTCACCCATAGTTGGGAGTGAATACATGCCCAGATATAGAGATCAAGTGAACACTACTCACCCATATCTTTTTTTTTTTTAAAGCAAAGATACTATTATTAGAAAAAGCATCAAAAAGAAGATTTTCTTCATCCTCAACTTAATAATTAGTTATTATAAAAATAAAAAAACCTTCATAATTAGTTAGTTTTGCCGTTTGAGAAACTAACTATTAAGAATACAAGAAAGTGTTGATCCGAATGTGTCAGTACATAGCAACAATATGTAGATGGGATTTAAGTTAAAAGTTTTATCTTTTATGCAGATTTTTGCAATGTTTACTGATTTGGTAGTTTCAAAATTTTTTTTTCTTTTTAGGGTTGACCAATTTATTTTCAGTAACATTTAGTTCGTTTCAATGTGAAAATCCATCCTGCTTATGTTTAAATTGAAAAGGGGAGAAAATCTGTCAAGCAAATTAAAAGATAAAAATTTCAATTAAAAACAAATTGAATAATGAAAAAAACAGTTAAAGATTAATAATTAATTCTAATCAGCATCACCATCATCATGAAACACGCTTGATTCACATAAAAACAGCAAAAATGGTAATTCTTGGGAAGTTGAGTACTAACACAGAGGAGCTTAAAATAAATTATCAATTTCGCGCATGCGTGATACACTTTCATTCATACATGGCTAAATGTACTATTGGAATGTACATATCAGCTATACCCCAATCTTTATCCCAAAAAGAAAATCTCAATCGATCTTATCTGTTTTCATTTTTTTACCTTTTGTCCATGCAATTTTTCTTTCATCTCTCTTTACTTTACTCTTTTAACAAACATAGCAAAAATTTAACCTTGCCTTTCAAGTAGGCCATGCTGTTGATTTATATCAATTTAAAAGTTTGTGTTTTGTTGGTTATACCATGCCAATTTGATATAGTTTCTTCTCATCCTCTATGACCAAATGAAAACACATTCATTCAAATAAAGAGATTGATAATTTTACATTCATTACAAATTAAATACATTTTTTCGACATTCAGATTACACCATTTATAAGATCAAAAGGAAAAAGAAAAGATTACACCATTGACAACAACTCTTTCTTGGAATAAGACTACTGATCAGATGGCGAAGGAATGTATGTCTGATAAGGTAAGGTGCAGGAGATGCCATGTCACCAAAGTTAACACAACAAAATCTTTGTCTACTTTGCACACCAACAGTAAAGACTACATTCATATTCTACAGGGCAAAGTTGAGATCCAACAAAAAAACCACCAAATTGGACAGTACATGTTCTTATTGAAAGAAATACCTATGTTAGAAAATGGACTTTTCTATGCCCACCAAGTGCTTGACCCAACTCAAACACTTAAATTGGCACTGAAAATTCCATTGATCTTTAACACAACCATTAGAAGTGGCAATGGCAATGGCAGCGGCAACTCTAACTTGTTCTCCATGATCCACAAGCTTTTCACCCTCTTGTTTCTGTGGCTACCCATGTGTCCACCAAGTGCTTGATGAGATCATATTACTTCTGTGAATGGCTTGAGAGAAGCACAGTGGGTTCCCTGGTCAATGTTGATGATTTGGTTAACATTAAGGAAAATTTCACTAGAAACGTACAGTAAGTGTGTGTTCACCTTTGTTCCAATGGAAGGGTCCAAAATTCCTTTGTTTTTTCACCTTTTTTTAGAGAAGTATTTTAGTTTTTTTCCTTGAATTTCACTAACAATGTAATAATTATAACTGAAAACATTATCACTATAACCGAAGGTTTTTTTTCTTTTAATTCTTCCCACCTTCTAATGGCCATAAAGTGACTAGTCCATGAGTATATGACAAAGCATGATGATATGGAGAAGACTGCCTAAATGAATGGATGAAAATACAATCTCACCATGAAAGACTTAATTGATATGCATGTTACTTTGATTTAAACCCTCAAAATTGATAAATGGTGCACTTTGTTTGTGGTAGATTGAAAATATTTGGGAGAAATAAATATAGAAACATGGAGAGAAATGAAAAAAAAAAATGATCCATTAAATAGTACGTACATATGAAGAAATTATGGTAGATTACCGATCTGATCTATAGATTTGATCTATGTTGCTATCTTCCTTCTCGACCTTCAGCTTCATCTTCTCGACCTTCAGCTTCATCATCTGATTCAGTTGACATGAAACTAACAAGGCTTTAGGGGTTGTGTAGAGATTAGAGGAAAGGAAGAGGCACCAATCACTCTCAATGCTTTATGGGTTGTGTAGATACAAATGGCCTTATATATAGATGTACTCTAGGGTTACAACTTGAAAGATACTTTGGGAATTAAAACAAAAAAAGTGGTTATTTTTTATGTTTGGTTTAGGGCTAAACATGGTTGGTGGGTTTACCTTTGAACTTATCTTGTCTCTTGTCTTTAAGGTAAGTTATTTTTTGTCCCTTCCAAATTTATAAATTTATAATTAAGTCGAAACACTTCATTTAGAAAAAGCCTGTGTTTTTTTAATTGCTTTATCAAGCTTAAAATTCAATTTTATTTGTCTGATTGTTATTTACTTTTCGTAGTTTCCTTTTGATTTTCTCTCGCGTAAATTTCTAATAAAAACAAAACAAAAGGAAACTAAACATATATTTACATTTCACAAAAGTGGTAACAATATAGCATTTGTCTTCGGATGAAGGAGACTCAAGGTTCAAGTCCAAGAGCATCATTCTTTGAAGAGTTATCTTCCGGATCCAAATTATTATTATATTTCTTACTAATTTGCTTTTTCGTCGACTTCCATAACTGTTACAGTAAAGTTATAAAAAAACAAGTAACAACTTTAGGAAGGGATAAGGTGACGATCGTGGGTGTCAGCTAACTAGTTGGTAGTGCCGCTTATCGTTGCACAAGAGACCAGAGTTCAAACCTCACTCACACCAGGGATGGGAGAGGGTTACCACCCGTTGTGTAGCTTGAATTTTAAAAAATAAATAAAAGCGGAGTCTTGAAGGCCAAATTATACCCTCAATAAATTTTGCTCGTGTTAATCGAATTCTATCAAATTCTCTGTCTTTCTTATAATTTGTAATGCACTTTTATCTTTTTTTTTTTTTTTATGGCTAGTGACCTCAAAAGTGGAATTTAAAATGATTTAAGTGAAATAATTTTTAGTCCAATCGAAAAAAGGGATTGTTAAGAAAATCGAGTTTTGGAAAAAACTGGCTATTTTCAAAGGTAATAACCCATTTTTATTCGGTCTTCGCGAATGAAAGTGTAAATTAAATGAAATTTAGGAAGGATTTGATGATTCAAAACGTGTTTAAATAGGAATTTAAGGGTTGGAGTCCAACATTAAGCCTTCATAATATAAATGATATAATTATCTTTTTTCTAGTTATTTAGGAGTTTTAAAATTAAATTAATAGCCCATGTTATTTGTTTGTTTTCGCTATAATAGTTAGATGGTCTTTTCCTATGAAAATTTATCATGAATTACGTTTCAAAAAGTTATATCAAAACGAAACGGATCATTTCCCAAAATGGAGTTTTGAAGGCCAAATTATACCCTCAAGAACTTTTGCGGAGTCAATCGAATTCTCTCCCTCTTTCCTACAAAAATTTAATGCATTTTTATCCTATTTTTATAAGGTTGGTGACCTCGAAAGTGAATTTTAACATGATCTAAGGGAAATACGCTTTGGCATAAGTGAAAAATATGATGGTCAAGAAAAATCAAATTTTGAAAGAAATTTGCCATTTTCGAAGATTTTGAGATCACATCTTTTTGTCTATCATTTCATTTGAAAATTAGCCCAAACTAGGTGTCAGGAAGTTACACCATATCGAAAGGATCATTTTCATAAACGGAGCCTTGAAGGCCAAATTATACCATCCAGAAGTTTTACTCGTGTTACTGGAATTCTCTCTCACTTTTCTACAATTTTTAATTAGCTTTTATCATTTTTTTTATGGCTCGTGAATTCGAAAGTAAAATTTATCATAATCTAAGTGAAATACTGTTTGATCCAAGTGAAAATGGGATGGTCTAGAAAAATAAAATTTTAGAAGAAACTTGCAATTTTCGAAGGTTATACTCATGTTTTTTGTGCATTTTTGCTAAAATAGTTATGATGACAATTTCCTTTGAAAATTTTCCAAGAACTAGGTTTCACAAATTTACATCAAAATCAAACAAATCATTTCCCAAAATGGATCACTGAAGGCCAAATTATACCCTCCAAAAGTTTTGACCATGTTAATAGAATTTTCTCCCTCTTATCTATAATTTTTAATGCACTTTTACGCTAGTTTTTATGGCTAGTGACTTCCAAAGTTAAATTTAACAATATTTAAGTAAAATAGGCTTTTGTCCAATTGAAAAATAGGATGGTCAAGAAAAAACAAAATTTTGAAGAAACTTGCCATTTTCGAAGGTTATATAGCTCACGTTTGTTTGTGCATTTTTGCTAAAATAGTTATGATGATCATTTCCTTAGAAAATTTACCACAAACTAGCTTTCAAGAAGTTATATCAAAACCAAAAAGGTCATTTCCTATAATAGAGTTCTGAAGGCTAAATTATACTTTCCATAAGTTTTGCTCGTGTCAATCGAATTCCCTCCCTCTTTCCTTCAATTTGTAAGATATTTTTATCCATTTTTATGGCTGGTGACTTTAAAAGTAGAATTTAACATAATTTAAATGAAATAAGCTTTTGTCCAAGTCAAAAATGGAATGGTCAAGAAAAATCAAATTGTGGAAGAAATTGACCATTTTCGAAGGTCTCACATTTTTTGTGTATTTTCACTAAAATTGTTACGATGGTCATTTTCTTTGAAAATTTACAATGAATTAGGTTTCAAAAAGTTACATCAAAACCAAACGGATCATTTCCCAAAACGGATTCCTAAAATTCAAATTATACCCTTAATAAGTTTTGCTCGTCCTAATCGAATTCTCTCCCTCTTTTCAACGATTAATGAACTTTTATCCTATTTTTTAATGGCTGGTGACCTCGAAAGTAAAATTTAACAAGATATATGGGAAATACGCTTTGGCTCAAGTGAAAAGTAGAATGCTCAAGAAAATCAAATTTTGGAATAAACTGGCCATTTTCGAAGATTATTAGCTCATGTTTTTTTTTCTGCATTTTCGCTAAAATAGTTATGTTGGTCATTTCCTTTGAAAATTGGTCACAAACTATGTTTCAAAACTTACACCAAAAACAAATGGATCATTTCCCAAAACAAAGCCTTGAAGTCCAAATTATACCTTCTAGAAATTTTGATCGTGTTAATAGAATTCTCTCCCTCTATTCCAAAATTTGTAATTAGCTTTTATATGATTTTTTGATGGTTGGTGACCTCGAAAGTAGAATTTATCATGATCTAAGTGAAATAATCTTTTGTCTAAGTGAAAATGGAATGGTTAAGAAAAATAAAATTTTAGAAGAAACTTGCCATTTTCGAAGGTTATAGCTCACGTTTTTTTTGGGTGCATTTTTGCTAAAATAATTATGATGGTCATTTCTTTAAAAAATTTGCCAAGATCTAGGTTTTAAAAAGTTACATCAAAACCAAATGGATCATTCCCCAAAACGGATCCCTGAAGTCCAAATTATACCCTCAAGAAGTTTTGCTCGTGTTAATCGAATTATCTCCCACTTACCTATAATTTGTAATGCACTTTTTTCCTTTTTTATGGTTGGTGACCTCGAAAGTGAAATAATATTGAAAAATAGGATGGTAAAGAAAAATTAAAATTTTGAAGAAACTTGCAATTTTCGATGGTTATAGCTCACGTTTTTTGTGCATTTTCATTAAAATAGTTATGATGGTCATTTTCTTAGAAAATTAGCAATGAACTAGCTTTCAAAAAGTAACATAAAAACCAAATGGATCATTTCAAAAAATGGAGTCCGGAAGGCCAAATTATACCCTCTATAAGTTTTGCTCATGTTAATCGAATTCCCTCCCACTTTCCAACAATTTGAAATGCATTTTTATCCTATTTTTTTATGGCTGGTGACATTGAAAGTGGAATTTAATATGATTTAAGTGAAATAATCTTTTGTCTAAGTGAAAAATGTGATGTCAAGAAAAATCAAAATTTGGAAGAAACTGACCATTTTAAAGGTCATAGCTCACATTTTTTTGTACATTTTCACTAAATTAGTTACGATGGTCATTTTCTTTGAAAATTTACAATGCACTAGGTTTCAAAAAGTTACATAAAAATCAAACAAACCATTTCTAAAACAGAGTCCTGAAGACCAAATTATACCTTCAATAAGTTTTGCTCGTGTTAATCGAATTATATTCCTCTTTCCTATAATTTATAATGCACTTTTATCCTTTTATTTATTTTCTAGTGACCTCGAAAGTGGAATTTAACATGATTTAAGTGAAATAACTTTTAGTCCAAGTGAAAAAGGGGATGGTCAAGAAAATCAAATTTTGGAAGAAATTGGCCATTTTCGCAGGTAATAGCCCGTTTTTATTCAATCTTCGAGATTGAAAGAGTAAATTCAATGCAATTTAGGAAAGATTTGACGAATAAAAACATGTTTAAATAGGGATTTGAAGGTTGACATCCAACATTAAGCCTTCATAATATAAAACAATATAAACAATATAATTATCTTTTATAGTTATTTAGGAGTTTTAAAATTAAATTAATAGCTCATGTTTTTTGTGCATTTTTGCTATAATAGTTAGGATAGTTGTTTTCTTAGAAAATTTACCATGAACTACGTTTCAAAAAGATACATCAAAATCAAACAGATAATTTTCCAAAACGGAGGCTTGAAGGCCAAATTATACCTTCAAGAACTTTTGCTCGTGTTAATCTAATTCTCTCCCTCTTTCCTACAAAATTTTAATGCACTTTTATCCTATTTTTTGATTGCCAGTGACCTCGAAAGTGAAATTTAACATGATTTAAGTGAAATAAGGTTTTGTCCCTTAGAAAAATGGGATGGTTAAGAAAATCAAAATTTGAAAAAAACTGACCATTTTCGAAGGTAGCTCACGTTTTTGTGCATTTTCACTAAAATAGTTACAATGATCATTTTCTTTGAAAATTTACTGCGAAATAGGTTTCAAAAAGTCACATAAAAACTAGACAGCTCATTTCCTAAAACGGAGTCATGAAGGCCAAATTATACCCTCCATAAGTTTTGTTTACGTTAATTGACTTTCACCCCTCTTTCCTACAATTTGTAATGTACTTTTATCATATATTTTTATGATTGGTGACCTCGAAAGTGGAATTTAACAATATTTAAGTAAAATAAGCTTTTGTCCAAGTGAAAAATGGGATGATCAAGAAAAATCAAAATTTGGAAAAAACTCACCATTTTCGAAGGTTATTACGACTCACTTTTTTGTGTATTTTCACTAAAATAGTTATGATGGTTATTTTCTTTAAAAATATACCAAGAACTAGGTTTCACAAAGTTACATCGAAATCAAATGGATCATTTCCCAAAACAGAGTCTTGAACTCTAAATTATACACTGCATAAGTTTTGCTCGTGTTAAACGAATTCCCTCCCTCTTTTCTACAATTTGTAATGCACTTTTGTTCTATTTTTTATGACTGGTGACTTCAAAAGTGGAATTTAACATGATTTAAGTAAAATAAGCTTTTGTCCAAGTGAAAAATGGGATGGTTAAGAAAAATCAAAATTTGGAAGAAATTGTCCATTTTCGACACGTTTTTTGTGCGTTTTCACTAAAATAGTTATGATGGTCAGTCCCTTTGAAAATTTTCCATGAACTACGATTCAAAAAGTTACATCAAAACCAAACAAATTATTTCTCAAAACGGAGTCCTGGAGGACAAATTATACCATCCATAAGTTTTTCTTGTGTTAATCAAATTTTCTCATTTTTTCTTAAAATTCTCTCCTTATTTTTTTATGGCTCGAAAGTTGAATTTAACATGATCTAAGTAAAATATGCTTTGGTCCATGTGTAAAATGGGATGGTCAGGAAAAATCAAATTTTGCAAGACACTTGCCATTTTCGAAGTTATATAGCTCACATCTTTTGTATATTTTCACTAAAATAAAATATGATGGTCATTTCCTTCTAAAATTTGCCACAAACTAGGCTTCAAAAAGTTACATCAAAACAAAAAGAATCATTTCCCAAAACAGATCCTGGAAGTCCAAATAATACTCTCTAGAAGTTTTACTTGTGTTAATCGAATTTTATCCCTCTTACCTACAATTTGTAATGCACTTATCCTATTATTATTATTATTATTATTATTTTTTTTTTTTTTTATCGTTGGTGACCTCAAATGTGAAATTTAACATGATTTAAGTGTCCAAGTGAAAAATAGGATGGTCTAAAAAATCAGAATTAGGAAGAAACTAACCATTTTCGAAGGTTATAGCTTATGTATTTGTGTATTTTCCCTAAAATAGTTATGATGGTCATTTCTTTAGAAAATTTACCGCAAACTAGCTTTCGAAAAGTTACATCAAAACCAAAAAGATCATTTCCCAAAATGGAGTCTTGAAGGCCAAATTATACCTTCATAAGTTTTGCTCATGTTAATCGAATTCCCTCCCTCTTTCCTTCAATTTGTAATGCATTTTTATCCTCTTTTTTTTTTTTTTTTTTTAATGGCTAGTGACCTTGAAAGTGGAATTTAACATGATTTAAGTGAAATAAACTTTTGATCGAGTGAAAAATGGGATAGTCAAGAAAAATCAAATTTTGGAAGAAATTGACCATTTTCGAAAGTCTCATTTTTTTGTGCATTTTCACTAAAATTGTTACGATGGTCATTTTCTTTGAAAATTTACAACAAACTAGGTTTTAAAAAGTTATATCAAAAACAAATGGATCATACCCCAAATCAGTGTCCTTAAAGTCAAATTATACCCTCAATAAGTTTTGTTCATGCTAATCGAATTCTCTCCCTCTTTCCAAAAAAAATTTAATGAACTTTTGTCCTATTTTTTATGGTTTCCAACCTCGAAAGTGAAATTTAACAAGATATTAAATAAATACGCTTTGGCCCAAGTGAAAAGTAGAATGGCCAAGAAAAATCAAATTTTGGAAGAAATTAGCCATTTTCGAAGGTTACTAGCACAGGTTTTTTTTTTTTTTTTTTTTTTTTTTTTTTTTTGTGTACACTTTCACTAAAATAGTTATGATGGTTATTTCCTTTAAATATTGGTCCCAAACTAGGTTTCAAAATTTATACCAAAACCAAAGGGATCATTTCCCAAAACGAAGCCTTGAAGGCGAAATTATACCTTCTAGAAGTTTTGCTCGTGTTAATGGAATTCTCTCCTCTTTTCATCAATTTGTAATTAGTTTTTATACGATTTTTTGATGGCTGGTGACCTCAAAAGTAGAATTTATCATTACCTAAGTGAAATACTCTTTTGTCCAAGTGAAAATGGGATGGTCTGGAAAAATCAAAGTTTGGAAGAAACTTGCCATTTTCGAAGGTTATATAAATATCTATGATGGTTATTTCCTTATAAAATTTGCCAAGAACTAGGTTTCAAAATTTTACATCGAAACCAAATGGATCATTTCCCAAAACGGATCCCCGAAGTCGAAATTATAACCTCAAGAAGTTTTGCTTGTGTTAATTGAATTCTCCCTCTCTTACCTATAATTTGTAATGCACTTTTACCCTATTTTTTATGGCTGGTGACCTCGAAACTGAAATTTAACATGATTTAGGTGAAATAAGCTTGAAAAATAGGATGATCAAGAAAAATCAAAATTTTGAAGAAACTTTCCATTTTCAAAGGTTATAGCTCGTGTTTTTTTGTGCATTTTCACTAAAATAGTTATGATGGTCATTTTCTTAGAAAATTAGCCATGAACTAGCTTTCAAAAAGTAACATCAAAACCAAACGTATCAATTCTCAAAATAGAGTCTTGAAGGCCAAATTATACCCTCCATAAGTTTTGCTCGTATTAATCGAATTCTCTCCCTCTTTCCTACAATTTGTAATGCATTTTATCCTACTTTTTTTTTGGCTGGTGATCTTGAAAGTGGAATTTAAAGTTATTTAAGTGAAATAAGATTTTGTCCAAGTGAAAAATGTGATCTCAAGAAAAATCAAAATTTTGGAAGAAACTTACCATTTAAAATGTTATAGCTCACTTTTTTGTGCATTTTTACTAAAATAGTTACATTAGTTATTTTCGTTGAAAATTTACAATGAACTACGTTACAAAAATTTACATCAAAATCAAATGATCCATTTCCCTAAAACGGAGTCCTGAATGCCAAATTCTACCCTGAATAAGTTTTGCTCGTGTTAATCAAATTATCTCCCTCATTCCTATAATTTGTAACATACTTTTATCCTATTTTTAATGGCTAGTGACCTCGAAAGTGGAATTTAACATGATTTAAGTGAAATGGTCAAGAAAATCAAGTTTTGAAAGAAATTGACCATTTTCGAAGGTAATAACCCATTTTTATTCAATCTTCGAGATTGAAAGAGTAAATTCAATGCAATTTAGGAAATATTTGACAAATAAAAACGTGTTTTAAACTGGGATTTGAGGGTTGGCATCCAACATTAAGCCTTCATAATATAAATAATATAAGTATCTTTTTATTTATTTAGGAGTTTTAAAATTGAATTAATAGCTCACGTTTTTTTGTGCATTTTTGCTACAATAGTTAGGATGGTCGTTTCCTTGGAAAATTTACCACGAGCTATGTTTCAAAAAGTTACATCAAAATCAAACGGATCATTTTCCAAAACGGAGGCTTGAAGGCTAAATTATACCCTCGAGAAATTTTGCTCGTGTTAATCTAATTCTCTCCCTCTTTTCTACAAAATTTTAATGCACTTTTATCCTATTTTTTGATTGCCGGTGGCATTAAAAGTGGAATTTAACATGATTTAAGTGAAATAAGGTTTTGTCCGAGAGAAAAATGGGATGGTTATGAAAAATCAAAATTTGAAAGAAACTGACCATTTTCGAAGGTAGCTCACGATTTTGTACATTTTCACTAAAATAGTTACGAATGCCATTTTCTTTGAAAATTTACAGCGAACTAGGTTTCAAAAAGTTACATCAAAACCGAATAGATCATTTCGCAAAATGGAGTCATGAAGGCTAAATTATACCCTCCATAAGTTTTGCACATGTTAATTGAATTTCATCCATTTCCTACAATTTGTAATGTAATTTTATCCTTTTTTTATGGTTGGTGACCACGAAAGTGGAATTTAACATGATTTAAGTAAAATAAGCTTTTGTCCAAGTGAAAAATGGGATGATCAAGAAAAAAAAAAATTTGGAAGAAGCTCACCATTTTCGGAGGTTATTACAACTCACATTTTTTGTGCATTTTCACTAAAATAGTTGCGATGGTCATTTTCTTTGAAAATTCACCAATAACTAGGTTTCACAAAGTTACATCGAAATCAAATGAATCATTTCCCAAAATGGAGTCTTGAAGGCCAAATTATACCCTGCATAAGTTTTGTTTGGCTGTATTATTTAAGTTCTAACAATACTTTATGGATTCGCAATATTCATGGAACAACAATATTTGAATTTAACAGAAATATCCCTATAGATCAGGCCTAGGTCAGAAAGGAAAAATGGAGAGATCAGAAAATTCTCGTTTTAAAACTTTTGGCCAAGTTTAAAAAGGCCAAGGATATCCAAATTTATTTAACACACTTTGGAGAAAAATATTAGAACCTCTAATAGTTTGGACTAAGAAAATTCTTGTTTAACGTAAGTATATTTGTGACACTCTAGGTACGGATCAACATAATCCCAATGAAGATGACAATCACAATTTCGATTATAGGCGACTCTGGAGAATTCGTTATTAGGAAAGACCCTTTTAGCTACCAAGAGCCCAAAGGTAACCCCAACTTTAAAACTTTTGGCCAAGTTTAGAAAACCAACTCCTTTGCTGCTTTATCTAAATTTAATTAACTTACTTTCTTGGAAAATCTTAGAACATAAAATATGATTGAAATGATGTTTTAAGATGAGGAAAAATTAAAACATAGATTTAAATCCAATGGAGTTAACACCTAATTGCATTCAATGGGACCAACTTTACTTGTGTTTTTCACTTCGTCTTAGACCCTTGACATGTTAAATTAATCGAAAACGATTGACCCGCAAGGAATATACTCACCTGTGAGGACAGTACACAAATAGCCAAAGACCCGTGCAAAATCCCAAAAACTAGAATTTGTAGACAACAAATGCTTAACATAGAATTTGAAAGGGTGCGCCAGGCCCTTGCCGCTTTAGATGAAAACAGAACACAAATAGCCAAAGAACCTTGAAAATCCCACACTCTAGAACCTTATTATTTTCCAATACATTATATGACTGGATGAAAAGCATAACCTAGAATTTGAAAGGGTCTGCCAGGCCCTTGCTGCTTTAGATGAAAACAGAACACAAATGGCAAAAGAACCTTGAAAATCCCACACTCTAGAGCCTTGTTATTTTCCAATACATTGTATGACTAGACAACAATGATTAAACTAGAATTGGTAGGGGTGTGCCAGGCCCTTGCAGTAGTGCAACGAATGAGCGACACTTGAAAGCCCCAATAGCAAGCTACTGTGGTGGACCCTCCCCCCAGAAAAAAATAATTTAATATCATGTGGATCAATGGCCCACGTATCAGATATTAAACTGATAAGAACAGATACTACACTTGATCTTAGCCAAAAGGCCAAGAAAGGTATGCTTAAGAAAGAGTATTGATTCCTCTTTTATAGATCACCTTTGTATCACAGTTATGTACTTTGTCGATGTGGGATAATAAAATTTGCTCTGAGATCTATTAACTCTTAGTAGCACAACCTGGTATATATTTAAATGAAAAAGGATCTCCATTTGAACAACCGGTTATTTGCAGCACACAATCATGTCCTTGAAATTGTATAGTCGGTGGTAACTTTTGTGTGTAAGATTTTTATTGATTTCAATCCATCATTAAGGGGAAGAATTATATATATATATATATATATATATATATATATATATATATATATATATATATATATAGATATATAGATAGAGAGAGAGAACACTTTGTGTGGTAAATTACAAACTAAAAGAAGATGCTCAAGCTTGTTGTTTCTGTTCTGACTTGCTTGGTCCAATGGTGCAAAAGATTTCAATTTACCACAAACAATATGAGTATGCATGTCATTTCCAGAAAATGTATGATGATGCATTCTAGGATACATGCTAGCATTATTATGAGTATGCATATTATTTCTAGGATAATTACGATGGTAATTTCTAGGATGTGCAGTGTGCATATTTTGATTATACACATTGTTCCTAGGATGCACATGATGGTTATTTCTAGGATGAGTATAAGCATTTCTTGAGTGTGTATATATATAAGCATGCGTATTTCTAGGATGCTTCATTCTTGTATGAACATTTGAATTTCTAGATTTCCTAGCATTTATTGAGGGAGTGCTTTTAACTTTGCTAGGGTTTTTTGAAGTAGAGGCTTCATTCACACATGAGGCTTTCATGAATAAGCTCTCTTTTGATTTTTGATTGCTTAATGGAGAATAACTTAATCCTGATTTTCCTCCACTTAATCTTTGGCAAGAAAGCACTTCATCAAGCTTTTCTTTTCCAAGCATAAGCCTAGATATAGTGCCATTTAATTCTAATATTTTAATTTTTAAATTCTCATTTTAATTTTTGAGGAAATCTTGAGAAGAATCATACAACAATGAAGATAATTTATCTTTTTCTTCTCTAAGACTTATCATCTCTTTAGAAAGAGATGATACCCTTTTTTTAAGAATTGAATTCCTAGAATCGAATTTCTTCAATTCATCATGCATTTCATTTATTACTTCTAGCAACTCTTCACTACTACTCACAATATTATTCTTAGAAGAAGGAGAAGATGTTACCTCACTTTCATCGTCGATTGCCATCAGACAAAGGTTGGCAATTTCCTCGTATCCGATTTCTTTGTCCGGTGACTCTTCTTCTTCTTCGTCATCGCTCCAGGTAGTTGCTATCATGGCTTTCTTTTTGAAGCTTTTGTATGGTTTGTTTGAAACCATACAATCAGCCCTGATGTGACCGGGCTTCTTGCAGCCATAACACATAAATGGTTCATTTTTCTAAGTGGGATCCTTTATGTAAGGTTTCTTGCTTTTCTTCAAGAACCTTTGAAACCATTTGGTGATTAATACCATTTCACCATCTTCCTCGTTGCTCTCCACTTCTTTTTTCGAGTCCATTTCTATGCTACTCGTAGAAGCTTTGAGAGCAATTTGCTTTTTCTTCTTCTCATCATTATTGACGATGGGAGTCATTTCTTCCATCTCATATGTCAACAATGACCCAAGTAGTGTCTCAACATCAAGTTTGTCAAGATCTTTGGCCTCCTGTATGGCTGTCTTCTTTGGTTTCCATGAGGGTGGCAGAGATCTCAAGATTTTTCTTGTAAGTTCAAACTCCTCAATATTCCTACCAAGCAGCTTTAAACCATTTACAATAGTTGTGAACCGTGAGTGCATTTCAGAAATTATTTCGTTAGGAGACATTTTAAAGGATTCATATTCAGAAACTAGCATATAGATTTTTGATTTTTTGACCTCACTAGTTCCTTTATATGTAATTTGCAGTTTATCCCATATCTCTTTAGTCGAAACATATGCAGAGATTTTATTATATTCAGAAATGTCTAAAGCACAATGTAAAATACTTGTTGCTATGCTATTGAGATACATCATTCTACAATCCTCGTCAGTGTACTCAGTTTTGAGTTTAGGCATTGTATGATTGATTTCTCCAATAGTTATTTCCTTTAAACGAATTCTAGGTCCTTCTTCAATGACTCTCCACAGATTACAATCTTGCCCTTCGACAAAGATTTTCATTATGTTTTTCCAATAGTTATAGTTGGAGTCATTGAACAAAGGAGGCCTAGTATAAGAGTATCCCTCAGAATAGCTATTTGCTGCCATCGGATCAACTCAAGGATATTAAGCCTAAAATTGAGAACGAGGCTCTGATACAAATTGTAAACTGATCTTTCAACCCAAGAGGGGGGGTGCATTGCAATTAAACAAGTAATGTGCTGTAAATAAAGAGTTTAAGGAGTAGAGAATGCAAACTCAGATTATAGTGGTTCGGCAATATCTGATTCTTTCTGACCCTATGTCCACTCTCTTCATGGAACCTCCTTGAAGTAATCCACTAAGAAACTTAGTCGTACAACTTCACCGATGTTGTACAAAACTTACAATCCCTTCCTCTTGGAAGCTATCCCCTTCCTCTCGGAAGTAATCCCTTTCCTTTCGGAAGTAATCCTTTTACAAAAGATGCTGTAAAGTAAATGGTAGAGAGACAAAAAATTAAAGTTTATACAACTGAATAATGTCTCTCTTTCAAAGTAAAGCTTGAAGAATGGCTCAGTATGAATATTTCAAAGCTTTTTGTGTTTCAAAGAGTACAATAACTTGATTGTGTGAGTTCAACTCTTTTTTAATATCTCTACCTCTCTATTGAATGCTTAATAAAGTGGGTTTATATAGACATCAATTAATATGGTCGTTGGGACTTTAATTTGAAAAGACTGTGCTTTTAAAAGTTCAGATTTCGTGTCCAACAGTCATATTTTTTGAACTACTAGTCGACTGGGTCGAGATACCAGTCGACTGGGTCATCTTAAAAATTCTCGTTTTTAAAGCTTCTGGAGTACCAGTCGACTGGGTTGATCTTACCAGTCGATTGAGGACTCACTGTCCATTTTACCAGTCGACTAGTATATCTTACCCAGTAGACTGGGGACTTACTGTCCCATATACTAGTCGACTGGTACATGTATCCAGTCGACTGGGTTGTCATCCAACCCAGTTTTTCTGTTTTTGAAAAGCTTTTAACTTATAAATGATTATTCAAAAGATTTTGTTTAAATTTTTTTTTGTGCAAGCCATTGAACAAGCTATTACAATGTACAAATGAGACTTACACTGGTTTTAATACCTTAGACCTATATTAGTTCTTCAATCTTCACTTGAAAGATTTATTCGGTTTGAGTTCTTGCACCTTGATCCTTGGTTGAATGCTTTTGTTGCTTACTACACTTAGATTGTACTGTTAGTATAATAACAGTTGTGTTTTGTCATCATTAAAATACAGGTGAGGGTCAATGGAATCTTTCGGACCCTGCGTCCACTCTCTTCAATGAACCTCCTTGAAGCAATCCACTAATTATAGTCAAGCAACTTCACGGGTGTTGCACAAACCTTACAATCACTCTCTTCTACAAGGATGTTACAAGGAAGTATTTAATCCTAAACACTCTCAGAGTTACACAAACTCTTTCCCTTTACATTGAATGATATTAAATGTAAAAGGAAAAGAGATAGATAGCAATAAATGCTTTACAAGATGAAGGTTATCTCTCTTTCAAGAACAAGCTTAAATAATGGCTCACAATAAATTTTTCAAGGCTTTCGAGAGTATTAATGAGCTATAAATCAAATTTAGTGTTCTTTCTTGTTGTTTAAATGCTCATTGATGGGTGTTTTTATAGCCCCGGTCTTATATGGCCATTAGACACTGATTTGGTAGGTTTGTAGCATTAAATGCTCAAGTCTTGCATCTCAAATGGTCATATTTTTGAATTACCAAGGACCCAGTCGACTGGGTCCTTGTACCAATCGACTGGGTCAAGTGTGAAAATCTAGTTTTTAGGCTTAAGACAAGTACCAGTCGACTAGGTCTTTGAACCAGTCAGCTGGGTCCTTTAACCAGTCAACTTGGAACTTGCTGTCCGTTTTACCAATCGACTGGTTCAGAGACCTAGCCAGCTGAGTTAACCAAAAACATAGTTTTTATGCTTAAAAGGAATTTTTTGACTTAAAGACATTTTTTGGATTATTTTTGTAAAAGCCTTTTGCAATCAAAGTGAGCCATAGTTAAGCTAGGTAATTGAAAACAAAGATTTACAATGTGAACCAATTACCTTAGAACCTATTCTAGATCTTTTGTCTTCTTTTGGGAATTGTACATGTCGTATTCTTGCGTCTTGTTTCTGTATTGAATGGTTTTGCGGCTTAAACACTTAGATAAAACTGTTAGTGCAATTTAAGTTGTTTTTTGTCATTATTAAAATCAAATACAAGTCAACCAAAAATATGTACGTAACTCATCAATTCCAGTGATTATCCAAGAGGGCGAATTTGTCTTAGAGAGCTAGTGTGGGTGTGCTTCTGCTAGGATTTCTTGAGGAGAGGCACTCGATTCGGTTTGGTTTGGTTGTCAGTTGTTTAGTGCCATCTTTTTGGAAATTCGCCTTTAGAATTGGATTGTTTATTCAATTCTTTGAGTTCCACCTCGTCGAAAGTGCTTGGGTTTGAATCCTCCCGCTACAGTGGGGTAAGACAAGTTACTATCTCCATTTTAACGTTTTGTTGAACACCAAACAAAAAATAATGTAATAACAACATCCTATATCAACTCCGATAATGAAATTTTGTCGATTATCCGAGCCTTTGATGGCTAAACCATTCCAAGAATATTAAATTATTAGTCACTAAAACACGTAATAAAATGTGATTATGCACAAATTTCTCCATCACTACATTAGTGTGATCGATTTGAAATTTTGTGTACATGATTTAAATTATTATCAAATTAAATCAAATGGTTTGTTTTGCAAAAAGTCATTTTTTTTTTCACAAATTGACAAAAGGGGTGTAGGATTATTCTCAATAGGTCATCTATATGTATAATAATACAAAATAACTAATTTCTCTTTGGGTGTACTATATAAGTTCTAACAATACTTTATGGATTCGCACTATTCATGGAACAACAATATTTGAATTTAACAAAAGTATCCCAATAGATCAGCCCTTGCCGCTTTAGATGAAAACAAAACACAAGTAGCCAAAGAACCTTGAAAATCCCACACTCTAGAGCCTTATTATTTTCCAATACATTATATGACTAGATGAAAAGCTTAACCTAGAATTTGAAAGGGTGCGCTAGGCCCTTGCGGCTTTAGATGAAAAGAGAACACAAA
Source organism: Bretschneidera sinensis (assembly GCA_023935145.1). Lineage (NCBI taxonomy): Eukaryota > Viridiplantae > Streptophyta > Magnoliopsida > Brassicales > Akaniaceae > Bretschneidera > Bretschneidera sinensis. The sequence continues at coordinate 161,407,643 of CM043698.1, forward strand.
TAGTGAAAGAACCTTGAAAATCCCACACTATAGAGCCTTATTATTTTCCAATACATTATATGACTAGATGAAAAGCTTAACCTAGAATTTGAAAGGGTGCACCAAGCCCTTATCGCTTTAGATGAAAACAGAACACAAATAGCCAAAGAATCTTGAAAAGCTCACACTCTAGAGCCTTATTATTTTCCAATACTTTATATGACTTGATGAAAAGCTTAACCTAGAATTTGAAAGGGTGCGCCAGGTCCTTGCCGCTTTAGATGAAAACAGAACACAAATAGCCAAAGAACCTTGAAAATCCCACACTCTATAGCCTTGTTATTTTCCAATACATTATATGACTAGACAACAATTGTTAAACTAGAATTGGTAGGGGTGTGCCAGGCCCTTGCAGTAGTGCAACGCATGAGCGACACTTGAAAGCCCCAATAACAAGCTACTGTGGTGGACCCTTCCCCTAAAAAAATTAATTTAATATCAATGACCCACGTATCAAATATTAAACTGATAAGAACAGATACTACATTTGATCTCAGCTAAAAGGCCGAGAAAGGCATGCATTGGTTTGTGTATTGATTCCTCTTTTATAGCTCACCTTCATATCACACTTTTGTGCCTTCTCGATGTGGGATGATAAGCTGTGCCTATAGGTTAGCCCTTAGTATGTAGTGCAACCTAGTATATATTTGAAGGAAAAAGGATCTTCATTTGAACTACCCGTTATTTGCAGCACACATTCATGCTTTAGAAATTGATTTGATAAGAGGAACCATGTGACGGTCACTTTTGTGTATAAGATTTTTATTAATCTTCTGATGCAAATGGAGTCATACCTCCATTTGATACTATCTAATCTTCCACTCCCCTTTGTCTCTCTAATTGCCAAGTGACTACTATTTGTTATGTATTCCCACAACCAAAATCACACAAAATGTTGTTCAAAATCCCACCATCTGTTACGTTTTGAAAATGAATCATTCTATCAGGTAGCAAAAACATACATAGGAATAATATTTTGTCAAACAAAATTATTTGTGTTCAAGGCAGTGCATTATTCGCAAATACCTGGACTGGATCAATGGACGATCAAGAAGGTCCATGGCCTAAGCTAGTGACCTCTATCGCACTTTGGATGAGATGGAAACTGAAAAGCTGTCATCTTGGGATCAAGAAGGTCCATGCTTGGCTATCTAGTTTGAAGTCTATCCCACATCGACTAAACATGAGAGTGAAATGAGTTCATACACAGTACAAATAAGTTTTGAAAGCAACTATGAAACATACTTACCTGGACGGGGTCAATGCACGATCAAGAAGGTCCATGGCCTAGGCTAGTGTCTTCCATTGCACTTTGGAAGGGTGCTCAGCCTAAGGTCTCCCCAAGTGGGAGTGCCTACGTCATTATTTGTTGCTGAGGGGGCCGGAATTCGCGTGGCCCCTACCAATTCCATAGTTTTCAACTGTTACAATTGATATTTCTTTAGGGGATATAGTATTTGATGCCTATGTTCACCACACGGCCACAACATCTCTACATATTTGATAATTTGATTTGATGTTTTATTATATAAGATAAATTGGAATGAAACTGTTGTTTCTAATGCAATCAATGAGTTTTTGTCACTCTTCTAACCCTTTATGGCATTCAAAGAGACTAAAGACAATTTACATTTTGGTGGGCAAAATAAAACCTTTTTTTCTTTTTCTACTCGAAAGATAATTAAGTTTTATCTAACATGATAGTTGTATTTTTAAACTATTTTTTAAAGGGAGATAAAAAATAGACTTCCACCCCACATTTTACAAATGCTTAAAAAGAAATGTTTCACTTTACTTTCGAAATAAATTTTACACAAAATTGCAGTCTTGGATTTTCATGTGAAGTGCTTATGCTTCATCATATTGTATCTATTTTTCTCATAATTTTTATAAGAGCGTTGCTAGACGGACACACGTGGCTGCTACCCTCTTTAACCACTCAAGCTCGGGACTATCATCCAATCAGAATCAATATCTTACTCGCTATAGTGCCATGGTACTTTTGTAAGGGCAAAACACTAATTTATTAATCAAAACTCCTACATATGTTACTCATATACTAGTCTATTTTTGAGTGTAACCCTCAGATGAAAAATTTAGGGGTTCCATATCTTTACTCTTTTGATAATTCGGTAGACATTTCAATTAGACATTTGCACTGTGTGATGTTTCGATTTCACTGATTGTAATAGAACTTACCTCTAGTTCTCATCCCACATAAGATTTATATAAACATTTGGTGAATATGAAAGATATCAAAAATCTCATAACAAAAGTTCTCCAAAGCATATTTAGCTTAAAGTCAAAGCCGAAACAATATATGTAGCTACCTAGTTTTATTTTTTTTTAACAGCGAAAAAAGTATTCATTCATATAAAAAAAATGCTAAAGTTTACATATGAACTCCTATTGACATTCAGTAAAATATTCATATAAGCGTTTCTTAAGTCGGGTCAATTCAATGTGCCCGTTCTCTAAAAAGCACCTATATATCTTGTTTTAGTGTCTCACACTAATCGATCGGTTGGGCCAAGAAGCCATCAACAAATGTCTAGGAACCCGATCGACTAGTCCCAAGATACGACCGGGTACATCTGCCGACTTGTTTTCTGGTGTATGATTGTGTTACATATGGATGTGAAAACTAGTGGGGTTATAGTTGGTTCTCTTAAATAGTTTTCATAAGCAAGGAAACTCTAAATTTAAAACAAGGCGTATCAAAACACCTAACAGGGAGATAAGGAATGAATTGCAAGCTATCTTATTGGAATTTTAAAAGGTGTGGCAAAGGAACCGAACATGACTCCAATAACATTTGACAACATACAAGTGACTGTTTATATTCCAATATTTGAACTTTGCAGTCAAATAATAACTTTCTGGCCCCGCTAACACATTTTTCACATTTTTGTTAGAAACAAAAAGATTTTTTATTTATGCATGAGAGATTAGATACTTTTTATCTCACTTTTTTTTTTTGTATAAAGCTTATAATTAGTTATGGGTGACTTTTGAAAAATTTGACAGTCTAACTAGTAAACCCCGTCATGCGCTATCAGATCATATATATTGTATTTGCTTATGACCGATAAAGCATATGTGAAAATATGTAATTTCTTTATCCAAACAAAATAGTGCCTTCTATGTCAACAAATTAATCCTTTTTATAATGCTCCTCAAGAGTCAATATATCCTTTTGCCTTAGCGATGTTGAATTCGACAACCTATGATCTTCTTTCCAAAATAACAAAGTACTATTTATGTATATATTAGATCGTTATAAACGTGGTAGATTCACAGTATTCATATGGAATAATATTTGAATTTAAAGAAAACAATGTATCAAAATGTAGGCTTAGGTCAGAAAGGAAAACGAAAGATAAAAAATTGATTACCAGAATTAATTGCAAATATAAAATTCTTGCTTCACTATTTGAGCTACCAAGAGCCCCAAAGTTAACTCCAACTTAAAAAATTTTGGACAAGTTTAGAAAAGCCATGTATTTGCCGCTTTAGATGAGGACAAAACACAAATAGCCAAAGAACCGTTAAAAACCCAAACACCAGTGCCTTAGTATTTCTAATACATTATATCACTAGAAAACAAAAGTTAAACTTGAAGTGGTAATGATGCACCAAACCCTTGTAGTGGTGGACAGCATGGGCGACTCTCAAAAGCTCAAAAAATTAATTTAATATCATGTAGATCAATGACCCATGTATCAAATAAGAACAGATGCAACACTTTATCTTAGCCAAAAGACAGTGAAAGTTATGAGTTGGATTGAGTATTGATTCCTCTTTTATAGCTCACCTTCCTATCACACATTTGTACTTTCTAGATGTGGGATACTAAGCTCTGCCCAAAGGTTGGCCCTTAGTGGTGCTCATTGTATAGTAGTCTCTACTGATTTGTTGTTCTCATTAACATCAAAGATGACTACAAATAAAAGAAATAAAAATCAACAAGATGTGAAAAATTTTATCTTTTTATAAAAAAGGAAACATTTATGTGAACATGACAATTTAATCTTTAAAAAATGTAAACCGAGGTACAAACCTAAGAGGAGGGTGAATTGGGTTTTAAAATCTTTTTGCAAACTAAAACACAAGTTTTAACAATTTAATCATGCAAGGAACACAACAATTAAGATGCTTGAAATTTTAGGAGTAAAGGAAAAGAATATGCAAACTTCGTTTATAGTGGTTCGACAATATCAGAATCTGTAGACTGAGGTTTCAACCCAAGAGGGGGGTGAATTGGATTTTTAAAACTTTCACGGAATAAATACAAGTTTATAAAAACATATAACCAACAAGCAATTAAACAAGTAATGTGCTGTAAATAAAGTGTTTAAGGAGTAGAGAATGCAAACTCAGATTATAGTGGTTCGGTAATATCGGATTCTTTCCGACCCTACGTCCACTCTCTTCAAGGAACCTCCTTGAAGTAATCCACTAAGAAACTTAGTCGTACAACTTCACCGGTGTTGTATAAACCTTACAATCCCTTCCTCTTTGAAGCTATCCCCTTCCTCTCGGAAGTAATCCCTTTCCTCTCGGAAGTAATCCCCTTCCTCTCGGAAGTAATCCCTTTACAAAAGATGTTGTAAAGTAAATGGTAGAGAGACAGCAAATGAAAGCTTATACAACTGAATAATGTCTCTCTTTCAAAGTAAAGCTTGAAGAATGGTTTAGCACGAATATTTAAAAGCTTTTTGTGTTTCAAAGCGTACAGTAACTTGATTGTGTGAGTTCAACTCTTTTTGAATATCTCCAGCTCTCTATTGAATGCTTAATAGAGTGGGTTTATATAGCCATTAATTAATACAGCCGTTGGGACTTTAATTTGAAAAGATTGTGCTTTTAAACGTTCAGATTTTGTGTCCAACGGTCATATTTTTTGAACTACCAGTCGACTGGGTCGAGATACCAGTCGACTGGGTCCTCTTAAAAATTATCATTTTTAAATCTTATGGAGTACCAGTCGATTGGGGACTCACTGTCCATTTTACCAGTCAACTGGTATGTCTTACCCAGTCGACTGGGGACTTACTATCCCATATACCAGTCGACTGGTATATGTACCCAGTCGACTGGGTTGTCATCCAACCCAGTTTTCTGTTTTTGAAAAGCTTTTAACTTATAAATGATTGTTCAAAAGATTTTTTTTAAAAACATTTTGCGTGTGAGCCATTGAACAAGCTATTACAATGTATAAGTGAGACTTACACTGGTTTTAATACCTTAGACCTATACTAGTTCTTCAATCTTCACTTGAAAGATTGATTCGGTTTGAGTTCTTGCACCTTGATCCTTGGTTGAATACTTTTGTTGCTTAATACACTTAGATTGTACTGTTAGTATAATAATAGTTGTATTTTTTTATCATTAAAATATAGGTGAGGGTCAAAAATTTCCATCTTTTTGATGATGACAAAACTAATAATGTGAAAACAATTTAAAAAATAAAGTGTTTGGTCTTTCAAAAAAATCGGACAGAGTTTCCTCTGTTTTTCGAGTAAAAACACTTTGTAAACAAGCAAACACAGTTTATTTATTCATTTCAACCAATCTCAATCATCTCAACCAATCAACAAATCATTTTTATATTCTTTGGAGCATTACTCCCCCTAAATCTATGCATTGGTTTCTGTTTACATAGTTTTAGTTGTTTTCTCATTTTTCTCCCCCGTTTTGACAACATCAACCAAATGGGCCATAAACTAAAAAATAAGCTATTTAACTACCATAGTCATCTAGATTATGCTTAAACAAACTTTTATACGAAAATTTGGCTTCATTCGAAGTTCGGAAGCCTTCCCGAGAAGAACCGAAAGTTTCCATACAAGCACAACCAGTTTCAGAGCATATTCTTAAATAAAAGCAGTTAGAAACTATGCAAGCATATCAAAATATAGTAAATAGATGCATAAAATATGACTAATGAAAAAACGTCTACATATACAAAAAGTCAATACACGAATGAGCTTTTTAGAGCCATATATAAGACAGAAATACATAAATATGTCTGTGCTACATGGTAAGAGCTGGAAAACCCTATGTACATCAAAATAACATAGATAATGATTCAAGGAGCGGAAGAGTCTGAACCATCATGAACGAGATCCCGTATCTTAGCTAATGAACTCTTTGTACACTATCTGTGTAGCTCAAAGTCGTCCCGTAGATGCTCGACGGAGGATCTCAATGTCTGGAACTCTGACTGCATGGTCTGGAACCCGGACTGTATGGTCTGGAACTCGGACTGCATGGTCATCTAGAGGCTCATAATAGCCTGTAGTAAATCTCCATACCCAGCCTGACTAGTACTCGAGTCACCAATGAGAGGTGCTCAGGTAACCGTGTCCATGTCAGCAGTATCAGCAGCAGCCTCCTCATCATCACTGCTCTCATCCTCCCGGATCCGAATGTGCTACCCGGCCTTTGAATAGATGAAGCCGTCACAAATCTTGCATCCCATCTTCTTCAGTGATGAGATGTTGATGATGTCCGTCGGTCCGATATCCTGAGCCTCAGAGGCAGGAAGAGGCACCCGAAAGTGCTGGAGTATGAGCGTAATGAGCATCCCATAGGGTAGACACCCGGAGTCGCTCGCTTCGCCGTTAATCATGTTGGTGAGTAGTAGGGGATATATATTGAAGTGGTGCCCTATTTTAAGGCACTAAGTCAATACTGTATCTATCTTAGATAGATACCCCCGACTCCCGAGTCTCGGGTGGATGGTCCAACTCACTATTAAGTTGAACAATTTTGAGTCCAGGGGCATATCACTACATGTATGAAATGTAGTGGGTCTGTACACATAGTTAGGGTCACCCACTATCTAACAGGCCGCCTCGACATCAAAATTATCTGGTCATCCGTCCAGACTCTATTGGATCCCTCCTACAAGGATCCTCAGTATGCTCATAAGGAGGTTAGTGTTGACCTCAAACTCCACACCCTGGACACTGGTTCTGAATCTCAAAGCCAGTGGACTGGGTTTCACCAAGTTCGCATAGAACTGGTGAATCAGTCTCGGGTAGAATTTCTCATGCACTCTGACCAGTGGGGTCAGGTGTATCGCCTCAAAGGTTGAAAAAAAATCGAAGTTGCCAAAACGAATAAAGTCGAAATCTACAACTCTACCCGTCATGATCTTCTTGTGGCGTATTATCGAGTCATACCTTGCTTTGGCTGCAGGGCTGGAAAACAGAGCCTCATCAAGCTCTGTTATGGGCTTTTGCTTGATAAGCCCGCCACACCTTTCCCTCGTGAATCTGGTTTGGAAGGTTTGGTTGATCTTGGCCTTGTTGGCGCATTTGGTCCCCCAGATGTGTGTTTTATGCGGATTCGATTTATCATTTTTGGGAAAACAAGGTTTTTGAGAAAAAAGGTTTTTGACAAAGATAGGAGATTTTAACCGTAGAAATTTGAAAATAATGTTTGAGATGAGTAGATCGATGTGTTTAGATGAAGTTTGGATGGTTTTTGGATCAAAATGGTGAAATTTTCTAGAGAGAGAAAGCTAGGTTGCTTGAAAATGGCGTAAAAATCAGAAGAAAAAAAATGAACAGTCTTTATATAGAATCGCGATACTAGTCGACTGGGTAAAGATACCAGTCGACTGGGTTCTTTCAAAAAGATGAACATTTTTCATACCAGTCGACTGGGTCAATGTACCAGTCGACTGGGTAAACTGGCAGTAAGATACCAGTCGACTGGGCAGTTTGTACCAGTCGACTGGATGATAACTGAATTTCAAAAAATTGGTTCCAAACAGGGTCTAGAGGTACCAGTCGACTGGATGTGACTTACCAGTCGACTGGAAGAATTGGCAGAGACTTACCAGTCGACTAGAACATATATACCAGTCGACTGGGCCCTTATGAAAATTTCCAGTCTTGAATTTGTAGCATGAAATTTGTTTATCTATGACATCTTGAGTGAGGGAGATATTTAAACAATAATTAATACTCTTTCACTAGATGTCAATCATGCAAATGATGAAATGAAGGAGCAATTAGATATTCAGTTTATCATAATCCAACAATCCCATCAATATTCTAATCTTACAAAAACTAGCTTCACTTAGAGGTTTTGTAAGAAAGTCAGCTATTTGATCTTCCGAAGGTATGAAATCTAGTCTTATATCACCTTTTTGAGCATGGTCTCTTAAGAAATGATCTCTGATTTCTATGTGTTTGGTTCTAGAGTGTTGAATAGGGTTCTTGGTTAGGTTGATAGCACTAGTATTATCACAATGTATCGGGATGCCTTTTAGGTTCATGCCATAGTCTTCTAGTTGTTGTTTCATCCATATCACTTGGGCACAACAACTTCCAGCTGCTACATATTCTGCTTCAGCGGTTAATAGTGCAACAGAATTTTGTTTCTTTGAAAATCAAGAGGTTAACATTGCACCTAAGAATTGGCATGTTCCACTTGTGCTTTTTCTATCTAACCTACATCCAACAAAATCAGCATCTGAATATCCTACAAGCTCAAAAGATGAATCTCTAGAGTACCATAATCCTATAGTTTGGGTTCCTTGTAGATATCTAAGGATTCTTTTTACCGCAACTACATGTGATTCCTTAGGATTAGCCTGAAATCTAGCACACATGTATACACTAAACATTATATCAGGTCTACTTGTAGTCAAATAAAGTAAAGCACCTATCATGCTTCTATAATATTTAGTATCTACAGTTTTACCTCCTTCATCAAGATCAAGTTTTGTAGTTGTGCTCATATGAGTTCCAAGTGGCTTTGAGCTTTTCATCCCGAACATCTTTAGTAGGTCTTTAATGTACTTTGGTTGATTGATGAAGATACCTCCTTTTAGTTGTTTGATTTGAAGTCCAAGGAAGTAGGTAAGCTCTCCCATCATGCTCATTTCAAATTCACCTTGCATGCACTTTGCAAACTCTTGACAGATAGATTCATTAGTAGCACCAAATATAATATTATCAACATATATTTGGACTATAAGAGTGTCATTTTTGTGAAGAGTGTTGTGTCTATTCTACCTCTTACAAAATCATTGTCAATCAAAAATTTACTTAGTCTTTCATACCATGCCCTTGGAGCTTGCTTCAACCCATATAGAGCTTTAGAAAGCTTGTAGACATGATTTGGAAGACTAGGATTTTCAAATCCAAGAGGTTGCTAAACATAAACCTCTTTTTCTATAAAGCCATTTAAAAAGGCACGTTTTACATCCATTTGAAATAACTTGAATTTATTAAAGCTTGCAAAAGCTAATAACATTTGAATAGCTTCTAATCTAGCTACGGGAGGATATTTTCATCAAAGTCTATTCCTTCTTCTTGATTATATCCCTTAGCAACTAGTCTAGCCTCGTGTCTAGTTACTATTCCATTTTAATCCATCTTATTTCTATATATCCATTTAGTTCCAATTATTGAATGATTTTTAGGTATTGGAACTAGTTTCCAAACATTATTTCTCTCAAATTGATTTATTTCTTCTTGCATTGCGATTATCTAATCATTATCTTTTTCAGCTTCTATAAATGTCTTAGGTTCTACTTGAGACAAATAAGCTACAAAATTGCAAATATTTCTAATTGATCAATTGGGTGATAATTTACATACCTTCAATCTTTAGGTAGACTTTCCTCTAGTTGGCTTGTAGATGGTTGATCTAAATTGTGAGTTTCCATCTCTTCATTTACTTGAGGTGGACTCTCCTTTGGGTCAACAATGGGAGTAGTAGTTTCCATTCTTGGAATAAAATCTGCATCATCTTTAAAGGAAACTTCTCTACTACTAATTGGGTTAGATTCATCAAGAGTTACATGTACAGATTCTTCTACCACTAGAGTTCTCTTATTGAAAACTCTATAAGCCTTACTCGATGTAGAATATCCTAAAAATATCCCTTCATCTGTCTTAGAGTCAAATTTACCCAAGTTAGTTTTATTGTTATTTAGAATGAAGCATTTGCAACCAAAAGTACGAAAATAGGAGTTATTAGGCATTCTACCTTTCAATAGTTCATATGGAGTTTTATCAAGCATAGATCTAATTAAAATTCTATTTAAGATATAGCAAGAAGTGTTCACGGCTTCAGCCCAAAAGTATTTTGGTAAACTATTTTCACAAAGCATTGTTCTTTAAAATTCTTCTAGAACTCTGTTTTTCCTCTCAACAACTCCATTTTGTTGAGGAGTTCTAGGAGCTGAAAAGTTGTGATTAATTCCATTTTCATCACAAAATCTTGAAAAGCTTTGGTTTTCAAATTATTTTCCATGATCACTTCTAATGCTTGAAATACAAATTCCTTTTTCATTTTGAACCTTTTTGCAAAAATTTTCAAATCCTTTGAAAGCTTCATCCTTGTTAGCAATAAAAATAACAAAAGTATATTTTGAATAGTCATCAACAACAACAAGAGCATATTGATGGCTACCTAGACTAATGGTACTAATTGGACCAAATAGGCCCATATGCAGAAGTTCCAGAGGTCTAGTTGTTGAGACTACATTTTTTGCTTTAAAAGAAATCCTAGTTTGTTTTCCCATTTGACAGGCATCACATACTTTGTCTTTTTCAAAATTGATTTTGGGAAGTCCAATGACTAAATCTTTTCTTGAAATGATTTTTAGCAAGTTCATGTTTACATGATCAAGCCTTCTATGCTATAGCCATGGGTTTTCACTAAATACAGGAAAACATTTTTCATTTTCAGAATGCAAGGATTTCAAATCAACTATATAGACATTTTCATGTCTATGGCCAACAAATTTAATCTTGTTGCTCTTGATGTCTATAACTAGACAATGAGAGGTCTCAAATGTGACTTTGTTACCTTTGTCACATAGTTGACTAATGCTTAGTAAATTTGGCTTAAGGCCTTGTACTAGCAATACATTATCTAAGGCTGAGAAATCATTACCGACTTTTCCATGCCCGATGATCTTTATTTTTGTGTTGTCTCCAATGGTGACACGTCCACCATCTCTTAGAGTTAGCTCCTTGAATACATTTTTATCACCGGTCATGTGCTTTGAGCATCCACTATCAAGGTACCAACAGTTACCTTTCTCTTTGGTGTGGAGACATATCTACATCACACAAGGATATATAATTGCACTTTTAGGTACCCAAAATTTCTTGAGTCCTTTGGGGTTAGTCCTAGAAAACACAATTCCTTTTCGAACCCATACTTTCTTAACAGTATATGGTGATCTAAGGACATGCTGATAATGCACAATCCTAGGATAATAATTATTGATGTTTCTAGGATTTCTTACTTGTGCATATTGTTATACCGATTATCTACCTAAATTAATATGCAAATAATCACACTCGTTTTACTTGCAAGTGCACAAGGTCTGTGGTAGCATAGTGTGCAAGTGCGAGATCATTTCCACAGGGATTGGTGAATTTCTTTCTAGGACTAATTTCTTCAAGTTTGAAAAGAGAAATAATAGTTGCTTACTTCAAGTTTGAAAAGAGAAATAATAGTTGATTATGAGTGAATAACAATAATGAGAATATAGGACTACGATATCCACCCTAATTATACTTTCCCACTAAGTAAAGTTTCAATGCTCTAGCCTTATCATGAATATCTAATGGTTGCCAACCTAAGGGCTTGGTCCACACCTTAGGCGATTGATCTCCCTATGCAACGAGTTAGGCATGGTGTATACTCTAACTCTTTTCTCTCTTAAGGGATTCAGCATGGGTGTATACTGAGTTGTTTCTTAAGAGAGCATGAGGGCTGTGGAGATCGACAACCACACAGGACCTAGGACTTGGTCAGCTCTCAGTTTTCCACGTTGATTAACCTATGAATCCAGTGTGGATATCCCTTGTTACTAATGTCGAACCCAGGACTCGCTCATCCAAATTGATCCGACTAACCTATCCATACCACATGCATATGTTGATCAGGAACACACATACGAGGAATTTAAATACAAACAGGTATTAATCAAGTTAAACATTCAGACAGGGCTATAGCAAAGATAGTCAATGAATAGATGTGGAAAAGCATAACTAGGGCTTCAATCGAGCCCTATAGGTGTTTAGTTACACATGTTAAGTAGAATAAACATGCTAAACATTATGAAAATAAAAACTGAAAACTAAAACCGAAGAAGACTCGGGAGATGAGTCGTCAATTCCTCCCCTAACCTCTCTACTTTGAGTCTAGAACAAAAGATGATGTATTATGTGTTTTTACAAGGCTATTTATAGGGTCCCGAAACCCTAATTCCTATTTGGAGTTGGAGGACTTCTTTCCAATTCTGGCTTCTGCTGCCTCTGGAGTAATTACGCTTGAACGTATATGGGTTGCGCTCGAGCGCAGGTGTGCGCTCGAGCCTTCTTCAAGTGCGCTCGATCTCAATGAGGTGCGCTCGAGCACACCTTGCTGGATGGCAGGACTTCATTTTTGCTCATAAAAGCTCCAATTTATTATCTTTTTGTCCAAGTCCTAAGAAAAACACATAAAATATGAAAATGAAGTAAAATCTATATAATTAGCTAGGTACAGAGTCTAACAAGTGTGAATTAGGGGGTTTAAATATGACTATTTAAGCACCTATCACACCCCCAAACTTATATATTGCTAGTCCCTGAGCAATACAAAACTAAAGACTATGCTAAAACAAAACGTTGAAAGATAAATTCATTCTCATGATACTTTAAAAATTTGGGTTATGCATAAAAACTATGATAACCGTTCATGAGTAAGCTTAAAATAAAAACACATTTTGGATTGTAAGAGGACTTTCAAAAGTTTTATGTTGCTTACCTAAGGTTGGCTTAAGGCATCACAAGTTTGATTTGTGTGTGATGAGTTAACACATATAAGATGGGACTTCCATATAATTTTAGTGTATAGTGCTTCGGTGCCCAAATCTTTATCGAATTTCTTGTTAAAGAGAACAAAATGGCATAATACTTGCTTTTCTTTTTCTTTTATCATGCGATCTTTGCCATGTTGAGTTCTATCGAGCTTTCTATTTGACCCTTGTAACGAGTGTTTGGCCAATGACTCCCAAACCAGATGGTTTTAGGGCATTAGGTGTAATAACACCCCTAAGGACTTACTAACTCGAGTAAAAAAGGCTACAGAACTAACAGGTTTTTATACTTTGTAATGAAATTCCCACCTTTTGACGTGAACGCTCAATACTTATTGAGGCAAGAGGCCCAGTTACTCAGTGGAAATTTCCATTATGATCATTAAGGGCTTATTTCTCACCTTTTGACGTGAACACTCAATGCTTACTGAGGCAAGAGGCCCAATTACTCAGTGGAAAGTTCTTAATGATTTTTAGAAGCTTTTTGAATTTCTTTTGCATGATGATTATTTTTCTTTATTTTTATTATGCCAAAGGGTTCTTTTCAACAAGTTATCCGATTACAGTTTAGGTAATGGAAACAATATAGAAGAATTATATGTCATACCCCACACAAATGCGTGCTAAATGTGCTTGTGCAAATTTGGATCAAACTCGTGAGTTCTTAGGTGCCTTGAGGTAGGTAACTAAACTTTGTAAAACTTCTATTGCAAGACAATGTGTTCTAGCTTTTAAGCTTACTAATGAAATGCTATCAAATTTTTTAAATTTAACGAAAATTTTTGTTTATCAAAAGAACATGCATTTATCTTCCTAAAAAAACTGGGACTTAGTGTGTGCGCATGTATTTTAAGTGCGTGTGTGATAGTATCAAGTATCTCCCACTACTTCCAAACTTAAAATGCACATTGTCCCCATTGTGTGTGGCATGGAAAGATCTGACCTGGGAGATGGAGAACTAGGTTGTTTGCTTGCTTGTATACGCCCTCAAACTTGAACTGGATGCACGCACTAAGTACCTGACAAAGGAAAACAAATGTTGTTCCAGAAAACAAAATATAAATAGTAGATATGTAAATATGATTATAAATAAACAAAAAGTACTAAAATGAAAAGGATATGTCTGGGGTGCCTCCCATGAGCGCTAAGTTTAACATCTTCAGCGGACCAAGCCTTATTCTTCCCCAAAACTAAGATTTGTAGTAACTAGCACAGGTAGTGTCTTATTCTCTCCTATATAAGCATAAGATAAGTGCTCTGGCAACTGCTTGAATTCCAAGTTAGGTACCTGTACAATAAAAGGGAAAATAGTATTAGTAGATACATGAATATCAAATGGATTGGTGTACTTACTTCGATGCTTTGGAGAGGCTTCAATGAGGTGCATAGTTTCGATGATGTCATCAGTAACATCCTTAGATTCTGGCACTATACTCGATCTTGTGAGACTATATGTAAGACCAGTTTCTAATGGATCAACGTGATGGTCATGAAAAACTTGTTCAACAACACTTTGCTTTTGTTTACTTAGCTCCTTAGCTATGTGCCCCACTTGTACTTCTAGTCTTTGAATAGCTTGGTCATGCCTTCCATTTATTTGGCTTTGTTCAGTCCAAAATTGTCTTGCCTCTGGTATGAACTGCTCTTGTGAGGTCATCAGCTATTGTTGTTGAACTGCCAGTTGCCTCACAATGCTCTCTAAGTCGCACTCCTTTGCTTCTGGAACTGATTGGGCTGCTGGTTGGAAGTTTCTTTGTTGCCCTTGAAGGTTCCATGCATTTTTATCATTGCTCCATGAGAAGTTGGGGTGGTTTCTCCATTCTAGATTGTAGGTAGTTGCATATGGGTTGTACTTTTTTTGTCCCATATAGTTTGCTTGCTCTCGATTTGCAGATGAATATAAAGGGCAAGTTTCAGTAGTGTGATCAAAACGACTACAAATAGCACATACCTGGAGTGGTGTAGCTTATGGCCTAGGTGAGGCAATCCGAGCAGTTATGACTTCTACAAGCATATCTAGCTTCCTCTCCATAGCATTTAGATAAGCATAACTAGCTTCCAACATTGGTGCTTCTCCCTTGATTGAATCAATTGAACCGCTTCAGTGCAGCAGTTTCAGTACCGCTGCTCGGGTACTCTCTGGACCTTTTGCGCTCGAGTGCACCCTGAACTGCACTCGTTTGCACTGGGCTTGCGATCGAGTGCATCGATCGCACCAAGTAGTGCGCTCGATTGCAATGAGGACAAAAACTCCTCCTCTACACACCTGAACAAAAACAGAAAACGAAAAGAAGGAATAAATCTGATTTTTGATAAAAATAAAAATAAAACGGAACAGAATAAAATAAAATAGAATAAAATAAAATAAAAAAACTGTCGAAAATAATTCCAAAAAGAAATTTAGCACAATCCCCGGTAACGGCGTCAAAAACTTGTTATGCCGATTATCTATCTAAATTAATATGCAAATAATCGCACTCGTTTTACTTACAAGTGCAAAAGGTCTGTGGTAGCATAGTGTGCAAGTACGAGATTATTTCCACAGGGATTGGTGAATTTCTTTCTAGGACTAATTTTTTCAAGTTTGAAAAGAGAAATAATAGTTGATTATGAGTGAATAACAATAATGAGAATATAGGACTACGATATCCACCCTAATTATACTTTCCCACTAAGTAAAGTTTCAATGCTCTAGCCTTATTATGAATATCTAATGGTTGCCAACCTAAAGGCTTGGTCCACACCTTAGGCTATTGATCTCCCTATGCAACGAGTTAGGCATGGTGTATACTCTAACTATTTTCTCTCTTAAAGGATTCAGCAAGGGTGTATACTGAGTTGTTTCTTAAGAGAGCATGAGGGTTGTGGAGATCGGTAACCACACAGGACCTAGGGCTTGGTTTGCTCCCGGTTTCCCATGTTGATTAACCCGGGAATCCGGTGTGGATATCCCTTGTTACTAATGTCGAACCCAGGACTCGGTCATCCAAATTGATCCGACTAACCTATCCATACCACATGCATATGTTGATTAGGCACACACATACGAGGAATTTAAATACAGACAGGTATTAATCAAGTTAAACATTCAGACAGGGCCATAGCAAAGATAGTCAATGAATAAATATGTGGAAAAGCATAACTAGGGCTTCAATCGAGCCCTATAGGTGTTTAGTTACACATGCTAAGTAGAATAAACATGTTAAACATTATGAAAATAAAAACTAAAAACTAAAACCGAAGAAGACTCGGGAGATGAGTCGTCAATTCCTCCCCTAAGCTCTCTACTTCGAGTCTAGAACAAAAGATGATGTATTATATGTTTTTACAAGGCTATTTATAGGGTCCCGAAACCCTAATTCCTATTTGGAGTCCGAGGACTTCTATCCAATTCTGGCTTTTGTCGCCTCTGGAGTAATTGCGCTCGAGCGTATGCGGGTTGCACTCGAGCGCAGGTGTGCGCTCGAGCCTTCTTCAAGTGCGCTCTTGTCCTTGTGCGCTCGATCTCAATGAGGTGCGCTCGAGCACACCTTGCTGGATGGCAAAACTTCATTTTTGCTCCTAAAAGCTCCAATTTATTATCTTTTTGTCCAAGTCCTGAGAAAAACACATAAAATACGAAAATGAAGTAAAATCCATATAATTAGCTAGGTAAAGAGTCTAACAAGTGTAAATTAGGGGGCTTAAATATGACTATTTAAGCACCTATCACATATCTATAATTCTTAGGATAGGAGTTCCTAGGATACATGTTTCTATGGTAAGGAATATGAGTATGCATGTCATTTCCAGAAAATGTATGATGATGCATTCTAGGATACATGTTAGCATTATTATGAGTATGCATATTATTTCTAGGCTAATTACGATGGTAATTTCTAGGATGTACAGAGTGCATATTTTGATTATACACATTGTTCCTAGGATGAACCTGATGGTTATTTCTAGGACGAGTATAAGCATTTCTTGAGTGTGCATATATATAAGCATGTGTATTTCTAGGATGCTTCATTCTTGAATGAACATTTGAATTTCTAGATTTCTTAGCATTCATTGAGGGAGTGCTTTTAACCTTGCTAGGGGTTTTTGAAGTAGAGGCTTCATTCACATATGAGGCTTTCATGAATAAGCTCTCTTTTGATTTTTGCTTGCTTAATGGAGAATAACCTAATCCTGATTTTCCTCCACTTAATCTTTCGCAAGGAAGCACTTCATCAAGCTTTTCTTTTCCAAGCATAAGCCTAGATATAGTTCCATTTAATTCTAATATTTTAATTTTTAAATTCTCATTTTCATCTTTGAGGAAATTTTGAGAAGAATCATACAGCAATGAAGATAATTTATCTTTTTCTTCTCTAAGACATATCATCTCTTTAGAAAGAGATGATACCTCTTTTTTAAGAGTTGAATTCCTAGAATCGAATTTCTTCAATTCATCATGCATTTCATTTATTATTTCTAGCAACTCTTCACTACTACTCACAATATTATTCTTAGAAGAAGGAGAAGATGTTACCTCACTTTCATCGTCGATTGTCATCAGACAAAGGTTGGCAATTTCCTCATATCCGACTTCTTTTTCTGATGACTCTTCTTCCTCTTCGTCATCGTTCCAGGTAGTTTCTATCATGGCTTTCTTTTTGTAGCTTTTGTATGGTTTGTTTGAAACCGTACAATCAGCCCTGATGTGACCGGGCTTCTTGCAGCCATAACACATAAGTGGTTCCCTTTTCGAAGTGGGATCCTTTGTGTAAGGTTTCTTGCTTTTCTTTAAGAACCTATGAAACCATTTGGTGATTAATGCCATTTCACCATTTTCCTCGCTGCTCTCCACTTCTTTTTTCGATTCCATTTCTATGCTACTCGTAGAAGCTTTGAGAGCAATTTGCTTTTTCTTCTTCTCATCATTATTGACGATGGGAGTCATTTTTTCCATCTCATATGTCAGCAATGACCCAAGTAGTGTCTCAACATCAAGTTTGTCAAGATCTTTGGCCTGCTGTATGGCTGTCTTCTTTGGTTTCTATGAGGGTGGCAGAGATCTCAAGATTTTTCTTGTAAGTTCAAACTCCTCAATATTCCTACCAAGCAGCTTTAAACCATTTACAATAGTTGTGAACCGTGAGTGCATTTCAGAAATTGTTTCGTTAGGAGACATTTTAAAGGATTCATATTCAGAAACTAGCATATAGATTTTTGATTTTTTGACCTCACTAGTTCCTTTATATGTAATTTGCAGTTTATCCCATATCTCTTTAGCTGAAACACATGCAGAGATTTTATTATATTCAGAAATGTCTAAAGCACAATGTAAAATACTTGTTGCTCTGCTATTGAGAGACATCATTCTACAATCCTCGTCAGTGTACTCAATTTTGAGTTTAGGCATTGTATGATTGATTTCTCCAATAGTTATTTACTTTGAAGGAATTCTAGGTCCTTCTTCAATGACTCTCCACAGATTATAATCTTGCCCTTCGACAAAGATTTTCATTATGTTTTTCCAATAGTTATAGTTGGAGCCATTGAACAAAGAAGATCTAGTATAAGAGTGTCCCTCAGAATAGCTATTTGCTGCCATCAGATCAACTCAAGGATATTAAGCCTAAAATTGAGAACGAGGCTCTGATACCAATTGTAAACTGATGTTTCAACCCAAGAGGGGGGGGGGGGTGAATTGGGTTTTTAAAACTTTCGCGGAATAAACACAAGTTCATAAAAACATATAACCAACAAGCAATTAAACAAGTAATGTGCTGTAAATAAAGAGTTTAAGGAGTAGAGAATGCAAACTCAGATTATAGTGGTTCGGCAATATCGGATTCTTTTTGACCCTACATCCACTCTCTTCATGGAACCTTCTTAAAGTTATCCACTAAGAAACTTAGTCGTACAACTTCACCGGTGTTGTACAAACCTTACAATCCCTTCCTCTTGGAAGCTATCCCCTTCCTCTCGGAAGTAATCCCCTTCCTTTCAGAAGTAATCCCTTTACAAAAGATGTTGTAAAGTAAATGGTAGAAAGACAGCAAATGAAAGCTTATACAACTGAATAATGTCTCTCTTTCAAAGTAAAGCTTGAAGAATGGCTCAGCATGAATATTTCAAAGCTTTTTGTGTTTCAAAGAGTACAATAACTTGATTGTGTGAGTTCAACTCTTTTTGAATATCTTCAGCTCTCTATTGAATGCTTAATAGAGTGGGTTTATATAGCCATCAATTAATATGGCCGTTGGGACTTTAATTTGAAAAGATTGTGCTTTTAAAAGTTCAGATTTCGTGTCCAACGGTTGATCTTACCAGTCGAATGGGGACTCATTGTCCATTTTACCAGTCGACTGGAATGTCTTACCCAGTCGACTGGGGACTTACTGTCCCATATACCAGTCGACTGGTATATGTACCCAGTCGACTGGGTTGAGTTTTTCTATTTTTGAAAAGCTTTTAACTTATAAATGATTATTCAAAAGATTTTGTTTAAAAACATTTTGTGTGCGAGTCATTGAACAAGCTATTATAATGTACAAGAGAGACTTACACTGATTTTAATACCTTAGACCTATACTAGTTCTTCAGTCTTCACTTGAAAGATTGATTCGGTTTGAGTTCTTGCACCTTGATCCTTAGTTGAATGCTTTTGTTGCTTACTACACTTAGATTGTACTGTTAGTATAATAACAGTTGTGTTTTGTCATCATTAAAATACAGGTGAGCGTTAACAGAATCTTTCGGACCCTGCGTCCACTCTCTTCAATGAACCTTCTTGAAGCAATCCACTAATTGTAGTCAAGCAACTTCACGGGTGTTGCACAAACCTTACAATCACTCTCTTCCACAAGGATGTTACAAGGAAGTGTTTAATCCTAAACACTCTAAGAGTTACACAAACTCTTTCTCTTTACATTGAATGATATTAAATGTAAAAAGAAAAAAGATAGATAGCAATAAATACTTTACAAGATTAAGGTTATATCTCTTTCAAGAACAAGCTTAAATAATGGCTCACAATAAATTTTTCAAGGCTTTCGAGAGTATTAATGACCTATAAATCAAATTTAGTGTTCTTTCTTGTTGTTTAAATGCTCATTGATGGATGTTTTTATAGCATCGGTCTTATATGGCCATTAGACACTGATTTGGTAGGTTTAGAGCATTAAATGCTCAAGTCTTGCATCTCAATTACCAAGGACCTAGTCGACTGGGTCCTTGTACCAATCGACTGTGTCAAGTGTGAAAATCCAGTTTTTAGGCTTAAGACAAGTACCAGTCGACTAGGTCTTAGGATCAGTCAACTGGGTCCTTTAACCAGTCAACTTGGAACTTACTGTCCATTTTACCAGTCGATTGGTTCAGAGACCTAGTTAGCTGGGTTAACCAAAAACAGAATTTTTATGCTTAAAAGCAATTTTTTGACTTAAAGACAATTTTCGGATTATTTTTGTAAAAGCCTTTTGCAATCAAAGTGAGTCATAGTTAAGTTAGGTAATTGAAAAAAAAGGTTTACAACGTGAACCAATTACCTTAGAACCTATTCCAGATCTTTTGTCTTCTTTTGGGAATTGTACATGTCGTATTCTTGCGTCTTGTTTCTGTATTGAATGGTTTTGCCGCTTAAACACTTAGATAAAACTGTTAGTGCAATTTAAGTTGTTTTTTGTCATTATTAAAATCAAATACAAGTCAACCAAAAATATGTACGTAACTCATCAATTCCAATGATTATCCAAGAGGGTGAATCTGTCTTAGAGGGCTAGTGTGGGTGTGCTTCTGCTGGGATTTCTTGAGGAGAGGTACTCAATTCGCTTTGGTTTGGTTATCAGTTGTTTAGTGTCATTTTTTTGGAAATTCGCCTTTAGAATCGGACTGTTTCTCCAATTCCTTGAGTTCCACCTCGTCGAAAGTGCTTGGGTTTGAATCCTCTCGCTACAGTGGGGTAAGACAAGTCACTATCTCCCTTTCAATGTTTTGTTAAACACTAAACAAAAAATAATGTAATAACAACATCCTATATCAACTAAGATAATGAAATTTTGTCGATTATCCTAGCCTTTGATGGTTAAACCATTCCAAGAATATTAAATTATTAGTCACTCAAACTCGTGATAAAATATGATTATGCACAAATTTCTCCATCACTACATTAGTGTGATCGATTTGAAATTTAGTGTGCGTAATTTAAATGATTATCAAATTAAATCAAATTGTTTGTTTTGCAAAAAGTCATTTTTTTTTTTCACCAAATGACAAAGGGGTGTAAGATTATTCTCAATAGGTCATCTCTGTGTATAATAATAAACTAAATTAACTTATTTTAATAGAAGGTCCTCCAAAACATTGGTAGAGCAATGCAAAACTAGAAGTAGTCTAACCAAGACAATAAATTTTTAAACTATAATTGGTGCGGTTACGCCAAAGCCCTAGAATAGTTTTACACATACTTTTGGACCCCAGTAGCAACCTACTATTCCGAGTTCTCCCATTTAAAAAGTTAATTTAATATCATGTGAGTCAATGACCCAAGTATAAGATACTTGAAAAAGAAAATTACAATTATTTTCTGCTCCCCTTGACATGTGTTGCACATTGGTTAATTCTTAACTCAAGAAGCTAACTATCAGATATATGCGATATATTGTATTTGTTTAGGATAATATCCAAAGCATATGAGCTTCATTGTCTACAATTTACAATCGAATATCACCGAAAGGATTGGTGGCTATAGATGTTGAGGTCCAACATTTAATCTTACAAATTAACTTTGTGGATCAATTCATAGTTCGTGCATTCCATTTCTATACCAATACATGAACAATCTCTAAATAGAGGAATGAAGAGTAAAGAGCATGATGCTTAAAATTTTAACGGTTTTGGTTGCTCCATGTGAGAAACTCACTTCATCACGCACATATGGTCATTCCGTTGACAAATCTAAGTCATTATCGTGCAGATTTAGCAATCCAATAAATAAAATTAAAATCAGTGCACATTTTGTTTAGAAGACGGAGGAAAGAAATATCATTTGAAAGCTAACTAATTTTGTTACAACTGACAAGAAAAATAAAATAAAATGTTTGTTTATACCGAAAATTCAATATGCTCCCATATAACCCTCAAATCCTTGAACACTATAAGAATGGTCTAAACAGAAATAACAAAAAAAAAAAAATTGAACTTAAGATTTGTGGGGCTTAACCCAAGAGGGAGCCCTTCCAAAAATTCTCAACGGTCGGGGCTGAACCCAGGCCTAAGAGGGGGTTTGGAAATAGTTTTCAACCAGAAATGGACGCGCCTCGGTTAGTACCTCACTAGCTGCGTCATTGCCCCAAGCACAAAGATACTTAATTGAGAGTTTCAGCCACCCACATATAATGCCTCTCAAGAGTCAATCCTTTTGCCTTAGTAATGTGGGATTGGTTTCAATTCAAAAAACAAAACAATGTGGGATTGAACAACAACAATCTTCTATTACAAAATAACTAAGTTCTCTTTGGGTGTATTATATAAGTTCTAACAATACTTTATGGATTCGCAATATTCATGGAACAACAATATTTGAATTTAACAAAAGTATCCCAATAGATCAGCCCTTGCCGCTTTAGATGAAAACAGAACACAAGTAGCCAAAGAACCTTTAAAAGCCCACTCTCTAGAGCCTTATTATTTTCCAATACATTATATGACTAGATGAAAAGCTTAACCTAGAATTTGAAAGGGTGTGCCAAGCCCTTGCCGCTTTAGATGAAAACAGAACACAAATAGCCAAAGAACCTTGAAAAGCCCACACTCTAGAGTCTTATTATTTTCCAATACATTATATGACTAGATGAAAAGCTTAACCTAGAATTTGAAAGGGTGCGCTTGGCCTGTGCGGCTTTAGATGAAAAGAGAACACAAATAGCGAAAGTACCTTGAAAAGCCCACACTCTAGAGCCTTATTATTTTCCAATACATTATATGACTAGGTGAAAAGCTTAACCTAGAATTTAAAAGGGTGCGCCAAGCCCTTGCCGCTTTAGATGAAAACAGAACACAAATAGCCAAAGAACCTTGGAAAGCCCACACTCTAGAGCCTTATTATTTTCCAATACATTATATGACTAGATGAAAAGCTTAAACTAGAATTAGAAAGGGTGCGCCAAGCCCTTGCCGCTTTAGATGAAAACAGAACACAAATAGTCAAAGAACCTTGAAAAGCCCACACTTTAGAGCCTTAATATTTTCCAATACCTTATATGACTAGATGAAAAGCTTAACCTAGAATTTGAAAGGGTGAGAGCCAAACCCTTGCCGCTTTAGATGAAAACAGAACACAAATAGCCAAAGAACCATGAAAAGCCCACAGTTTAGAGCCTTATTATTTTCCAATAACTTATATGACTAGATGAAAAGCTTAACCTAGAATTTGAAAGGGTGCGCCAGGTCCTTGCCGCTTTAGATGAAAACATAACACAAATAGCCAAAGAACCTTGAAAATCCCACACTCTAGAGCCTTATTATTTTCCAATACATTATATGACTAGATGAAAAGCGTAACCTAGAATTTGAAAGGTTCCGCCAGGCACTTGCTGCTTTAGATGAAAATAGAACACAAATAGCCAAAGAACCTTGAAAAGGCCACACACTAGAGCCTTGTTATTTTCCAATACATTATATGACTAGACAACAATGGTTAAACTAGAATTGGTAGGGGTGTGCCAGGCCATTGCAGTAGTGCAACGCATGAGCGACACTTGAAAGCCCCAATAGCAAGCTACTGTGGTGGACCCTCCCCCTAAAAAAATTAATTTAATATCATGTGGATCAATGACCCATGTATCAGATATTAAACTGATAAGAACAGATACTACACTTGATCTTAGCCAAAAGGCCGAGAAAGGTATGCTTAAGAAAGAGCATTGATTCCTCTTTTATAGATCAACTTCGTATCACAGTTATCTACTTTGTCGATGTGGGACAATAAACTTTGCTCTGAGATCTATTAACCCTTAGTAGCATGACCTGGTATATATTTAAACGAAAAGGATCTCAATTTGAACAACCCGTTATTTTCAGCACACAATCATGTCCTTGAAATTGTATAGTTGGCGGTAACTTTTGTGTGTAAGATTTTTATTGATTTCAATCCATCATTAAGAGAGAGAGAGAGAGAGAGAACACTTTGTGCGGTAAATTACAAACTAAAAGAAGATGCTCAAGCTTGTTGTTTCTGTTCTGACTTGCTTGGTCCAATGGTGCAAAAGATTTCAATTTACCACAAACAAAGTTTAACCCACCGAGCAAAACAATTCAGGATCGATCTATGTATTTTTTGATGCAATAATAGTAAAATCTCATTTTCATTGGAGTCTCAATATGATACTAGTCTTCCACTCCATCCTTTGTCTCTCTAATTGCCAAGTAACTTCTACTATTTGGAGGTTTTCTGCAATCATTATTGATTACTGTTCCTGCCGTTTTTATGTTTATTTTTGGAAATTTTTGTGGAACTTGAAGGCATACAAACAGCCTTATGTGCACAGTCTTCAACTGACGTTAGCTTATGCATACAGAATGAATTCGAGGCATCAACACACGGGTAACTCATGAAACTATAGACACTAAAGACCAATTTATGATCAGCAATGGAGTAATGTATATCAACCTGTATAGTGCTTTGGTGCTTTTCCGCATTTCATTAGTTTACAAAAAACGCTGAAGAGCAAGTAGAATATTGTTTGTTCTTGCTTGTAAACTTAGCAGGCCTCAACTTACTATAAACTACAAAACTAATTTAATTAAAAGATTAGACTAGATTTGAGTGGGGGTTGTACTCTATTAGAGCAACCCCTCCAAAAATTGGTGTATGCCACTTTTTAATGACGAGCACACGGTATTCTTTAGTAAAAGGCGAAAGAATAGTTCGCTTTGTGCTCATCGCACGGCTCCATGAGTTGAACAAGTGTTTTCCTATAAGCTATATACACAAGTACTCTTTTGTGACTTTATTGTTTGCACGATGTGGGAATACATCTTCTCTTTAAGCACATCCCAAAACCATATAAGTTCATTGCACGGTAATCTCTACAGATTGATATGATAAATTAGTCACACTCATTAACATTCAAGATGACTAAAATAATTTAATCTTCAAATTTTAAATTATTACTGACTGAAGAACACAAAAACATTAGTGTTTTTCACTGCCACCACTTTAACATTAGTGATTTTCACTTTAAATTCTTGACGTAAAAATATTAATCCAAAAATCATGGAATAGTCACTTGAAATTAAAGGAGGACAGTACACAAATTAAAAAATTGAACTAGGATTTGTAGGGGTGCACTTATAGTGCAACGATCGAAAGCCCCAATAACAAGCTATTGTGGATGAAATCGATGACCCACATATCAGATATTGAATTAATAATAACAAATACTACACTTGATTGATCTTATCCAAAAGCTCGAGAAAGATGAAATCCAATAGACTAATGCCTCTTTGCTTTCAAAAATCTTTGTTTCACAATTTTAGTTACGAGAGCCCCAAGTTAACTCCAATTTTAAAATTTTTGGCCAAGTATAATAAACAAGTCACTCCTTTGCTGCTTTATTTGAATTTAATTAACTTACTTTAGAGGAAATTAAATTAAAAAGAAGATTTAAATCCAATAAACTAACGCCTATTTGCTTTCAAAGCTTCCGGTTTAACATATTTGTTTTTAACTTAGTCTTAACTTTAGACCCTCGACTTGAAAAATTAATCAACAAGGAAAAGACTCATTTAGAGAGGACTGGACTGTACACAATTAGCAAAAGACCTGTTGTGAGCCAAAAAAGCGGACTTTTCGAATAGACACATGATAATATCACAAAGACAACAAAAACTAGAAATGGTAGGGGTGTGCCAGGGCCTTGCAATAGTGCAACACATGGGCGACACTCAAAGGCCCCAATAGCAAGCTATTGTGCTGGATCAATGACCCACGTATCAGATATTAAACTGATAAAAACAGATACTATACTTGATCTTAGCCAAAAGGCCGAGAAAGGTATTCTTTGGTTTGTGTATTGATTCCTCTTTTACAGCTCACCTTCATATCATACTTTTGTGCCTTCTCAATGTGGGATGATAAGCTCTGCCTATATGTTAGCCCTTAGTATGTAGTGCAACCTAGTATATATTTGAAGGAAAAAGGATCTTTATTTGAACTACCTGTTATTTGCAGCACACATTCATGCTTTAGAAATTGATTTGATCAGAGGAACCATGTGACGGTCACTTTTGTGTATAAGATTTTTATTAATCTTCTGATGCAGTAATGGAGTCATACCTCCATTTGATACTAGCTAGTCTTCCACTCCCCTTTGTCTCTCTAATTGCCAAGTGACTACTATTTGTTATGTATTCCCACAACCAGAATCACACAAAATGTTGTTCAAAATCCCACCATCTGTTACGTTTTGAAAATTACTCATTCTATCAGGTAGCAAAAACATACATAGGAATAATATTTTGTCAAACAAAATTATTTGTGTTCAAGGCAGTGCATTATTCGCAAATACCTGGACTGGATCAATGGACGATCAAGAAGGTCCATGGCCTCGGCTAGTGACCTCCGTCGCAGTTTGGATGAGATGGAAACTGAAAAGCTGTCATCTTGGGATCAAGAAGGTCCATGCTTGGCTATCTAGTTTGAAGTCTATCCCACATCGACTAAACATGAAATTGAAATGAGTTCATACACAGTACAAATAAGTTTGGAAAGCAACTAGGAAATATACTTACCTGGACGGGGTCAATGCACGATCAAGAAGGTCCATGGCCTAGGCTAGTGTCTTCCATTGCACTTTGGAGGGGTGCTCAGCCTAAGGTCTCCCCAAGTGGGAGAGCCTACGTCATTATTTGTTGCTGAGGGGGCCTGCGTTCGATGCCTATGTTCACCACACTGCCACAACATCTCTTCATATTTGATAATTTGATTTGATGTTTTATTATATAAGATAACTTGGTAAGAAACTGCTGTTTCTAATGCAATCAATGAGTTTTTGTCACTCTTCTAACCCTTTATGGCATTCAAAGAGACTAAAGACAATTTACATTTTGATGGGCAAAATAAAACCTTTTTTCTTTTTCTACTCGAAAGATAATTAAGTTTTATCTAACATGATAGTTGTATTTTTAAACTATTTTTTAAAGGGAGATAAAAAAATAGACTTCCACCCCACATTTTACAAATGCTTAAAAAGAAGTGTTTCACTTTAGTTTCGAAATAAATTTTACACAAAATTGCAGTCTTCGATTTTCATGTGAAGTGCTTATGCTTCATCATATTATATCTATTTTTCTCATAATTTTTATAAGAGCGTTGCTAGAGGGACACACGTGACTGCTACCCTCTTTAGCCACTCGAGCTCGGGACCATCATCCAATCATAATCAATATCTTACTCACTACAGTGCCATGGTACTTTTGTAAGGGCAAAACACTAATTTATTAATCAAAACCCCTACATATGTTACTCATATACTAGTCTATTTTTGAGTGTTACACTCAGATGGCAAATTTGGGGGTTCCATATCTTTACTCTTTTGATAATTCGGTAGACATTTCAATTAATCATTTGCACTGTGTGATGTTTCGATTTCACGGATTGTAATAGAACTTACCTCTAGTTCTCATCCCACATAAGATTTATATAAACATTTGGTGAATATGAAAGATATCAAAAATCTCATAACAAAAGTTCTCCAAAGCATACTCAGCTTAAAGTCAAAGCTGAAACAATATATGTAGCTACCTAGTTTTATTTTTTTTAACAGCGAAAAAAATATTCATTCATATAAAAAAAATGCTAAAATTTACATGTGAACTCCTATTGATATTCATTAAAATATTCATATAAGCGTTTCTTAAGTCGGGTCAATTCGATGTGTCTGTTCTCTAACAAGCACCTATATATCTTGTTTTAGTGTCTCACACTAATCGAACGGTTGGGCCAAGAAGCCATCAACAAATGTCTAGGAACCTGATCGACTAGTCCCAAGATACGACCGGGTACATCTGCAGCCTTGTTTTCTGGTGTATGATTGTGTTACATATGGATTTGAAAACTAGTGGGGTTATTGTTGGTTCCTCTTAAATAGTTTTCATAAGCAAGGAGACTCTAAATTTAAAACAAGGCGTATCAAAACACCTAACAGGGAGTTAAGGAATGAATTGCAAGCTATCTTATTGGAATTTTAAAAGGAGTGGCAAAGGAACCGAACATGACTCCAATAACATTTGACAACATACAAGTGACTGTTTATATTCCAATATTTGAACTTTGCAGTCAAATAATAACTTTCTGCCCCCGCTAACACATTTTTCATATTTTTGTTAGAAACAAAAAGATTTTTTATTTATGCATGAGAGATTAGATACTTTTTATCTCACTTTTTTTTTTGTATAAAGCTTATAATTAGTTATGGGTGACTTTTGAAAAATTTGACCGTCATGTGCTATCAGCTCATATACATTGTATTTGCTTATGACCGATAAAGCATATGTGAAAATCTGTAATTTTTTTATCCAAACAAAACAGTGTCTTCTATGTCAACAAATTAATGCTTTTTATAATGCTCCTCAAGAGTCAATATATCCTTTTGCCTTAGCGATGTTGAATTCGGCAACCTATGATCTTCTTTCCAAAATAACAAAGTACTCTTGACGTATATATTTGATCCTTATAAACGTGGTAGATTCACAGTATTCATATGGAATAATATTTGAATTTAAAGAAAAAATGTATCAAAATGAAGGCTTAGGTCAGAAGGGAAAAAGAAAGATAAAAAATTGATAACCAGAATTAATTGCAAATATAAAATTCTTGCTTCACTATTTGAGCTACCAAGAGCCCCAAAGTTAACTCCAACTTTAAAAATTTTGGACGAGTTTAGAAAAGCCATGTATATGCCGCTTTAGATGAGGACAAAACACAAATAGCCAAAGAACCGTTAAAAACCCAAACACCAGTGCCTAAGTATTTTCCAATACATTATATCACTAGAAAACAAAAGTTAAACTAGAACTGGTACTGATGCACCTAACCCTTTTAGTGGTGGACAGCATGGGTGACTCTCGAAAGCTCAAAAAATTAATTTAATATCATGTAAATCAATGACCCATGTCTCAAATAAGAACAGATACTGCACTTTATCTTAGCCAAAAGTCAGTGAAAGTTATGAGTTGGATTGAGTATTGATTCCTCTTTTATAGCTCACCTTCCTATCACACATTTGAACTTTCTAGATGTGGGATACTAAGCTCTGCCCAAAGGTTGGCCCTTAGTAGTGCTCATTGTACCGTAGTCTCTACTGATTTGTTGTGCTCATTAAAATCCAAGATGACTACAAATAAAATAAATAAAAATCAACAAGATGTGCAAAATTTTATCTTTTTTTTTTAAAAAAGGAAACATTTATGTGAACATGACAATTTCTTCTTTAAAAAATGCAAACCGAGGTATAAACCTAAGAGGGGGGTTAATTGGGTTTTAAAAACTTTTTGCAAACTAAAACACAAGTTTTAACAATTTAATCATGCAAGGCACACAACAATTAAGATAGTTGAAATTTTAGGAGTAAAGGAAGAGAATATGCAAACTTCGTTTATAGTGGTTCGGCAATATCAGAATCTTTCGGACCCTGCGTCCACTCTCTTCAATGAACCTCCTTGAAGCAATCCACTAATTGTAGTCAAGCAACTTCACGGGTGTTGCACAAACCTTACAATCACTCTCTTCCACAAGGATGTTACAAGGAAGTGTTTAATCCTAAACACTCTAAGAGTTACACAAACTCTTTCTCTTTACATTGAATGATATTAAATGTAAAAGGAAAAGAGATAGATAGCAATAAATGCTTTACAAGATGAAGGTTATCTCTCTTTCAAGAACAAGCTCAAATAATGGCTCACAATAAATTTTTGAAGACTTTTGAGAGTATTAATGAGCTATAAATCAAATTTAGTGTTCTTTCTTGTTGTTTAAATGCTTGTTGATGGGTGTTTTTATAGCCTCGGTCTTATATGGCCATTAGACACTGATTTGGTAGGTTTGGAGTATTAAATGCTCAAGTCTTGCATCTCAAACGGTCATATTTTTGAATTACCAAGGAACCAGTCGACTGGGTCAAGTGTGAAAATCCAGTTTTTAGGCTTAAGACAAGTACCAGTCGACTAGGTCTTAGGACCAGTCAACTAGGTCCTTTAACCAGTCAACTTAGAACATGCTATCCATTTTACCAATCGACTGGTTCAGGGACCTAGTCAGCTGAGTTAACCAACAATATAGTTTTTATGCTTAAAAGCAATTTTTTGACTTAAAGACATTTTCGGATTATTTTTGTAAAAGCCTTTTGCAATCAAAGTGTGCCATAGTTAAGCTAGGTAATTGAAAACAAAGATTTACAACGTGAACTGATGAGTCTTAAATATTGCATATTTAAACCCTTAAATTATATTTGTTAAGCTCTTAGTTTGTATTATTTCACTCTATTTTATGTCTTTTCTGTGTTTTGTGTATTTTTATAGGTTTGTGGAGAAAATGAAGCATTTCTGGAGATATTAAGCTTCAAGAGCAAAGGCTGAGGATGCATAGTGCGATCGATCGCATGAGATATGCGATCGAGCGCACCTGCCTACAAACGAGCGCATGTTCAACATCCCACATCAAAATATTTGCAGTTCAATGCATATACGATCGTGCGCACAAGACATGCGATCGATCGCACCATTCTGCGATCGATCGCACTCGGTCAATATCCCACATCGAATCTGCAACCCATATTGCTTCTGGCCTCATCATTCAGTGTGCAATTCCTGGTGCCATTTTGGTGCAATTTGGAGGACTTCTACTAGCATTCTGGTGGATCTCCGAAGGCTTTGCTACTACGAGGGGAAGCGCCGCCCAACAGCGAGTGGAATTTCTCCCATGTATAGTCAGTTTTAATTTACTGCTTTTTTTAGTTTAATGTTTAGTACTTTTATTATGAACTCTAGTTTTATGATTATGAGTGGCTAAAATCTTCAACTAAGGTTGAATATGAAGCCTCGCCGTTGTTTGGCATAATAGTTTCAGATTTGCTTATACAATTCTGATGTTTTTTTAGTATAAATTTTCTGTCAATTATTTGAGTAAAATCTTATGATTGATTGCATTTAAATTGTTCTGTTGGATATTCTGTGTGTTTCATCTGATGGATACATCAAATTGTTTTTGATTAAACTGGATTTCCTTTGTGATTTGTTAAAAGCGGATACATTGGATGCTTTTGGTTTAATTGGGATTGATGAGAGTCATAAAATGCATCTAAACAATACTTAATTGTTAACATTTTAGGGTTGATCTCGGTCGTAATTGCACATATTCATAAATCATTGACTTAATTCGATGCATTTTCAGGTGCTTTGAGTACAAAAGAGATAATAAAGCGATCCATGTTTAAAGCGCCAAAAGATCTTAGGTGTCGGTGCTCGTTTTTGTCCAAGGTTTAGATGTGTCCAAACATGATTCAAAGATGGTTAAAGTCTAAACCAAGGCTGGATTAATAAATTAAAGTAAGTTAAAAGACTGCACACAAGTGTGTGCATCACTTTGGAGCAAGATAAGGGTAGGCACACTAGTGTGTGCACTTCTGTATACAAGCTGAAGGAGTTTCACTGAATTGCCAGAATTTCCCGTACAGATCAATCATATTTGCAGATTAAACTGTATTGATGTAGGAAGAACCAGGAGATGAGCCATATATGCTTAGAAAGATCCAGAAGTTTGTTTTCTGGAGAATTTTACGGTTCTTAAAAAGGATTTTTCTAGAGAAAGTTATGGCAGTTTTAGTGGAAACTGTTCAGGCCAGCACAGCAGGCCCAGGCGCACAGCACGGCCAACTCGCCTCTTGACCTGATTAAGGCGACCAAGTGACATTTTTACAAGACCAAAATACCCCTAGCTACTACTTGTAATCTATAAATACCTCCTTAAGGAGTGTGCAGCTGGGCATTCAAATAATTCAAGAGAGAAAGGAAGCAAGGAAGGAAGGAAGAGAGAAAAACAGAGAGGATCTTGGATCCCAAATACAGCATTCTTCCATTTTATTTCTAAGTTTCTTGAGGGCTAGAAATCAAGGGGGGAGAGCATCTATATTGTTCTTCCACCTTGAACTCCATGGCCAAATCAAGGAGAGAGCATCCTTATTGTTCTTCCACCTTGATTTCCATGGTCAACTAGTCTTCACACAAGGGAAAAGGATGAATCCTTAGGGATTTATTGTTCCTTATTTCCTTCTTGATTCAGTTGTACGGATTTAATGTTCAATATTGTTTTATGAATTATTCATTGATTAAGTAAGAAGGATTTGAGTTCATGTGATAGATGCACTTTTTATTCTTCTTCTTTTAGATTCTCTTAATCCGGTGATTGCATCCTTCTCCTCCATTGAGGTTGTTTGAATGTGATTGATTCCGGTAGATTTATTTTACTGATTGTCCATTACTGCGATATTGTCATTGTGATATATTGTCATTTCTTGATAATCTTTAAGATCGGTCATGTGTGCTTGAACCGAAATCAATGAGTAATTTGTAGCAATTATATTAGAGTTATAAATGTGCTTGATTGAATATATTCCGATTGTTTGTTTGGGATGTGAAACTTGCAATCGAGATAAAATCAATTGAATCAAGAGTGGAAATAGGGAACGAACCTAAGGAGGATTCCCGGAACCTTGTTATTTCTCATTTATATTTCATTTACAATTATGCAATTTTTCTTACATTATTTCACCATCAAAACTCTAAAAAAATATTTAGTTTAGCTTTTATCGTTTTTTTAAGGTTCACACATTTTCCTTTGTACTTAACTTGTTTCCTTGTGGAAATCGACACCCCAAAGTTGTACTACAACTACCGTGTTATACTTTGGGCGTAATCAAATTTTGGCGCTATTGCCGTGGAAACGCACTTAAGTATAAGGAAACTTGTCAACTTTGAGAGTGATGGTAAAAAGAAAAAAAAAATCGTAAATATTTTTCTTTTCGGCAGTTTATAAATACGGTAATATCATTCCTTTACTTTTGTTTTGATTTTCTAATTTTCTTTTATTATTCTTTTTATTTATTTGTTTATTATTCTGTTTTATTTATCTATTTATTATTCTGTTTTATTTATTTGTTTATTATTCTGTTTTTATTTATCTGTTTATTACTCTGTTTTATATATTTGTTTATTATTCTATTTTATTTATTTGTTTATTATTTTGTTTTGTTTATTTATTCCCCCTCTAAATTAATTGGTGCATGCTTAGACTGAGAGATTCGCGAGGTAGATTCATTAGAGGACTCGAATTAGAGTTACCCTCTCCTTCCACCTCCATTGGTGAAACCTTGCCTAGATCAAACCATAGTGCACCCCCATCAGAGAATTTAGAGGATTTTGTTAACATGGCTGAAAATCCTAATGAGAATGGCGCTAGGACACTTAAAGATTACCTACATCCTAGCCGGACAGCCACACCATCGTGCATTATGTTTCCAGCCAATACCCGTCATCAAGATTTTAAAACAGGGATGATACAACTTCTCCCTACTTTTCATGGCATGGAAAACGAAAACCCCTATGTGCACATTAGAGAATTTGAGGAAGTAGTTGCGACTTTCCACAGTCACGATGCAACTGATGATATTGTGAGACTCAAGTTTTTTCCTTTCTTCTTGAAGGATAAAGCTAAGAGTTGGTTATACTCGCTGAAACCATGATCAATTGGGTCATGGAATGAGATGACCCAAGTCTTTTTAACAAGTACTTCCCTCAACATAAGACTAACGCTTTGAAAAGACAAATCTCCACCTTTGCACAAAAGGAAAATGAGACTTTGTATCAGTTTTGGGATAAATTTAAAGAGCTGTTAAGTATGTGTCCACATCATGGGTACGAAAATTGGCATTTAGTGAGCTATTTCTATGAGGGTCTTACCTATAGAGAACGCCAGTTTGTCGAGATGATGTGTAATGGAGAGTTTTTGCAAAAAGACCCTGATGAGGCTATTGAGTACCTCAATGAGCTTGTTGAGAAAGCTCACACATGGATTGGACTTAGTGCTACTGAGAGCACACATAGTTCACGACCTAGTGTTGGAGGAATCTACCATCTTAGGGAAGAGGATAACCTTAAGGCCAAGGTCGAGATGCTTACTAGGGAGTTGGAGGCATTAAAAACGAAAAAACCAACACATGGTTAATCAGGCTGAACCTTTAGAATCATGTTTTGTGTGTGGTGGGGTTGATAATCTCGCCCAAGATTGTCCCACATTTGTTGACATGAGAGGGTTGTATAAGGAACAATGCAATACCTTAGGCATGTACAAGGAACCCTCAGCACCCTTCTCTAACACTTACAATCCGGGGTGACGAAATCACCCCAACTTCGGTTAGAAATCTGAGAATCAGCAGCATGTGCAGCCCCCTAGATCGTACCCAGCACCTTATCATTCACCCTCATCCTCTAGGAACTCTTTAGAAGACTCCTTACATACTTTTATAGAAGCACAAGGCAAGACAAACCAAAAGTGTGAGGCATTAATTACACAGTTGGTTGAGGAAAACAAAGAAATAAGGAGCCAACTGTCAAAATTAATTAGCTCCTTGAGTGTCACTGAGCGAGGTAAGTTCCCTGCCCAAGCTCAGTCCATACAACATGGTCAACATATGGCACAATGAAATGTGAAAGATGTAAATGCCATTGTGACCCGAAGTGGTAAGTCACTACACATTCCACCAGAGAATAAACCCGA
The DNA here is from genome assembly GCA_023935145.1 of Bretschneidera sinensis. NCBI lineage: Eukaryota > Viridiplantae > Streptophyta > Magnoliopsida > Brassicales > Akaniaceae > Bretschneidera > Bretschneidera sinensis. Next base: position 161,442,331 of record CM043698.1, read on the forward strand.
GAATATGAAGGGTCAAACCAGTAGTGAAACCGAGTTGCCTACAAACCCTAAAGTGACAAAAAGTCCTGTTAAGGCCCCATTCCCCCAAGCCTTAAAATCCAACAAGAAAAATCTAGAAATGAATGATGAAATCTTTGAGAACTTAAGGCAAGTGAAACTTAATCTCCCTCTTTTGCATGTGATTAAACAAGTCCCCACCTATGCAAAAGTTCTCAAAGATTTATGAACAATTAAGAGGAAACATCATGTCAAGAAAATAGCTTTCCTAACTGAGCAAGTTAGTGCACTAATTTAGCAAATAATTCCCCTGAAATACAAATATTTGGGCTGTCCTACCATTGCTTGCAGCATTGGAAATCATGAGGTTGGACAAGCCTTACTAGATCTAGGAGCTAGTGTATGCCTGATGCCATTTTCCATTTACTTACAGCTGGGGTTAGGAGAAATCAAACTAACCGGCGTGGTATTACAATTGGCTGATCGCTCAGTCAAAGAACCCTGAGGTGTGGTTGAGGATGTTTTGATTCAAATTGATAAATTTTATTATCCTGTTGATTTCTTAATTCTTGATACTACTTCTGCTATAGACACTAACTCTAAAATCCCTTTGATTTTGGGTAGACCTTTTCTTGCTACTGCGAATGCTCTAATAAATTGTAGGAATGGTCTCATGAAGTTTTCCTTTGGCAACATGACCCTTGAAGTAAATTTTTCAATGTTGCAAAATAGCCTGAAGACGAGGACAAAAACCACCAGCTTTACATGATCGAGTCACTCGTCAATGAGGGAGTTTTCTTAACTCATGATTATGACCCTCTTGAAAATATTCTTGTTAATTCTGAGAGAGATTTATTTGATGATAAAACTGATATAATTGATATATGTGTTGTTCTTGACAAATCTCAGGATTATGGAAATCGGGCATGGCAACCAAGGTTTGAGGAGTTGCCCGAAAGAAGCAAGACTCAAGTCCCCTAAAGTGTGGAAGCACCTAAAGTCGAATTAAAGCCGCTGCCTAAGGGTCTAAAACATGCCTTTCTCGGTCCAAGTGATACCTTTCCTGTTATTATTTCTTCTGAATTATCTGAGACCCAAGGTAAAAGATTAATTCAAACTTTAAATGAACACAAATCAGCCATGGGATGGAGCATGGCTGATTTAAAGGGAATTAATCCTCTGAAATGCTCCCATAAAATAAATTTGGATGAAGGAACCAGTCCTCGTAGAGACCCTCAACGTAGGCTTAACCCCACTATGAAAGAAGTAGTGAAAAATGAAGTACTGAAACTATTAGATGCGGGTATTATATATCCCATAGCTAATAGTAAGTGGGTAAGCCCTACGCAAGTCGTCCCGAAAAAGTCCGGAGTCACTGTGATAAAAAAATGACCTAGGAGAGTTAGTCCCAACCAAACTTGTGAATGGGTGGCGTATGTGCATTGATTACAGAAAATTAAATGCTGCCACCAAGAAAGACCACTTCCCACTTCCTTTTATTGATCAAATTCTTGAGTGTGTAGCTGGTCATCACTTCTACTGTTTTCTAGATGGTTATTATCAAATAGAAATTGCATTAGAAGACCAAGAAAAGACCACCTTTACTTGTCCCTTTGGCACCTATGCTTTTCGTAGAATGCCATTCGGATTATGTAACGCCCCTGCTACTTTTCAACGCTGCATGATTAGCATTTTTAGTGACATGGTTGAAAATTGCATGGAGGTTTTTATGGATGACCTAACTATTTTTGGATCTTCATTTGAAACATGCTTAATGAATTTAGAAAGAGTATTAATTCGCTGTAAGGAAAAAGAATTGGTTTTAAATTGGGAAAAGTGCCATTTCATGGTACCATCCGGTATTGTCTTAGGGTATATTGTCTCTTCTAAAGGAATAGAGGTTGATCAATCTAAGATTGAGTTAATCTCTAAATTGCCTACCCCTAAGACAATAAAGGATGTGAGATCTTTCCTTGGTCATTCAGGTTTTTATAGGAGGTTCATACAAAATTTTTCAAAAATATCTAGACCACTATATGCCCTCCTAGTTAAAGATACCCCCTTTGAATGGAGTCAAGCTTGTCAAGAGGCCTTTAAAACTTTGATTGGCAAGCTTACTTCCGCACCTATAATGCAGTTCCCAGATTGGACTTTACCTTTTGAAATCATGTACAATGCTAGTGACTACGCTGTAGGTGCTGTTCTTGGACAGCGAAGGGAAGGTAAACCTTTTGTCATTTACTATACTAGTAAGACTTTAAATAGTGCTCAAATAAATTACTTTACAACTGAAAAAGAGTTGCTAGCTGTAGTATTTGCTTTAGATAAATTTCATACTCATCTAATTGGTTCTCCTATCCTTATTTTTACAGATCATGCAGCCCTCAAGTATCTTCTTACGAAGAATAATGCTAAGGCACGACTAATCCAATGGATCCTCCTCTTGCAAGAATTTGATATCACCATCAAGGATAAAAAAGGAGTGGAGAACGTAGTAGCTGACCATTTATCCAGACTCACTTTTGAGGACACTTGTGATGACATGCCAATCAAAGATGATTTTCCCGATGAGCAATTACTCTCCATTACTTCTCTACCATGGTTTGCTCACATCATAAATTATTTGGCTACAGGTGATATACCTATGGATTGGAGTGCTCAAGACAAGAAGAAATTCTTATATGAGGTATGTAATTTTTATTTGGATGACCCCTATCTTTTCAAGTACTGCCCTGACCAAATTCTAAGGCGTTGCATCCCTAATGAAGAGATTTTGAGTGTCTTAGAATTTTGTCACTCCCAAGCTTGTGGAGGCCACTTTTCGATGAAAAAAACTGCTGCAAAAATTTTGCAGTGTTGATTTTATTGGCCTACTTTGTTTAAAGATACAAACACCTATTGTCACTCTTGTGAAAGATGTCAAAAGTTAGGAGCTGTGTCTCGCCGAAATATGATGCCCCTGAACCCTATTTTAGTGATTGAAATCTTTGATTGTTGGGGCATCGATTTCATGGGACCCTTCCTTCCTTCCTTCGGGTACTAGTATATCATTGTAGCAATAGATTATGTATCCAAGTGGGTAGAGGCAGCAGCTTGTCGAAACAATGATAATGGAACGGTGATTAAATTCCTTAAAGAAAAGGTGTTATCTCGATTTGGTACACCACGTGCTATAATTAGTGATCGAGGTATACATTTTTGCAACCATTCCTTTGAAGCTTTAATGAAAAAATTTGGGGTATTACATAAAATCTCTACTGCCTATCATCCTCAGACTAGTGGACAAGTAGAGCTTGCTAATAGGGAGATTAAACAAATTTTAGAAAAAACGGTTAACCTCGATCGCAAAGATTGGTCTTTGAGACTAACTGATGCGCTTTGGGCTTACCGTACAGCCTTTAAAACTCCCTTAGGTATGTTGCCCTATCGGCTTGTTTTTGGAAAGCCTTGTTCCTTACCCGTGGAGCTCGAGCATCGAGCTTATTGGGCCATCAAGTCTTTTAATTTTGACATGGGCGAAGCGGGTAAACTTCAAAAATATCAGCTGACCGAGTTAGAAGAATTAAGAAACGATGCTTATGAAAATTCTAGAATCTATAAGGCTAAGATGAAAGTATTCCATGACAAAAAAATTTTGAGGAAAACATTTAAACCCAACGATCGGGTATTCTTATACGACTCTAGACTTCATAAGCATCCTAGAAAACTTCGGTCAAGATGGACCGGCCCTTTTATAGTAAAAAATATTTTTGAAAATGGGGCAGTAGAAATTGAGGATACTAGAGATGGTCGGGTCTTTAAAGTAAACGGTCAACGACTTAAGATCTTAATTGATAGACATGATTCGGAGATGGAGGACATTCCGCTTATGAATCCGGTCTATTCACCTTGACCACACAACAAAGGTACGTTATTCCTTTTAATTTTTGTTTTGTTTTTAGTTAGTTTTCATTCAATCTTAATTGTTAGTTTTTAGTTTAGTTCAAATTTCAAAAAAAAAATATTAATATTTTGTTGTTAAGTCTTTATTAACTTAGAATTTTGGTTGTGTTAAGTCTATTTTAATTTTTAGTTTCTAGTTGATTTCAGCGAAAAGAACGGTATGCAGTTCAATTGGTGGTGCGCAATTTTCAGCTTCTGTGCATTTTTGGCCACATAGGGAGTTTCCTTTCCTTTTTCTTTTACATTGAGGTCAATGCAATGTTTAGGTTGGGGGTGGAGGAAACACATTTCTTTTCTTTTTTTTCATTGAACTACTTGGTGTCACTTTCTTTCTTTTCATTGTTAGGATAAAAAAAAATTGTTTGTTTGTTTTTAGCATGCTTTGTGTTAGCCTTGGAGTTAATTCACATGTCAATGATATGAGCTTAATCGAGATAACATATAGCATTTAGAAGAAGTTAAATCTTGCTTCGCTTTGAGAATAAATTAAGTGTCAATTTTTCTTTGGTTTGAGACTCTGGTTTGTGGTAAGATTGCATGATTAGTCTAAAGCATTTGGAGAAGTTTTATGCGCGGTTGTTTTGTGAATACTTTTGCGGTCTCTACAAGCTCTAGAACTTATTTGATAATCACTTGAGGCGAAAATCATAGAATGCACACTACTTACGATATGATGTAGGCCATTTTTGGACCGTTTGAGCCTTTTTAAACTTACCCGTGTTATATTTATCGCTAGTCACCTATTTGAACATTTTTCTTGAAAAGAAAAATTGAGCCTTATTTCTTTCGATAAACCATTTACTTACCTTTATGAGCCTAAAAATATTTTATCCTTACCTCTCTTTTAAAAGAACTTAGTTATACACATGTTGTGAGAAGCACTTAAAAGGAGTAAGGGTGGAAATATGAGAAAATATTACTACCATAACCCAAGTACATCAAAAGAGATAAGTTGGGGGTTGTGGAAAAGAAAAGAAAAGAATGAAAGAGGAGGTGAATGGTCTTATGCCAAAATAAAAAATAAAAAAAAAGAGAAAAAAATGAATTATGGCAAAGAAAGAAGAAAAAAAAATGGTGACTTATTGCGAGAAATGCTCGAAAAATGGTTGAAAGAGTTGGCTTCTGAAGTAAGGTTATCTTGTGCTTAAAGTGGTTGTGTTTAAATTAAAAGACTTAGTTCTTTTATTTTTTTAAACTTTCCCGTTCTTTCTTGACCTTTACCCTAGTCTAACATTGTAAGCTTATTAAAGACCTTTTGATCCGATGAAGTGTGATTTTTCTACATAGTGGAGAGTGATTTGAAAAGTGAGCATATGGAGCTTGATTTGTGATTGATGTCACATAAATTAATATGTTTTTAGAGGCCAAGACTTGTATTCATGCTATGTTGTGCATAAAATCATCCGGGTGTTCGGACTAATGTATTGTGGTAAGATGGATGGTAAGAGTCGATAACGATTTTAAGGTTGACGTTTGGATTATTCTTGGACCTGAGTGATATTTAATGATTCTATGTGCTATATGTTATGCATGATTTTTGAGACAGATTTTTGAATCACTTTTGGTTAACGCCAGAATTGCTGTATTTTGTTTTGATTTCTAAATAAAGAATTCATTTCATGCCTTTCGCTTGAATTGCTAGGGACTAGCAATAAGCTAGTTGGGGTTGTGATGAGAGTCATAAAATGCATCTAAACAATACTTAATTGTTAACATTTTAGGATTGATCTCAGTCGTAATCGCACTTTTACATGTTGATAACTCTAAAGTGATATTGATAAATCATTTACTTATTCATTTTCAGGTGCTTTGAGTACAAAAGAGATAATAAATCGATCCATGTTTAAAGCGCCAAAAGATCTTGGGTGTCGGTGCTCATTTTTTTCCAAAGTTTAGACATGTCCAAACATGATTCAAAGATGGTTAAAGTCTAAACCAAGGCTGGAGTAATAAATTAAAGTAAGTTAAAAGACTGCACACAAGTGTGTGCATCACTTTGGAGCAAGATAAGGGTAGGCACACTAGTGTGTGCACTTCTGCATACAAGCTGAAGGAGTTTCACTGAATTGCCAGAATTTCCCGTACAGATCAATCATCTTTGCAGATTAAACTGTATTGATGTAGGAAGAACCAGGAGATGAGCCATATATTCTTAGAAAGATCCAGAAGTCTATTTTCTGGAGAATTTTATGGTTCTTAAAAAGGATTTTTCTAGAGAAAGTTATGGCAGTTTTAGTGGAAACTGTTCAGGCCAGCACAGCAGGCCCAGGCGCACAGCACGGCCAACTCGCCTCTTGACCTGATTAGGGCGACCAAGTGACATTTTTACAAGACCAAAATACCCCTAGCTACTACTTGTAATCTATAAATACCTCCCTAAGGAGTGTACAGCCGGGCATTCAAATAATTCAAGAGAGAAAGGAAGCAAGGAAGGAAGGAAGAGAGATAAACAGAGAGGATCTTGGATCCCAAATACAGCATTCTTCCATTTTATTTCTAAGTTTCTTGAGGGCTAGAAATCAAGGGGGGAGAGCATCCATATTGTTCTTCCACCTTGAACTCCATGGCCAAATCAAGGAGAGAGCATCCTTATTGTTCTTCCACCTTGATTTCAATGGCCAACTAGTCTTCACACAAGGGAAAAGGGTGAATCCTTAGGGATTTATTGTTCCTTATTTCCTTCTTGATTCAGTTGTATGGATTTAATGTTCAATATTGTTTTATGAATTATTCATTGATTAAGTAAGAAGGATTTGAGTTCATGTGAAAGATGCATTTTTATTCTTCTTCTTTTAGATTCTCTTAATCCGGTGATTGCATCCTTCTCCTCCATTGAGGTTGTTTGGATGTGATTGATCCTGGAAGATTTATTTTACTGATTGTCCATTACTGTGATATTGTCATTGTGATATATTGTCGTTTCTTGATAATCTTTAAGATCGATCATGTGTGCTTGAACCGAAATCAATGAGTAATTTGTAGCAATTATATTAGAGTTATAAATATGCTTGATTGAATATATTCCGATTGTTTGTTTGGGATGTGAAACTTGCAATCGAGATAAAATCAATTGAATCAAGAGTGGAAATAGGGAACAAACCTAAGGAGGATTCCCGAAACCTTGTTATTTCTCATTTATATTTCATTTACAATTACGCAATTTTTCTTACATTATTTCACCATCAAAACTCTAAAAAATATTTAGTTTAGCTTTTATCGTTCTTTTAAGGTTCACACATTTTCCTTTGTACTTAACTTGTTTCCCTGTGGAAATTGACACCCCAAAGTTGTACTACAACTATCGTGTTATACTTTGGGCGTAATTAGGGATATTTGTTGTTTTTGTGTTTTAAGTTGGATTCGTGGAATGTTTTGATAGGCTATTTTTAGAACATGAAGATATATGTTTAACTTTGGTGGGGTGGATTCAGAAACCTTAGTGTCTTTATTATTAGTTTTAAATCAATTTAGTTTAGTTTTTATTTGTTTTGCAACATATAATTCAAAACTTGGAACTAGGTTAAGATAAGTTTAGTTTAGATAAAATTACACTTTCACAACGTAATTCCCTGTGGATTCGACCTCGCACTTGCACAACACTATATTGCAAACGACTCGTGTGCTTGCGAGTAATTTAAAACTCACAACATGAACCAATTACCTTAGAACCTATTCCAGATCTTTTGTCTTCTTTTGGGAATTGTACATGTCGTATTCCTGCGTATTGTTTCTGTATTGAATGGTTTTGCCGCTTAGAAACTTAGATAAAATTGTTAGTGCAATTTAAGTTGTGTTTTGTCATTATTAAAATCAAATACAAGTCAACAAAAACTATGTGCGTAACTCATCAATTCCTGTGATTATCCAAGAGGGCAAATTTGTTTTAGAGGGCTAGTGTGGGTGTGCTTCTGCTAGGATTTCTTGAGGAGAGGTACTCGATTCGGTTTGGTTTGGTTGTCAGTTGTTTAGTGTCATCGTTTTGGAAATTCACTTTTAGAATTGGATTGTTTCTCCATTTCTTTGAGTTCCACCTCGTTGAAAGTGATTGGGTTTGAATCCTCCTGCTGCTGCGGGGTAAGACAAGTCTTACCTCGACATGAACCAGCACTTGTGTATCTAGCCTACGTGTGTGGACACTCACATAGTGTCGATATGGACCCTACTATCTCCCTTTCAACGTTTTGTTAAACACCAAACAAAAAATAATGTAATAACAACATCCTATATCAACTCCGATAATGAAATTTTGTCGATTATCCTAGCCTTTGATGGTTAAACCATTCCAAGAATATTAAATTATTAGTCACTAAAACACGTGATAAAATGTGATTATGCACAAATTTCTCCATCACTACATTAGTGTGATCGATTTGAAATTTAGTGTGCGTGATTTAAATGATTATCAAATTAAATCAAATGGTTTGTTTTGCAAAAAGTCATTTTTTTTCTTCACAAAATGACAAAGGGGTGTAAGATTTTTCTCAATAGGTCATCTCTGTGTATAATAATAAACTAAATTAACTTATTTTAATAGAAGGTCCTCCGAAACATTGGTAGAGCAATGCAAAACTAGAAGTAGTCTAACCAAGACAATAAATTTTTAAACTAGAATTGGTGCGGTTACGCCAAAGCCCTGGAATAGTTTTACACGTACTTTTGGACCCCAGTAGCAAGATACTATTCCGAGTCCTCCCATTTAAAAAGTTAATTTAATATCATGTGAGTCAATGACCCAAGAATAAGATATATAATTGATTTGATTTGTGCCTAAATTATGGTTTTATAGATTGGTTTGGTGTCAACCTTCTCTCGCTTCTTGGCGTGGGACAAAAGCTAAGCTTAAAACAGTTCTTGCCTCATATGAGGTACTTGAAAAAGAAAATTACAATTATTTTCCACTCCCTTTGACATGTGTTGCACATTGGTTAATTCTTAACTCAAGAAGCAAACTATCAGATATATGCTATATATTGTATTTGTTTAGGATAATATCCAAAGCATATGAGCTTCATTGTCTACAATTTACAATCGAATATCACCGAAAGGATTGGTGGCTATAGATGTTGAGGTGCAACATTTAATCCTACAAATTAACTTTGTGGATCAATTCATAGTTCCTGCATTCCATTTCTATGCCAATAAATGAACAATCTCTAGATAGAGGAATGAAGAGTAAAGAGCACTATGCTATAAAATTTTAACGGTTTTGGTTGTTCCATGCGAGAAACTCACTTCATCATGCACATATGGTCATTCCATTGACAAAGCTGAATCATTATCATGCAGATTTAGCAGTCCAATAAATAAAATTAAAATCAGTGCACATTTTGTTTAGAAGACAGAGGAAAGAAATATCATTTTAAAGCTAATTAATTTTGCTACAACTGATAAGAAAAATAAAATAAAACGTTTGTTTATACCGAAAATTCAACATGCTCCCATATAACCCTCAAATCCTTGAACACTATAAGAATGGTCTAAACAGTAATAACAAAAAAAAAATTGAACTTAAGATTTGTGGGGCTTTACCCCAGAGGGAGCCCTTCCAAAAATTCTCAACGGTCGGGGTTGAACCCAGGCCTAAGAGGGGGTTTGGAAATAGTTTTCAACCAGCAATGGACGCGCCTCGGTTAGTATCTCACTAGCTGCATCATTGCCCCAAGCGCAAAGATACTTAATTGAGAGTTTCAGCCACCCACATATAATGCCTCTCAAGAGTCAATCCTTTTGCCTTAGCAATGTGGGATTGGTTTCAATTTAAAAAACAAAACAATGTGGGATTGAACAACAACAGTCTTCTATTACAAAATAACTAAGTTCTCTTTGGGTGTATTATATAAGTTCTAACAATACTTTAGGGATTCGCAATATTCATAGAACAACAATATTTAAATTTCACAAAAGTATCCCAATAGATCAGCCCTTGCCGCTTTAGATGAAAACAGAACACAAGTAGCCAAAGAACCTTGAAAAACCCACACTCTAGAGCCTTATTATTTTCCAATACATTATATGACTAGATGAAAAGCTTAACCTAGAATTTGAAAGGGTTCGCCAAGCCCTTGCCGCTTTAGATGAAAACAGAACACAAATAGACAAAGAACCTTGAAAAGCCCACACTCTAGAGTCTTATTATTTTCCAATACATTATATGACTAGATGAAAAGCTTAACCTAGAATTTGAAAGGGTGCGCTAGGCCCTTGTGGCTTTAGATGAAAAGAGAACACAAATAACGAAATAACCTTGAAAAGCCCACACTCTAGAGCCTTATTATTTTCCAATATATTAAATGACTAGATGAAAAGCTTAACCTAGAATTTGAAAGGGTGCGCCAAGCCCTTGCCGCTTTAGATGAAAACAGAACACAAATAGCCAAAGAACCTTGAAAAGCCCACACTCTATAGCCTTATTATTTTCCAATACCTTATATGACTAGATGAAAAGCTTAACCTAGAATTTGAAAGGGTGCGCCAAACCCTTGCCGCTTTAGATGAAAACAGAACACAAATAGGCAAAGAACCTTGAAAAGCCCACACTCTAGAGCCTTATTATTTTCCAATACCTTATATGACTAGATGAAAAGCTTAGCCTAGAATTTGAAAGGGTGCGTCAGGTCCTTGCCGCTTTAGATGAAAACATAACACAAATAGCCAAAGAACCTTGAAAATCCCACACTCTAGAGCCTTATTATTTTCCAATACATTATATGACTAGATGAAAAGTGTAACCTAGAATTTGAAAGGTTCCGCCAGGCCCTTGCTGCTTTAGATGAAAACAGAACACAAATAGCCAAAGAACCTTGAAAAGCCCACACTCTAGAGCCATGTTATTTTCCAATACATTATATGACTAGACAACTATGGTTAAACTAGAATTGGTAGGGGTGTGCCAGGCCCTTGCAGTAGTGCAACGCATGAGCGACACTTGAAAGCCCCAATAGCAAGCTACTGTGGTGGACCCTCCCCCTAAAAAAATTAATTTAATATCATGTGGATCAATGACCCACGTATCAGATATTAAACTGATAAGAACAGATACTACACTTGATCTTAGCCAAAAGGCCGAGAAAGGTATGCTTAAGAAAGAGTATTGATTCCTCTTTTATAGATCACCTATTTTTTTTATAGTTGGTGACCTTCAAAGTGAAATTTAACATGATCTAAGGGAAATATGTTTTGGCGCAAGTGAAAAATATGATCGTCAAGAAATTCAAGTTTTGAAAGAAATTGACAATTTTCGAAGATTTTGAGCTCTCGTCTTTTTGTATATTTTCGTTAGAATAGTTATGATGTTCATTTCTTTTTAAAATTAGCCACAAACTAGGTTTCAAAAAGTTACACCAAAATCGAAAGGATCATTTCCGTAAACGAAGACTTGAAAGCCAAATTATACCATCCAGAAGTTTTACTCGTGTTATTGGAATTCTCTCCCTCTTTTCTAAAATTTGTAATTAGCTTTTATCCGATTTTTTTATGGCTCGTAAACTCGAAAGTAGAATTTCTTATAATCTAAGTGAAATACTATTTGGTCCAAGTGAAATTGGGATGGTCAAGAAAAATAAAATTTTGGAAGAAACTTGCCATTTTCGATGGTTATAGCTCTCGTCTTTTGTGCATTTTCGCTAAAATAGTTATGATGGCCATTTCCTTAGAAAATTTTCCAAGAACTACGTTTCAAAAAGTTACATCAAAGTCAAAAGGATCACTTCCCAAAACGGATCCCTGAAGGCCAAATTAAACCCTCTAGAAGTTTTGCCCGTGTTAATCGAATTTTATTCCTCTTATCTATAATTTTTAATGCACTTTTACAGTATTTTTTTATGGCTGGTGACTGCTAAATTTAAATTTAACATGATTTAAGTGAAATAAGCTTTTGTCCAAATGAAAAAAAAAAAGAGGATGATCAAGAAAAAACAAAATTTTGAACAAACTTGCCATTTTCGAAGGTTATAACTCAGGTTTTTTGTGCATTTTCGTTTATGGTGGTCATTTCCTTAGAAAATTTACCATAAACTAGCTTTCGAAAGGTTATATCTAAACCAAAAATATCATTTCCCAAAATGGAGTCCTGAAGGCCAAATTATACCTTCATTAAGTTTTTCTCATGTTAATCGAATTTTCTCCCTCTTTCCTTCAACTTGTAATGCATTTTTATCCTTTTTTTTTTTTTTATGACCGGTGACCTCGAAAGTGGAATTTAACACAATTTAAGTGAAATAAGCTTTTCTCCAAGTGAAAAATAAGATTGTCAAGAAAAATTAAATTTTGGAAGAAATTGACAATTTTCGAAGGTCTCACGTTTTTTGTATATTTTCACTAAAATTGTTACAATGGTCATTTTCTTTGAAAATTTACAACGAACTAGGTTTCAAAAAGTTACAACAAAACGAAACGGATGATTTCCCAAAATGGAGTCCTGAAGGTTAAATTATACCCTCAATAAGTTTTGCTCGTGTTAATCAAATTCTCCCCCTCTTTCCTACAAAATTTTAATGCACTTTTATCCTATTGTTTTTGCTGGTGACCTCGAAAGTGAAATTTAACAGGAAATACACTTTGGTCCAAGTGAAATTTAATAAGATAACAGCTACTATATTTAATTTTATGTGTTAAAAAAATATGAAGTACATAAATTACCACACTTAGATGTATAGATTAGAATACAAAAGTTAAACATAGCACTCACCCATAGTTGTGAGTGAATACATGCCCAGATATAGAGATCAAGTGAATAGCACTCACCCGTATCTTTTTTTTTTTAATGCAAAGATACTATTATTTTATAAAAAGCATCAAAAAGACGATTTTCTTCATCCTCAACTTAATAATTAGTTATTATAAAAAAAAAAACTTCATAATTAGTTAGTTTGGCCGTTTGAGAAACTCACTATTAAGACTACAAGATAGTGTTGATCCGAATGCGTCAGTACATAGCAACAATATATAGATGGGATTTAAGTTAAAAGTTCCTTTTATGCAGATTTTTGAAAAGTTTACTGATTTAGTAGTTTCAGATTTTTTTCTTTTTAGGGTTGACTATTTTCTAAAAACTCTTCCAAAATTCAGTTATGACAAAAAAATAAGGATAGCACCATCCACACAAGCACACATGTGGGCTGTTGAGTGCTATGCATTTTATGGACAGGCATACAGTCATTTAAAGTTTACAGCATTAAATAATAATTTGTTTCGTTGTATCTTGGAGTGTATTTTACACCAAATAAATTGGTTCGTTATATCTTAGAAAACAACAGGAAGAGGATGGAAAGGTTTATATCTCAACTCAATGAGGAGTTCGAGAGGAAGGATCTCAGCCTTACACAAAAGATCCTTGGGATGTGTAGAATCCAAGAAAAGGAGAGAAGCCGGTTGAGGGTTTCTTGGGCAATGGGTGTTCTCAGCAAATTTATGAGTAATCCCGGAAAGAAGCATTGGCTTGGGATGAAGTGGTTGCTGAGGTATTTGAAGGCTCAGTGGCAGCCAATGGTAGCACTCATAACAACCGGGGCAGAATATATAGCGGCTATGGAAGCCATAAAGGAAGCTATGGGGTGCAAAGAGTTGTTGGACGAGTGGGAGGTCCTAAAAGAGCAGGTTGTGGTGTATTCGGATAGCCAAAATGCGGGGCACTTGTTGAGGAATCTGGTGTTCCATGAGGGGATGAAGCATATGGATGTTCGGTATCATTACATTCCGGAAAATGGTACAAAAGGATGCATTCATGTTGACAAGAAGACCACGAAGGAAAGTCCTGCAGATTTAGGCACCAAGGTTCTACCTCTAAGAAGTTCTAATCATTGCCTTAGACTTCTTAGGATTGGAGTTGGTTAATTGATGACTCAGGATGAGTTTGGATCCCGAAGCTCTCTGCACAATGGTTTGGGTTTTTTGAACACTTAGACAAAGGTAGAGATTGTTGGTATTTGCCTAAGGTTCAAACATGTCCAAGTATGGTTCAAAGATGGTTAAAGTCTAAACCAAAGGTGGATGATCAAAGTTCAGCAAGTTAGAAGGCTGCACACATGTGTGTGCTTCATTTGGGAGCAAGGGAAGGCCATGCGCACTAGTGTACACACTTCTACACACAAGCAGAAGGGTGTTGTGTGAAGGGGACAGCAACTTGGAGCTGCAGCGCTGGAACCTGGCAGGAATAGCACAAGGGACAGAAACTTGAAGCTGCAGCGTTGGTTCCTCAGCACTGCAGTGCTGGCTGGCACACATGGACAGCATGCTTAAGCCTTCTCTTAGGTGCGTAAATGCAAGGTTAAAAAGCACAGCACCACTTAGGATTGATGGAGGGCCATGGTTAAGTGGTCATCAAGATCCAAGGGTGGAGATTAACTCACAAGAATGTCCAAGAAGTGGATGGCTATAAAAGGGGTTCCCTAGCCTCATTTTTCACATGAGAGAAGAATCATTATTGTGACATTGTGTGAGATCAAATGTAATACAAGAGAGAATTGTGTGAGAATGCAAAGACACAAAACACAAGAGGGACTCATTGTAGAGAGGCTGGTTGTAAAGAGAGGGTAGTAGAGAATTGATAGGAAGCATTGTAATAGGTCTATCACTTTCTCGTTCTCTTCTTGATTCCTTCAAGAACTTGAGGTTTCTTGGAGAGGTTTGCTGAATTGTAAAGAACCAATGATTTAGTGCAGAGAGTTCGGAGGAACTCACGGGGAGACGGGGACGTTGGCACATTGTCGAACCTCGATAACAAATTGTTTGTCCTCTTTCTTTCTTTGATTTTCTGTTCTTGTGTTCGATTGCTGAAATTCTTTCTACAAGTCATTCTAGACTTGGGTGTTTGGAAGATCACCACCTAGGCATCTTGTCAAGGTGATTTCCAATAGATCCAATAAAAAAAACCACCAAATTGGACAGCACATGTTCTTATTGAAAGAAATACCTATGTTAGAAAAATGGACTTTTCTATGCCCACCAAGTGCTTGACCAAACTCAAACACTCAAATTGGTGCTAAAAATTCCATTGATCTTTAACACCACCATTAGAACTGGCAATGGCAATGGCGGCAACAACTCTAACTTCTTCTCCATGATCCACAAGCTTCACCCTCTTGTTGTTGTGGCTACCCATGTGTCCACCAAGTGCTTGATGAGATCATATTACTTCTGTGAATGGCTTGAGAGAAGCACAGTGGGTTCTCTAGTCAATGTTGATGATTTGGTTAACATTAAGGAAAATTTCATTAGAAACAGTAAGTGTGTGTTCACCTTTGTTCCAATGGAAGGGTCCAAAATTCCTTTCTTTTTTTCACCTTTTTTTAGAGAAGTATTTTAGTTTTTTTCCTTGAATTTAACTGACAATGTAATAATTATAACTGACAAAATTATCACTATAACCGAAGATTTTTTTCTTTTAATTCTTCCCACCTTCTAATGGCCATAAAGTGACTAGTCCATGAGTATATGACAAAGCATGATGACATGAAGAAGATTGCCTAAATGAATTGTTGGTTTTTTGTCTAAGGTTTAAACATGGTTCAAACATGGTCAACGTTTGAACAGGTCCAAACATGGTCCAAAGTTTGGTTAATGTCCAAACCAATTGTGGGATATCAAAGTTCAGCAAGTTATAAGGTTGCACACATGTGTGTGCTTCAATTTTGAGCATGGGAAGGTCAGACACACTGCTGTGGAAGTTTCTGCCCACAGGCAGGAGGTGTGCGCACAGCATCAGGAGGCTGCAGCATCAGGTCACGCCGCAGCACACAGCACCACATCAAAACGCACAGCATCACTTGGAGAGTGATGAAGGGCTGAGATTAAAGGAAGAACATGATCAAAGGGTCAAGAATGATTCAAAAGATTGTCCAAGAATTAAGAGGCTATAAAAAGGGTTTCTTAGCCTCATTTCAAGTGGTGAAAAAGGTCTGTGAGAGAACCACATAGGTTGTGACATTGTGAGATCATTGTAAACACAAGAGAGAATTGTGTGAGAGACATAAACACAAGAGGCACTCTTGTAGTGAGGCTGGTTGTAAAGAAGAGAGGTTAGTAGAGAATTGATAGAAAGCATTGTAATAGGTCTATCACTTTCTCGTTCTCTTCTTGGTTCTTTAAGAACTTGGATTCTTGAAGGGGATTGCTGTAACTTTGTAAGAACCATTGAGATAGTGCAGAGAGTTCGGAGGAACTCACGGGGACGTAGGCACATTGCTGAACCTCGACAACAAATTACTTGTCTTCTTTCTTTCTTTGATTTTCTGTTCTTGTGTTCGATTGCTGAAGTTCTTTCTAGAAGTCATTCAAGACTTGGGTGTTTGGAAGATCACCACCTGGGCATCTTGCTAAGGTGATTTCCAACATGAATGGACGAAACTGCAATCTCACCATGAAAGACTTAATTGATATGCATGTTACTTTGATTTAAACCCTCAAAATTGATAAATGGTGCACTTTCTTTGTGGTAGATTGAAAATATTTGGGAGAAATAAATACAGAAACATGGAGAGAAATGAAAAAAAATCTGATCCATTAAATAGTATGTACCTATGAAGAAAATATAGTAGATTACTGATCTGATATAGATTGGATCTATGTCCCTATCTTCCTTCTGAACCTTCAACTTTATCATCAGATTCAGTTGACATGAAACTAACAAGGCTTTAGGGGTTGTGCAGAGATTGGAGCAAAGGAAGAGGCACCAATCACTCTCAATTCTTTATGGGTTGTGTAGATATAAATGGCCTTATATATAGATGTATTCTAGGGTTACAACTTGAAGGATAGCTTGGGAATTAAAACAAAAAAAAGTTGTCATTTTTTGTGTTTGGTTTAGGGCTAAACATGGTTGGTGGGTTTACCTTTGATCTTATTTTGTCTCTTGTCTTTAAGGTAAGTTATTTTTTGTCCTTTCCAAATTTATAATTAAGTAGAAACGCTTTATTTTGAAAAATCCTGTGTTTTTTTAAATGCTTTATCAAGCTTGAAATTAAATTTTATTTGTTTGACTGTTATTTACTTGTAGTTTCCTTTTGATTTTCTCTCGTTTATATTTCTAAATAAAAACAAAATAAAAGGAAACTAAACATATATTTCCATTTCAAAGAAGTGGTAACAATATCACATTTATCTTCGGATGAAGGAGTCAAGGTTCAAGTCCATGAGCATCTTACTTTGAAGAGTTATCTTCCGGATCCAATTTATTATTATATTTATTTTTAATTTGTTTCTTTGTCGACTTCCATAACTTTTACAGTAAAGTTATAAAAAAAACAGGTAACAACTTTAGGAAGGGATAAGGTGATGATCGTGGGTGTCAACTAACTAGTTGGTAGAGCCGCTTATCGTTGCACAAGAGACCAAAGTTTAAACCTCACTCACACCAGCGATGGGAGAGGGTTACATCCCGTTGTGTAGCTTGAATTTAAAATAAAATAAAATAAAAGCGGAGTTCTGAAGGCCAAATTATACCATCAATAAATTTTGCTTGCGTTAATTGAATTCTCTCTCTTTCTTATTATCTGTAATGCACTTTTATCCTCTTTTTATGGTTGGTGACCTTGAAAGTGGAATTTAAAATGATTTAAGTGAAATAAGTTTTAGTCCAAGTGAAAAAAAGGATTGTTAAGAAAATCAAGTTTTGGAATAAACTGGCCATTTTCGAAGGTAATAACCAATTTTTATTCAGTCTTTGTGATTGAAAGTGTAAATTCAATGCAATTTAGGAAGGATTTGATGATTCAAAACGTGTTTAAATAGGAATTTAAGGGTTGGAATCCAACATTAAGCTTTCATAATATAAATGATATAATTATCTCTTTTTTAGTTATTTAGAAGTTTTAAAATTAAATTAATAGCTCATGTTTTTTGTGCGTTTTCGCTACAATAATTAGATGGTCGTTTCCTTAGAAAATTTACCACAAATTAAGTTTCAAAAAGTCACATCAAGACCAAACAGATCATTTCCCAAAACGGAGCTTTGAAGGCCAAATTATACCCTCAAGAACTTTTGCTCATGTCAATCGAATTCTCTCCCTCTTTCCTACAAACTTTTAATGCACTTTTATCATATTTTTTAATGGTTGGTGACTTCGAAAGTGAAATTTAGCATGATCTAAGGGAAATACGCTTTTGTGCAAGTGAAGAATAGGATAGTCAAGAAAATTCAAATTTCGAAAGAAATTGGCCATTTTCGAAAGAAATTAGCCACAAACTAGGTTTCGGGAAGTTACACCAATATCGAAAGGATCATTTCTGTAAACGGAGCCTTGAATGCCAAATTATACCATCCATAAGTTTTATGTGTGTTATTGGAATTCTCTCCCACTTTTCTACAATTTGTAATTAGCTTTTATTAGATTTTTTGATGGCTTATGAACTCGAAAGTAGAACTTATCAAGATCTAAGTGAAATAATATTTGGTCCAAGTGAAATGGTATGGTCAAGAAAAATGAAATTTTGGAAGAAACTTGCCATTTTCGATGGTTATGGCTCACGTCTTTAGTGCATTTTCGCTAAAATAGTTATGATGGCCATTTCCTTAAAAGATTTTCCAAGAACTAGGTTTCAAAAAGTTACATCAAAGTCAAATGGATCATTTCCCAAAATGGATCCCTGAAAGCCAAATTATACCCTCTAGAAATTTTGCCCAAGTTAATCAAATTCTCTCCTTCTTATCTATAATTTTTTATGCTATGTTTTTAAGGCAGGTATCTTCCAAAGTTAAATTTAACATGATTTAAGTGAAATAGGCCTTTGTCCAAATGAAAAATATGATGGTCAAGAAACAACAAAATTTTGAAGAAACTTGCCATTTTCGAAGGTTATAACTAAATTTTTTGTGTATTTTCGCTAAAATAGTTATGATGGTCATTTTCTTAGAAAATTTACCACAAACTGTCTTTCAAAAAGTTACATCAAAACCAAAAGGATCATTTCCCAAAATGGAGTCCTGAAGGCCAAATTATACCTTCCATAAGTTTTGCTCGTGTTTATCGAATTCCCTCTCTCTTTCCTTCAATTTGTAATGCATTTTTATCTTTTTTTATGGCTGATGACCTCGAAAGTGGAATTTAACATGATTTAAGTGAAATAAGCTTTTGTCCAAGTAAAAAATGGGATGTCCAAGAAAAATCTAATTTTGGAAGAAATTGACCATTTTTGAAGGTCTCGTGTTTTTTGTGCATTTTCACTAAAATCATTACAATGGTCATTTTCTTTGAAAATTTACAACGAACTATGTTTCAAAAAGTTATATAAAAAACAAACGGATCATTTCTCCAAACGGAGTCCTTAAAGTCAAATTATACCCTCAATAAGTTTTGTTCGTGCTAATTGAATTCTCTCCCTCTTTCCTACAAAATTTTAATGAACTTTTATCTTTTTTTTTTTTATGGCTGGTGACCTTGAAAGTGAAATTTAACAAGATATTAGTGAAACGTGCTTTGACCCAAGTGAAAAGTAAAATGGTCAAGAAAAATCAAATTTTGGAAGAAACTGGTCATTTTCGAATCTCATTAGCTCTCTGTTTTTTGTGCATTTTAGCTAAAATAGTTATGATAGTCATTTCCTTTAAAAATTGGTGCCAAACTAAGTTTCAAAATTTAGACCAAAACCAAAGGGATCATTTCCCAAAACGAAACCTTGAAGTCCAAATTATACTTTCTAGAAGTTTTGCTCGTGTTAATGGAATTCTCTCCCTCTTTTCATCAATTTGTAATTAGCTTTTATACTATTTATTTATGGCTAGTGACCTTGAAAGTAGAATTTATCATTATCTAAGTGAAATACTCTTTGGTCCAAGTGAAAATGGGATGGTCAAGAAAAATCAAATTTTGGAAGAAACTTGCCATTTTCGAAGGTTATTGCTCACGTTTTTTTTTTTTTTTGGTGTCTTTTCGCTAAAATAGTTATGATTGTCGTTTCCTTATAAAATTTGCCAAGAACTAGGTTTCAAAAATTTACATCAAAACCAAATGGATTATTTCCCAAAACGGATCCTTGAAGTCCAAAGTATAACCTCAAGAAGTTTTGCTCATGTTAATCGAATTCTCTCCCTCTTATCTATAATTTGTAATGCACTTTCACCCTATTTTTTTTTTTTTTTTTATGGCTGGTGACCTCAAAATTGAAATTTAACATGATTTAAGTGAAATAACATGAAAAATATGATTGTAAAGAAAAATCAAAATTTTGAAGAAACTTGTCATTTTCGAAGGTTATGGCTCGCGTTTTTTGTTTATTTCACTAAAATAGTTATGATGGTCATTTTCTTATAAAATTAGCCACGAACTAGCTTTCAAAAAGTAACATCAAAATCAAATGTATCATTTCCAAAAATAGAGTCCTGAAGGCCAAATTATACCCTCCATATGTTTGGTTCGTGGTAATCGAATTCCCTCTCTCTTTCCTACAATTTATAATGTATTTTTATCCTATTTTTTTTTTTATGGCTGGTGACATTTAAAGTAGAATTTAATATTATTTAAGTGAAATAAGATTTTGTCCAAGTGATAAATGTGATGTCAAGAAAAATCAAAATTTAGAAGAAACTTACTTTCTTCAAAGGTTATAGCTCATTTTTTTGTGCATTTTCACTAAAATAGTTACGATGGTCATTTTCTTTGAAAATTTACAATAAACTAGGTTTCAAAAACTTGCATCAAAACCAAACGACCCATTTCCTAAAATGGAGTCCTGAAGGCCAAATTATACCCTCAGTAAGTTTTGCTCGTGTTAATCGAATTATCTCCCCATTTCCTATAATTTGTAATGCAATTTTATCCTATTTTTTATGGCTAGTGACCTCGAAAGTGAAATTTAACATGATTTAAGTGAAATAACTTTTAGTCTAAGTGAAAAAGAGGATGACCCAGAAAATCAAGTTTTGGAAGAAACTGGCCATTTTCGAAGGTAATAACCCATTTTTATTCAATCTTCGAGATTGAAAGAGTAAATTCAATGCAATTTAGAAAATATTTGACAAATAAAAATATGTTTAATTAGGGATTTGAGGGTTTGCATCCAACATTAAGCCTTCGTAATATAAAATAATATAATTATCTTTTTAGTTATTTAGGAGTTTTAAAATTGAATTAATAGCTCACATTTTTTGTGCATTTTTGCTATAATAGTTCGGATGGCCGTTTCCCTAGAAAATTTACCACAAACTATGTTTTAAAAAGTTACATCAAAACTAAACAGAACATTTTCCAAAATAGAGGCTTGAAGGCCAAATTATACCCTCGAGAACTTTTGCTCGTGTTAATCAAATTTTCTCCCTCTTTCCTACAAAATTTTAATGCACTTTTATCCTATTTTTTGATTGCTAGTGACCTCAAAAGTGGAATTTGACATGATTTAAGTGAAATAAGGTTTTGTCCCACAAAAAAATAGAATGGTTAAGAAAAATCAAAATTTGTAAGAAACTGACCTCAAAAGTGGAATTTGACATGATTTAAGTGAAATAAGGTTTTGTCCCACAAAAAAATTGAATGGTTAAGAAAAATCAAAATTTGTAACAAACTGACCATCTTTGAAAGTAGCTCATGTTTTTATGCATTTTCACTAAAATAGTTATGATGGTCATTTTCATTGAAAATTTACAACGAACTAGGTTTCAAAAAGTTACATCAAAACCAAACAGCTCATTTCCCAAAACGGAGTCATAAAGGCCAAATTATAACCTTCATAAGTTTTGCTCATGTTAATTGAATTTCATCCATCTTTCCTACAATTTGTAATGTGCTTTTATCCTTTTTTATTGTTGGTGACCTCAAAAGTGGAATTTAACATGATTTAAGTAAAATAAGCTTTTGTCCAAGTGAAAAATGGGATGATCAAGAAAAATCAAAATTTGGAAGAAACTCACCATTATCGAAGGTTATTACGACTCACGTTTTTTGTGCATTTTCACTAAAATAGTTACGATGGTCATTTTATTTGAAAATTTACCAAGAACTGGGTTTTACAAAGTTACCACGAAAGCAAATGGATCATTTCCCAAAACGTAGTCTTGAAGGCCAAATTATACCCTGCATAAATTTTGCTCGTGTTAATCGAATTCCCTCCCTCTTTCCCATAATTTGTAACGCAATTTTGTTCTATTTTTTTTATGGCGGGTGACTTCGAAATTGGAATTTAACATGATTTAAGTAAAATAAGCTTTTGTCCAAGTGAAAAATGGGATGGTCAAGAAAAATCAAAATTTGGAAGAAACTGACCATTTTCGACATGTTTTTTGTGCATTTTCACTAAAATAGTTTTGATGGTCACTCCCTTTGAAAATTTTCCATGAACTAGGATTCAAAAATTTACATCAAAACCAAACAAATCATTTCCCAAAACGGAGTCATGAAGGACAAATTATACTATCCATAAGTTTTACTCGTGTTAATCGAATTCTCACATTCTTCCTTAAAATTCTCTCCTTATTTTTTTATGGCTCGAAAGTTAAATTTAACATGATCCAAGTAAAATACACTTTGGTCCATGTGAAAAATGGGATGTTCAGGAAAAATCAGATTTTGCAAGACACCTTCCATTTTCGAAGGTATATAGCTCACATCTTTTGTGCATTTTTACTAAAATAATTATGATGGTAATTTTCTTCTAAAATTTGCAACAAACTAGGTTTCAAAAAGTTGCATAAAAATCATTTCCCAAAACGGATCCTTGAAGTCCAAATTATACTCTCTAGAAGTTTTGCTCGTGTTAATCGAATTTTGTCCCTCTTACCTACAATTTGTAATGCACTCTTATCCTATTTTTTTATGGTTGGTGACCTCAAATGTGAAATTTAACATGATTTAAGTGAAATAAGATTTTGTCCAAGTGCAAGATAGGATGGTAAAAAAAATCAAAATTAGGAAGAAACTGACCATTTTCAAAGATTATAGCTTATGTTTCTTTATGCATTTTCGCTAAAATAGTTATAATGGTCATTTTAAAAAAAAAATTGAAACAAACTAGGTTTCAAAAAGTTATATCAAACCTAAACAAATCATTTCCTAAAATGGAGTCCTGAAGGCGAAATTATACCCTCCATAAGTTTTCCTAGTGTTAATCGAATTCTCTCTCTCTTTCTTACAATTTGTAATACACTTTTATCCTTTTTTTTATGGCTAGTGACATTGAAAGTGGAATTTAACATGATTTAAGTGAAATAAGTTTTTTTCCGAGTGAAAATGGGATGCTCAAGAAAAATTTTGGATGAAACTAACCATTTTCGAAGATTATAGCTCACGTTTTTTGTACATTTTCACTAAAATAGTTGCGATGGTCATTTTCTTTGAAAATTTGTAATGAATGAGGTTTCAAAAAGTTACATCAACACCAAACCAATCATTTCTTAAAACGTAGTCCTAAAGGCCAAATTATACCTTTTATAAGCTTTGTTTGTGTTAATTGAATTCCCTCCCTCTTTCCTATAGTTTGTAATACAATTTTATCCTGTTTTTATGGCTGGTGACCTCGAAAGTGGAATTTAACATGATTTAAGTAAAATAAACTTTTGTCCAAGTGAAAAATGGGATGGTCAAGAAAAATCAAAATTTGGAAGAAACTGACAAAGGAGCGAGCTATGGAGTTGTCAAAGTCATTTTACAATTCGAAGAACACAATTTTAAACAATGCTTTTTGTGTATTTTTCACTTGCTTGTATATCCAATGAAGATTATTGTTCACAATGTTTTGAGGATTGTCTATCATCAACCATACCTTGTGCTTTTGCAGGTGAAGGAGAAATTTCTAGATGAATGCATCACTACGAATCACCGACCTGAACAACAACATATGTATTTTTGTGAAATCTGCCCGCTAGAGAAGCTTTCGAGTAAAAAAAAAGTCATACAAAGGCCATCTGATAAGAAAATTTATAAAAGAGTGCTGGATTAAATGCGGCTGCACTAATAGTTGTGGAAATCGTGTTGTTCAACGTAGTATAACCGCGATTTCGCGGTTAAAGCTTCGTCCCTTTTTTAACCCTCATTGTGGTTCTTGCTATTATTATAACTTTTACATTTTTATTAAGTAATTCTATTCAACCCCCCATAATCGACCAATAGGCAGTAATTATACCGGCAATTTACAGAAAACACACTAATAACTTCGACAAATGACAGTAGAGCTGATAATGATGCGAATGAGAACATGATTTGCACCTGTTTCTGCTTCTGTCTTTGTTTCAAAGAATTTTTTTTTTAATCATTTTTATGATGTGGCTGCTTTGTTCTAAGGTAGTGGTTCATCAAAAAGTCAATAATTTGAAGCTTCAGATGACATTACTTTTTTTGTTTTTTTATTACAAGGTAGACAATTTAGACGCATTATTTTTTGAAAAAAAGAAAGAAGTATGATCATATAAATTGGTGAACCAACCAATCACTAACACAGTTAATCATAATTACCAGTTTGTTTTATGTTCAGATTGCATACATAGCCTGTGGCAATGGCAATGGCGGCAGCAACTCTAACTTCTTCTCCATGATCCACAAGCTTCACCCTCTTGTTGTTGTGCCTACCCATGTGTCCACCAAGTGCTTGATGAGATCATATTACTTCTGTGAATGGCTTGAGAGAAGCACAGTGGGATCCCTGGTCAATGTTGATGATTTGATTAACAATAAGGAAATTTTCATTAGAAACAGTAAGTGTGTGTTCACCTTTGTTCCAATGGAAGGGTCCAAAATTCCTTTGTTTTTTTCACCTTTTGTAGAGAAGTATTTTAGTTTTTTTCCTTGAATTTCACTAACAATGTAATAATTATAACTGAAAAAATTATCACTATAACCGAAGGTTTTTTTCTTTTAATTCTTCCCAACTTCTAATGGCCATAAAGTGACTAGTCCATGAGTAAATGACAAAACATGATGACATGGAGAAGACTTCCTAAATGAATGGAAGAAAATGCAATCTCACCATGAAAGAGTTAATTGATATGCATGTTACTTTGATTTAAACCCTCAAAATTGATAAATAGTGCACTTTCTTTGTGGTAGATTAAAATATTAGGGAGAAATAAATACAGAAACACAGAAAAATGCAAAAATCTGATCCATCAAATAGTACGTACCTATGAAGAAAATTTGGTAGATTACTGATCTGATCTATGGATTTGATCTGTGTCACTACCTTCCTTCACCTTCAGCTTCATCCTCTGATTCACCTAACATGAAAACTAACAAGGCTAGTTTTAGGGGTTGTGTAGAGATTAGAGGAAAAGGAGAGGCACAAATCACTCTCAATGCTTTAGGGGTTTTGTAGATATATCTGGCCTTATATATAGATGTAGTCTAGGGTTACAACTTGAAGGATTGTTTGAGAATTAAAATAAAAATAGTGGTCATTTTGTGTGTTTGGTTTAAGGCTAAATGTGGTTGGTGTGTTTACCTTTGATCTTATCTTATCTCTTGTTTTTATGGTAAGTTACTTTTTTTCCTTTCCAAAATTATAATTAAGTCGAAACACTTCATTTAGAAACACCTTGTGGTTTTTAAAATGTTTTATCAAGCTTGAAATTCAATTTTATCTGTCTGATTGTTATTTACTTTTTTTGTAGTTTCCTTTCGATTTTCTCCAGCTTATATTTCTAAATAAAAACAAAAGAAGAGGAAAATAAACATGTATTCCATTTCACAAAGTGTTAAAATATCGCATTTGTCTTTGAATGAAAGAGGGTGAAGGCTCAAGTCCATGAGCATCTTTCTTTGAAGAGTTATCTTCCGGATCCAATTCATTATTATATTTCTTATTAATTTGTTTCTTCGTCACTTCCATAACTGTTATAGTAAAGTTATAAAAAAAAAAAAAAAAAGCAACAACTCAATTAAAGGAATGGTTTAATATAGTGATGATCATTGGTGCTAGCTAACTTAGTTGATAAAAGTGTTTGTAGTTGCACAAGAGACCACAGATTAATCCCCACTCACATAGGAGGGAGAACTTCTCCTCGGAAGCTAATTCATTATTCTGATAAATGCACTTTGGACCCACATAATCTGTTATGATCAAATGACATCTCTTGACACTAATGTCCGGTTCCACTGATATATAAAGGCAGAGCTATATGTTTTGCATTAGTGGTAGCGCAAGTTTTTCCTTCTTGAATTTGAAGAGATTGTTTTGAAAACCGAAAATTAAAAGTTAAAAGGGTGACTTTATTAATTTTTTTTGGAGATTAAAAAGTTCGAATTGTTTGGTTAATGACTCTAATTATAAAAACAATGTTAGGTTTGATCACTACCTTGCAACAGATGTTTTTATATTCTTCCCGTTCAAGACATGTTCAAAAAAAGAAGACTAAAAGAAAGAGGATAGATAAGGTTCCAATTAGGGGTGGATTCGAGTCAAATCAAGCAAAGTATTCGAGCTTGACTCGAGCTTAAATGAACAGGCTCGAGTTCGAGCTCAAGTTCGAATCGAGCTCGAAAATTGGGCTGCAGCTCGAGTTCAATAAATTTTATGAAGGCTCGAGCTCGATAACAATCGAGTCTATTCGAGCTTGAGCCTAAGCCTTGCATTGCCCATTCGAGCTCGAGTTTGAGTCCGAACTATAATTTTAATAAATAAAATATTAAATAAATATTAGTTCGAGCTCAATAATACTTTATCAAACTGTTTGAGAGCCATTCGAGCTGAATCCTAATTTATTTGAGCTAGACTCTAGATTGAGCCGAGCTTTGACCAAACTCGAGCTCGAATAATTCGATAAAAGCTCAGTTCGATTCCAACCTTAGGTCCGGTTCAAGATATATAATATATATACCTCTACCTACTTGAATATTTAGAGCTAACACTTTTATCGAATTATTCGAGCTCGAGTTTATCAAACTCTTTGAGAGCCATTCGAGCCGAATCCTAATTTATTCGAGCTCGACTCGAGATCGAGCCGAGCTTTGACCAAACTCAAGCTCGAATAATTTGATAAAAGCTCAGCTCGATTCCAACCTTAGGTCCAGTTCAAGATATATAATATATATACCTCTACCTACTTGAATATTTAGAGCTAACACTTTAACTGATGCTTGGCTCTCAAACAGTTCAAGATTGGAATCTCAACACTTTTAAGATTTTCTTTTACTTAATAAGGGGATTTGAAAATTATTTGTTCTTAAAATAGGATAGTTTTGATCTTTTTTCGAAAATAAGGTTGTTTATGCCATCTAAGCATAAAATCCAATCACTCTTACCTTAAAGGAGAACTTAATTTTCATTTCACCAACTAATTACATTATGCTAAATTTTTAATTGACCTGAATATTTTTGTTTTTTGTAGGCCTCTATATATAAATCAAGAGTTAAGAATCAAAATAAGCATGAACCATCTAAGCATAAAATCCAATCACTCTTACCTTAAAAGAGAACTTAATTTTCATTTCACCAACTAATTACATTATGCTAAATTTTTAATTGACCTGAATATTTTTTTTGTAGGCCTCTATCTATAAATCAAGAGTTAAGAATCAAAATAAGCATGAACCAGCTAGGTTGATTTGGGCTTGATATACAATTGGAGTTAATAATATTTTCTAAATGTTCACAAATTTATAATTCCCCATGAAATTTTGGTACACATTGTCACTCTAAAATGTATAGTTCATCTCTCCTAGCATAGAACAAAATCACAAGATTAAAGAGAAGAAGAAACTAGGCGCTGTTGGCACAATGTATATAAATCTGATATTAATTTACATATAATATACAACGTAAGATGCATGAATATTTACAAATATTTATTTCATTTTCTCACTAGTCTGAGAATATTGACACATATATGGCTTACAGAAATTTAATCCGTCTAACTTTTGACCCACCAAACTACTTGTTCTGTCTGCTACCTGAAATCATTGTACAATGAGGGGTGAGCTTCACAAGCTCAGTGAATTTAATTTACTAAAAGTATTCTAATTCCGTAAATAGTCCTTTAATATTTAATCATTTATTTTTCATATAACTTGATGATAACTTTCTATTATCATTTTACATGTCATAAGAGTCATTCTCTATCAATCTCTTCTTCTCAATCATTGGTCCACCTTAAGACCATCAATTATCTCATAATTACCTCGTAATGAGGTTCACATCATAAAGTCTATCATTTAAATGGTTCTTATCATTCTCTGTTTCTTTCTTATCATAATTGTCTCTCTCTCTGAGACCAAATCATCAATAAACAATTTCATAATAACATACCACACATTAGCATTTAAAAAATGCAGCAATAATTAAAACGGATGCAAATTCATGAACGATTATGATAGGAACATTGACAGGTTGTTATTATCTTAGACCGGCTGCCTTCTCGGTTCTTTCATTCTCATTTAGATCGGCTGCCTTCCTGGTTCTTTCATTTTTATTAGACCGGTTGCCTTCCCGGTTCTTTCATTTTTATTAGACCGGTTGCCGTCCCGGTTCTTTCATTCTTATTAGACCGGCTACCTTCCCGGTTCTTTTCTTTTATTTAATGCATATGCATATGAACAATAATATAAAAATAACATATAATTTCAAAACATTTAAATTGACTATCCTGATTATTCTTAAATTTATATAACAAAAATTCCTCTCATCCCAAATCACATCAAATAATCCATTAAAGCTTGTCAAGATCCACTAAAATTTCATCCCAAATCAAATCAATTCATCCATCAAAGCTTGTCAAGATCCGCTAGAAGTCACTCATCATAATTTGTATTAAAACATCAATATATCTCATCAATAATTTATTTATCGCTTTTATTTTCAAATAAACTTATTATTTCCAAAAATATTATTTCTCACCGAAAAATATTTCTACATGCCCAAATTTCCTATCATACCTATAAATCAATTTTTCATCTATCACCCAAGCATACAACAATAATTTATTTTAATATTATCACTAGATATTTCATTTTTATTTAAACTACTTAAAGTAAATCCAACTCACAACATAGCACTTCAAGCTACCCGTGGATCTCCTCCTTGGCTTTCTCGTTCTTCTCCGAAACTTCCCCCGATTGTTGACCGCCAACACCTGACATAATATTTGTATTCAATTTCTAATTATTTCTTATTTCTTCATAAACCACATAGTTTGAAAAATTCCCACTTTAACTTCCTGGAATTTTCATAAATGCTAAAATTTTAAAATAATCATTACCTTATTACCTTATGTTATTCTGATAGCTTCCCATAATTCTTTATAAAATATTTCTGAAAATCCCTTCAAAATTTTGTTCCCGCCACCTTTCTTTGAACTCCCAAGTGTTATAAGAAAACAGATGAATTACATGAAACTAACCAAAATTCTTTCGCGTAACCTGCCTGAACCTATTGCACATATTTATATATGAGAGCTTAGGCTGAAAACTTCAGCAGCCCCCCTCTCCAATGGTCTCCACAATTTGGAGATGGTATGATAATTGCCAAAACTCAATGATGGCTAAAAAACATAATAATTACATTCTCCCCACCTTCCACACTTGAAACAAAAAGTAATGATAGCAAAAAAAAAAAAAAAAACATAATGATTGCCTTTTCTTTACTTTCTACATTTTGAAATAAAATAAAATGATTACCTTTGACAAATTTTCAATTCACTTGGCAGATACCAACTCCTGCCACGATTTTTTTTTCTCAACTTTTGTCTCCTCCATCCTCATTCAGCCTTCTGGGATTTTAACTCTATGTCATATTTATTAAAGTACACATTTACCCTTACTTTTAAAATATGATTATTACAGAAGAGGTTTGATGCTTTCACATCTTTTCTATGCAGACGACCTTATGTTATTTTGTAAGGCTTCTAGTATGCAGGCATTAATGATTTTGGAAGTGCTAGATGAGTTTTGTAGAATGTATAGGGAAAAAGTTAGTTTAGAGAAATCTAGAATTTAGTTTTCTCGAAACTGTTCAGTCAGAGATTAGGGAGATCAGTAGCCAATGCCACATTCATTTAACTTCTAATCTGGGCAAGTATTTCGGGATTCCCATGCTCCATTTCAGGATATCTCGAGCTACCTTTAATCCATTGGTTGAAAAAGTCCAAGAACACCTAACTGGATGGAAGGCTCGAACTTTGAATCTTGCTGAGCAAGTTACTCTGGTTAATTCAGTTACTTCTGCAATTCCTACGTACATCATGCAAACAAATTATCTTCCTCGAAGTATCTATGACAAGTTATACAAGTTGAATCAAGATTTTATCTAGGGAGACTCGGCGGATGCCAAAAAAGTACATTTGGTTAATTAGGATACCGTTTGTCAGCCGAAATCAAAAGGTGGCCATAGCATTAGGAAATCCTGAGAAGTAAATGATGCCCTTTTGGCAAAGCTTGCCTAGCAGATTCTAACGAATAATGACTCTCTTTAGGTACAATATGTTAGGCAGAAATA
This sequence comes from Bretschneidera sinensis, assembly GCA_023935145.1. Lineage (NCBI taxonomy): Eukaryota > Viridiplantae > Streptophyta > Magnoliopsida > Brassicales > Akaniaceae > Bretschneidera > Bretschneidera sinensis. The sequence continues at coordinate 161,472,610 of CM043698.1, forward strand.
TCTAAGGGATGTGGATTTTCTTTCGGTTGCTTCTTCTCCATCTGCTTCACATGTCTAGCACAACATTCTCAAGTATATTCCTTGTCTCTGAAGAGGGTTGATCTCTTGGATAGGTAATAATCTTTCTGGAATGATTAATGGGTGGCCCTTAGTAGTGCTCATTGTACAGTAGTCTCTACTGATTTGTTGTGCTCATTAACATCCAAGATGACTACAAATAAAATAAATAAAAATCAACAAGATGTTCAAAATTTTATCTTTTTTTTTTAAAAAAAGGAAATATTTATGTGAACATGACAATTTCTTCTTTAAAAAATGGAAACTGAGGTACAAATCTAAGAGGGGGTGTGAACTGGGTTTTAAAAACTTTTTGCAAACTAAAACACAAGTTTTAACAATTTAATCATGCAAGGCACACAACAATTAAGATACTTGAAATTTTAGGAGTAAAGGAAGAGAATACGCAAACTTCGTTTATAGTGGTTCGGCAATATTAGAATCTTTCGGACCCTGTGTCCACTCTCTTCAATGAACCTCCTTGAAGCAATCCACTAATTGTAGTCAAGCAACTTCATGGATGTTGCACGCAATCACTCTCTTCCACAAGGATGTCACAAGGAAGTGTTTAATCCTAAACACTCTAAGAGTTACACAAACTCTTTCTCTTTACATTGAATGATATTAAATGTAAAAGGAAAAGAGATAGATAGCAATAAATACTTTACAAGATGAAGGTTATCTCTCTTTCAAGAACAAGCTCAAATAATGGCTCACAATAAATTTTTCAAGACTTTTGAGAGTATTAATGAGCTATAAATCAAATTTAGTGTTCTTTCTTGTTGTTTAAATGCTCATTGATGGGTGTTTTTATAGCCTCGGTCTTATATGGCCATTAGACACTGATTTTGTAGGTTTGGAGCATTAAATGCTCAAGTCTTGCTTCTCAAACGGTCATATTTTTGAATTACCAAGGAGCTAGTCGACTGGGTCCTTGTACAAATCGACTGGGTCAAGTGTGAAAATCCAGTTTTTAGGCTTAAGACAAGTACCAGTCGACTAGGTCTTAGGACCAGTCAACTGGGTCCTTTAACCAGTCAATATAGAACCTACTGTCCATTTTACCAGTCGACTGGTTCAGAGACCTAGTCAGTTGGGTTAACCAAAAACATAGTTTTTATGCTTAAAAGCAATTTTTTGGATTATTTTTGTAAAACCCTTTTGCAATCAAAGTGAGCCATAGTTAAGCTAGGCATTTGGAAACAAAGATTTACAACGTGAACCAATTACCTTAGAACCTATTCCAGATCTTTTGTCTTCTTTTGGGAATTGTACATGTTGTATTCTTACGTCTTGTTTCTGTATTGAATGGTTTTGCCGCTAAGAAACTTAGATAAAATTTTAGTGCAATTTAAGTTGTGTTTTGTCATTATTAAAATCAAATACCAGTCAACCAAAACTATGTACGTAACTCATCAATTCCTGTGATTATTCAAGTGGGCGAATTTGTCTTAGAGGGCTAGTGTGGGTGTGCTTCTGCTAGGATTTCTTGAGGAGAGGTACTCGATTCGGTTTGGTTTGGTTGTCAGTTGTTTAGTGTCATCTTTTTGGAAATTTGCCTTTAGAATTGGACTGTTTCTCCAATTCTTTGAGTTCCACCTCGTTGAAAGTGATTGGGTTTGAATCCTCATGCTGCTGCGGGGTAAGACAAGTCTTACCTCGACATGAACCAGCACTTGTGTATCTAGCCTACGTGTGTGGACAATCACACAGTGTCGATAGGGACCCCACTATCCCCCTTTCAACATTTTGTTAAACACCAAATAAAAAATAATGTAATAACAACATCCCATATCAACTCCGATAATGAAATTTTGTCGATTATCCTAGCCTTTGATGGTTAAATCATTCCAAGAATATTAAATTATTAGTCACTAAAACACGTGATAAAATGTGATTATGCACAAATTTCTCCATCACTACATTAGTGTGATCGATTTGAAATTTAGTGTGATTTAAATGATTATCAAATTAAATCAAATGGTTTGTTTTGCAGAAAGTCATTTTCTTTTTCACAAAATGACAAAGAGGTGTAAGATTATTCTCAATAGGTCATCTCTGTGTATAATAATAAACTAAATTAACTTATTTTAATAGAAGGTCCTCCGAAACATTGGTAGAGCAATGCAAAACTAGAAGTAGTCTAACCAAGACAATAAATTTTTAAAATAGAATTGGTGCGGTTACGCCAAAGCCCTAGAATAGTTTTACACGTACTTTTGGACCCCAGTAGCAAGCTACCATTCCGAGTCCTCCCATTTAAAAAGTTAATTTAATATCATGCGAGTCAATGACCCAAGTATAAGATATTTAATTGATTTGATTTGTGCCTAAATTATGGTTTTATAGATTGATTTGGTGTCAACCTTCTCTCGCTTCTTGGCGTGGGACAAAAGCTAAGCTTAAAACAGTTCTTGCCTCATATGAGGTACTTGAAAAAGAAAATTACAATTATTTTCTGCTCCCTTTGACATGTGTTGCACATTGGTTAATTCTTAACTCAAGAAGCTAACTATCATATATATGCTATATATTGTAGTTGTTTAGGATAATATCCAAAGCATATGACCTTCATTGTCTACAATTTACAATCGAATATCACCGAAAGGATTGGTGGCTATAGATTTTAAGGTGCAACATTTAATCCTACAAATTAACTTTGTGGATCAATTCATAGTTCGTGCATTCCATTTCTATGCCAATCAATGAACGATCTCTAAATAGAGGAATGAAGAGTAAAGAGCACGATGCTACAAAATTTTAACGGTTTTGGTTGTTCCATGCGAGAAACTCACTTCATCACGCACATATGGTCATTCCGTTGACAAAGCTTAATCATTATCATGCAGATTTAGCAATCCAATAAATAAAATTAAAATCAGTGTACATTTTGTTTAAAAGAGGGAGGAAAGAAATATCATTTTAAAGCTAATTAATTTTGTTACAACTGACAAGAAAAATAAAATAAAATGGTGGTTTATATCAAAAATTCAATATGCTCCCATATAACCCTCAAATCCTTGAACACTATAAGAATAGTCTAAACAGTAATATCCAAAAAAAAATCGAACTTAAGAGTTGTGGTGCTTTACCCCAGAGGGAGCCCGTCCAAAAATTCTCAACGGTCGGGGCGGAACCCAGGCCTAAGAGGGGGTTTGGAAATAGTTTTCAACCAGCAATAGACGCACCTCGGTTAGTACTTCACTAGCTGCGTCATTGCCCCAAGCGCAAAGATACTTAATTGAGAGTTTCAGCCACCCACATATAATGCCTCTCAAGAGTCAATCCTTTTGCCTTAGCAATGTGGGATTGGTTTCAATTCAAAAAACAAAACAATGTAGGATTGAGCAACAACAATCTTCTATTACAAAATAACTAAGTTCTCTTTGGGTGTATTATATAAGTTCTAACAATACTCATGCAACAAAAATATTTGAATTTAACAAAAGTATCCCAATAGATCAGCCCTTGCCGCTTTAGATGAAAACAGAACACAAGTAGCCAAAGAACCTTGAAAATCCCACACTCTAGAGCCTTATTATTTTCCAATACATTATATGACTAGATGAAAAGCTTAACCTAGAATTTGAAAGGGCGCGCTAGGCCCTTGCGGCTTTAGATGAAAACAGAACACAAATAGCCAAAGAACCTTGAAAATCCCACACTCTAGAGTCTTATTATTTTCCAATACATTATATGACTAGATGAAAAGCTTAACCTAGAATTTGAAAGGGTGTGCCAAGCCCTTGCCGCTTTAGATGAAAACAGAACACAAATAGCGAAAGTACCTTGAAAAGCCCACACTCTAGAGCCTTATTATTTTCCAATACCTTATATGACTAGATGAAAAGCTTAACCTAGAATTTGAAAGGGTGCGCCAAACCCTTGCCGCTTTAGATGAAAACACAACACAAATAGCCAAAGAACCTTGAAAAGCCCACACTCTAGAGCCTTATTATTTTACAATACCTTATATGACTAGATGTAAAGCTTAACCTAGAATTTGAAAGGGTGCGCCAAACCCTTGCCGCTTTAGATGAAAACACAACACAAATAGCCAAAGAACCTTGAAAAGCCCACACTCTAGAGCCTTATTATTTTCCAATACCTTATATGACTAGATGAAAAGCTTAACCTAGAATTTGAAAGGGTGCGCCAGGTCCTTGCCGCTTTAGATGAAAACATAACACAAATAGCCAAAGAACCTTGAAAATCCCACACTCTAGAGCCTTATTATTTTCCAATACATTAGATAAGAAGCGCAACCTAGAATTTGAAAGGTTCCGCCAGGCCCTTGCTGCTTTAGATGAAAACAGAACACAAATAGCCAAAGAACCTTGAAAAGCCCACAATCTAGAGCCTTGTTATTTTCCAATACATTATATGACTAGACAACAATGGTTAAACTAGAATTGGTAGGGGTGTGCCAGGCCCTTGCAGTAGTGCAACGCATGAGCGACACTTGAAAGCCCCAATAGCAAGCTACTGTGGTGGACCCACGTATCAGATATTAAACTGATAAGAGCAGATACTACACTTGATCTTAGCCAAAAGGCCGAGAAAGGTATTCTTAAGAAAGAGTATTGATTCCTCTTTTATAGATCACCTTTGTATCACAGTTATGTACTTTGTCAATGTGGGATAATAAACTTTGCTCTGAGATCTATTAACCATTAGTAGCATGACCTGGTATATATTTAAACGAAAAGGATCTCAATTTGAACAACCCGTTATTTGCAGCACACAATCATGTCCTTGAAATTGTATAGTCGGCGGTAACTTTTGTGTGTAAGATTTTTATTGATTTCAATCCATCATTAAGAGAGAGAGAGAGAGAGAGAGAGAGAACACTTTGTGCAGTAAATTACAAACTAAAAGAAGATGCTCAAGCTTGTTGTTTCTGTTCTGACTTGCTTGGTCCAATGGTGCAAAAGATTTCAATTTACCACAAACAAAGTTTAACCCACCGAGCAAAACAATTTAGGATCGATCTATGTATTTTTTGATGCAATAATAGTAATATCTCATTTTCATTGGAGTCTCGATATCATACTAGTCTTCCACTCCGCCGTTTGTCTCTCTATTTGCCAAGTAACTTCTACTATTTGGAGGTTTTCTGCAGTGATTATTGATTACTGTTCCTGCCGTTTTTGTGTTTATTTTCGGAACTTTTTGTGGAACTTGAAGGCATACAAACAGCCTTATGTGCACAATCTCCAACTGATGAATTCGAGGCATCAACACATGGGTAACTCATGAAACTATAGACACTAAAGACCAATTTATGATCAGCAATTGAGTAATTAATGTATATCAACCCGTATAGTGATTTGGTGCTTTTATGTATTTTATTAGTTTACAAAAAACGCTGAAGAGCAAGTAGAATATTGTTTGTTCTTGCTTGTAAAATTAGCAGGCCTCAACTTACTATAAACTACAAAACTAATTTAATTAAAAGATTAGACTAGATTTGAGTGGGGGTTGTACTCTATTAGAGCAACCCCTCCAAAAATTGGTGTATGCCACTTTTTAACGACGAGCACACGGTATTCTTTAGTAAAAGGCGAAAGAATAGTTCGCTTTGTGCTCATAGCATGGCTCCATGAGTTGAACATGTGTTTTCCTATAAGCTATATACACAAGTACTCTTTTGTGACTTTAATGTTTACACGATGTGGGAATACATCTTCTCTTTAAGCACATCCCAAAACCATATAAGTTCATTGCACGGTAATCTCTACAGATTGATATGATAAATTAGTCACACTCATTAACAATCAAGATGATTAAAATAATTTAATCTTCGAATTTTAAATTATTACTGACTGAAGAACACAAAAGCATTAGTGTTTTTCACTGCCACCACTTTAACATTAGTGATTTTCACTTCGTCTTAGCATACTTTAAATTCTTGACGTAAAAAAATTAATCCAAAAATCATGGAATAGAGTCACTTGAAATTAAAGGAGGACAGTACACAAATTAAAAAGCCAAAGACCTGTCAATTGACAATAAAAAATTGAACTAGAATTTGTAGGGGTGAACTAGTAGTGCAACGCTCGAAAGCCCCAATATCAGATATTAAATTAATAATAACAAATACTACACTTGATTGATCTTATCCAAAAGCTCGAGAAATGTGAAATCCAATAGACTAATGCCTCTTTGCTTTCAAAAATCTTTGTTTCACAATTTTAGCTTCGAGAGCCCCAAGTTAACTCCAATTTTAAAATTTTTGGCCAAGTATAATAAACAAGTCACTCCTTTGCTGCTTTATTTGAATTTAATTAACTTACTTTAGAGGAAATTAAATTAAAAAGTAGATTTAAATCCAATAAACTACCGCCTATTTGCTTTCAAAGCTTCCGGTTTAACGTATTTGATTTTAACTTAGTCTTAACTTTAGACCCTCGATACAATTAGCAAAAGACCTGTTGTGAGCCAAAAAAAGGGGCTTTTCGATTACACACATGATAATATGACAAAGACAACAAAAGGCTAAACTAGAAATGGTAGGGGTGTGCCAGTCCCTTGCAATAGTGCAACACATGGACGACAGTCAAAGGCCCCAATAGCAAGCTATTGTGCTGGACCCTTCCCCTCAAAATATTAATTTAATATCATGTGGATCAATGACCCACGTATCAGATATTAAACTGATAAGAACAGATATTACACTTGATCTTAGCCAAAAGGCCGAGAAAGGTATGCTTTGGTTTGTGTATTGATTACTCCTTTATAGCTCACCTTCATATCACACTTTTGTGCCTTCTCGATGTGGGATGATAAGCTCTGCTTATAGGTTAGCCCTTAGTATGTAGTGCAACCTAGTATATATTTGAAGGAAAAAGGATCTTCATTTGAACTACCCGTTATTTGCAGCACACATCCATGCTTTAGAAATTGATTTGATCAGAGGAACCATGTGACGGTCACTTTTGTGTATAAGATTTTTATTAATCTTCTGATGCAGTAATGGAGTCATGCCTCCATTTGATACTAGATAGTCTTCCACTCCCCTTTGTCTCTCTAATTGCCACAGTTTACAAATGCTTAAAAAGAAGTGTTTCACTTTAGTTTCGAAATAAATTTTACACAAAATTGCAGTCTTCGATTTTCATGTGAAGTGCTTATGCTTCATCATATTATATCTATTTTTCTCATAATTTTTATAAGACCGTTGCTAGAGGGACACACGTGGCTGCTACCCTCTTTAGCCACTCGAGCTCGGGACCATCATCCAATCAGAATCAATATCTTACTCGTTACAGTGCCATGGTACTTTTGTAAGGGCAAAACACTAATTTATTAATCAAAACCCCTACATATGTTACTCATATACTAGTCTATTTTTGAGTGTTACACTCAGATGGCAAATTTGGGGGTTCCAAATCTTTACTCTCTTGATAATTCGGTAGACATTTCAATTAAACATTTGCATTGTGTGATGTTTCGATTTCACTGATTGTAATAGAACTTACCTCTAGCTCTCATCCCACATAAGATTTATATAAACATTTGGTGAATATGAAAGATGTCAGAAATCTCATAACAAAAGTTCTCCAAAGCATACTCAGCTTAAAGTCAAAGCTGAAACAATATTTGTAGCTACCTAGTTTTATTTTTTTTTAACAGCGAAAAAATATTCATTCATATAAAAAAAATGCTAAAATTTACATGTGAATTCCTATTGACATTCAGTAAAATATACATATAAGCGTTTCTTAAGTCTTGTCAATTCGATGTGTCTGTTCTCTAACAAGCACCTATATATCTTGTTTTAGTGTCTCACACTAATCGAACGGTTGGGCCAAGAAGCCATCAAAAAATGTCTAGGAACCTGATTGACTAGTCCCAAGATACGACCGGGTACATCTGCCGCCTTGTACATCTGCCGCCTTGTTTTCTGGTGTATGATTGTGTTACATATGGATGTGAAAACTAGTGGGGCTATTGTTGGTTCCTCTTAAATAGTTTTCATAAGCAAGGAAACTCTATATTTAAAACAAGGCATATCAAAACACCTAACAGGGAGTTAAGGAACGAATTGCAAGCTATCTTATTGGAATTTTAAAAGGTGTGGCAAAGGAACCGAATAACATTTGACAACATACAAGTGACTGTTTATATTCCAATATTTGAACTTTGCAGTCAAATAATAACTTTCTGCCCCCGCTAATACATTTTTCATATTTTAGTTAGAAACAAAAAGATTTTTTATTTATGCATGAGAGGTTAGATACTTTTTATCTCACTTTTTTTTTGTATAAAGCTTATAATTAGTTATGGGTGACTTTTGAAAAATTTGACAGTCTAACTAGTAAACACCGTCATGCACTATCAGATCATATACATTGTATTTGCTTATGACCGATAAAGCATATGTGAAAATCTGTAATTTCTTTATCCAAACAAAACAGTGTCTTCTATGTCAACAAATTAATGCTTTTTATAATGCTCCTCAAGAGTCAATATATCCTTTTGCCTTAGCGATGTTGAATTCGACAACCTATGATCTTCTTTCCAAAATAACAAAGTACTCTTGATGTATATATTAGATCCTTATAAACGTGGTAGATTCACAGTATTCATATGGAATAATATTTGAATTTAAAGAAAAAAAATGTATCAAAATGTAGGCTTAGGTCAGAAGGGAAAAAGAATAAAAAATTGAATACCAGAATTAATTGCAAATATAAAATTCTTGCTTCACTATTTGAGCTACCAAGAGCCCCAAAGTTAACTCCAACTTTAAAAAAGCCATGTATATGCCGCTTTAGATGAGGACAAAACACAAATAGCCAAAGAACCGTTAAAAACCCAAACACCAGTGCCTTAGTATTTTCCAATACATTATATCACTAGAAAACAAAAGTTAAACTAGAAGTGGTACTGATGCACCTAACCCTTGTAGCGGTGAACAGCATGGGTGACTCTCGAAAGCTCAAAAAATTAATTTAATATCATGTAAATCAATGACCCATGTGTCAAATAAGAACAGATACTACACTTTATCTTAGCCAAAAGTCAGTGAAAGTTATGAGTTGGATTGAGTATTGATTCCTCTTTTATAGCTCACCTTCCTATCACACATTTGTACTTTCTAGATGTGGGATACTAAGCTCTGCCCAAAGGTTGGCCCTTAGTAGTGCTCATTGTACAGTAGTCTCTACTGATTTGTTGTGCTCATTAACATCCAAGATGACTACAAATAAAATAAATAAAAATCAACTGCAAAATTTTATCTTTTTTTAAAAAAGGAAACGTTTATGTGAACATGACAATTTCTTCTTTAAAAAATGCAAACCGAGGTACAAGCCTAAGAGGGGGTGAACTGGGTTTTAAAAACTTTTTGCAAAATAAAACACAAGTTTTAACAATTTAATCATGCAAGGCACACAACAATTAAGATACTTGAAATTTTAGGAGTAAAGGACGAGAATATGCAAACTTTGTTTATAGTGGTTCGGCAAAATCAGAATCTTTCGGACCCTGCATCCACTCTCTTCAATGAACCTCCTTGAACCAATCCACTAATTGTAGTCAAGCAACTTCACAGGTGTTGCACAAACCTTACAATCACTCTCTTCCAGAAGGATGTTACAAGAAGGAAGTGTTTAATCCTAAACACTCTAAGAGTTACACCAACTCTTTCTCCTTATGTTGAATGATATTAAATGTAAAAGGAAAAGAGATAGATAGTAATAAAAGCTTTACAAGATGAAGGTTATCTCTCTTTCAAGAACAAGCTCAAATAATGGCTCACAAAAAATTTTTCAAGACTTTTGAGAGTATTAATGAGCTATAAATCAAATTTAGTGTTCTTTCTTGTTGTTTAAATGCTCATTGATGGGTGTTTTTATAGCCTCGGTCTTATAAGGCCATTAGACACTGATTTGGTAGGTTTGGAGCATTAAATGCTCAAGTCTTGCATCTCAAACGGTCATATTTTTGAATTACCAAGGAACCAGTCGACAGGGTCCTTGTACCAATCGACTGGGTCAAGTATGAAAATCCAGTTTTTAGGCTTAAGACAAGTACCAGTCGACTAGGTCTTAGGACCAGTCAACTGAGTCCTTTAACCAGTCAACTTAGAACCTGCTGTCCATTTTACCAGTCGACTGGTTCAGAGACCTAGTCAGCTGGGTTAACCAAAAACATAGTTTTTATGCTTAAAAGCAATTTTTTGACTTAAAGACATTTTTTCGATTATTTTTGTAAAAGCTGTTTGCAATCAAAGTGAGCCATAGTTAAGCTAGGTAATTGAAAACAAAGATTTACAACGTGAACCAATTACCTTACAACCTATTCCAAATCTTTTGTCTTCTTTTGGGAATTGTACATGTCGTATTCTTGCGTTTTGTTTCTGTATTGAATGGTTTTGCCGCTTAGACACTTAGATAAAATTGTTAGTGCAATTTAAGTTGTGTTTCATCATTATTAAAATCAAATACAAGTCAACCAAAACTATGTACGTAACTCATCAATTCCTGTGATTATCCAAGAGGGCGAATTTGTCTTAGAGGGCTAGTGTGGGTGTGCTTCTGCTAGGATTTCTTGAGGAGAGGTACTCGATTCGGTTTGGTTTGGTTGTCAGTTGTTTAGTGTCATCTTTTTGGAAATTCGCCTTTAGAATTGGATTGTTTCTCCAATTCTTTTAGTTCCACCTCGTTGAAAGTGATTGGGTTTGAATCCTCCTGCTGCTGCGGGGTAAGATAAGTCTTACCTCGACATGAACCAGCACTTGTGTATCTAGCCTACGTGTGTGGACACTCACATAGTGTCGATAGGGACCCTACTATCTCCCTTTCAACGTTTTGTTAAACACCAAACAAAAAATAATGTAATAACAACATCCTATATCAACTCCGATAATGGAATTTTGTCGATTTTCCTAGCCTTTGATTGTTAAACCATTCCAAGAATATTAAATTATTAGTCACTAAAACACGTGATAAAATGTGATTATGCACAAATTTCTCCATCACTACATTAGTGTGATCGATTTGAAATTTAGTGTGCGTGATTTAAATGATTATCAAATTAAATCAAATGGTTTGTTTTGCAAAAAGTCATTTTTTTTTTCACAAAATGACAAAGGGGTGTAAGATTATTCTCAATAGGTCATCTCTGTGTATAATAATAAACTAAATTAACTTATTTTAATAGAAGGTCCTCTGAAACATTGGTAGAGCAATGCAAAACTAGAAGTAGTCTAACCAAGACAATAAATTTTTAAACTATAATTGGTGCGGTTACGCCAAAGCTCTTGAATAGTTTTACACGTACTTTTGGACCCCAGTAACAAGCTACTGTTCCGAGTCCTCCCATTTAAAAAGTTAATTTAATATCATGTGAGTCAATGACCCAAGTATAAGATATTTAATTGATTTGATTTGTGCCTAAATTATGGTTTTATAGATTGGTTTCGTGCCAACCTTCTCTCGCTTCTTGGCGTGGGACGAAAGCTAAGCTTAAAAGAGTTCTTGCCTCATATGAGGTACTTTAAAAAGAAAATTACAATTATTTTCTGCTCCCTTTGACATGTGTTGCACATTGGTTAATTCTTAACTCAAGAAGCTAACTATCAGATATATGCTATTTATTGTATTTGTTGAGGATAATATCCAAAGCATATGAGCTTCATTGTCTATAATTTACAATCGAATATCACCGAAAGGATTGGTGGCTATAGATGTTGAGGTGCAACATTTAATCCTACAAATTAACTTTGTGGATCAATTCATAGTTTGTGCATTCCATTTCTATGCCAATAAATGAACGATCTCTAAATAGAGGAATGAAGAGTAAAGAGCACGATGCCATAAAATTTTAACGGTTTTGGTTGTTCCATGCGAGAAACTCACTTCATCACACACATATGGTCATTCTGTTGACAAAGCTGAATCATTATCATGCAGATTTAGCAATCCGATAAATAAAATTAAAATCAGTGCACATTTTGTTTAGAAGACTGAGGAAAGAAATATCATTTTAAAGCTAATTAATTTTGTTACAACTGACAAGAAAAATAAAATAAAATGTTTGTTTATACTGAAAATTCAATATGCTCCATATAACCCTCAAATCCTTGAACACTATAATAATGGTCTCAACAGTGATAACAAAAAAAAATTGAACTTAAGATTTGTGGGGCTTTACCACAGAGGGAGCCCTTCCAAAAATTCTCAACGGTCAGGGCGGAACCCAGGCCTAAGAGGGGGTTTGGAAATAGTTTTCAACTAGCAATAGACGCGCCTCGGTTAGTACCTCACTAGCTGTGTCATTGCCCCAAGCGCAAAGATACTTAATTGAGAGTTTCAGCCAATGTTTTTGAAAAGGGTTTTGGAGCGCGTCCAGGACGCGCCCACAGGCGAAATCGGGCAAAAAAGCCCAGGGGCGTGATTGTTGGGGCATAAGTTCTATATATATATGTTTGTTAGTAACATATCTATGACTAAGCACCTGTGGTATGGTGGTAGGTTGTTCCATTAACATGCTGCAGGCTGGGTTCGATTTCGGCTCACGCATGCATGCGTGAAATCTTTCTTTTTTGCCTTCGTTTTTTTTTTTTTGCTTTTTTGCTTCCGTTTTTTTGTTTTTGCTTTTTGCTTCTGTTTTTTTTACCTTCGTTTTTTTTTTTGCTTTTTGCCTTCATTTTTTTTTGCATTATTTTTTTTTTTTGCCTTTTTTTCCCTCCTTTCCACTGTTTCTTTTTTTTTCCCTCCTTTGTTTCCACTGATTAGCAAATTCATTAAATAGACTCCATATTATATACTTTGCATTTCATTAATATAATTTTATATCATCATTAAGATTGCATTATCTATGTTATCTAATTTGTCGCTTTTAATAGATTTATATATGTGAATTTGTTATACCAATATAAGTGTGTAAACACTAATCAGTAAACATTTGACACTTAAAATTGTGTTATTTTTATATTTGTTGAAATTTGGAACGTATTTCAGTTTTGTGATGAATAGATTGGTCAATTTGAAAATTAAAATTTAGTTTTTGGAGTGTGATTTATGATTTATTGATGAAAGATGACATATATGTGAATTTGTTATATTATTGTAAGTGTGTAATCAACAACCACTTAACATTGTGTTTGTGATGTTAACGTGTGTTTGTGAAATATTTTGATAAATATTCATTCATAAGTTTTAAGTTAGTAAAGTTTATTGATAATTTATTTATTTATATTATTTCAATTTTTTTTGTATTTTTATAATTTAATTAATATTATTTTATTCGAAACACCCCAACGTTTCAAAAGGCTTACACTCCAATGCCTCGGGGCTTACGCCTCGCCTCATTGAGGTAAAATGCCTCGCCCAACGCACTAGCCTCTGAAAACACTGTTTTCAGCCACCAACATATAATGCCTCTCAAGAGTCAATCCTTTTGACTTAGCAATGTGGGATTGGTTTCAATTCAAAAAACAAAACAATGTGGGATTGAACAACAACAATCTTCTATTACAAAATAACTAAGTTCTCTTTGGGTGTGTTATATAAGTTCTAACAATACTTTATGGATTCGCAATATTCATGGAACAACAATATTTGAATTTAACAAAAGTATCCCAATAGATCAGCCCTTGCCGCTTTAGATGAAAATAGAACACGAGTAGCCAAAGAACCTTGAAAAGCCCACACTCTAGAGCCTTATTATTTTCCAACACATTATATGACTAGATGAAAAGCTTAACCTAGAATTTGAAAGGGTGCGCCAAGCCCTTGCCGCATTAGATGAAAACAGAACACAAATAGCCAAAGAACCTTGAAAAGCCCACACTCTAGAGTCTTATTATTTTCCAGTACATTATATGACTAGATGAAAAGCTTAACCTAGAATTTGAAAGGGTTCGCTAGGCCTTTTCGGCTTTAGATGAAAAGAGAACACAAATAGCGAAAGTACCTTGAAAAGCCAACACTCTTGAGCCTTATTATTTTCCAATACATTATATGAGTAGATGAAAAGCTTACCTAGAATTTGAAAGGGTGCGCCAAGCCCTTGCCGCTTTAGATGAAAACAGAACACAAATAGTCAAAGAACCTTGAAAAGCCCACACTCTAGAGCCTTATTATTTTCCAATATCTTATATGACTAGATGAAAAGCTTAACCTAGAATTTGAAAGGGTGCGCCAAACCCTTGCCGCTTTAGAGGAAAACAGAACACAAATAGCCAAAGAACCTTGAAAAGCCCACACTCTAGAGCCTTATTATTTTCCAATACCTTATATGACTAGATGAAAAGCTTAACCTAGAATTTGAAAGGGTGCCCCAGGTCCTTGCCGCTTTAGATGAAAACATAACTCAAATAGCCAAAGAACCTTGAAAATCTCACACTCTAGAGCCTTATTATTTTCCAATACATTATATGACTAGATGAAAAGCGTAACCCAGAATTTGAAAGGTTCCACCAGGCCCTTGCTGCTTTAGATGAAAACAGAACACAAATAGCCAAAGAACCTTGAAAAGCTCACACTCTAGAGCCATGTTATTTTCCATTACATTATATGACTAGACAACAATGGTTAAACTAGAATTGGTAGGGGTGTGCCAAGCCCTTGCAGTAGTGCAACGCATGAGCGACACTTGAAAGCCCCAATAGCAAGCTACTGTGGTGGACCCTCCCCCTAAAAAAATTAATTTAATATCATGTGGATCAATGACCCACGTATCAGATATTAAACTGATAAGAACAGATACTACACTTGATCTTAGCCAAAAGGCCGAGAAAGGTATGCCTAAGAAAGAGTATTGATTCGTCTTTTATAGATCACCTTTGTATCACAGTTATGTACTTTGTCGATGTGGGATAATAAACTTTGCTCTGAGATCTATTAACCCTTAGTAGCATGACCTGGTATATAATTAAACGAAAAGGATCTCAATTTGAACAACCCGTTATTTGCAGCACACAATCATGTCCTTGAAATTGTATAGTCGGTGGTAACTTTTGTGTGTAAGATTTTTATTGATTTCAATCCATCATTAAGAGGAAGATTTTTATTGATTTCAATCCATCATTAAGAGAGAGAGAGAGAGAGAGAACACTTTGTGCGGCAAATTACAAACTAAAAGAAGATGCTCAAGCTTGTTGTTTCTGTTAGTTTCTGTTCTGACTTGCTTGGTCCAATGGTTCAAAAGATTTCAATTTACCACAAACAAAGTTTAACCCACCGAGCAAAACAATTTAGGATCGATCTACGTATTTTTTGATGCAATAATAGTAATATCTCATTTTCATTGGAGTCTCGATATGATACTAGTCTTCCACTCCGCCCTTTGTCTCTCTAATTGCCAAGTAACTTCTACTATTTGGAGGTTTTCTGCAGTGATTATTGATTACTGTTCCTGCCGTTTTTGTGTTTATTTTCGGAACTTTTTGTGGAACTTGAAGGCATACAAACAGCCTTATGTGCACAATCTTCAACTGACGTTAGCTTATGCATACAGAATGAATTCGAGGCATCAACACATGGGTAACTCATGAAACTATAGACACTAATGACCAATTTATGATCAGCAATGGAGTAATGTATATCAACCTGTATAGTGCTTTGGTGCTTTTCCGTATTTCATTAGTTTACAAAAAACGCTGAAGAGCAAGTAGAATATTGTTTGTTCTTGCTTGTAAAATTAGCAGGCCTCAACTTACTATAAACTACAAAACTAATTTACTTAAAAGATTAGACTAGATTTGAGTGGGGGTCGTACTTTATTAGAGAAACCCCTCCAAAAATTGGTGTATGCCACTTTTTAACGACGAGCACACGGTATTCTTTAGTAAAAGGCGAAAGAATAGTTCGCTTTGTGCTCATCCCATGGCTCCATGAGTTGAACAATTGTTTTCCTATAAGCTATATACTCAAGTACTCTTTTGTGACATTATTGTTTACACGATGTGGGAATACATCTTCTCTTTAAGCACATCCCAAAACCATATAAGTTCATTGCACGGTAATCTCTACAAATTGATATGATAAATTAGTCACACTCATTAACATTCAAGATTACTAAAATAATTTAATCTTCGAATTTTAAATTATTACTGACTGAAGAACACAAAAACATTAGTGTTTTTCACTGCCACCACATTAACATTAGTGATTTTCACTTCATCTTCATACTTCAAATTCTTGACGTAAAAAAATTAATCCAAAAATCATGGAATAGAGTCACTTGAAATTAAAGGAGGACAGTACACAAATTAAAAAGCCAAAGACCTGTCAATTGACAACAAAAAATTGAACTAGAATTTGTACGGGTGCACTAGTAGTGCAACTCTCGAAAGCCCCAATAACAAGCTATTGTGGACGAAATCGATGACCCACATATCAGATATTAAATTAATAATAACAAATACTACACTTGATTGATCTTATCCAAAAGCTCGAGAAAGGTGAAATCCAATAGACTAATGCCTCTTTGCTTTCAAAAATCTTTGTTTCACAATTTTAGCTTCGAGAGCCCGAAGTTAACTCCAATTTTAAAATTTTTGGCCAAGTATAATAAACAAGTCACTCCTTTGCTGCTTTATTTGAATTTAATTAACTTACTTTAGAGGAAATTAAATTAAAAAGAAGATTTAAATCCAATAAACTAACGCCTATTTGCTTTCAAAGCTTCGGGTTTAACATGTTTGTTTTTAACTTAGTCTTAACTTTAGACCCTCGACTTGAAAAATTAATCAACGAGGAAAAGACTCATTTAGAGATTAAACTAAGGTTGAAGATGAAGCCTTGCCCTTGTTTGGCATAGTAGTTCAAATTTGTTTATACAATTCTGACATTTTTTAGTATAAATGTTCTGTCAATTATTTGAGTAAATCTTGTGATTGATTGAGTTTAAATTGTTCTGTTGGATATTCCTTGTGTTTCATCTGATGGATACATCGAATTGTTTTCGATTAAATTGGATTTCCTTTGTGATTTGTTAAAAGCGGATACATTGGATGTTTTTGGTTTAATTTGGATATTCTTTGTTTTTTGTCGTAAGTTGGATTCATGGAATGTTTTGATAGGCTATGTTTTTAGGACATATATCCTTAAACTTTGGTGGGGTGGATTCGGAAACCTTAATGTTTTTATTATTAGTTTTTAAAATCAATTTAGTTTAGTTTTAATTTGTTTTCCAAAATATCATTCAAAATTCGGAACTAGGTTAAGATAAAGTTAGTTTAGATTAAATTATATTTTCACAACGCAATTCCCTGTGGATTCGACCTCACACTTGCATAACGCTATATTGCAAACGACTCGTGCGCTTGCGAGTAATTTAAAACTCACAACAAGTTTTTGGTGCCGTTGCCGGGGAATTGTTTGGTTTGTGAAAATTTTTTGTCTGAATTGATTTTATTTTTCTACTAGTTAGTTATCATTTTTTTTATATAAAAAAAGAGAAAAAAACAAGTGTGGATGAATCCAGCGCCGGTTTCACAGTCTTTAGAGGACACCATTAAGGAGTACATGAAAATGACCGGCCCGTCCATCAATGCTGCAAACACATTCAATATTGATAGCTATTCCATCTCTGCTAGTCCTATGCATTTAGCACAGCATTGTCCATCAATGTCGGCTTTTGCCGAGTATCCCGGAACAAATGTATCATTTCAATGACTGTACACAATTAGCAAAAGACCTGTTGTCAGCCAAAAAAGCGAACTTTTCGAATTCACACATGATAATATCACAAAGACAACAAAAGGCTAAACTAGAAATGGTAGGGGTGTGCCAGGCCCTTGCAATAGTGCAACACATGGGCAACACTCAAAGGCCCCAATAGCAAGCTATTGTGCTGGACCCTTCCCCTCAAAATATTAATTTAATATCATGTGGATCAATGACCCACGTATCAGATATTAAACTGATAAGAACAGATACTACACTTGATCTTAGCCAAAAGGGCGAGAAAGGTATGCTTTGGTTTGTGTATTCATTCCTCTTTTATAGCTCACCTTCATATCACACTTTTGTGCCTTCTCGATGTGGGATGATAAGCTCTGCCTATAGGTTAGCCCTTGGTATGTAGTGCAACCTAGTATATATTTGAAGGAAAAAGGATCTTCATTTGAACTACCCGTTATTTGCAGCACACATTCATGCTTTAGAAATTGAATTGATCAGAGGAACCATGTGACGGTCACTTTTGTGAATAAGATTTTTATTAATCTTCTGATGCAGTAATGGAGTCATACCTCCATTTGATACAAGCTAGTCTTCCACTCCCCTTTGTCTCTCTAATTGCCAAGTGACTACTATTTGTTATGTATTCCCACAACCAGAATCACACAAAATGTTGTTCAAAATCCCACAATCTGTTATGTTTTGAAAATTAATCATTCTATCAGGTAGCAAAAACATACATAGGAATAATATTTTGTCAAACAAAATTATTTGTGTTCAAGGCAGTGCATTATTCGCAAATACCTGGACAGGATCAATGGACGATCAAGAAGGTCCATGGCCTCGGCTAGTGACCTCCATTGCAGTTTGGATGAGATGGAAACTGATCTTGGGATCAAGAAGGTCCATGCTTGGCTATCTAGTTTGAAGTCTATCCCACATTGACTAAACATGAGATTGAAATGAGTTCATACACAGTACAAATAAGTTTGGAAAGCAACTAGGAAACATACTTACCTGGACGGGGTCAATGCACGATCAAGAAGGTCCATGGCCTAGGCTAGTGTCCTCCATTGCACTTTGGAGGCGTGCTCAGCCTAAGGTCTCCCCAAGTGGGAGAGCCTACGTCGTTATTTGTTGCTGAGAGGGCCTGCGTTCGCGCGGCCCCTACCAATTCCATAGTTTTCAACTGTTACAATTGATATTTCTTTAGGGGATTTATAGTATTTGATGCCAATGTTCACCACACTGCCACAACATCTCTACATATTTGATAATTTGATTTGATGTCTTATTATATAAGATAAATTGGTGTATGAAACTGCTGTTTCTCATGCAATCAATGAGTTTTTGTCACTCTTCTAACCCTTTATGGCATTCAAAGAGACTAAAGACAATTTACATTTTGGTGGGCAAAATAAAACTGTTTTTCTTTTTCTACTCGAAAGATAATTAAGTTTTATCTAACATGATAGTTGTGTTTTTAAACTATTTTTTAAAGGGAGATAAAAAAATAGACTTCCACCCCACATTTTACAAATGCTTAAAAAGAAGTGTTTCACTTTAGTTTCGAAATAAATTTTACACAAAATTCCAGTCTTGGATTTTCATGTGAAGTTCTTATGCTTCATCATATTATATCTATTTTTCTCATAATTTTTATAAGAGCGTTGCTAGAGGGACACAAGTGGCTGCTACCCTCTTTAGCCACTCGAGCTCGGGACCATCATCCAATCAGAATCAATATCTTACTCGCTACAGTGCCATGGTACTTTTGTAAGGGCAAAACACTAATTTATTAATCAAAACCCCTACATATGTTACTCATATACCAGTCTATTTTTTAGTGTTACACTCAGATGGCAAATTTGGGGGTTCCATATCTTTACTCTTTTTATAACTCGGTAGACATTTCAATTAAACATTTGCACTGTGTGATGTTTCGATTTCACTGATTGTAATAGAACTTACCCCTAGTTCTCATCCCACATAAGATTATATAAACATTTGGTGAATATGAAAGATATCAAAAATCTCATAACAAAAGTTCTCCAAAGCACACTCAGCTTAAAGTCAAAGCTGAAACAATATATGTAGCTACCTAGTTTTATTTTTTTAACACCGAAAAAAATATTCATTCATAAAAAAAAAATGCTAAAATTTACATGTGAACTCCTATTGACATTCAGTAAAATATTCATATAAGCGTTTCTTAAGTCGGGTCAATTCGATGTGTCTGTTCTCTAACAAGCACCTATATATCTTGTTTTAGTGTCTCACACTAATCGAACGGTTGGGCCAAGAAGCCATCAACAAATGTCTAGGAACCTGATCGACTAGTCCCAAGATACGACTGGGTACATCTGCCGCCTTGTTTTCTGCTGTATGATTGTGTTATATATGGATGTGAAAACTAGTGGGGTTATTGTTGGTTCCTCTTAAATAGTTTTCATAAGCAAGGAAACTCTAAATTTAAAACAAGGCGTATCAAAACACCTAACAAGGAGTTAAGGAATGAATTGCAAGCTATCTTATTGGAATTTTAAAAGGTGTGGCAAAGGAACCGAACATGACTCCAATAACATTTGACAACATACAAGTGACTGTTTATATTCCAATATTTGAACTTTGCAGTCAAATAATAACTTTCTGCCCCCGCTAACACATTTTTCATATTTTAGTTAGAAACAAAAAGATTTTTATTTATGCATGAGAGATTAGATACTTTTTATCTCACTTTTTTTTTGTATAAAGCTTATAATTAGTTATGGGTGACTTTTGAAAAATTTGACAGTCTAACTAGTAAACACCGTCATGCGCTATCAGATCATATACATTGTATTTGCTTATGACCGATAAAGCATATGTGAAAATCTGTAATTTCTTCATCCAAACAAAACAGTGTCTTCTATGTCAACAAATTAATGCTTTTTATAATGCTCCTCAAGAGTCAATATATCCTTTTGCCTTAGCGATGTTGAATTCGACAACCTATGATCTTCTTTCCAAAATAACAAAGTACTCTTGATGTATATATTAGATCCTTATAAACGTGGTAGATTCACAGTATTCATATGGAATAATATTTGAATTTAAAGAAAAAAATGTATCAAAATGTAGGCTTAGGTCAGAAGGGAAAAAGAAAGATAAAAAATTGATTACCAGAATTAATTGCAAATATAATATTCTTGCTTCACTATTTGAGCTACCAAGAGCCCCAAAGTTAACTCCAACTTTAAAAATTTTGGACGAGTTTAGAAAAGCCATGTTTATGCCGCTTTAGATGAGGACAAAACACAAATAATAGCCAAAGAACCGTTAAAAACCCAAACACCAGTGCCTTAGTATTTTCCAATACATTATATCACTAGAAATCAAATTTAGTGTTCTTTCTTGTTGTTTAAATGCTCATTGATGGGTGTTTTAATAGCCTCGGTCTTATATGGCCATTAGACACTGATTTGGTAGGTTTGGAGCATTAAATGCTTAAGTCTTGCACCTCAAATGGTAATATTTTTGAATTACCAAGGAATCAGTCGATTGGGTCCTTGTACCAATCGACTAGATCAAGTGTGAAAATCCAGTTTTTAGGCTTAAGACAAGTACTAGTCGACTAGGTCTTAGGACCAGTCAACTGAGTCCTTTAACCAATCAACTTAGAACCTGCTGTCCATTTTACCAGTCGACTGGTTCAGAGACCTAGTCAGCTGTATTAACCAAAAACATAGTTTTTATGCTTAAAAGCAATTTTTTGACTTAAAGACATTTTTCGGATTATTTTTGTAAAAGTCTTTTGCAATCAAAATGAGCCATAGTTAAGCTAGATAATTGAAAACAAAGATTTGCAACGTGAACCAATTACCTTAGAACCTATTCTAGATCTTTTGTCTTCTTTTGGGAATTGTACATGTCGTATTCTTGCGTTTTGTTTCTGTATTGAATGGTTTTACCGCTTAGACACTTAGATAAAATTGTTAGTGCAATTTAAGTTGTGTTTCGTCATTATTAAAATCAAATACAAGTCAACGAAAACTATGTACGTAACTCATCAATTCCTGTGATTATCCAAGAGGGCGAATTTGTCTTAGAGGGCTAGTGTGGGTGTGCTTCTGCTAGGATTTCTTAAGGAGAGGTACTCGATTCGGTTTCGTTTGGTTGTCAGTTGTTTAGTGTCACATTTTTGGAAATTCACCTTTAGAATTAGATTGTTTCTCCAATTCTTTGAGTTCCACCTCGTTGAAAATGATTGGGTTTGAATCCTCCTGCTGCTGCGGGGTAAGACAAGTCTTACCTCGACATGAACCAGCACTTGTGTATCTAGCCTACGTGTGTGGACACTCACACAGTGTCGATAGGGACTCTACTATCTCCCTTTCAACGTTTTCTTAAACACCAAACAAAAAATAATATAATAACAACATCCTATATCAACTCCGATAATGAAATTTTGTCGATTATCCTAGCCTTTGATGGTTAAACCATTCCAAGAATATTAAATTATTAGTCACTAAAACACGTGATAAATTGTGATTATGCACAAGTTTCTCCATCACTACATTAGTGTGATCGATTTGAAATTTAGTGTGCGTGATTTAAATGATTATCAAATTAAATCAAATGGTTTGTTTTGCAAAAAGTCATTTTTTTTTCACAAAATGACAAAGGGATGTAAGATTATTCTCAATAGGTCATCTCTGTGTATAATAATAAACTAAATTAACTTATTTTAATAGAAGGTCATCCGAAACATTGGTAGAGCAATGCAAAACTAGAAGTAGTCTAACCAAGACAATAAATTTTTAAACTAGAATTGGTGCGGTTACACCAAAGCCCTAGAATAGTTTTACACGTACTTTTGGACCCCAGTAGCAACCTACTATTCCGAGTCTTCCCATTTAAAAAGTTAATTTAATATCATGTGAGTCAATGACCCAAGTATAAGATATTTAATTGATTTGATTTGTGCCTAAATTATGGTTTTATAGATTGGTTTGGTGTCAACCTTCTCTCGCTTCTTGGCATGGGACAAAAGCTAAGCTTAAAACAGTTCTTGCCTCATTTGAGGTACTTGAAAAAGAAAATTACAATTATTTTCTGCTCCCTTTGACATGTGTTGCACATTGGTTAATTCTTAACTCAAGAAGCTAACTATCAGATATATGCTATATATTGTATTTGTTTAGGACAATATCCAAAGCATATGATCTTCATTGTCTACAATTTACAATCGAATATCACCGAAAGGATTGGTGGCTATAGATGTTGAAGTGCAACATTTAATCCTACAAATTAACTTTTTAGATCAATTCATAGTTCGTGCATTCCATTTCTATGCCAATAAATGAACGATCTCTAAATAGAGGAATGAAGAGTAAAGAGCACGATGCTATAAAATTTTAACGGTTTTGGTTGTTCCATGCGAGAAACTGACTTCATTACGCACATATTGTCATTCCGTTGACAAAGCTGAATCATTATCATGCAGATTTAGCAATCCAATAAATAAAATTAAAATCAGTGCACATTTTGTTTAGAAGACGGAGGAAAGAAATATCATTTTAAAGCTAATTAATTTTGTTACAACTGACAAGAAAAATAAAATAAAATGTTTGTTTATACTGAAAATTCAATATGCTCCATATAACCCTCAAATCCTTGAACACTATAAGAATGTTCTAAACAGTGAAAACAAAAAAAAAATTGAACTTAAGATTTGTGGGGCTTCACCCCAGAGGGAGCCCTTCCAAAAATTCTCAACGGTCGGGGCGGAACCCAGGCCTAAGAGGGGGTTTGGAAATAGTTTTCAACCAGCAATAGACGTGCCTCGGTTAGTACCTCACTAGCTGCATCATTGCCCCAAGTGCAAAGATACTTAATTGAGAGTTTCAGCCAATGTTTTAAAAAAGGGTTTTGGGGCGCGCCCCGGGCGAAATCGGGCAAAAAATCCCAAGGGCGTGATTGTTGGGGCATAAGTTCTATATTTATATGTTTGTTAGTAACATATCTATGACTAAGCACCTGTTGTATGGTGGTAGGTTGTTACATTAACATGCTGCGGGCTGGGTTCGATTCCGGCTCACGCATGCATGCGTGAAATCTTTCTTTTTTGCCTTCGTTTTTTTTTTTTGCTTTTTTGCTTCCGTTTTTTTTTTTGCTTTTTGCTTCTGTTTTTTTTGCCTTTGTTTTTTTTTTTTTTTGCTTTTTGCCTTCCTTTTTTTTTGCATTCCTTTTTTTTTTTTGCATTCTATTTTTTTGCCTTTTTTTCCCTTCTTTCCACTGTTTCCTTTTTTTTTCCCTCCTTTGTTTCCACTGATTAGCAAATTCATTAAATAGACTCCATATTATATACTTTGCATTTCATTAATATAATTTTATAACATCATTAAGATTGCATTATCTATGTTATCTAATTTGTTGCTTTTAATAGATTTATATATGTGAATTTGTTATACCAATATAAGTGTGTAAACACTAATCAGTAAACATTTGACACTTAACATTGTGTTATTTTTATATTTGTTGAAATTTGGAACGTATTTCAGTTTTGTGATGAATAGATTGGTCAATTTGAAAATTAAAATTTAGTTTTTGGAGTGTGATTTATGATTTATTGATGAAAGATGAGATGTATGTGAATTTGTTTTATTATTGTAAGTGTGTAGTCAACAACCATTTAACATTGTGTTTGTGATGTTAACGTGTGTTTGTGAAATATTTTGATAAATATTCATTCATAAGTTTTAAGTTAGTAAAGTTTATTGATAATTAATTTATTTATATTATTTCAATTTTTTTTGTAATTTTATAAATTAATTAATATTATTTTATTCAAAACACCCCAACGTTTCAAAAGGCTTACGCCCCAATGCCTCGGGGCTTACGCCTCGCCCAACGCCCTTGCCTCTGAAAACACTGGTTTCAGCCACCCACATATAATGCCTCTCAAGAGTCAATCCTTTTGCCTTAGCAATGTGGGATTGGTTTCAATTCAAAAAACAAAACAATGTGGGATTGAACAACAACAATCTTCTATTACAAAATAACTAAGTTCTCTTTAGGTGTCTTATATAAGTTCTAACAATACTTTATGGATTCGCAATATTCATGGAACAACAATATTTGAATTTAACAAAAGTATCCCAATAGATCAGCCCTTGCCGCTTTAGATGAAAACAGAACAGAAGTAGCCAAAGAACCTTGAAAAGCCCACACTCTAGAGCCTTATTATTTTCCAATACATTATATGACTAGATGAAAAGCTTAACCTAGAATTTGAAAGGGTTCACCAAGCCCTTGCTGCTTTAGATGAAAACAGAACACAAATAGCCAAAGAACCTTGAAAAGCCCACACTCTAGAGTCTTATTATTTTCCAATACATTATATGACTACATGAAAAGCTTAACCTAGAATTTGAAACGGTGCGCTAGGCCCTTGCGGCTTTAGATGAAAAGAGAACACAAATAGCGAAAGTACCTTGAAAAGCCAACACTCTAGAGCCTTATTATTTTCCAATATCTTATATGAGTACATGAAAAGCTTACCTAGAATTTGAAAGGGTGCGCCAAGCCCCTGCCGCTTTAGATGAAAACAGAACACAAATAGTCAAAGAACCTTGAAAAGCCCACACTTTAAAGCCTTATTGTTTTCCAATACCTTATAGGACTAGATGAAAAGCTTAACCTAGAATTTGAAAGGGTGCACCAAACCCTTGCCTTCACATGGACCAAAGTGTATTTTACTTGGATCATGTTAAATTCAACTTTCGATCCATAAAAAAATAAGGAGAGAATTTTAAGGAAGAATGCGAGAATTTGATTAACACGAGTAAGACTTATGAATGGTATAATTTGTCCTTCAGGACTCCATTTTGGGAAATGATCTGTTTGGTTTTGATGTAAGTTTTTGAATCCTAGTTCATGGAAAATTTTCAAAGGGAGTGACAATCAAAACTATTTTAGTGAAAATGCACAAAAAACATGTCGAAAATGGTCAGTTTCTTCCAAATTTTGATTCTTCTTGACCATCCCATTTTTTGCTTGGACAAAAGCTTATTTTACTTAAATTATGTTAAATTTCACTTTTGAAGTCACCTGCCATAAAAAAAAATAGAACAAAATTGCATTACAAATTGTGGGAAAGAGGGAGGGAATTCGATTAACACGAGCAAAATTTATGCAGTGTATAATTTGGCCTTCAAGACTCCATTTTGGGAAATGATCCATTTGCTTTCGATGTAACTTTGTAAAACCTAGTTCTTGGTAAATTTTCAAATAAAATGACCATCGTAACTATCTTAGTGAAAATGCACAAAAAACGTGAGTCGTAATAACCTTCGATAATGGTAAGTTTCTTCCAAATTTTGATTTTTCTTGATCATTCCATTTTTGGGATGGTCAAGAAAAATCAAATTTTGCAAGACACTTGCCATTTTCGAAGGTATATAGCTTGCGTCTTTTGTGCATTTTTACTAAAATAATTATGATGGTAATTTGCTTCTAAAATTTGGAACAAACTAGGTTTCAAAAAGTTACAAAGAAACAAAAAGAATCGTTTCCCAAAACGGATCATTGAAGTCCAAATTATACTCTCTAGAAGTTTTGCTCATGTTAATCGAATTTTGTCCCTCTTACCTACAATTTGTAATGCACTCTTATCCTTTTTTTTATGGTTGGTGACCTCAAATGTGAAATTTAACATGATTTAAGTGAAATAAGCTTTTGTCTAAGTGCAAAATAGGATGGCCAAGAAAAATCAAAATTAGGAAGAAACTGACCATTTTTGAAGGCTATAGCTGACATTTTTTTTGTGTATTTTTGCTAAAATAGTTATAATGGTCATTTCTTGAAAAAATTTGCAACGAACTAGGTTTCGAAAAGTTATATCAAACCCAAACAAATCATTTCCTAAAATGGAGTCCTGAAGGCCAAATTATACCCTCCCTAAGTTTTCCTCGTGTTAATCGAATTCTCTCCCTCTTTCTTACAATTTGTAATACACTTTTACCCCTTTTTTATGGCTAGTGACCTTGAAAGTGGAATTTAACACGATTTAAGTGAAATAAGCTTTTTTCTAAGTGAAAATGGGATGCTCAAGAAAACTTAAATTTTGGATGAAACTAACCATTTTCGAAGATTATAGCTCACGTTTTTTGTATATTTTCACTAAAATAATTGCGATGGTCATTTTCTTTGAAAATTTGTAATGAACAAGGTTTCAAAAAGTTACATCAAAACCAAACCAATCATTTCTCAAAACGGAGTCCTAAAGGCCAAATTATACCTTCCATAAGTTTTGTTTATGTTAATTGAATTCCCTCCCTCTTTCCTACAGTTTGTAATACAGTTTTATCCTGTTTTTATGGCTGGTGAGCTCGACAGTGGAATTTAACATGATTTAAGTAAAATAAACTTTTGTCCAAGTGAAAAATTGGATGGTTAAGAAAAATCAAAATTTGGAAGAAACTGACAAAGGAGCAAGCTATGGAGTTGTCGAAGTCTTTTTACAATTCGAAGAACACAGTTTTAAACAATGCTTTTTGTGTATCTTTCACTTGCTCGTATATCCAATGAAGATTGTTGTTCACAATGTTTCGAGGATTGTCAATCATCAACAATACCTTGTGCTTTTGCAGGTGAAGGAGAAATTTCTAAATGAATGCATCACTATGAATCACCGACCTGAACAATAAAATATGTATTTTTGTGAAATCTGCCCGCTAGAGAAGCCTTCGAGTAAAAAAAAAAGTCATACAAAGGCTATCTGATAAGAAAATTTATAAAAGAGTGCTGGATTAAATGCGGCTGCACTAATAGTTGTGGAAATCGTGTTGTTCAACGTAGTATAACCACGATTTCGCAGGTTAATGCTTCATCCCTTTGTTCACCCTCATTGTGGTTCTTGCTATTATTATAACTTCTACATTTTTATTAAGTAATGCTATTCAAACCCCTATAATCGACCAATATGCAGTAATTATACCAGTAATTTGCAGAAAACGCACTAATAACTTCGACAAATGACAGTAGAGCTGATAATGATGCGAATGAGAACATGATTTGCACCTGTTTCTGCTTCTCTGTCTTTGTTTCAAAGAATTTTTTTTTATCATTTTTATGATGTGGCCGCTTTGTTTTAAGGTAGCTGTTCATCAAAAAGTCAATAATTTGAAGCTTCGGATGACATTACTTTTTTTGTTTTTTTATTACAAGGTAGACAATTTAGACGCATTATTTTCTGAAAAAAAGAAAGAAGTATGATCATATAGATTGGTGAACCAACCAATCACTAACACAGTTAATCATAATTACCAGTTTGTTTTATGTTCAGATTGCATACATAGCCTATGGCAATGGCAATGGCGGCAGCAACTCTAACTTCTTCTCCCTGATCCACAAGCTTCACCCTCTTCTTGTTGTGCCTACCCATGTGTCCACCAAGTGCTTGATGAGATCATATTACTTCTGTGAATGGCTTGAGAGAAGCACAGTGGATTCCCTGGTCAATGTTGTTGATTTGGTTAACATTAAGGAAAATTTCATTAGAAACAGCGTGTGTTCACCTTTGTTCCAATGGAAGGGTCCAAAATTCCTTTGTTTTTTTCACCTTTTGTAGAGAAGTATTTTAGTTTTTTTTCCTTGAATTTCACTAACACTGTAATAATTATAACTGAAAAAAATTATCACTATAACCGAAGGTTTTTTTCTTTTAATTCTTCCCACCTTCTAATGGCATAAAGTGACTAGTCCATGAGTATATGACAAAACATGATGATATGGAGAAGACTTCCTAAATGAATGGAAGAAAATGCAATCTCACCATGAAAGACTTAATTGATATGCATGTTACTTTGATTTAAACTCTCAAAATTGATAAATAGTGCACTTTCTTTGTGGTAGATTAAAATATTAGGGAGAAATAAATACAGAAACACAGAAAAATGCAAAAATCTGATCCATCAAATAGTACATACCTATGAAGAAAATTTGGTAGATTACTGATCCGATCTATGGATTTGATCTGTGTCACTACCTTCCTTCACCTTCACCTTCATCATCTGATTCACCTGACATGAAAACTAACAAGGCTAGCTTTAGGGGTTGTGTAGAGATTAGAGGAAAAGGAGAGGCACAAATCACTCTCAATGCTTTAGGGGTTGTGTAGATGGCCTTATATATAGATGTAGTCTAGGGTTACAACTTGAAGGATAGTTTGAGAATTAAAATAAAAATAGTGGCCATTTTGTGTGTTTGGTTTAAGGCTAAATGTGGTTGGTGTGTTTACCTTTGATCTTATCTTATCTATTGTTTTTAAGGTAAGTTACTTTTTGTCCTTTCCAAATTTATAATTAAGTCGAAACACTTCATTTAGAAAAACTTTTTGGTTTTTTAAATGTTTTATCAAGCTTGAAATTCAATTTTATCTGTGATTATTATTTACTTTTTTTTGTTGTTTCCTTTTGATTTTCTCCAGCTTATATTTCTAAATAAAAACAAAAGAAAAGGAAACTAAACATATATTTCCATTTCACATAAGTGTTAAAATATCGCATTTGTCTTTGAATGAAGGAGAGTCAAGGCTCAAGTCCATGAGCATCCTTCTTTGAAGAGTTATCTTCCGGATCCAATTCATTATTATATTTCTTATCAATTTGTTTCTTCGTCCCTTCCATAACTGTTATAGTAAAATTATAAAAAATAAAAATAAAATTTAAAAAAAACAACAAGCAACAACTCAATTAAAGGAATGGTTTAATATAGTGATGATCATTGGTGCTAGCTAATTTAGTTGATAGAAGTTTTTGTAGTTGCAGAGCTATATGTTTTGCATTAGTATTAGCCTAAGTTTTCCCTTCTTGAATATGAAGAAATGGTTTTGAAAACCGAAAATTAAAAGTTAAAAGGGTGATTTTATTAATTTATGTTGGAGATTAAAAAGTTTGAATTGTTTGGTTAATGACTCTAATTATAAAAACAGTGTTAGGTTTGATCACTACCTTGCAATAGATGTTTTTATATTCTTTCTATTCAAGACATGTTCAAAAAAAGAAGACTAAAAAAAGGAGGAGAGATAAGGTTCCAATTAGGGGTGGATTCGAGCCGAATCAAACTCGAATACTAAAGTATTCGAACTCGAGTTAAATGAACAAGCTCGAGCTCGTGTTCGATAAATTTTATGAAAGCTCGAGCTCGATAACAATCGAGTCTATTCGAGCTCGAGCCTGAGCCTTGGATTGCCCATTCTAGCTTGAGTTTGAATCCGAACTATAATTTTAATAAATATAAATATTAAATAAATATTACTTCGAGCACAATAATACTTTATCAAATTGTTCGAGAACCATTCGAACCTCTGTATATAAATCAAGAGTTAAGAATCAAAATAAGCATGAACCAGCTAGGTTGATCTTGGGCTTATATACAATTGGAGTTAATAATATTTTCTAAATGTTCACAAATTTATAATTCCCCATGAAATTTTGGTACACATTGTCACTCTGAAATGTATAGCTTATCTCTCCTAGCATAGAACAAAATCACAAGATTAAAGAGAAGAAGAAACTAGGCTGTTGGCACAATGTATAATTAAGAAGCAATGAGTTTTTGTTTTCCTTCGAGTAATGTCATTTTTGCTACAATTACCTATTAGGCCATAAATGTGTTTATTATTTAATCTTTCAAGGCAAGCGATCAGCCACAAGGGAAGAAACTGCTGGGAAACATCTGAAAGAAAAATATTTGTTTTTGCCTATGTATATGAAAACCTCTTTGCGCGCAAGACTCTAATCCCTATGCCATTCTAGTGCAGTGGTATTATTTTTTAGCTGAATCGTACTCTTTTGTGCTCATCAATAAAATATAAATTGATCTTCTCGACTTTTATATAATTACAGAATGCTCAATTAATCAATAGATTCGGTTTAAGAATTTTTTCAAACAAAATTATTCGATTTAGAAGATCATGCTCATCGATAAAAGCAAAACTAATTTATGTAACACATTAAAGTCCTAGAAAATCTGTCATTTAGCATGCTTTCTATGTTTTTAAAATCGTGATTTTGATGGCCTTGTGGTAAAGCGTTGAAATTAATTCCATATGTTTTACAGAAGTAAATTTGGATCACTTTTGCAAGAAATTTAGTTTATAGTAAATAAGTATATATTATTATTACTATGATTGTCAAAATAACAAAATAAAATATGACTCGATATGATGTTTTCAAGGGCCACGGTTTTGCTGGGTTGACAAAAGTGCTAAACAAAAAGGAAAAATAGCTTCCATCTAAATTCTCCAAGATATTGACATATATACAAAAATATCAACACATATATTGGAGCAATCTATTAAGGGCTTTGTAGATACTGTAAAGTTTAAGTTTTTTTCCACGGTCAATTAGTCTGCTTTCACGATATTTATTAATATAAAATAAAACATCGAGTATCATACATTTGTTTTAACAAAAAGTTTGCTGTTAAAACAAACTGACCGTGAAAAAAAAAACCACTATATTGTAAATAATGTCAAACTTGATGTTTTTCCTCTTATATAAACCCAACTTATGACCAGGTTTTATATACCAGGAAATTTGGAAAAAAGTGAGGTGATGAAGCTGTTCTTGTTCATTGCATAATTATATTCTTCGGTTTTAGCATCTTTTAAGCTGATGGGTCATTAGCAAGGATGAGCTCAATCAAAGTTGTTGTTCATAGCATTTCAAAGGAAAACAAGATTCATAGTCTCATTTTGATATAATATTATGATTTATAAAGCAAGCACAAGTTTGTATTATACTCGAATCGAATGAGCAAGCAAATCGTGAATGGTAGCGCAATTGTACAAAATATAGGTACAAGATAGAGGGAGGAGAAAGAAAATTTTGAAATTAACCTTGCTGGACTTTACTGGAAACTATCATCGTCGTCATCATCTTCAGTTTCTTTGGTATTGATCATGACTCTAAACTATATAGATGCAATGAAATATAGCTTTGAGATAGGAACCTAAGATTGACTCTAACAAAGTGTATAGCACTCAAGCTAGATGTGAAGACCCTGGATTCCATTTGGCTGCTTTTGCTTGTAAGGAGAAAAACCAGATCCTATTCTAGAGTCGAATTAATTCAAACGTTGACAATCGTTGACCATCCTGATGGTTCACCTTGAAAACAATTACAAAGCTAAAATAGAAATAAATCTTACTCCCATATGAACCTTAGCCAACTAGGATGACCTAAAATCTAACAACAAAAAGCAGCCCCACCCCCCATCAAAAGAGTTAGAATAAATAAAATAAAGAACATCCATATCTATGCCACAAAAGAGGAAAAAAAAAAAAAAAAAAACTGGAAATGGGTTGAATTTGAACCACCCAACACAAACTGCTTATCACCAATGTTGGATAGAAATTAGAAAATCATTCAGCGCAAACCAAAATTTACTTGTTGCAAACTAATGCTTCAACTAAAATGTAGATCCCCAACAATTTAACAGTAGTCTAAATTAGATGGCAAGTCGATGAAGTACATGAACAAAAATCTTGGCATGAAAACTTAACTTGTAATGAGATTACCTGACTCACAGAACCTAGAACACAACCAATCTCCCAGTTTGCTGCTGTAGCAAATAGTATAACAAATGACTAGATACCCAGATCCTGGATAAACGTTCCTTCAAGCATCCAGATGCAGTTTTGCTAATCCATATATTAGGAATATATATTATACATACGAGACTTGACATTTGTCCTCTCTTGATATATCTGCAATACCAATGACTCAATTGATTGAAACATCAACTATTCTTGCAGAAACAGAAAAATGACTTCTTTTTGTAATGAGAAAATGGATTTCAAACATCTTTATACCGGACCAACAAGCATGTTACACACTCTGTATTTTGCTTGATATCTCTTTCACTTTTACACCTTCCTTCTCCAGCAGTAAATTAAGTTTTAAAACGTTTAATAAAGTAAAAGAATTGTAAGCATCAAGTACAGTTAATTGCAATGAAGTCAAGTAAACAAACCATAATCAGGTTAACAGTGTGCATTCATCAAAGCATGAAATATTACACATGATTCCTGAATGCAAGTTATGTAGCACCTGAACAGGCATGGTTGCACACATGAAGTTTTAAGCTCAAAGAATACCATGTAAATTGCATCTCATCAAATCTGATTATCCTCCCATATCTGTATTCAGTCATCGCAGCACAATTTCATCCTTATGTTCGCACCAGTCAGATATAGACACATCTGAATTTGGCACTTGCTGAACTCTCCTTGTTTAGCATTTATAGTTCTACATAACTGATGCTTATTGGCTGGATCATGTTAGAACTAGTATTTCATATGTTTAATAATTTAAACATGTATCTTCATATGGCTTCTACCTTGTGATTTCAAGACTTAAGAGGAGTTGAAGCTCTAGGGATACAATTGCCTTTGGAAGATGTGTCTTGAAATGCCATTACTTTTAGGGCTTATATCACAAGGGTATTCATATTAGAAAACCCTCCCCCCCTCCCTCCCCAACCCACACTAAGCAAAGGCATGTGTGCGTGTGTGTGTGTATATATATATATATATATATATATATATATAAATGGGGCAAAACCAACCCATCAGCATTATGGAGAAGGCTAACTGAATGTATAAAGAAACTTCCTACCAATATAAAAATAAACCATTAGTAACAATCATAGTTCTCTGAAAGAAATTTTGTCCATAAATCAATTATCACGTCAACTATCGAATGGAGTGTTCCAGCTGGGCTTTCAACACATTTCTAAAGACAGTAATAGCAATGAGTTTGTTCCATCCTGAAGAAATTTATGTGCTGTGGTGGCCAGCAATGAGGACACTAGTGGGGTTCTAAAGAGTTGTTTGGCTCCTGCAATACGAAATAAATCTGCAAGTTTTGTGGGGTCTGTTGCAGTTACTATAGGGGCTGACCAGGAGGAGGAATTCGATGATTTTTTCGCAGCTGATACTGTAAAATTCTGCAGTATAAATAGACATAAGAAATATAATTTCCGCAAAGGTAGAATGAGATCGAATGAAGGACCCTTTGGCTTTAAGTTTCTTTCTAAGCAAAAGAAGAGAAAGATGAAAAAAATTCTAAATACCGGGATTTAGAGGCCTGTGGTGTGGACAATTCTAAGAAAAAATTGAGAGCTCTTCTCCTGGCTGTGGCATTTCTATTAGGGATGAAGAAGCTTGGAATGAGGCTATTAGGACTTGGGAGTTAAGTATGAGCATTGGTTTATCTTATGATGGTGAAGACAATGGAATCATTGAAAGATTATACCAGATTGAATTAAGGGACCGGAAAGAGTATGATGAGATGATGAAAAACCAGCCTTGATTATTGCCTTCAGGTCTTTTTTGTTCAATTTTTGGCTGTTCTTTTCTGGCTGTTGGGTCTGTTGGATCATAAACTTGATCCATTATGGGAGTCCAAAACCAAACTCAATCAAATTGGAGTCCAAGTCCATAATCAAGGCCCAAAACTACAAGCATTCTACCTAGAATTTTTTTGGTGTGGTAGTTGAGCATGTGAATCATTTGGTAACCTAAAATATTATTAGAACCACCAAGAAAAATGAGGTGTATGGTTGTTGTAATTTTGGATTAGTTTATTTGTGTGGTGTAGGATTGTTCTTAAGTAGTATAAATACCCCTCCCCATTTTGGTTTAATCATCAAGAAGAAGCAAGAGCTTCTAAGTGAGTGAAGAAGCAAAGTCTTCTAAGAGTGAGTTCTAGTATCTTCTTTCTTTTGAGTGAGAGTGCTCTTGTAATATCTCTTTGAGTTTGAATAAGAGTTGTTTGTGTGAGTGTTTTATTTCCAACAAAGTGGTATCAGAGCTTGAGTTGGAAAGTATACACCATTGCATATCAAATCGAAGGTCTCGACGAGAGAAATCCGACACCGCCAGAATCTCCCCGATCGGAGTTCAGACGCGCCTCCACGAGCCGCCGGAAAATTGCTGCCAGAAAACCGAATTGACTCACCGAGTTAAGCTGGGTCAGCCGAGTTGGAGCCGAGTTGACCGAGCCATAAGCCTGTTGACCGAGCCGCTTGACCGAACCGCTTGAGCGGAGTTGACCGAGCATTCAAAGTCAACTGTTGACTAGGTTAGTGTTGACTTTGACCGTTGACCGAAAGTTGAAAATTTTGACCAGGTCCCTCCCAAAGTTTTTCAACATTCCGGATCTATCTACGCAATCAGAATTTCCAAATTCTCAACATATTGAGTGATATGGCAAATGGTGTGGCATCCTTCCAAGTCCCGACGCTCATCAATAACAATTACGACAACTGGAGTATCAAGATGAAGGCTCTTCTTGGCGCACATGATGTTTGGGATATCGTAGAAAAAGGTTTTAGTGAGCCAGATAACGAAGCTGCGCTGACCACAGCTCAAAAGGATAGTTTGAAAGATGCGAGAAAGAGAGACAAGAAAGCTCTCTACCTCATCTATCAAGCATTAGATGATGATGTTTTTGAGAAGATTTCGAGTGCAAGCTTTGCT
The DNA here is from genome assembly GCA_023935145.1 of Bretschneidera sinensis. Taxonomy (NCBI): domain Eukaryota; kingdom Viridiplantae; phylum Streptophyta; class Magnoliopsida; order Brassicales; family Akaniaceae; genus Bretschneidera; species Bretschneidera sinensis. Next base: position 161,507,836 of record CM043698.1, read on the forward strand.
AAGGAAGCATGGGAAAAGCTGCAAACCTCTTACAAAGGATCCGAGCAAGTGAAGAAGGTCCGTCTCCAAACATTAAGAGGTGAATTCGAATCCTTACACATGAAAGTATCTGAGTCTATTTCAGATTATTTCTCAAGAGTAGTAGCTGTTTCTAATCAATTAAAAAGAAATGGTGAAAAGTTAGAGAATGTGAGGATAATAGAGAAGATACTCCGTTCATTGGATTCCAAATTTGAGCACATCGTCGTGACAATTGAAGAAACTAAAGACTTGGAAGAAATGACGATCGGGCAACTCCAAGGATCATTACAAGCATACGAAGAGAAGCATAAGAAGAAGCAAGGGTTTACTGATCAACTCCTCAAGCTGCAATTCAAGGATATGCATGAAAGCCAAGGAGATGATAGAAACCAACGTGGCCGAGGCAGAGGTAGAGGCCGTGGACGAGGAGGAAATCGCGGTCGTGGACGAGGTTGGAATTACAACAACAACAATTCCAAAAATAACTACGAGAAAGGAGAAAGCTCAACACGAGGCCGCGGAAGAAGCAATCTAAACTCGAGGAATGACAAATTTCAAGTTCGATGCTATAATTGTCAGAAGTTTGGGCATTATGCTTCAGAATGTAGAGCTCCTAACAACAGAATTGAGGAGAAGGCTAACTATGTGGAGGAGAAGACCGATGATAAAGAAACTCTTCTTCTAGCACGAAAAGAGACTGATGGTGTCCAAGCAAAATCTTGGTATCTTGACAGTGGTGCAAGCAATCACATGTGTGGAAGGAAAGACATGTTTGTGGAGCTGGACGAGTCAGTAAGTTGAAATGTCTCATTTGGCGATGATTCCACAATAGCGGTAAAAGGGAGAGGTAACATTCTTATCCGTTTGAGAGATGGGAGACATCAGTTTATTTCCAATGTCTACTTTGTGCCCAATATGAAAAGTAACATCTTGAGTTTAGGACAACTGTTAGAGAAAGGTTATGATATTCATATGAAGGATCATAATCTTTCTATAAAAGATGATAAGAATAACTTCATTGCTAAAGTACCGATGTCAAAGAATAGAATGTTCCTGATCAACATACAAAACGATGTTGCAAAGTGCTTGAAAGCTTGCTACAGAGATGCATCATGGCTATGGCATCTTCGTTTTGGGCATCTAAATTTTGGAGGTCTAAAGCTGCTATCCAAGAAGGAGATGGTGAAGGGATTACCTTGCATCAACCATCCTGATCAGCTTTGTGAAGGGTGTCTAGTCGGGAAGCAATTCAAAAAAAGCTTTCCAAAGGAGTCAAACTCAAGAGCCAAGAAGCCACTCGAGCTCATCCATACCGATGTGTGCGGTCCTATCAAACCAAGCTCTCTCGGTAACAATAACTATTTTCTTCTCTTCATTGATGATTTTTCAAGAAAAACGTGGGTATATTTCTTGAAACAGAAGTCAGAAGTTTTCGAAGTCTTCAAGAAGTTCAAAGCTGCAGTAGAGAGAGAAAGTGGTAGAAAGATCAAAGCTATGAGATCCGACCGAGGAGGAGAATTTACTTCTAAGGAGTTTCAAGAGTTCTGTGAAGCAAATGGAATTCGTCGACCAATGACAGTTCCTAGATCCCCTCAACAAAACGGTGTAGCGGAAAGAAAGAACCGAACTATCCTCAACATAGCTCGGAGTATGCTCAAAAGCAAGAAACTACCCAAGGAGTTTCGGGCTGAAGCAGTGGCGTGTGCGGTCTACTTATCCAACAGATCTCCAACAAGAAGCGTTTGGGGAAAGACACCGCAAGAAGCATGGAGTGGAAGAAAGCCCGGCATCTCCCACCTAAGAGTTTTTGGAAGCATAGCCCATGTTCATGTTCCAGATGAGAAAAGAACAAAGCTTGATGATAAAAGCGAGAGTTTCATCTTCATTGGCTATGATGCAAATTCAAAAGGCTACAAGCTGTACAATCCGAACAATAAGAAGGTTGTGATCAGCCGAGATGTGGTGTTTGACGAAGAAGGACTATGGGATTTTGGATCTCATATAGATGACTTCAATTTCTCTCCCCCGTTTGAAGATGAGCTGACACAAATAGAACAGCCTGGAGAAGCCCAACAAGAGCCAACAACTCCACCTACTTCACCAACATCAACTACCCACGGAGACGAGTCACCTTCATCATCTTCAAGTGGAAGTCAAAGTGAAAGAGATGTGCAACGAACAAGAAGCCTTCGAGATCTCTATGAAGCGACTGAACGACAAGATAATCTTACATTATTTTGTTTATTTGCTGATTGTGAACCAATGAGCTATCAAGAAGCTGCAAAAGAAATGGAGTGGAGAGATGCGATGAATGAAGAAATCAAGGCTATCGAGAAGAACGACACATGGGAACTTATTTCACTTCCCAAAGGACACAAGGCGATAGGTGTCAAATGGGTCTACAAAACAAAGCGAAATGCTAAGGGAAAGATTGAAAGACACAAGGCGAGGCTTGTTGCAAAAGGCTACAGTCAAAAAGCTGGAATTGACTACGATGAGGTATTCGCCCCTGTTGCTCGGTTGGAGACTGTTAGACTAATTATTTCCTTGGCAGCTCAAAACAAGTGGAAGATACAACAAATGGATGTAAAGTCTGCCTTCCTAAATGGAGTTCTTGAAGAGGAAGTCTACATTCAGCAACCATCAGGCTACGAAGTCAAAGGCCACGAAGACAAGGTGTTGAAGTTGAAGAAAGCTCTTTACGGGTTGAAACAAGCACCAAGGGCATGGAATAGCCGAATCGATAAGTACTTCCAAGAGAATGGCTTCAACAAATGTCCCTATGAGCATGCTTTATATATCAAGATCAAAGATGGAGATATTTTGATCGTGTGCCTCTATGTGGACGATTTGATCTTCACCGGAAGCAACCCAACCATGTTCAATGAATTCAAGGAAGTGATGACGAAGGAATTCGAGATGACAGACATGGGGCTCATGGCGTACTACCTTGGCATTGAAGTTAGGCAACAAAATGATGGAATTTTCATTTCACAGGAAAGCTATGCAAAGGAGATCCTGAAGAAGTTCAAGATGGAAAACTGTAAGCCGATAAGCACACCGATGGAATACGGAGTCAAGATGTCCAAACATAAAGAAGGCGAAAGTGTAGATCCAACATTTTTCAAAAGTTTGGTGGGAAGTCTACGCTACCTAACTTGCACGAGGTCCGATATTCTTCACGCAGTTGGATTGGTTAGTCGCTACATGGAATCTCCAAGAACCACCCATTTTAAAGCCGCAAAGAGAATTCTTCGCTATCTAAAAGGTACAATTGACTTTGGCTTGTTCTATTCAGTTTCTAATGATTACAAGCTTGCTGGATATAGCGATAGTGATTGGGGTGGAGACATAGATAATCGAAGGAGCACTACTGGATTCGTATTTTTCATGGGAGATACTGCTTTCACATGGATGTCAAAGAAACAACCGATTGTCACATTGTCCACTTGTGAAGCAGAATATGTTGCTGCTACCTCATGCGTTTGTCATGCAATTTGGTTTAGAAATCTATTGAAGGAGATAGGCTTGATACAAGAAGAGCCGACCAAGGTTTATGTCGACAACAAGTCAGCCATTGCCTTAGCAAAGAATCCAGTATTCCATGATCGAAGCAAGCACATCGATATTCGCTACCACTATATAAGGGAGTGTGTTGCAAAAAAGGATGTGCAAGTTGAATATGTGAGGTCACAAGATCAAGTTGCTGATATTTTTACTAAGCCACTGACAAGCGAAAACTTCATAAGATTAAGGAACTTACTAGGGGTCACAAGATCAAGTTTAAGGGGGGGTGTTGGATCATAAACTTGATCCATTATGGGAGTCCAAAACCAAACTCAATCAAATTGGAGTCCAAGTCCATAATCAAGGCCCAAAACTACAAGCATTCTACCTAGAATTTTTTTGGTGTGGTAGTTGAGCATGTGAATCATTTGGTAACCTAAAATATTATTAGAACCACCAAGAAAAATGAGGTGTATGGTTGTTGTAATTTTGGATTAGTTTATTTGTGTGGTGTAGGATTGTTCTTAAGTAGTATAAATACCCCTCCCCATTTTGGTTTAATCATCAAGAAGAAGCAAGAGCTTCTAAGTGAGTGAAGAAGCAAAGTCTTCTAAGAGTGAGTTCTAGTATCTTCTTTCTTTTGAGTGAGAGTGCTCTTGTAATATCTCTTTGAGTTTGAATAAGAGTTGTTTGTGTGAGTGTTTTATTTCCAACAGGGTCATGGATGCTTCTCCTTGCCTCCAGGTTTTTCACTCATGATAAAATTCTACATGAATGATTTGGCTTTAAGTAGCCTAAAACCTAAGCCAAAATGTTGAGAACCCATTTCCAGAAAACAAAAGAGTATATTTCCAAAGGTTTCTTTCCTTGGTGTGTCCATGCAATTTTTTTTCGTAAGTAGTTTTGTCCATGATACGTCTTCTGATAAGTAGTTTTGTCCATTATATTACTGTACCCAGAAAACATGTTGCTAGATGATAAGTCTAATATCCCATTAAACAGCCAAAAAGAGGAGAACCTCTTTTTTCCGGAAAGCATTTTATATTGCCACAGTTCAGCCTAGGACCACTTCTCACTCACAGAAACATGTAGCTGCATGTAATATTGTACATCATCCAGGATTATGAGTACATCACCAAGTTGTATGTAATATTGTCAAAAATTATAGTCAATATTCAATAACAATGTTCTGGGCCAAACAAAGGCTTTTTTTACTTGATTTTCGTCTTCCTGGTTAGTAGATTTTATGGCTCCATTAACCATACTTTGTACCAAAAAAAACAACGTTTTGGGCCAAGTTCTTGATTTACTCCTAAATCAGTCAGCATAACTACTCTGGTTATGACAAGGGCTCATTATTATGAGCCTAAGTTCTAAAACAATCCTTGGTGCCATGAGCAGAATCCATGTTACCATGTTTCTCTAGGTTCTCCACTCCCCCATTGCATCTCCACTTATCCAGTGGAAAACCTCACATGCCCGCCTCTCCAGTAAACTTAGAACGGCTAAAGCGATCTCCATGAAGCATGTTGGCAAATTCAGAAAGCCAAAGAACATTCCTCATCAAGAATAAATCACACTGCGATTTATGTAGAATAATCCCCTTCCATACAAGTGGATAATCAGTTATAGGAAGAGGTTCCACTATTATATTCTTTAGCTTCTTCCACTACCACTATCAGGGAAGTTACAGCCTTTTTTTTTTTTTTTTTTTGTAAGACAGGGAAATCACAATTTTTATGTAACTTTTGGTTTTGTGTACTACTAGAGGATAATTTCATACTATTCATAAGTGATAAAATTCAACAAATAAAAATAAAAAAAAACTAAGCTTAAATGTGTTTGGAACCCCAAAGTTTAGGGCGTCTTAGCACTTCAAACCCCAATGTTTAAATTGTAGCAATTTCCACCCTCAAATTTTGAATTTTTGCAATTTGAAGCTTCCGTCCATATTCTATCTAAATAGATAACGGAAAGGACAAGTGCTGCATCGAGAAAAAACTTAGACTAGAAAAATCTAAAAATTAAAAATTAAAAGGAAACTAAACAAAAATTTAAATTAAAAACAAATAAATAAAGTTCAGGAAAAAAATCATGTTTTTCATCTTCCTCCTCTGATTATTAGTGCAGCCATAGCCGTTGAACTCTCAAAGTTTCAAACTCGGCCAAATCAAAATCATCCTTCAATTTTTTGTAAAATCAGATTTTTAATTAATCTAAAAATCTTCCAACGAATCATACTCCTACTGACCCATAAAAACCACCACCGACAGTTCACTACCCTCCAAGCATACCAAGACCCAGCCATTAGCCATACACTTTCGAAAGAGTTGCCTTCAGTCCTAGGCAAAATTCTAGCACTATCACCAAATCCTAAATCAAAAATCAAAACGGGAAATGTCGAGAAAATCGGTGCATGTCGTCATCAATATTTTCCTCCCTCTCCCAGCGAAGGCTATGGCACATTTCAGGTGCTTATCCAAACCATTTTGCTTCCTAATCAATGACTTAGACTTTGTCCATTACAATCTTCTCTCCAGACCGACTCCAGTCGTGATGGATGAGAGGGAGAAGGTGAAGAGGGAAGGACTTTGTGTTTTGGGGTTAGGTTTGTTTTTGGGGAGAGGTTGCTGGAGCAATCGAAAAGGGATCTACGGTTTTCTTTTGGTTTAAAATAAATGGATTTGGACTATGCTACACTGCTATGTAAAATTTTACTCATTCATTATACTATAATTATTTAAACACAATTTTATATTTAATAAATATTATATATATAATTATATATTTGACCGGATTACCGGTATGGGTTGGTTTGAAAATTGTAAACCCATGACCTAACCCAATCCATCGGGTTCAAAAAACTTTCGACCCAACCCAACCCAACTTCTAAAAAGACCCAACCCAACCCAACCCAACCCATTGTATCGGTTTGGGTCGGGTCCACGGGTCGACCGGTTCCATGCTCACCCCTAGTTTTTATGCTTAAAAGCAATTTTTTGACTAAAAGACATTTTTCGGATTATTTTTGTAAAAGCCTTTTGCAATCAAAGTGAGCCATAGTTAAACTAGATAATTGAAAACAAAGATTTACAACGTGAGTCAATGACCCAAGTATAAGATATTTAATTGATTTGATTTGTGCCTAAATTATGGTTTTATAGATTGGTTTGGTGTCAACCTTCTCTCGCTTCTTGGCGTGGGACAAAAGCTAAGCTTAAAACAGTTCTTGCCTCATATGAGGTACTTGAAAAAGAAAATTACAACTATTTTCTGCTCCCTTTGACATGTGTTGCACATTGGTTAATTCTTAACTCAAGAAGCTAACTATCAGATATATGCTATATATTGTATTTGTTTAGGATAATATCCAAAGCATATGAGCTTCATTGTCTACAATTTACAATCGAATATCACCGAAAGGATTGGAGGCTATAGATGTTGAGGTGCAACATTTAATCCTACAAATTAACTTTGTGAATCAATTCATAGTTCGTGTATTCCATTTCTATGCCAATAAATGAACGATCTCTAAATAGAGGAATGAAGAGAAAAGAGCACGATGCTATAAAATTTTAACGGTTTTGGTTGTTCCATGCGAGAAACTCACTCTCATTCCGTTGACAAAGCAGAATCATTATCATGCAGATTTAGCAATCCAATAAATAAAATTAAAATCAGTGCACATTTTGTTTAGAAGACGGAGGAAAGAAATATCATTTTAAAGCTAATTAATTTTGTTACAACTGACAAGAAAAATAAAATAAAATGTTTGTTTATACCGAAAATTAAATATGCTCCCATATAACCCTCAAATCCTTGAACACAATAAGAATGGTCTAAACAGTAATAACAAAAAATAAAATTTGAACTTAAGATTTGTGGGGCTTTACCCCAGAGGGAGCCCTTCCAAAAATTCTCAACGGTCAGGGCGGAACCCAGGCCTAAGAGGGGGTTTGGAAATAGTTTTCAACCAGCAATAGACCCGCCTCGGTTAGTTCCTCACTAGCTGCAGCATTGCCCCAAGCGCAAAGATACTTAATTGAGAGTTTCAGCCAATGTTTTAAAAAAGGGTTTTGGGGCGCGCCCCGGGCGAAATCGGGCAAAAAAGCCCAGGGGCGTGATTGTTGGGGCATAAGTTCTATATATATATGTTTGTTAGTAACATATCTATGACTAAGCACCTGTTGTATGGTGGTAGGTTATTACATTAACATGCTGCAGGCTGGGTTCGATTCCGGCTCACGCATGCATGCGTGAAATCTTTCTTTTTTGCCTTCGTTTTCTTTTTTTTACTTTTTTGCTTCCGTTTTTTTTTGCTTTTTGCTTCCGTTTTTTTTTGCCTTCGTTTTTTTTTTTTGCTTTTTGCCTTCATTTTTTTTTTCGCATTACTTTTTTTTTTTTGCATTCTATTTTTTTGCCTTTTTTTCCCTCCTTTCAACTGTTTCCTTTTTTTTTCCCTCCTTTGTTTCCACTTATTAGCAAATTCATTAAATAGACTCCATATTATATACTTTTCATTTCATTAATATAATTTTATAACAACATTAAGATTGCATTATCTATGTTATCTAATTTGTTGCTTTTAATAGATTTATATATGTGAATTTGTTATACCAATATAAGTGTGTAAACACTAATCAGTAAACATTTGACACTTAACATTGTGTTATTTTTATATTTGTTGAAATTTGGAACGTATTTCAGTTTTGTGATGAATAGATTGGTCAATTTGAAAATTAAAATTTAGTTTTTGGAGTGTGAATTATGATTTATTGATGAAAGATGAGATATATGTGAATTTGTTATATTATTGTAAGTGTGTAATCAACAACCACTTAACATTGTGTTTGTGATGTTAACGTGTGTTTGTTAAATATTTTGATAAATATTCATTCATAAGTTTTAAGTTAGTAAAGTTTATTGATAATTAATTAATTTATATTATTTCAATTTTTTTGTATTTTTATAATTTAATTAATATTATTTTATTCAAAACACCCCAACGTTTCAAAAGGCTTACGCCCCAACGCCTCGGGTCTTACGCCTCGCCTCATTGAGGCAAAACGCCTCGCCCAACGCCCTCGCCTCTGAAAACACTGGTTTCAGCCACCCACATATAATGCCTCTCAAGAGTCAATCCTTTTGCCTTAGCAATGTGGGATTGGTTTCAATTCAAAAAACAAAACAATGTGGGATTGAACAACAACAATCTTCTATTACAAAATAACTAAGTTCTCTTTGGGTGTATTATATAAGTTCTAACAATACTTTATGGATTCGCAATATTCATGGAACAACAATATTTGAATTTAACAAAAGTATCCCAATAGATCAGCCCTTGCCGCTTTAGATGAAAACAGAACACAAGTAGCCAAAGAACCTTGAAAAGCCCACACTCTAGAGCCTTATTATTTTCCAATACATTATATGACTAGATGAAAAGCTTAACCTAGAATTTGAAAGGGTGCACCAAGCCCTTGCCGCTTTAGATGAAAACAGAACACAAATAGCCAAAGAACCTTGAAAAGCCCACACTCTAGAGTCTTATTATTTTCCAATACATTATATGACTACATGAAAAGCTTAACCTAGAATTTGAAACGGTGCGCTAGGCCCTTGCGGCTTTAGATCAAAAGAGAACACAAATAGCGAAAGTACCTTGAAAAGCCAACACTCTAGAGCCTTATTATTTTCCAATACCTTATATGAGTAGATGAAAAGCTTACCTAGAATTTGAAAGGGTGCGCCAAGCCCCTGCCGCTTTAGATGAAAACAGAACACAAATAGTCAAAGAACCTTGAAAAGCCCACACTTTAGAGCCTTATTGTTTTCCAATACCTTATAGGACTAGATGAAAAGCTTAACCTAGAATTTGAAAGGGTGCACCAAACCCTTGCCGCTTTAGAGGAAAACAGAACACAAATAGCCAAAGAACCTTGAAAAGCCCACACTCTAGAGCCTTATTATTTTCCAATACCTTATATGACTAGATGAAAAGCTTAACCTAGAATTTGAAAGGGTGCGCCAGGTCCTTGCCGCTTTAGATGAAAACATAACTCAAATAGCCAAAGAACCTTGAAAATCCCACACTCTAGAGCCTTATTATTTTCCAATACATTATATGACTAGATGAAAAGCGTAACCTAGAATTTGAAAGGTTCCGCCACGCCCTTGCTGCTTTAGATGAAAACAGAACACAAATAGCCAAAGAACCTTGAAAAGCCCACACTCTAGAGCCTTGCTATTTTCCATTACATTATATGACTAGACAACAATGGTTAAACTAGAATTGATAGGGGTGTGCCAGGCCCTTGCAGTAGTGCAACGCATGAGCGACAATTGAAAGCCCCAATAGCAAGCTACTGTGGTGGACCCTCCCCCTAAAAAAATTAATTTAATATCATGTGGATCAATGACCCACGTATCAGATATTAAACTGATAAGAACAGATACTACACTTGATCTTAGCCAAAAGGCCGAGAAAGGTATGCTTAAGAAAGAGTATTGATTCCTCTTTTATAGATTACCTTTGTATCACAGTTACGTACTTTGTCGATGTGGGATAATAAACTTTGCTCTGAGATCTATTAACCCTTAGTAGCATGACCTGGTATATATTTAAACGAAAAGGATCTCAATTTGAACAACCCGTTATTTGCAGCACACAATCACGTCCTTGAAATTGTATAGTCGGCGGTAACTTTTGTGTGTAAGATTTTTATTGATTTCAATCCATCATTAAGAGGAAGATTTTTATTGATTTCAATCCGTCATTAAGAGAGAGAGAGAGAGAGAGAGAGAGGGAACACTTTGTGCGGTAAATTACAAACTAAAAGAAGATGCTCAAGCTTGTTGTCTCTGTTCTGACTTGCTTGGTCCAATGGTGCAAAAGATTTCAATTTACCACAAACAAAGTTTAACCCACCGAGCAAAACAATTTAGGATCGATCTATGTATTTTTTGATGCAATAATAGTAATATCTCATTTTCATTGGAGTCCCGATATGATACTAGTCTTCCACTCCGTCCTTTGTCTCTCTAATTGCCAAGTAACTTCTACTATTTGGAGGTTTTCTGCATTGATTATTGATTACTGTTCCTGCCGTTTGTGTTTATTTTCGGAACTTTTTGTGGAACTTGAAGGCATACAAACAGCCTTATGTGCACAATCTTCAACTGACGTTAGCTTATGCATACAGAATGAATTCGAGGCATCAACACATGGGTAACTCATGAAACTATAGACACTAATGACCAATTTATGATCAGCAATGGAGTAATGTATATCAACCTGTATAGGGCTTTGGTGCTTTTCCGTATTTCATTAGTTTACAAAAAACGCTGAAGAGCAAGTAGAATATTGTTTGTTCTTGCTTGTAAAATTAGCAGGCCTCAACTTACTATAAACTACAAAACTAATTTAATTAAAAGATTAGACTAGATTTGAGTGGGGGTCGTACTCTATTAGAGAAACCCCTCCAAAAATTGGTGTATGCCACTTTTTAACGACGAGCACACGGTATTCTTTAGTAAAAGGCGAAAGAATAGTTCGCTTTGTGCTCATCCCATGGCTCCATGAGTTGAACAATTGTTTTCCTATAAGCTATATACTCAAGTACTCTTTTGTGACATTATTGTTTACACGATGTGGGAATACATCTTCTCTTTAAGCACATCCCAAAACCATATAAGTTCATTGCATGGTAATCTCTACAGATTGATATGATAAATTAGTCACACTCATTAACATTCAAGATGACTAAAATAATTTAATCTTCGAATTTTAAATTATTACTGACTGAAGAACACAAAAACATTAGTGTTTTTCACTGCCACCACTTTAACATTAGTGATTTTCACTTCGTCTTAGTATACTTTAAATTCTTGACGTAAAAAAATTAATCCAAAAATCATGGAACAGAGTCACTTGAAATTAAAGGAGGACAGTACACAAATTAAAAAGCCAAAGACCTGTCAATTGACAATAAAAAATTGAACTAGAAATTGCACGGGTGCACTAGTTGTGCAACACTCGAAAGCCCCAATAACAAGCTATTGTGGACGAAATCGATGACCCACATATCAGATATTAAATTAATAATAACAAATACTACACTTGATTGATCTTATCCAAAAGCTCGAGAAATGTGAAATCCAATAGAATAATGCCTCTTTGCTTTCAAAAATCTTTGTTTCACAATTTTAGCTTTGAGAGCCCGAAGTTAACTCCAATTTTAAAATTTTTGGCCAAGGATAATAAACAAGTCACTCCTTTGCTGCTTTATTTGAATTTAATTAACTTACTTTAGAGGAAATTAAATTAATAAGAAGATTTAAATCCAATAAACTAACGCCTATTTGCTTTCAAAGCTTCCGGTTTAACATATTTGTTTTTAACTTAGTCTTAACTTTAGACCCTCTACTTGAAAAATTAATCAACAAGGAAAAGACTCATTTAGAGAGGACTGGACTGTACACAATTAGCAAAAGACCTGTTGTGAGCCAAAAAAGCGAACTTTTCAAATACACACATGATAATATCACAAAGACAACAAAAGGCTAAACTAGAAATGGTAGGGGTGTGCCAGGCCCTTGCAATAGTGCAACGCATGGGCGACACTCAAAGGCCTCAATAGCAAGCTATTGTGCTGGACCCTTCCCCTCAAAGTATTAATTTAATATCATGTGGATCAATGACCCACGTATCAGATATTAAACTGATAAGAACAGATACTACACTTGATCTTAGCCAAAAGGCCGAGAAAGGTATGCTTTGGTTTGTGTATTGATTCCTCTTTTATAGCTCACCTTCATATCACACTTTTGTGCCTTCTCGATGTGGGATGAAAAGCTCTGCCTATAGGTTAGCCCTTAGTATGTAGTGCAACCTAGTATATATTTGAAGGAAAAAGGATCTTCATTTGAACTACCCGTTATTTGCAGCACACATTCATGCTTTAGAAATTGATTTGATCAGAGGAACCATGTGACGGTCACTTTTGTGTATAAGATTTTTATTAATCTTCTGATGCAGTAATGGAGTCATACCTCCATTTGATACTAGCTAGTCTTCCACTCCCCTTTGTCTCTCTAATTGCCAAGTGACTACTATTTGTTATGTATTCCCACAACCAGAATCACACAAAATGTTGTTCAAAATCCCACCATCTGTTATGTTTTGAAAATTAATCATTCTATCAGGTAGCAAAAACATACATAGGAATAATATTTTGTCAAACAAAATTATTTGTGTTCAAGGCAGTACATTATTCGCAAATACCTGGACTGGATCAATGGACGATCAAGAAGGTCCATGGCCTAGGCTAGTGACCTCCATCGCAGTTTGGATGAGATGGAAACTGATCTTGGGATCAAGAATGTCCATGCTTGGCTATCTAGTTTGAAGTCTATCCCACATCGACTAAACATGAGATTGAAATGAGTTCATACACAGTACAAATAAGTTTGGAAAGCAACTAGGAAACATACTTACCTGGACGGGGTCAATGCACGATCAAGAAGGTCCATGGCCTAGGCTAGTGTCCTCCATTGCACTTTGGAGGGGTGCTCAGCCTAAGGTCTCCCCAAGTGGGAGAGCCTACGTCGTTATTTGTTGCTGAGGGGGCCTGCGTTCGCGCGGCCCCTACCAATTCTATAGTTTTCAACTGTTACAATTGATGTTTCTTTAGGGGATTTATAGTATTTGATGCCAATGTTCACCACACTGCCACAAAATCTCTACATATTTGATAATTTGATTTTATGTTTTATTATATAAGATAAATTGGTGTATGAAACTGCTGTTTCTAATGCAATCAATGAGTTTTTGTCACTCTTCTAACCCTTTATGGCATTCAAAGAGACTAAAGACAATTTACATTTTGGTGGGCAAAATAAAACCGTTTTTCTTTTTCTACTCGAAAGATAATTAAGTTTTATCTAACATGATAGTTGTATTTTTAAACTATTTTTTAAAGGGAGATAAAAAAAAATAGACTTCCACCCCACATTTTACAAATGCTTAAAAAGAAGTGTTTCACTTTAGTTTCGAAATAAATTTTACACAAAATTGCAGTCTTGGATTTTCATGTGAAGTATTTATGCTTCATCATATTGTATCTATTTTTCTCATAATTTTTATAAGAGCGTTGCTAGAGGGACACACGTGGCTGCTACCCTCTTTAGCCACTCGAGCTCGGGACCATCATCCAATAAGAATCAATATCTTACTCGCTACAGTGCCATGGTACTTTTGTATGGGCAAAACACTAATTTATTAATCAAAACCCCTACATATGTTACTCATATATAAAGTCTATTTTTTAGTGTTACACTCAGATGGCAAATTTGGGGGTTCCATATCTTTACTCTTTTGATAATTCAGTAGACATTTCATTTAAACATTTGCACTGTGTGATGTTTCGATTTCACTGATTGTAATAGAACTTACCTCTAGTTCTCATCCCACATAAGATTATATAAACATTTGGTGAATATGAAAGATATCAAAAATCTTATAACAAAAGTTCTCCAAAGCACACTCAGCTTAAAGTCAAAGCTGAAACAATATATGTAGCTACCTAGTTTTATTTTTTTTAACAGCGAAAAAAATATTCATTCATATAAAAAAAATGCTAAAATTTACATGTGAACTCCTATTGACATTCAGTAAAATATTCATATAAGCGTTTCTTAAGTCGGGTCAATTCGATGTGTCTGTTCTCTAACAAGCACCTATATATCTTGTTTTAGTGTCTCACACTAATCGAACGGTTGGGCCAAGAAGCCATCAACAAATGTCTAGGAACCTGATCGACTAGTCCCAAGATACGACCGGGTACATCTGCCGCCTTGTTTTCTGGTGTATGATTGTGTTACATACGGATGTGAAAACTAGGGGGGTTATTGTTGGTTCCTCGTAAATAGTTTTCATAAGCAAGGAAACTCTAAATTTAAAACAAGGCGTATCAAAACACCTAACAGGGAGTTAAGGAATGAATTGCAAGCTATCTTATTGGAATTTTAAAAGGTGTGGCAAAGGAACCGAACATGACTCCAATAACATTTGACAACATACAAGTGACTGTTTATATTCCAATATTTGAACTTTGCAGTCAAATAATAACTTTCTGCCCCCGCTAACACATTTTTCATATTTTAGTTAGAAACAAAAAGATTTTTATTTATGCATGAGAGATCAGATACTTTTTATCTCACTTTTTTTTGTATAAAGCTTATAATTAGTTATGGGTGACTTTTGAAAATTTTGACAGTCTAACTAGTAAACACTGTCATGCGCTATCAGATCATATACATTGTATTCGCTTATGACCGTTAAAGCATATGTGAAAATCTGTAATTTCTTTATGCAAACAAAACAGTGTCTTCTATGTCAACAAATTAATGCTTTTTATAATGCTCCTCAAGAGTCAGTATATCCTTTTGCCTTAGCGATGTTGAATTCAACAACCTATGATCTTCTTTCCAAAATAACAAAGTACTCTTGGTGTAAATATTAGATCCTTATAAACGTGGTAGATTCACAGTATTCATATGGAATAATATTTGAATTTAAAGAAGAAAAAAAGTATCAAAATGTAGGCTTAGCTCAGAAGGGAAAAAGAAAGATAAAAAATTGATTACCAGAATTAATTGCAAATATAAAATTCTTGCTTCACTATTTGAGCTACCAAGAGCCCCAAAGTTAACTCCAACTTTAAAAATTTTGGACGAGTTTAGAAAAGCCATGTATATGCCGCTTTAGATGAGGACAAAACACAAATAGCCAAAGAACCGTTAAAAACCCAAACACCAGTGCCTAAGTATTTTCCAATACATTATATCACTAGAAAACAAAAGTTAAACTAGAAGTGGTACTGATGCACCTAACCCTTGTAGTGGTGGACAGCATGGGTGACTCTCGAAAGCTCAAAAAATTAATTTAGTATCAAATAAGAACAGATACTACACTTTATCTTAGCCAAAAGTCAGTGAAAGTTATGAGTTGGATTGAGTAGTGATTCCTCTTTTATAGCTCACCTTCCTATCACACATTTGTACTTTCTAGATGTGGGATACTAAGCTCTGCCCAAAGGTTGGCCCTTAGTAGTGCTCATTGTACAGTGTCTCCACTGATTTGTTGTGCTCATTAACATCCAAGATGACTTCAAATAAAATAAATAAAAATCAACAAGATGTACAAAATTTTATCTTTTTTTAAAAAAAAGGAAACATTTATGTGAACATGACAATTTCTTCTTTAAAAAATGCAAACCGAGGTACAAACCGAGGTAAAAAATCAAATTTAGTGTTCTTTCTTGTTGTTTAAATGCTCATTGATGGGTGTTTTAATAGTATCGGTCTTATATGGCCATTAGACACTGATTTGGTAGGTTTTGAGCATTAAATGCTCAAGTCTTGCATCTCAAACGGTCATATTTTTGAATTACCAAGGAACCAGTCTACTGGGTCCTTGTACCAATCGACTGGATCAAGTGTGAAAATCCAGTTTTTAGGCTTCAGACAAGTACCAGTCGACTAGGTCTTAGGACCAGTCAACTGAGTCCTTTAACCAGTCAACTTAGAACCTGCTATCCATTTTACCAGTCGACTGGTTCAGAGACCTAGTCAGCTGTGTTAACCAAAAATATAGTTTTTATGCTTAAAAGCAATTTTTTGACTTAAAGACATTTTTCGGATAATTTTTGTAAAAACCTTTTGCAATCAAAGAGAGCCATAGTTAAGCTAGGTAATTGAAAACAAAGATTTACAACGTGAACCAATTACCTTAGAACCTATTCCAGATCTTTTGTCTTCTTTTGGGAATTGTACATGTCGTATTCTTGCGTCTTGTTTCTGTATTGAATGGTTTTGCCACTTAGACACTTAGATAAAATTGTTAGTGCAATTTAAGTTGTGTTTTGTCATTATTAAAATCAAATACAAGTCAACCAAAACTATGTACGTAACTCATCAATTCCTGTGATTATCCAAGAGGGTGAATTTGTCTTAGAGGGCTAGTGTGTGTGTGTGCTTCTGCTAGGATTTCTTGAGGAGAGGTACTCGATTCGGTTTGGTTTGGTTGTCAGTTGTTTAGTGTCATCTTTTTGGAAATTTGCCTTTAGAATTGGATTGTTTCTCCAATTCTTTGAGTTCCACCTCGTTGAAAGTGATTGGGTTTGAATCCTCCTGCTGCTGCGGGGTAAGACAAGTCTTACCTCGACATGAACCAGCACTTTTGTATCTAGCCTACGTGTGTGGACACTCACACAGTGTTGATAGAGACCCTACTATCTCCCTTTCAACGTTTTGTTAAACACCAAACAAAAAATAATATAATAACAACATCCTATATCAACTCCGATAGTGAAAATTTGTCGATTATCCTAGCCCTTGATGGTTAAACCATTCCCAAAATATTAAATTATTAGTCACTAAAACACGTGATAAAATGTGATTATGCACAAATTTCTCCATCACTACATTAGTGTGATCGATTTGAAATTTAGTGTGCGTGATTTAAATGATTATCAAATTAAATCAAATGGTTTATTTGGAAAAAAGTCATTTTTTTTTCACAAAATGACAAAGGGGTGTAAGATTATTCTAAATAGGTCATCTCTGTGTATAATAATAATCTAAATTAACTTATTTTAATAGAAGGTCCTCCGAAACATTGGTAGAGCAATGCAAAACTAGAAGTAGTCTAACCAAGACAATAAATTTTTAAACTAGAATTGGTGCGGTTACACCAAAGCCCTAGAATAGTTTTACACGTACTTTTGGACCCCAGTAGCAACCTACTATTCCGAGTCCTTCCATTTAAAAAGTTAATTTAATATCATGTGAGTCCATGACCCAAGTATAAGATATTTAATTGATTTGATTTGTGCCTAAATTATGGTTTTATAGATTGGTTTGGTGTCAACCTTCTCTCGCTTCTTGGCGTGGGACAAAAGCTAAGCTTAAAACAGTTCTTGCCTCATATGAGGTACTTGAAAAAGAAAATTATAATTATTTTCTGCTCCCTTTGACATGTGTTGCACATTGGTTAATTCTTAACTCAAGAAGCTAACTATCAGATGTATGCTATATTTTGTATTTGTTTAGGACAATATCCAAAGCATATGAGCTTCATTGTCTACAATTTACAATCGAATATCACCGAAAGGATTGGTGGCTATAGATGTTGAGGTGCAACATTTAATCCTACAAATTAACTTTGTGGATCAATTCATAGTTCGTGCATTCCATTTCTATGCCAATAAATGAACGATCTCTAAATAGAGGAATGAAGAGTAAAGAGCACGATGCTATAAAATTTTAACGGTTTTGGTTGTTCCATGCGAGAAACTCACTTCATCACGCACATATGGTCATTCCGTTGACAAAGCTGAATCAGTATCATGCAGATTTAGCAATCCAATAAATAAAATTAAAATCAGTGCACATTTTGTTTAGAAGACGCAAGAAAGAAATATCATTTTAAAGCTAATTAATTTTGTTACAACTGACAAGAAAAATAAAATAAAATGTTTGTATATACCGAAAATTCAATATGCTCCCATATAACCCTCAAATCCTTGAACACTATAAGAATGGTCTAAACAGTGATAACAAAAAAAAAATTGAACTTAAGATTTGTGGGGCTTTACCCCAGAGGGAGCCCTTCCAAAAATTCTCAACGGTCGGGGCGGAACCCAGGCCTAAGAGGGGGTTTGGAAATAGTTTTCAACCAGCAATAGACGCGCCTCGGTTAGTACCTCACTAGCTGCGTCATTGCCCCAAGCGCAAAGACACTTAATTGAGAGTTTCAGCCACCCACATATAATGCCTCTCAAGAGTCAATCCTTTTGCCTTAGCAATGTGGGATTGGTTTCAATTCAAAAAACAAAACAATGTGGGATTGAACAACAACAATCTTCTATTACAAAATAACTAAGTTCTCTTTGGGTGTGTTATATAAGTTCTAACAATACTTTATGGATTCGCAATATTCATGGAACAACAATATTTGAATTTAACGAAAGTATCCCAATAGATCAGCCCTTGCCGCTTTAGATGAAAACAGAACACAAGTAGCCAAAGAACCTTGAAAAGCCCACACTCTAGAGCCTTATTATTTTCCAATACATTATATGACTAGATGAAAAGCTTAACCTAGAATTTGAAAGGGTGCGCCAAGCCCTTGCCGCTTTAGATGAAAACAGAACACAAAGAGCCAAAGAACCTTGAAAAGCCCACACTCTAGAGTCTTATTATTTTCCAATACATTATATGACTAGATGAAAAGCTTAGCCTAGAATTTGAAAGGGTGCGCTAGGCCCTTATGGCTTTAGATGAAAAGAGAACACAAATAGCGAAAGTACCTTGAAAAGCCAACACTCTAGAGCCTTATTATTTTCCAATACATTATATTAGTAGATGAAAAGCTTACCTAGAATTTGAAAGGGTGCGCCAAGCCCTTGCCGCTTTAGATGAAAACATAACACAAATGGTCAAAGAACCTTGAAAAGCCCACACTCTAGAGCCTTATTATTTTCCAATACCTTATATGACTAGATGAAAAGCTTAACCTAGAATTTGAAAGGGTGCGCCAAACCCTGAAGAGCAAGTAGAATATTGTTTGTTCTCGCTTGTAAAATTAGCAGGCCTCAACTTACTATAAACTACAAAACTAATTTAATTAAAAGATTAGACTAGATTTGAGTGGGGGTTGTACTCTATTAGAGAAACCCCTCCAAAAATTGGTGTATGCCACTTTTTAACGACGAGCACACGGTATTCTTTAGTAAAAGGCTAAAGAATAGTTTGCTTTGTGCTCATCCCATGGCTCCATGAGTTGAAGAAGTGTTTTCCTATAAGCTATATACTCAAGTACTCTTTTGTGACATTATTGTTTAAGTGATGTGGGAATACATCTTCTCTTTGAGCACATCCCAAAACCATATAAGTTCATTGCACGGTAATCTCTACCGATTGATATGATAAATTAGTCACACTCATTAACATTCAAGATGACTAAAATAATTTAATCTTCGAATTTTAAATTATTACTGACTGAAGAACACAAAAACATTAGTGTTTTTCACTGCCACCACTTTAACATTTGTGATTTTCACTTCGTCTTAGCATACTTTAAATTCTTGACATAAAAAAATTAATCCAAAAATCATGGAATAATCCAAAATTATTTGTGTTCAAGGCAGTGCATTATTCGCAAATACCTGGACTGGATCAATGGACGATCAAGAAGGTCCATGGCCTAGGCTAGTGACCTCCATCGCAGTTTGGATGAGATGGAAACTGATCTTGGGATCAAGAAGGTCCATGCTTGGCTATCTAGTTTGAAGGTCCATCGCAGTTTGTATTTTTAAACTATTTTTTAAAAGGGAGATAAAAAAAATAGACTTCCACCCCACATTTTACAAATGCTTAAAAAGAAGTGTTTCACTTTAGTTTCGAAATAAATTTTACACAAAATTGCAGTCTTGGATTTTCCTGTGAAGTGCTTATGCTTCATCATATTATATCAATTTTTCTCATTATTTTTATAAGAGCGTTGCTACAGGGACACACGTGGCTGCTACCCTCTTTAGCCACTCGAGCTCGGGACCATCATCCAATCAGAATCAATAACTTACTCGCTACAGTGCCATGGTACTTTTTTAAGGGCAAAACACTAATTTATTAATCAAAACCCCTACATATGTTACTCATATACCAGTCTGTTTTTTAGTGTTACACTCAGATGGCAAATTTGGGGGTTCCATATCTTTACTCTTTTGATAATTTGGTAGACATTTCAATTAAACATTTGCACTGTGAGATGTTTCGATTTCACTGATTGTAATAGAACTTGCCTCTAGTTCTCATCCCACATAAGATTATATAGACATTTGGTGAATATGAAAGATATCAAAAATCTCATAACAAAAGTTCTCCAAAGCACACTCAGCTTAAAGTCAAACCTGAAACAATATATGTAGCTACCTAGTTTTATTTTTTTTAACAGCGAAAAAAATATTCATTCATATAAAAAAAATGCAAAAATTTACATGTGAACTCCTATTGACATTCAGAAAAATATTCATTTAAGCGTTTCTTAAGTCGGGTCAATTCGATGTGTCTGTTCTCTAACAAGCACCTATATATCTTGTTTTAGTGTGTCACACTAATCGAACGGTTGGGCCAAGAAGCCATCAACAAATGTCTAGGAACCTGATCGACTAGTCCCAAGATACGACCGGGTACATCTGCCGCCTTGTTTTCTGGTGTATGATTGTGTTACATATGGATGTGAAAACTGGTACACCTTCCTATCACACATTTGTACTTTCTAGATGTGGGATACTAAGCTCTGCCCAAAGGTTGGCCCTTAGTAGTGCTCATTGTACAGTAGTCTCTACTGATTTGTTGTGCTCATTAACATCCAAGATGACTACAAATAATATAAATAAAAATCAACCAGATGTGCAAAATTTTATGTTTTTAAAAAAAAAGGAAACATTTATGTGAACATGACAATTTCTTCTTTAAAAAATGCAAACCGATGTACAAACCTAAGAGGGGGGTGAATTGGGTTTTAAAAACTTTTTGTAAACTAAAACACAAGTTTTAACAATTTAATCATGCAAGGCACACAACAATTAAGATACTTGAAATTTTAGGAGCAAAGGAAGAGAATATGCAAACTTCGTTTATAGTGGTTCGGCAATATCAGAATCTTTCGGACCCTGTGTCCACTCTCTTCAATGAACCTCCTTGAAGCAATCCACTAATTGTAGTCAAGCAACTTCACGGGTGTTGCACAAACCTTAAAATCACTCTCTTCCACAAGGATGTTACAAGGAAGTGTTTAATCCTAAACACTCTAAGACTTACACAAACTCTTTCTCTTTACATTGAATGATATTAAATGTAAAAGGAAAAGAGATAGATAGCAATAAATGCTTTACACGATGAAGGTTATCTCTCTTTCAAGAACAAGCTCAAATAATGGCTCACAATAAATTTTTCAAGACTTTTGAGAGTATTAATGAGCTATAAATCAAATATAGTGTTCTTTCTTGTTGTTTAAATGCTCATTGATGGGTGTTTTTATAGCCTCAGTCTTATATGGCCATTAGACACTGATTTGGTTGGTTTGGAGCATTAAATGCTCAAGTCTTGCATCCCAAACGGTCATATTTTTGAATTACCAAGGAATGATTCGACTGGGTCCTTGTACCAATCGACTGGGTAAAGTGTGAAAATCCAGTTTTTAGGCTTAAGACAAGTACCAGTCGACTAGGTCTTAGGACCAGTCAACTGGGTCCTTTAACCAGTCAACTTAGAACCTGCTGTCCATTTTACCAGTCGACTGGTTCAGAGACCTAGTCAGCTGGATTAACCAAAAACAAGTTTTTATTAAGGGTGAGCATGGGTCAGTTTGGGTCGGTTTATTCTAAAAATTCAACCCAACCCATTCATACCGGGTTGAAAAAATCTCAACCCAACCCAACCCATGAATCCATCCAACCTCAACTCAACCCAACCCATTCTAATCGGTTTGGGTCGGTTTAGGCCACCGGGTTGATCTATTTTTTCTACTAAAAAATTAAATCATACATATTACATAACAAAAAAATATTTTATTAAATCCAAAACCAAATTCATACATATTTCAAGTAAAAGTTGTGTGCATCAGCTTTATATAAACTAATATTCAATACTTTTGTTAACATCTTGGATATTGTAATGAAAACAAGCATTAATAGATACCCTTTTCAACATACAACAAACCAAAATTCGCCAACCAAACGAGACGACTAGAAGCATAACAAACACTTTCCGGCATACAGCACACCAAAACTCTTTTAATTTTGTAGAATGATTGTAAATTAACCTTAAAGTCTTCGTGATCTAATTCCTACATAATGTCACACGTATATATCAGATAAAAACCATAAAGTAAACGAAAATATTGAAAGTTAAAATTGATTTTTTTTAGGATTCTTACGAAGAATATATATATATATATATATAGACACACACACACACACACACACTCACAAAATCTAACTTACCAAAATATGGAGGTATTCCATCAATATTTAGGGAAAGTAGACTTTAACTCTAGAAAAAATAAGTGATACATCAGTACATGGAAAAATAAAAAACCGTGTAACCAATAAAATTATTAAAATGAAACTGTAAAATTAATTACCTGATTCAAATTTCTCAAGCTCTTCCAAACTCTCTTCAACATGGATTGGTATTGGTCAAGCTCGCAAACAATCTTGTGAACAAATAAGAGCTTCAACTATTCTAGGAGTCAAGGAACTACAAAAGACATCAAGAACACGACCACTCGTGCTAAAAACTGATTCAGAAGCAACTATAGAAATAGGCATTGCCAACACATCTCTTGCCACTTGAGAAAGAATTGGATATTTACTTGAATTAATTTTCCACCAATCCAAAATATCAAATTTCACATTATCTTTTTCATCAGCGTCATCCAAATACATATCCACCTTTGATTTATCCACACCAATTTTTTCCTCTTGGTACCTTTTGTATCGACTTGTCATCACAAAAGGAGGATCTTCCACAAAATCAACTTCCATCTCACTAGAAGTTTGAGTCCTTGAAATTGATTTACTACTTGAGGATGAAGAATTAGAAAGCAAACCATAATTATCAAACAACCGGACCAAAGTATCTTTCAATTTTTTACACATCCCAATGGCAACATCAAGTTCATAAATTTGACTAAAAGAAAACTTCACGTAAGTTAGTTTATATCTGGGATCAAGAACAACTGCCATAAACAACATCATATTTATTTTCTCAACATCCCCCCAATACTTGTCAAATTTCACTTTCATCTTCAAAGCCATCATACTCAAGTGTGGGTCTTCACTTCTTGGCCACTCAATCAACAGTTATTCAATACCAACAATTTGACTAAAGAACGAATTAGAAGTAACATATAAAGTACCAGAAAAACGCAAAGTAGCATCATAGAAAGTTTTCAAGAATTTAACCACTGCATGAGCATTTTTCCAATCATTCTCATTGGGAACTCCATTTTTATCATTGAGATAATGTAGAAAATGTGATTCTTGTTGTTCTTCCAACCGTTCAAAAGCCTTATGAAATTTAAGTGCAGCTTCCAACATCATATAAGTTGAGTTCCACCTAGTTGGAACATCTAGGCATACAAGACACTTGGCTGATATTTTCTCTTCTTCCGCACATTTTTTAAAATTTTCCAAGCTCGCTGGAGAAGCCCTCACATACTTCACCGCATCACGAATCCGACCAACAGAGTCCTTACAATATTCCAAACCATCACTCACAACGAGGTTTAAAATATGAGCACAACATCTCAGATGGAGAAATTCACCATTCAAGACATTTACATTCCAATGGTTAATTCTTTTCATCATATACTTTAAAGATTTATCATTAGAAGTTGCATTATCAACCGTGATTGTGAAAACTTTCTCAATACCCCATTCTAGCAAACATAACTCAAACAATTTCCCAATTGCTTCTCCTTTATGACTAGAAATTGGACAAAAGTTTAAAATCCTTTTTATGTAATTTCCAATTACTATCAATAAAATGCATGGTGAGACACATATAATTAATGTTTTGCACAGAAGTCCATGTGTCCGTTGTTAGGCAAACTCTTTGAGATTCTTTACGCAAAAGATCCCTTATCTTTTTTTTCTCAGCATAATAAAGTGCCATGCAATCTCTAGCTATCGTAAATCTTGAAGGAATTATAAATTTTGGTTGCAATGAGGCAACAAAATCCTTAAAACCTTCATGTTCTACAAACTTAAAAGGTAATTCATCAACAATGACCATTCTAGCAAGTAGGGTTCTAGATACTTCATGATCAAAACTTTTTGCCACACCCGAAATATTCAAAGTAGTAGTACCATCTTTTGCCATAGTTTGATAATCTGACAAAGTCTTTTGTTTCTTGCACTTAATATTATAAGGATACTTAGTACACCTATTCAAATGTTTCAACATTGTACTAGTACCATTATTAGTAACACAAGCATAAGTTTGCCCACAATAATTACATGTAGCTTTCTAATTTTCAGATTTCTCACTTTCAATCAAAGTAAAATGTTCCCACACATCTGATGTTCTTTTAGAAGGTTTTTTGCTTGAGTCACTCACCTTTTCCTTTGAAGCTGCAAATTTTTTTTTTTTTTTGAAGTTGAAGATAAATCCTTGGGGTTATCTGCCATACTTGACAGTTGACACTTGACACCTGTATCAAAAATAAACAAACAAAAGTTAACATTTAAATCATAAACAAAGAAATCACGCCAACCCAACTTAATCAGTGGAAATCATAAATTTGAGGATCAAGTTTATACTTAACATTGAAATTTAATATGCTAATCCCCTTTGGATTGATAAGAACTGGAGGAGAAAAAGCAGAAGAAAGGAAGAACCATGGATTTTACAGCTGTGAAGGTTGTCCATGATTGGTTGAATTGATTACTTTCGCTTATTTTCAGTTAGAGCAATGCCAATCTGAGGATTATGGACTTGGAGTTGAAAGATGTTTTAGAGGCTGAATATAAGTCAAGGTCCGGCGTCTAGATTGTGGAGTTGAAAAATCAACTACTCAACTTGGAATAGTATTAAACAAAAAAATAATTTATTAATGGTCTTTCTCCCACGCAAAAATAATAATTGTATGCTAAATTACTAATAGGTAGTGCAGCAACTTCGATTTAGTTGCCGGGAAAATGTAGGGGAAAAATCAAGAAATTTTTAAATCTTGTAATAATTTTATCAAATTCACTTAGTAAATAGTTCATCAAGGGAAAACACTAGATAAAAAAAAATTATGACATTTGGTGTTAAATCTAAGTTTTTATGATATGAAATAATTTTTAACTTCGGTTCCAAAAAAAAAAAAAAAGTTTGAGTTGAATCAATGAGAACTTCAGCGGTACTAAGAGTTCAATACCAACAGGAAGGAAAACAAGAGAAAAGAGAGGAGCATCTGGGCTATGATGGGTTGAATATCCTGGCATTAGTAGCAAAATGCCCGTTATATATTAGATAAAAAATTGGGCCTTAAATTTCTAGGAGACTTCAAGCCTATCTTGACAGTAGAGTCATTTGCAAATCTACCATTCAGAAAGCAGTTTTACTGTGGCCTCTGGTTTCATCTCGGTGCATATAAATTAAAGGAAAAGAAAAACATCAAAGAACAGTCACACCATGGAAAATCAAAGTAGAATCATGGTGGGGCAGTGGACGGTGACTAAACCAAGCTGGAGCGATGAGGTGTTGGACGCTGATCAACAACTCAAGATCGCCAATCAGATCAGAGCTCAGTTCGACTCCTTGGCCCCTAAACGACCCACCAAGCTTAACAGAAGCGAACCGGACTCCAACACATCCTCCGTTGTCTCCACTAGTTGATATTTACTTATTACTACCAATTAGTTACAGGGAGATGCATAATTGATTTTTAAAGCTAAAGTAACAGACATAAAACTCTAGAAAATGAAAGTTAACACTGCATACCTTTTTGACTTTCTCTAAACGATAGCCCCACAGCCCCTACAAAGAAACGAAGAAAGAGACATTGAGAAGACTGAAATGAGAGAGGTTAGGTTTAGTGAATTGTAACTTATTTTTCCCAAAATACCCATCATTCTATTATCTAATTACAACAAGCTATGCCCTGTTTGCTTGTTTGGATTTGGACTATGCTACACTGCTATGTATAATTTTACTCATTCATTATACTATAATTATTTAAACACAATTTTATATTTAATTAATATAATATATATATATATATATAATTCTATATTTGATCGGGTTATCGGTTTGGATCGGTTTGAAAATTTTGAACCCATGACCTAACCCAATCCATCGGGTTCAAAAAAATTTCGACCCAACCCAACCCAACTTCTAAAAAGACCCAACACAACCCAACCCATTGTATCGGTTTGGGTCGGGTCCACAGGTCGACCGGTTCCATGCTCGCCCCTAGTTTTTATGCTTAAAAGCAATTTTTTGACTAAAAGACATTTTTTGGATTATTTTTGTAAAAGCCTTTTGCAATCAAAGTGAGCCATAGTTAAGCTAGGTAATTGAAAACAAAGATTTACAACATGAACCAATTACCTTAGAACCTATTCCAGATCTTTTGTCTTCTTTTGGGAATTGTACATGTCGTATTCTTGCGTCTTATTTCTGTATTGAATGGTTTTGCCGCTTAGACACTTAGATAAAATTGTTAGTGCAATTTAAGTTGTGTTTTGTCATTATTAAAATCAAATACAAGTCAACCAAAACTATGTACGTAACTCATCAATTCCTGTGATTATCCAAGAGGGTGAATTTGTCTTAGAGGGCTAGTGTGGGTGTGCTTCTTCTAGGATTTCTTGAGGAGAGGTACTCGATTCGGTTTGGTTTGGTTGTCAGTTGTTTAGTGTCATCTTTTTGGAAATTCGCCTTTAGAATTGGATTGTTTCTCCAATTCTTTGAGTTCCACCTCGTTGAAAGTGATTGGGTTTGAATCCTCCTGCTGCTGCGGGTTAAGACAAGTCTTACCTCGACATGAACCAGCACTTGTGTATCTAGCCTACGTGTGTGGACACTCACACAGTGTCGATAGGGACCCTACTATCTCCCTTTCAACATTTTTTTAAACTCCAAACAAAAAATAATGTAATAACAACATCCTATATCAACTCCGTTAATGAAATTTTGTCGATTATCCTAGCCTTTGATGGTTAAACTATTCCAAGAATATTAAATTATTAGTCACTAAAACACGTGATAAAATGTGATTATGCACAAATTTCTCCATCACTACATTAGTGTGATCGATTTGAAATTTAGTGTGCGTGATTTAAATGATTATCAAATTAAATCAAATGGTTTGTTTTGCAAAAAGTCATTTTTTTTTCACAAAATCACAAAGGGGTGTAAGATTATTCTCAATAGGTCATCTCTATGTATAATAATAAACTAAATTAACTTATTTTAATAGAAGGTCCTCCGAAACATTGGTAGAGCAATGCAAAACTAGAAGTAGTCTAACCAAGACAATAAATTTTTAAACTAGAATTGGTGCGGTTACGCCAAAGCCCTAGAATAGATTTTGAGGTGCAACATTTAATCATACAAATTAACTTTGTGGATCAATTAATAGTTCGAGCATTCCATTTCTATGGCAATTAATGAACGATCTCTAAATAGAGGAATGAAGAGTAAAGAGCACGATGCTATAAAATTTGAACGGTTTTGGTTGTTCCATGCGAGAAACTCACTTCATCACGCACATATGGTCATTTCGTTGACAAAGCTGAATCAGTATCATGCAGATTTAGCAATCCTATAAATAAAATTAAAATCAGTGCACATTTTGTTTAGAAGACGCAGGAAAGAAATATCATTTGAAAGCTAATTAATTTTGTTACAACTGACAAGAAAAATAAAATAAAATGTTTGTTTATACCGAAAATTCAATATGCTCCCATATAACCCTCAAAGCCTTGAACACTATAAGAATGGTCTAAACAGTGATAACAAAAAAAAATTGAACTTAAGATTTGTAGGGCTTTACCCCAGAGAGAGCCCTTCCAAAAATTCTCAACGGTCGGGGCGGAACCCAGGCCTAAGAGGGGGTTTGGAAATAGTTTTCAACCAGCAATAGACGCGCCTCGGTTAGTACCTCACTAGCTGGGTCATTGCCCCAAGCGCAAAGATACTTAATTGAGAGTTTCAGCCACCCACATATAATGCCTCTCAAGAGTCAATCCTTTTGCCTTAGCAATGTGGGATTGGTTTCAATTCAAAAAACAAAACAATGTGGGATTGAACAACAACAGTCTTCTATTACAAAATAACTAAGTTCTCTTTGGGTGTGTTATATAAGTTCTGACAATACTTTATGGATTCGCAATATTCATGGAACAACAATATTTGAATTTAACGAAAGTATCCCAATAGATCAGCCCTTGCCGCTTTAGATGAAAACAGAACACAAGTAGCCAAAGAACCTTGAAAAGCCCACACTCTAGAGCCTTATTATTTTCCAATACATTATATGACTAGATGAAAAGCTTAACCTAGAATTTGAAAGGGTGCGCCAAGCTTTTGCCGCTTTAGATGAAAGCAGAACACAAATAGCCAAAGAACCTTGAAAAGCCCACACTCTAGAGTCTTATTATTTTCCAATACATTATATGATTAGATGAAAAGCTTAACCTAGAATTTGAAAGGGTGCGCTTGGTCCTTGCCGCTTTAGATAAAAACATAACACAAATAGCCAAAGAACCTTGAAAATCCCACACTCTAGAGCCTTATATTTTCCAATACATTATATGAGCAGACGAAAAGCTTAACCTAGAATTTGATAGGGTGCGCCAAGCCCTTGCCGCTTTAGATGAAAACAGAACTCAAATAGTCAAAAAACCTTGAAAAGCCCACACTCTAGAGCCTTATTACTTTCCAATACCTTATATGACTAGATGAAAAGCTTAACCTAGAATTTGAAAGGGTGCGCCAAACCCTTGCCGCTTTAGATGAAAACAGAACACAAATAACCAAAGAACCATGAAAAGCCCACACTCTAGAGCCTTATTATTTTCCAATACTATGACTAGATGAAAAGCTTAACCTAGAATTTGAAAGGGTGCGCCAGGTCCTTGCCGGTTTAGATGAAAACATAACACAAATAGCCAAAGAACCTTGAAAATCCCACACTCTAGAGCCTTATTATTTTCCAATACATTATATGACTAGATGAAAAGTGTAACTTAGAATTTGAAAGGTTCCGCCAGGCCCTTGCTGCCTTAGATGAAAACAGAACACAAATAGCAAAAGAACCTTGAAAAGCCCACACTCTAGAGCCTTGTTATTTTCCAATACATTATATGACTAGACAACAATGGTTAAACTAGAATTGGTAGGGGTGTGCCAAGCCCTTGCAGTAGTGCAAAGCATGAGCGACACTTGAAAGCCCCAATAGCAAGCTACTGTGGTGGACCCTCCCCCTAAAAAAATTAATTTAATATCATGTGGATCAATGACCCACGTATCAAATATTAAACTGATAAGAACAGATACTACACTTGATCTTAGCCAAAAGGCCGAGAAAGGTATGCTTAAGAAAGAGTATTGATTCCTCTTTTATAGATCACCTTTGTATCACAGTTATGTACTTTGTCGATGTGGGATAATAAACTTTGCTCTGAGATCTATTAACCCTTAGTAGCATGACCTGGTATATATTTAAACGAAAAGGATCTTAATTTGAACAACCCGTTATTTGCAGCACACAATCACGTCCTTGAAATTGTATAGTTGGCGGTAACTTTTGTGTGTAAGATTTTTATTGATTTCAATCCATCATTAAGAGGAAGATTTTTTTTGATTTCAATCCATCATTAAGAGAGAGAGAGAGAGAGAGAGAGAACACTTTGTGCGGTAAATTACAAACTAAAAGAAGATGCTCAAGCTTGTTGTTTATGTTCTGACTAGCTTGGTCCGATGGTGCAAAAGATTTCAATTTACCACAAACAAAGTTTAACCCCCCGAGCAAAACAATTTAGGATCGATCTATGTATTTTTTGATGCAATAATAGTAATATCACATTTTCATTGGAGTCTCGATATGATACCAGTCTTCAACTCCGCCCTTTGTCTCTCTAATTGCCAAGTAACTTCTACTATTTGGAGGTTTTCTGCAGTGATTATTGATTACTGTTCCTGCCATTTTTTTGTTTATTTTCGGAACTTTTTGTGGAACTTGAAGGCATACAAACAGCCTTATGTGCACAGTCTTCAACTGACGTTAGCTTATGCATACAGAATGAATTCGAGGCATCAACACATGGGTAACTCATGAAACTATAGATACTAAAGACCAATTTATGATCAGCAATGGAGTAATGTATATCAACCTGTATAGTGCTTTGGTGCTTTTCCGTATTTCATTAGTTTACAAAAAACGCTGAAGAGCAAGTAGAATATTGTTTGTTCTTGCTTGTAAAATTAGCAGGCCTCAACTTACTATAAACTACAAAACTAATTTAATTAAAAGATTAGACTAGATTTGAGTGGGGGTTGTACTCTATTAGAGCAACCCCTCCAAAAATTGGTGTATGCCACTTTTTAACGACGAGCACACGGTATTCTTTAGTAAAAGGCGAAAGAATAGTTCGCTTTGTGCTCATCCCATGGCTCCATGAGTTGAACAATTGTTTTCCTATAAGCTATATACTCAAGTTCACAATTAGCAAAAGACTCATTTAGAGAGGACTGGACTGTACACAATTAGCAAAATATTGTGTTTTGCGGAAGAGAAAATAAAAAGAAAGAAAAAAGGATGAAAAGAGTGGACGTAAGAAACTTTTCTCTAGCTTATTTAGTAAAAAATAAAGATGAAAAAAAACTAAAAAAATTGATATTTTCTTTTTATATTTACAAATCATAATCATTTTAAATTAAAAAAATAAAAAACAAAAAAGAAAAAAAAAGAGATTCATCATTATTTTACCAATTTAATTCCGCACACTAACTTTAAGAAATATATAATGATAAAAATGATACTATTTATA
Organism: Bretschneidera sinensis; assembly: GCA_023935145.1. NCBI lineage: Eukaryota > Viridiplantae > Streptophyta > Magnoliopsida > Brassicales > Akaniaceae > Bretschneidera > Bretschneidera sinensis. Next base: position 161,538,978 of record CM043698.1, read on the forward strand.
TTTTATTTTCTCTATTTTTTAATGAAAAAGTTACTTTCTTTCTTTTTAGTTTTCCACCAACCTTATTGAACACAAAAAAAAAAGATGCTAATATTAATTTTTTATCTTCCTACTGTACAGTATTTTATATATATCTGTATTATTGATCTAAAAAAAAAAAAATCAACAAGTCATCTCCATCTATGCTTCCAAATTAATGACACTGTCTGGAATTGCAAATTTGCATAACTAAAATTCTATGATGATTAATTATTGATTTGAAAGATTATATATATATATATATATATATATGTGTGTGTGTGTGTGTGTGTGTTGGTTTTATATGGACAGTTAATAGCAAAAATTTATTTGTCTGACGTCCTAATCAAATTAAACTCTTCAAATTATTTCTTATCAAGGGTAACACAGATCCACAGAAAACAAAATTAATGATCACATGATAATATCACAAAGACAACAAAAGGCTAAAGTAGAAATGGTAGGGGTGTGCCAGGCCCTTGCAATAGTGCAACACATGGGCGACACTCAATGGCCCCAATAGCAAGCTATTGTGCTGGACCCTTCCCCTCAAAATATTAATTTAATATCATGTGGATCAATGACCCATGTATCAGATATTAAACTGATAAGAACAGATACTACACTTGATCTTAGCCAAAAGGCCGAGAAAGGTATGCTTTGGTTTGTGTATTGATTCCTCTTTTATAGCTCACCTTCATATCACACTTTTGTGCCTTCTCGATGTGGGATGATAAGCTCTGCCTATAGGTTAGCCCTTAGTATGTAGTGCAACCTAGTATATATTTGAAGGAAAAAGGATCTTCATTTGAACTACCCGTTATTTGCAGCACACATTCATGCTTTAGAAATTGATTTGATCAGAGGAACCATCTGACGGTCACTTTTGTGTATAAGATTTTTATTAATCTTCTGACGCAGTAATGGAGTCATACCTCCAATTGATACTAGCTAGTCTTCCACTCCCCTTTGTCTCTCTAATTGCCAAGTGACTACTATTTGTTATGTATTCCCACAACCAGAATCACACAAAATGTTGTTCAAAATCCCACCATCTGTTACGTTTTGAAAATTAATCATTCTATCAGGTAGCAAAAACATACATAGGAATAATATTTTGTCAAACAAAATTATTTGTGTTCAAGGCAGTGCATTATTCGCAAATACCTGGACTGGATCAATGGACGATCAAGCAGGTCCATGGCCTAGGCTAGTGACCTCCATCGCAGTTTGGATGAGATGGAAACTGATCTTGGGATCAAGAATATCCATGCTTGGCTATCTAGTTTGAAGTCTATCCCAGATCGACTAAACATGAGATTAAAATGAGTTCATACACAGTACAAATAAGTTTGGAAAGCAACTAGGAAACATACTTACCTGGACGGGGTCAATGCACGATCAAGAAGGTCCATGGCCTAGTCTAATGTCCTCCATTGCACTTTGGAGGGGCGCTCAGCCTAAGGTCTCCCAAAGTGGGAGAGCCTACGTCATTATTTGTTGCTGAGGGGGCCTGCGTTCGCGCGGCCCCTACCAATTCCATAGTTTTCAACTGTTACAATTGATATTTCTTTAGGGGATTTATAGTATTTGATGCCTCTGTTCACCACACTACCATAACATCTCTACATATTTGATAATTTGATTTGATGTTTTATTATATAAGATAAATTGGTATGAAACTGCTGTTTCTAATGCAATCAATGAGTTTTTGTCACTCTTCTAACCCTTTATGGCATTCAAAGAGACTAAAGACAATTTACATTTTGGTGGGCAAAATAAAACCTTTTTTATTTTTCAACTCGAAAGATAATTAAGTTTTATCTAACATGATAGTTGTATTTTAAAACTATTTTTAAAAGGGAGATAAAAAAAATAGACTTCCACCCCACATTTTACAAATGCTTAAAAAGAAGTGTTTCACTTTAGTTTCGAAATAAATTTTACACAAAATTGCAGTCTTGGATTTTCATGTGAAGTGCTTATGCTTCATCATATTGTATCTATTTTTCTCATAATTTTTATAAGAGCATTGCTAGAGGGACACACGTGGCTGCTACCCTCTTTAGCCACTCGAGCTCGGGACCATCATCCAATCAGAATCAATATCTTACTCGCTACAGTGCCATGGTACTTTCGTATGGGCAAAACACTAATTTATTAATCAAAACCCCTACATATGTTACTCATATATAAAGTCTATTTTTTAGTGTTACACTCAGATGGCAAATTTGGGGGTTCCATATCTTTACTCTTTTGATAATTCAGTAGACATTTCATTTAAACATTTGCACTGTGTGATGTTTCGATTTCACTGATTGTAATAGAACTTACATCTAGTTCTCATCCCACATAAGATTATATAAACATTTGGTGAATATGAAAGATATCAAAAATCTTATAACAAAAGTTCTCCAAAGCATACTCAGCTTAAAGTCAAAGCTGAAACAATATATGTAGCTACCTAGTTTCATTTTTTTTAACAGCGAAAAAAATATTCATTCATATAAAAAAAATGCTAAAATTTACATGTGAACTCCTATTGACATTCAGTAAAATATTCATATAAGCGTTTCTTAAGTCGGGTCAATTCGATGTGTCTGTTCTCTAAGAAGCACCTATATATCTTGTTTTAGTGTCTCTTACTAATCGAACGGTTGGGCCAAGAAGCCATCAACAAATGTCTAGGAACCTGATCGACTAGTCCCAAGATACGACCGGGTACATCTGCCGCCTTGTTTTTTGGTGTATGATTGTGTTACATATGGATGTGAAAACTAGTGGGGCTATTGTTGGTTCCACTTAAATAGTTTTCATAAGTAAGGAAACTCTAAATTTAAAACAAGGCGTATCAAAACACCTAACAGTGAGTTAAGGAATGAATCGCAAGCTATCTTATAGGAATTTTAAAAGGTGTGGCAAAGGAACCGAACATGACTCCAATAACATTTGACAGCATACAAGTGACTGTTTATATTCCAATATTGGAACTTTGCAGTCAAATAATAACACATTTTTCATATTTTAATTACAAACAAAAAGATTTTTTATTTATGCATGAGAGATTAGATACTTTTTATCTCACTTTTTTTTTGTATAAAGCTTATAATTAGTTATGGGTGACTTTTGAAAAATTTGACAGTCTAACTAGTAAACACCGTCATGCGCTATCAGATCATATACATTGTATTTGCTTATGACCGTTAAAGCATATGTGAAAATCTGTAATTTCGTCATCCAAACAAAACAGTGTCTTCTATGTCAACAAATTAATGCTTTTTATAATGCTCCTCAAGAGTCAGTATATCCTTTTGCCTTAGCGATGTTGAATTCGAAACCTATGATCTTCTTTCCAAAATAACAAAGTACTCTTGATGTAAATATTAGATCCTTATAAACGTGGTAGATTCACAGTATTCATATGGAATAATATTTGAATTTAAAGAAAAAAATGTATCAAAATGTAGGCTTAGGTCAGAAGGGAAAAAGAAAGATAAAAAATTGATTACCAGAATTAATTGCAAATATAAAATTCTTGCTTCACTATTTGAGCTACCAAGAGCCCCAAAGTTAACTCCAACTTTAAAAATTTTGGACGAGTTTAGAAAAGCCATGTATATGCCGCTTTAGATGAGGACAAAACACAAATAGCCAAAGAACCGTTAAAAACCCAAACACCAATGCCTTAGTATTTTCCAATACATTATATCACTAGAAAACAAAAGTTAAACTAGAAGTGGTACTGATGCACCTAACCCTTGTAGTGGTGGACAGCATGGGTGACTCTCGAAAGCTCAAAAAATTAATTTAATATCATGTAAATCAATGACCCATGTATCAAATAAGAACAGATACTACACTTTATCTTAGCCAAAAGTCAGTGAAAGTTATGAGTTGGATTGAGTAGTGATTCCTCTTTTATAGCTCACCTTACTATCACACATTTGTACTTTCTAGATGTGGGATACTAAGCTCTGCCCAAAGGTTGGCCCTTAGTAGTGCTCATTGTACAGTAGTCTCTACTGATTTGTTGTGCTCATTAACATCCAAGATGACTACAAATAAAATAAATAAAAATCAACAAGATGTGCAAAATTTTATCTTTTTTTAAAAAAAAGGAAACATTTATGTGAACATGACAATTTCTTCTTTAAAAAATGCAAACCGAGGTACAAACCTAAGAGGGGGGTGAATTGGGTTTTAAAAACTTTTTGCAAACTAAAACACAAGTTTTAACAATTTAATCATGCAAGGCACACAACAATTAAGATACTTGAAATTTTAGGAGTAAAGGAAGAGAATATGCAAACATTGTTTATAGTGGTTCGGCAATATCATAATCTTTCGGACCCTGAGTCCACTCTCTTCAATGAACCTCCTTGAAGAAATCCACTAATTGTAGTCAAGCAACTTCACGGGTGTTGCACAAACCTTAAAATCACTCTCTTCCACAAGGATGTTACAAGGAAGTGTTTAATCCCAAACACTCTAAGAGTTACATAAACTCTTTCTCTTTACATTGAATGATATTAAATGTAAAAGGAAAAGAGATAGATAGCAATAAATTCTTTACAAGATGAAGGTTATCTCTCTTTCAAGAACAAGCTCAAATAATGGCTCACAATAAATTTTTCAAGACTTTTGAGAGTATTACTGAGCTATAAATCAAATTTAGTGTTCTTTCTTGTTGTTTAAATGCTCATTGATGGGTGTTTTAATAGCCTCTGTCTTATATGGCAACTAGACACTGATTTGGTAGGTTTGAAGCATTAAATGCTCAAGTCTTGCATCTCAAACGGTCATATTTTTGAATTACCAAGGAATCAGTCAACTGGGTCTTTGTACCAATCGACTGGATCAAGTGTGAAAATCCAGTTTTTGGGCTTAAGACAAGTACCAGTCGACTAGGTCTTAGGACCAATCAACTGAGTCCTTTAACCAGTCAACTTAGAACCTGCTGTCCATTTTACCAGTCGACTGGTTCAGAGACCTAGTCAGCTGTGTTAACCAAAAACATAGTTTTTATGCTTAAAAGCAATTTTTTGACTTAAAGACATTTTTCTGATTATTTTTGTAAAAGTCTTTTGCAATCAAAGTGAGCCATAGTTAAGCTAGGTAATTGAAAACAAAGATTTACAACGTGAACCAATTACCTTAGAACCTATTCTAGATCTTTTGTCTTCTTTTGAGAATTTTACATGTCGTATTCTTGCGTTTTGTTTCTGTATTGAATGGTTTTGCCGCTTAGACACTTAGATAAAATTGTTAGTGCAATTTAAGTTGTGTTTCGTCATTATTAAAATCAAATACAAGTCAACAAAAACTATGTACGTAACTCATCAATTCCTGTGATTATCCAAGAGGACGAATTCTTAGAGGGCTAGTGTGGGTGTGCTTCTGCTAGGATTTTTTAAGGAGAGGTACTCGATTCGGTTTCGTTTGGTTGTCAGTTGTTTAGTGTCATCTTTTTGGAAATTCACCTTTAGAATTAGATTGTTTCTCCAATTCTTTGAGTTCCACCTCGTTGAAAATGATTGGGTTTGAATCCTCCTCCTGCTGCGGGGTAAGACAAGTCTTACCTCGACATGAACCAGCCGTTGTGTATCTAGCCTACGTGTGTGGACACTCACACAGTGTCGATAAGGACCCTACTATCTCCCTTTCAACGTTTTCTTAAACACCAAACAAAAAATAATATAATAACAACATCCTATATCAACTCCAATAATGAAATTTTGTCGATTATCCTAGCCTTTGATGGTTAAACCATTCCCAGAATATTAAATTATTAGTCACTAAAACACGTGATAAATTGTGATTATGCACAAGTTTCTCCATCACTACATTAGTGTGATCGATTTGAAATTTAGTGTGCGTGATTTAAATGATTATCAAATTAAATCAAATGGTTTGTTTTGCAAAAAGTCATTTTTTTTTTCACAAAATGACAAAAGGGTGTAAGATTATTCTCAATAGGTCATCTCTGTGTATAATAATAAACTAAATTAACTTATTTTAATAGAAGGTCATCCGAAACATTGGTAGAGCAATGCAAAACTAGAAGTAGTCTAACCATGACAATAAATTTTTAAACTAGAATTGGTGCGGTTACACCAAAGCCCCAGAATAGTTTTACACGTACTTTTGGACCCCAGTAGCAACCTACTATTCCGAGTCTTCCCATTTAAAAAGTTAATTTAATATCATGTGAGTCATTGACCCAAGTATAAGATATTTAATTGATTTGATTTGTGCCTAAATTATGGTTTTATAGATTGGTTTGGTGTCAACCTTCTCTCGCTTCTTGGCGTGGGACAAAAGCTAAGCTTAAAACAGTTCTTGCCTCATATGAGGTACTTGAAAAAGAAAATTACAATTATTTTCTGCTCCCTTTGATATGTGTTGCACATTGGTTAATTCTTAACTCAAGAAGCTAACTATCAGATATATGCTATATATTGTATTTGTTTAGGACAATATCCAAAGCATATGAGCTTCATTGTCTACAATTTACAATCGAATATCACCGAAAGGATTGGTGGCTATAGATGTTGAGGTGCAACATTTAATCCTACAAATTAACTTTGTGGATCAATTCATAGTTCGTGCATTCCATTTCTATGCCAATAAATGAACGATCTCTAAATAGAGGAATGAAGAGTAAAGAGCACAATGCTATAAAATTTTAACGGTTTTGGTTGTTCCATGCGAGAAACTCACTTCATCACGCACATATTGTCATTCCATTGACAAAGCTGAATCATTATCATGCAGATTTAGCAATCCAATAAATAAAATTAAAATCAGTGCACATTTTGTTTAGAAGACGCAGGAAAGAAATATCATTTTAAAGCTAATTAATTTTGTTACAATTGACAAGAAAAATAAAATAAAATGTTTGTTTATACCGAAAATTCAATATGCTCCCATATAACCCTCAAATCCTTGAACATTATAAGAATGGTCTAAACAGTGATAACAAAAAAAAATTGAACTTAAGATTTGTAGGGCTTTACCCCAGAGGGAGCCCTTCCAAAAATTCTCAACGGTCGGGGCGGAACCCAGGCCTAAGAGGGGGTTTGGAAATAGTTTTCAACCAGCAATAGACGCGCCTCAGTTAGTACCTCACTAGCTGCGTCATTGCCCCAAGCGCAAAGATACTTAATTGAGAGTTTCAGCCACCCACATATAATGCCTCTCAAGAGTCAATCCTTTTGCCTTAGCAATGTGGGATTGGTTTCAATTCAAAAAACAAAACAATGTGGGATTGAACAACAACAATCTTCTATTACAAAATAACTAAGTTCTCTTTGGGTGTGTTATATAAGTTCTGACAATACTTTATGGATTCGCAATATTCATGGAACAACAATATTTGAATTTAACGAAAGTATCCCAATAGATCAGCCCTTGCCGCTTTAGATGAAAACAGAACACAAGTAGCCAAAGAACCTTGAAAAGCCCACACTCTAGAGCCTTATTATTTTCCAATACATTATATGATTAGATGAAAAGCTTAACCTAGAATTTGAAAGGGGGCACTTGGTCCTTGCCGCTTTAGATAAAAACATAACACAAATAGCCAAAGAACCTTGAAAATCCCACACTCTAGAGCCTTATATTTTCCAATACATTATATGAGTAGATAAAAAGCTTAACCTAGAATTTGACAGGGTGCGCCAAGCCCTTGCCGCTTTAGATGAAAACAGAACACAAATAGTCAAAAAACCTTGAAAATCCTACACTCTAGAGCCTTATTACTTTCTAATACCTTATATGACTAGATGAAAAGCTTAACCTAGAATTTGAAAGGGTGCGCCAAACCCTTGCCGCTTTAGATGAAAACAGAACACAAATCGCCAAAGAACCATGAAAAGCCCACACTCTAGAGCCTTATTATTTTCCAATACCTTATATGACTAGACAACAATGGTTAAACTAGAATTGGTAGGGGTGTGCCAAGCCCTTGCAGTAGTGCAGAGCATGAGCGACACTTGAAAGCCCCAATAGCAAGCTACTGTGGTAGACCCTCCCCCTAAAAAAATTAATTTAATATCATGTGGATCAATGACCCACGTATCAGATATTAAACTGATAAGAACAGATACTACACTTAATCTTAGCCAAAAGGCCAAGAAGGGTATGCTTAAGAAAGAGTATTGATTCCTCTTTTATAGATCACCTTCGTATCACAGTTATGTACTTTATCGATGTGGGATAATAAACTTTGCTCTGAGATCTATTAACCCTTAGTAGCATGATCTGGTATATATTTAAACGAAAAGGATCTCAATTTGAACAACCCGTTATTTGCAGCACACAATCACATCCTTGAAATTGTATAGTCGGCGGTAACTTTTGTGTGTAAGATTTTTATTGATTTCAATCCATCATTAAGAGGAAGATTTTTATTGATTTCAATCCATCATTAAGAGAGAGAGAGAGAGAGAGAGAGAGAGGGAACACTTTGTGCGGTAAATTACAAACTAAAAGAAGATGCTCAAGCTTGTTGTCTCTGTTCTGACTTGCTTGGTCCAATGGTGCAAAAGATTTCAATTTACCACAAACAAAGTTTAACCCACCGAGCAAAACAATTTAGGATCGATCTATGTATTTTTTGATGCAATAATAGTAATATCTCATTTTCATTGGAGTCCCGATATGATACTAGTCTTCCACTCTGTCCTTTGTCTCTCTAATTGCCAAGTAACTTCTACTATTTGGAGGTTTTCTGCAGTGATTATTGATTACTGTTCCTGCCGTTTTTGTGTTTATTTTCGGAACTTTTTGTGGAACTTGAAGGCATACAAACAGCCTTATGTGCACAATCTTCAACTGACGTTAGCTTATGCATACAGAATGAATTCGAGGCATCAACACATGGGTAACTCATGAAACTATAGACACTAATGACCAATTTATGATCAGCAATGGAGTAATGTATATCAACCTGTATAGGGCTTTGGTGCTTTTCCGTATTTCATTAGTTTACAAAAAACGCTGAAGAGCAAGTAGAATATTGTTTGTTCTTGCTTGTAAAATTAGCAGGCCTCAACTTACTATAAACTACAAAACTAATTTAATTAAAAGATTAGACTAGATTTGAGTGGGGGTCGTACTCTATTAGAGAAACCCCTCCAAAAATTGGTGTATGCCACTTTTTAACGACGAGCACACGGTATTCTTTAGTAAAAGGCGAAAGAATAGTTCGCTTTGTGCTCATCCCATGGCTCCATGAGTTGAACAATTGTTTTCCTATAAGCTATATACTCAAGTACTCTTTTGTGACATTATTGTTTACACGATGTTGGAATACATCTTCTCTTTAAGCACATCCCAAAACCATATAAGTTCATTGCATGGTAATCTCTACAGATTGATATGATAAATTAGTCACACTCATTAACATTCAAGATGACTAAAATAATTTAATCTTCGAATTTTAAATTATTACTGACTGAAGAACACAAAAACATTAGTGTTTTTCACTGCCACCACTTTAACATTAGTGATTTTCACTTCGTCTTAGTATACTTTAAATTCTTGACGTAAAAAAATTAATCCAAAAATCATGGAACAGAGTCACTTGAAATTAAAGGAGGACAGTACACAAATTAAAAAGCCAAAGACCTGTCAATTGACAATAAAAAATTGAACTAGAATTTGCACGGGTGCACTAGTTGTGCAACACTCGAAAGCCCCAATAACAAGCTATTGTGGACGAAATCGATGACCCACATATCAGATATTAAATTAATAATAACAAATACTACACTTGATTGATCTTATCCAAAAGCTCGAGAAAGGTGAAATCCAATAGAATAATGCCTCTTTGCTTTCAAAAATCTTTGTTTCACAATTTTAGCTTTGAGAGCCCGAAGTTAACTCCAATTTTAAAATTTTTGGCCAAGGATAATAAACAAGTCACTCCTTTGCTGCTTTATTTGAATTTAATTAACTTACTTTAGAGGAAATTAAATTAATAAGAAGATTTAAATCCAATAAACTAACGCCTATTTGCTTTCAAAGCTTCCGGTTTAACATATTTGTTTTTAACTTAGTCTTAACTTTAGACCCTCTACTTGAAAAATTAATCAACAAGGAAAAGACTCATTTAGAGAGGACTGGACTGTACACAATTAGCAAAAGACCTGTTGTGAGCCAAAAAAGCGAACTTTTCAAATACACACATGATAATATCACAAAGACAACAAAAGGCTAAACTAGAAATGGTAGGGGTGTGCCAGGCATGGGCGACACTCAAAGGCCTCAATAGCAAGCTATTGTGCTGGACCCTTCCCCTCAAAGTATTAATTTAATATCATGTGGATCAATGACCCACGTATCAGATATTAAATTGATAAGAACAGATACTACACTTGATCTTAGCCAAAAGGCCGAGAAAGGTATGCTTTGGTTTGTGTATTGATTCCTCTTTTATAGCTCACCTTCATATCACACTTTTGTGCCTTCTCGATGTGGGATGATAAGCTCTGCCTATAGGTTAGCCCTTAGTATGTAGTGCAACCTAGTATATATTTGAAGGAAAAAGGATCTTCATTTGAACTACCCGTTATTTGCAGCACACATTCATGCTTTAGAAATTGATTTGATCAGAGGAACCATGTGACGGTCACTTTTGTGTATAAGATTTTTATTAATCTTCTGATGCAGTAATGGAGTCATACCTCCAATTGATACTAGCTAGTCTTCCACTCCCCTTTGTCTCTCTAATTGCCAAGTGACTACTATTTGTTATGTATTCCCACAACCAGAATCACACAAAATGTTGTTCAAAATCCCACCATCTGTTACGTTTTGAAAATTAATCATTCTATCAGGTAGCAAAAACATACACAGGAATAATATTTTGTCAAACAAAATTATTTGTGTTCAAGGCAGTACATTATTCGCAAATACCTGGACTTGGATCAATGGACGATCAAGAAGGTCCATGGCCTAGGCTAGTGACCTCCATCGCAGTTTGGATGAGATGGAAACTGATCTTGGGATCAAGAAGGTCCATGCTTGGCTATCTAGTTTGAAGTCTATCCCACATCGACTAAACATGAGATTGAAATGAGTTCATACACAGTACAAATAAGTTTGGAAAGCAACTAGGAAACATACTTACCTGGACGGGGTCAATGCACGATCAAGAAGGTCCATGGCCTAGGCTAGTGTCCTCCATTGCACTTTGGAGGGGCGCTCAGCCTAAGGTCTCCCCAAGTGGGAGAGCCTACGTCATTATTTGTTGCTGAGGGGGCCTGCGTTCGCGCGGCCCCTACCAATTCCATAGTTTTCAACTGTTACAATTGATATTTCTTTAGGGGATTTATAGTATTTGATGCCTATGTTCACCACACTACCATAACATCTCTACATATTTGATAATTTGATTTGATGTTTTATTATATAAGATAAATTGGTATGAAACTGCTGTTTCTAATGCAATCAATGAGTTTTTGTCACTCTTCTAACCCTTTATGGCATTCAAAGAGACTAAAGACAATTTACATTTTGGTGGGAAAAATAAAACCTTTTTTATTTTTCAACTCGAAAGATAATTAAGTTTTATCTAACATGATTGTTGTATTTTTAAACTATTTTTTAAAAGGGACATAAAAAAAATAGACTTCCACCCCACATTTTACAAATGCTTAAAAAGAAGTGTTTCACTTTAGTTTCGAAATAAATTTTACACAAAATTGCAGTCTTGGATTTTCATGTGAAGTATTTATGCTTCATCATATTGTATCTATTTTTCTCATAATTTTTATAAGAGCATTGCTAGAGGGACACACGTGGCTGCTACCCTCTTTAGCCACTCGAGCTCGGGACCATCATCCAATCAGAATCAATATCTTACTCGCTACAGTGCCATGGTACTTTTGTATGGGCAAAACACTAATTTATTAATCAAAACCCCTACATATGTTACTCATATATAAAGTCTATTTTTTAGTGTTACACTCAGATGGCAAATTTGGGGGTTCCATATCTTTACTCTTTTGATAATTCAGTAGACATTTCATTTAAACATTTGCACTGTGTGATGTTTCGATTTCACTGATTGTAATAGAACTTACATCTAGTTCTCATCCCACATAAGATTATATAAACATTTGGTGAATATGAAAGATATCAAAAATCTTATAACAAAAGTTCTCCAAAGCATACTCAGCTTAAAGTCAAAGCTGAAACAATATATGTAGCTACCTAGTTTCATTTTTTTTAACAGCGAAAAAAATATTCATTCATATAAAAAAAATGCTAAAATTTACATGTGAACTCCTATTGACATTCAGTAAAATATTCATATAAGCGTTTCTTAAGTCGGGTCAATTCGATGTGTCTGTTCTCTAAGAAGCACCTATATATCTTGTTTTAGTGTCTCTTACTAATCGAACGGTTGGGCCAAGAAGCCATCAACAAATGTCTAGGAACCTGATCGACTAGTCCCAAGATACGACCGGGTACATCTACCGCCTTGTTTTCTGGTGTATGATTGTGTTACATATGGATGTGAAAACTAGTGGGGCTATTGTTGGTTCCACTTAAATAGTTTTCATAAGTAAGGAAACTCTAAATTTAAAACAAGGCGTATCAAAACACCTAACAGTGAGTTAAGGAATGAATCGCAAGCTATCTTATTGGAATTTTAAAAAGTGTGGCAAAGAAAACTACCAAATCATTCAAAAGAATTCCTCAAGTAATTTCTTATTCAATGATACTAAATGTTATTACATCATTGCCTCTATATAGACTACAAAAATGAATAGAAGAGTAACTAACATATAACTATATTCTAACTAACTAATCAACCACTATTAACCAACTACAAATAATTTGACAATCTAACTAGTAAACACCGTCATGCGCTATCAGATCATATACATTGTATTTGCTTATGACTGATAAAGCATATGTGAAAATCTGTAATTTCTTCATCCAAACAAAACAGTGTCTTCTATGTCAACAAATTAATGCTTTTTATAATGCTCCTCAAGAGTCAATATATCCTTTTGCCTTAGCGATGTTGAATTCGACAACCTATGATCTTCTTTCCAAAATAACAAAGTACTCTTGATGTATATATTAGATCCTTATAAACGTGGGAGATTCGCAGTATTCATATGGAATAATATTTGAATTAAAAGAAAAAAATGTATCAAAATGTAGGCTTAGGTCAGAAGGGAAAAAGAAAGATAAAAAATTGATTACCAGAATTAATTGCAAATATAAAATTCTTGCTTCACTATTTGAGCTACCAAGAGCCCCAAAGTTAACTCCAACTTTAAAAATTTTGGATGAGTTTAGAAAAGTCATGTATATGCCGCTTTAGATGAGGACAAAACACAAATAATAGGCAAAGAACCGTTAAAAACCCAAACACCAGTGCCTTAGTATTTTCCAATACATTATATCACTAGAAAACAAAAGTTAAACTAGAAGTGGTACTGATGCACCTAACCCTTGTAGTGGTGGACAGCATGGGTGACTCTCGAAAGCTCAAAAAATTAATTTAATATCATGCAAATCAATGACTCATGTATCAAATAAGAACAGATACTACACTTTATCTTAGCCAAAAGTCAGTGAAAGTTATAAGTTGGATTGAGTATTGATTCCTCTTTTATAGCTCACCTTCCTATCACACATTTGTACTTTCTAGATGTGGGTACTAAGCTTTGCCCAAAGGTTGGCCCTTAGTAGTGCTCATTGTACAGTAGTCTCTACTGATTTGTTGTGCTCATTAACATCCAAGATGACTACAAATAAAATAAATAAAAATCAACAAGATGTGCAAAATTTTATCTTTCTTTTAAAAAAGGAAACATTTATGTGAACATGACAATTTCTTCTTTAAAAAATGAAAACCGAGGTACAAACCTAAGTGGGGGGTGAATTGGGTTTTAAAAACTTTTTGGAAACTAAAACACAAGTTTTAACAATTTAATCATGAAAGGCACAGAACAATTAAGATACTTGAAATTTTAGGAGTAAATGAAGAGAATATGCAAACTTCGTTTATAGTGGTTCGGCAATATTAGAATCTTTCGGACCCTGTGTCCACTCTCTTCAATGAACCTCCTTGAAGCAATCCACTAATTGTAGTCAAGCAACTTCACGGGTGTTGCACAAACCTTAAAATCACTCTCTTCCACAAGGATGTTACAAGGAAGTGTTTAATCCTAAACACTTTAAGAGTTACACAAACTCTTTCTCTTTACATTGAATGATATTAAATGTAAAAGGAAAAGAGATAGATAGCAATAAATGCTTTACAAGATGAAGGTTATCTCTCTTTCAAGAACAAGCTCAAATAATGGCTCACAATAAAATTTTCAAGACTTTTGAGAGTATTACTGAGCTATAAATCAAATTTAGTGTTCTTTCTTGTTGTTTAAATGCTCATTGATGGGTGTTTTAATAGCCTCTGTCTTATATGGCAACTAGACACTGATTTGGTAGGTTTGAAGCATTAAATGCTCAAGTCTTGCATCTCAAACGGTCATATTTTTGAATTACCAAGGAATCAGTCAACTGGGTCTTTGTACCAATCGACTGGATCAAGTGTGAAAATCCAGTTTTTAGGCTTCAGACAAGTACCATTCGACTAGGTCTTAGGACCAGTCAACTGAGTCCTTTAACCAGTCAACTTAGAACCTGCTATCCATTTTACCAGTCGACTGGTTCAGAGACCTAGTCAGCTGTGTTAACCAAAAACATAGTTTTTATGCTTAAGAGCAATTTTTTGACTTAAAGACAATTTTCGGATTATTTTTGTAAAAACCTTTTGCAATCAAAGAGAGCCATAGTTAAGCTAGGTAATTGAAAACAAAGATTTACAACGTGAACCAATTACCTTAGAACCTATTCCAGATCTTTTGTCTTCTTTTGGAAATTGTACATGTCATATTCTTGCGTCTTGTTTCTGAATTGAATGGTTTTGCCACTTAGACACTTAGATAAAATTGTTAGTGCAATTTAAGTTGTGTTTCTTCATTATTAAAATCAAATACAAGTCAACAAAAACTATGTACGTAACTCATCAATTCCTGTGATTATCCAAGAGGGTGAATTTGTCTTAGAGGGCTAGTGTGTGTGTGCTTCTGCTAGGATTTCTTGAGGAGAGGTACTCGATTCGGTTTGGTTTGGTTGTCAGTTGTTTAGTGTCATCTTTTTGGAAATTCGCCTTTAGAATTGGATTGTTTCTCCAATTCTTTGAGTTCCACCTCATTGAAAGTGATTGGGTTTGAATCCTCCTGCTGCTGCGGGGTAAGACAAGTCTTACCTCGACATGAACCAGCACTTTTGTATCTAGCCTACGTGTGTGGACACTCACACAGTGTCGATAGGGACCCTACTATCTCCCTTTCAACGTTTTGTTAGACACCAAACAAAAAATAATATAATAACATCCTATATCAACTCCGATAATGAAATTTTGTCGTTTATCCTAGCCCTTGATGGTTAAACCATTCCCAGAATATTAAATTATTAGTCACTAAAACAGGTGATAAAATGTGATTATGCACAAATTTCTCCATCACTACATTAGTGTGATCGATTTGAAATTTAGTGTGCGTGATTTAAATGATTATCAAATTAAATCAAATGGTTTATTTTGAAAAAAGTCATTTTTTTTTCACAAAATGACAAAGGAGTGTAAGATTATTCTCAATAGGTCATCTCTGTGTATAATAATAAACTAAATTAACTTATTTAAATAAAAGGTCATATGAAACATTGGTAGAGCAATGCAAAACTAGAAGTAGTCTAACCAAGACAATAAATTTTTAAACTAGAATTGGTGCGGTTGCACGAAAGCCCTAGAATAGTTTTACACGTACTTTTGGACCCAAGTAGCAACCTACTATTCCGAGTCCTCCCTTTTAAAAAGTTAATTTAATATCATGTGAGTCAATGACCCAAGTATAAGATATTTAATTGATTTGATTTGTGCCTAAATTATGGTTTTACAGATTGGTTTGGTGTCAACCTTCCCTCGCTTCTTGGCGTGGGACAAAAGCTAAGCTTAAAACAGTTCTTGCCTCATATGAGGTACTTGAAAAAGAAAATTACAATTATTTTCTGCTCCCTTTGACATGTGTTGCACATTGGTTAATTCTTAACTCAAGAAGCTAACTATCAGATGTATGCTATATATTGTATTTGTTTAGGACAATATCCAAAGCATATGAGCTTCATTGTCTACAATTTACAATCGAATATCACCGAAAGGATTGGTGGCTATAGATGTTGAGGTGCAACATTTAATCCTACAAATTAACTTTGTGGATCAATTAATAGTTCGAGCATTCCATTTCTATGGCAATTAACGAACGATCTCTAAATAGAGGAATGAAGAGTAAAGAGCACGATGCTATAAAATTTTAACGGTTTTGGTTGTTCCATGCGAGAAACTCACTTCATCACGCACATATGGTCATTCCGTTGACAAAGCTGAATCAGTATCATGCAGATTTAGCAATCCTATAAATAAAATTAAAATCAGTGCACATTTTGTTTAGAAGACGCAGGAAAGAAATATCATTTGAAAGCTAATTAATTTTGTTACAACTGACAAGAAAAATAAAATAAAATGTTTGTTTATACCGAAAATTCAATATGCTCCCATATAACCCTCAAAGCCTTGAACACTATAAGAATGGTCTAAACAGTGATAACAAAAAAAAAATTGAACTTAAGATTTGTAGGGCTTTACCCCAGAGGGAGCCCTTCCAAAAATTCTCAACGGTCGGGGCAGAACCCAGGCCTAAGAGGGGGTTTGGAAATAGTTTTCAACCAGCAATAGACGCGCCTCGGTTAGTACCTCACTAGCTGCGTCATTGCCCCAAGCGCAAAGATACTTAATTGAGAGTTTCAGCCACCCACATATAATGCCTCTCAAGAGTCAATCCTTTTGCCTTAGCAATGTGGGATTGGTTTCAATTCAAAAAACAAAACAATGTGGGATTGAACAACAACAGTCTTCTATTACAAAATAACTAAGTTGTCTTTGGGTGTGTTATATAAGTTCTGACAATACTTTATGGATTCGCAATATTCATGGAACAACAATATTTGAATTTAACGAAAGTATCCCAATAGATCAGCCCTTGCCGCTTTAGATGAAAACAGAACACAAGTAGCCAAAGAACCTTGAAAAGCCCACACTCTAGAGCCTTATTATTTTCCAATACATTATATGACTAGATGAAAAGCTTAACCTAGAATTTGAAAGGGTGCGCCAAGCTTTTGCCGCTTTAGATGAAAACAGAACACAAATAGCCAAAGAACCTTGAAAAGCCCACACTCTAGAGTCTTATTACTTTCCAATACATTATATGATTAGATGAAAAGCTTAACCTAGAATTTGAAAGGGTGCGCTTGGTCCTTGCCGCTTTAGATAAAAACATAACACAAATAGCCAAAGAACCTTGAAAATCCCACACTCTAGAGCCTTATATTTTCCAATACATTATATGAGTAGATGAAAAGCTTAACCTAGAATTTGATAGGGTGCGCCAAGCCCTTGCCGCTTTAGATGAAAACAGAACACAAATAGTCAAAAAACCTTGAAAAGCCCACACTCTAGAGCCTTATTACTTTCCAATACCTTATATGACTAGATGAAAAGCTTAACCTAGAATTTGAAAGGGTGCGCCAAACCCTTGCCGCTTTAGATGAAAACAGAACACAAATAGCCAAAGAACCATGAAAAGCCCACACTCTAGAGCCTTATTATTTTCCAATACTATGACTAGATGAAAAGCTTAACCTAGAATTTGAAAGGGTGCGCCAGGTCCTTGCCGGTTTAGATGAAAACATAACACAAATAGCCAAAGAACCTTGAAAATCCCACACTCTAGAGCCTTATTATTTTCCAATACATTATATGACTAGATGAAAAGCGTAACTTAGAATTTGAAAGGTTCCGCCAGGCCCTTGCTGCCTTAGATGAAAACAGAACACAAATAGCCAAAGAACCTTGAAAAGCCCACACTCTAGAGCCTTGTTATTTTCCAATACATTAAATGACTAGACAACAATGGTTAAACTAGAATTGGTAGGGGTGTGCCAAGCCTTTGCAGTAGTGCAAAGCATGAGCGACACTTGAAAGCCCCAATAGCAAGCTACTGTGGTGGACCCTCCCCCTAAAAAAATTAATTTAATATCATGTGGATCAATGACCCACGTATCAGATATTAAACTGATAAGAACAGATACTACACTTGATCTTAGCCAAAAGGCCGAGAAAGGTATGCTTAAGAAAGAGTATTGATTCCTCTTTTATAGATCACCTTTGTATCACAGTTATGTACTTTGTCGATGTGGGATAATAAACTTTGCTCTGAGATCTATTAACCCTTAGTAGCATGACCTGGTATATATTTAAACGAAAAGGATCTCAATTTGAACAACCCATTATTTGCAGCACACAATCACGTCCTTGAAATTGTATAGTTGGCGGTAACTTTTGTGTGTAAGATTTTTATTGATTTCAATCCATCATTAAGAGGAAGATTTTTTTTGATTTCAATCCATCATTAAGAGAGAGAGAGAGAGAGAGAGAACACTTTGTGCGGTAAATTACAAACTAAAAGAAGATGCTCAAGCTTGTTGTTTATGTTCTGACTTGCTTGGTCCAATGGTGCAAAAGATTTCAATTTACCACAAACAAAGTTTAACCCACCGAGCAAAACAATTTAGGATCGATCTATGTATTTTTTGATGCAATAATAGTAATATCTCATTTTCATTGGAGTCTCGATATGATACCAGTCTTCAACTCCGCCCTTTGTCTCTCTAATTGCCAAGTAACTTCTACTATTTGGAGGTTTTCTGCAGTGATTATTGATTACTGTTCCTGCCATTTTTTTGTTTATTTTCGGAACTTTTTGTGGAACTTGAAGGCATACAAACAGCCTTATGTGCACAGTCTTCAACTGACGTTAGCTTATGCATACAGAATGAATTCGAGGCATCAACACATGGGTAACTCATGAAACTATAGATACTAAAGACCAATTTATGATCAGCAATGGAGTAATGTATATCAACCTGTATAGTGCTTTGGTGCTTTTCCGTATTTCATTAGTTTACAAAAAACGCTGAAGAGCAAGTAGAATATTGTTTGTTCTTGCTTGTAAAATTAGCAGGCCTCAACTTACTATAAACTACAAAACTAATTTAATTAAAAGATTAGACTAGATTTGAGTGGGGGTTGTACTCTATTAGAGCAACCCCTCCAAAAATTGGTGTATGCCACTTTTTAACGACGAGCACACGGTATTCTTTAGTAAAAGGCGAAAGAATAGTTCGCTTTGTGCTCATCCCATGGCTCCATGAGTTGAACAATTGTTTTCCTATAAGCTATATACTCAAGTTCACAATTAGCAAAAGACTCATTTAGAGAGGACTGGACTGTACACAATTAGCAAAAGACCTGTTGTGAGCCAAAAAAGCGGACTTTTCAAATGCACACAATGATAATATCACAAAGACAACAAAAGGCTAAACTAGAAATGGTAGGGGTGTGCCAGGCCCTTGCAATAGTGCAACACATGGGCGACACTCAATGGCCCCAATAGCAAGCTATTGTGCTGGACCCTTCCCCTCAAAATATTAATTTAATATCATGTGGATCAATGACCCACGTATCAGATATTAAACTGATAAGAACAGATACTACACTTGATCTTAGCCAAAAGGCCGAGAAAGGTATGCTTTGGTTTGTGTATTGATTCCTCTTTTATAGCTCACCTTCGTATCACACTTTTGTGCCTTCTCGATGTGGGATGATAAGCTCTGCCTATAGGTTAGCCCTTAGTATGTAGTGCAACCTAGTATATATTTGAAGGAAAAAGGATCTTCATTTGAACTACCCGTTATTTGCAGCACACATTCATGCTTTAGAAATTGATTTGATCAGAGGAACCATGTGACGGTCACTTTTGTGTATAAGATTTTTATTAATCTTCTGACGCAGTAATGGAGTCATACCTCCAATTGATACTAGCTAGTCTTCCACTCCCCTTTGTCTCTCTAATTGCCAAGTGACTACTATTTGTTATGTATTCCCACAACCAGAATCACACAAAATGTTGTTCAAAATCCCACCATCTGTTACGTTTTGAAAATTAATCATTCTATCAGGTAGCAAAAACATACATAGGAATAATATTTTGTCAAACAAAATTATTTGTGTTCAAGGCAGTGCATTATTCGCAAATACCTGGACTGGATCAATGGACGATCAAGCAGGTCCATGGCCTAGGCTAGTGACCTCCATCGCAGTTTGGATGAGATGGAAACTGATCTTGGGATCAAGAATATCCATGCTTGGCTATCTAGTTTGAAGTCTATCCCAGATCGACTAAACATGAGATTAAAATGAGTTCATACACAGTACAAATAAGTTTGGAAAGCAACTAGGAAACATACTTACCTGGACGGGGTCAATGCACGATCAAGAAGGTCCATGGCCTAGTCTAATGTCCTCCATTGCACTTTGGAGGGGCGCTCAGCCTAAGGTCTCCCAAAGTGGGAGAGCCTACGTCATTATTTGTTGCTGAGGGGGCCTGCGTTCGCGCGGCCCCTACCAATTCCATAGTTTTCAACTGTTACAATTGATATTTCTTTAGGGGATTTATAGTATTTGATGCCTCTGTTCACCACACTACCATAACATCTCTACATATTTGATAATTTGATTTGATGTTTTATTATATAAGATAAATTGGTATGAAACTGCTGTTTCTAATGCAATCAATGAGTTTTTGTCACTCTTCTAACCCTTTATGGCATTCAAAGAGACTAAAGACAATTTACATTTTGGTGGGCAAAATAAAACCTTTTTTATTTTTCAACTCGAAAGATAATTAAGTTTTATCTAACATGATAGTTGTATTTTTAAACTATTTTTTAAAGGGAGATAAAAAAAATAGACTTCCACCCCACATTTTACAAATGCTTAAAAAGAAGTGTTTCACTTTAGTTTCGAAATAAATTTTACACAAAATTGCAGTCTTGGATTTTCATGTGAAGTATTTATGCTTCATCATATTGTATCTATTTTTCTCATAATTTTTATAAGAGCATTGCTAGAGGGACACACGTGGCTGCTACCCTCTTTAGCCACTCGAGCTCGGGACCATCATCCAGTCAGAATCAATATCTTACTCGCTACAGTGCCATGGTACTTTCGTATGGGCAAAACACTAATTTATTAATCAAAACCCCTACATATGTTACTCATATACCAGTCTATTTTTTAGTGTTACACTCAGATGCCAAATTTGCGGGTTCCATATCTTTACTCTTTTGATAATTTGGTAGACATTTCAATTAAACATTTGCACTGTGTGATGTTTCGATTTCACTGATTGTAATAGAACTTACCTCTAGTTCTCATCCCACATAAGATTATATAAACATTTGGTGAATATGAAAGATATCAAAAATCTCATAACAAAAGTTCTCCAAAGCACACTCAGCTTAAAGTCAAAGCTGAAACAATATATGTAGCTACCTAGTTTTATTTTTTTTAACAGCGAAAAAAATATTCATTCATATAAAAAAAATGCTAAAATTTACATGTGAACTCCTATTGACATTCAGAAAAATATTCATATAAGCGTTTCTTAAGTCGGGTCAATTCGATGTGTCTGTTATCTAACAAGCACCTATATATCTTGTTTTAGTGTCTCACACTAATCGAACGGTTGGGCCAAGAAGCCATCAACAAATGTCTAGGAACCTGATCGACTAGTCCCAAGATACAACCGGGTACATCTGCCGCCTTGTTTTCTGGTGTATGATTGTGTTACATATGGATGTGAAAACTAGTGGGGTTATTGTTGGTTCCTCGTAAATAGTTTTCATAAGCAAGGAAACTCTAAATTTAAAACAAGGCGTATCAAAACACCTAACAGGGAGTTAAGGAATGAATTGCAAGCTATCTTATTCGAATTTTAAAAGGTGTGGCAAAGGAACCGAACATGACTCCAATAACATTTGACAACATACAAGTGACTGTTTATATTCCAATATTTGAACTTTGCAGTCAAATAATAACTTTCTGCCCCCGCTAACACATTTTTCATATTTTAGATAGAAACAAAAAGATTTTTATTTATGCGTGAGAGATTAGATACTTTTTATCTCACTTTTTTTTGTATAAAGCTTATAATTAGTTATGGGTGACTTTTGAAAAATTTGACAGTCTAACTAGTAAACACGGTCATGGGCTATCAGATCATATACATTGTATTTGCTTATGACCGTTAATGAGCACAACAAATCAGTAAAAGACTCATTTAGAGAGGACTGGACTGTACACAATTAGCAAAAGACCTGTTGTGAGCCAAAAAAGCGGACTTTTCGAATGCACACATGATAATATCACACAGACAACAAAAGGCTAAACTAGAAATGGTAGGGGTGCGCCAGGCCCTTGCAATAGTGCAACACATGGGCGACACTCAATGGCCCCAATAGCAAGCTATTGTGCTGGACCCTTCCCCTCAAAATATTAATTTAATATCATGTGGATCAATGACCCACGTATCAGATATTAAATTGATAAGAACAGATACTACACTTGATCTTAGCCAAAAGGCCGAGAAAGGTATGCTTTGGTTTGTGTATTGATTCCTCTTTTATAGCTCACCTTCATATCACACTTTTGTGCCTTCTCGATGTGGGATGATAAGCTCTGCCTATAGGTTAGCCCTTAGTATGTAGTGCAACCTAGTATATATTTGAAGGAAAAATGATCTTCATTTGAACTACCCGTTATTTGCAGCACACATTCATGCTTTAGAAATTGATTTGATCAGAGGAACCATGTGACGGTCACTTTTGTGTATAAGATTTTTATTAATCTTCTGATGCAGTAATGGAGTCATACCTCCAATTGATACTAGCTAGTCTTCCACTCCCCTTTGTCTCTCTAATTGCCAAGTGACTACTATTTGTTATGTATTCCCACAACCAGAATCACACAAAATGTTGTTCAAAATCCCACCATCTGTTACGTTTTGAAAATTAATCATTCTATCAGGTAGCAAAAACATACACAGGAATAATATTTTGTCAAACAAAATTATTTGTGTTCAAGGCAGTACATTATTCGCAAATACCTGGACTGGATCAATGGACGATCAAGAAGGTCCATGGCCTAGGCTAGTGACCTCCATCGCAGTTTGGATGAGATGGAAACTGATCTTGGGATCAAGAAGGTCCATGCTTGGCTATCTAGTTTGAAGTCTATCCCACATCGACTAAACATGAGATTGAAATGAGTTCATACACAGTACAAATAAGTTTGGAAAGCAACTAGGAAACATACTTACCTGGACGGGGTCAATGCACGATCAAGAAGGTCCATGGCCTAGGCTAGTGTCCTCCATTGCACTTTGGAGGGGCGCTCAGCCTAAGGTCTCCCCAAGTGGGAGAGCCTACGTCATTATTTGTTGCTGAGGGGGCCTGCGTTCGCGCGGCCCCTACCAATTCCATAGTTTCCAACTGTTACAATTGATATTTCTTTAGGGGATTTATAGTATTTGATGCCTATGTTCACCACACTACCATAACATCTCTACATATTTGATAATTTGATTTGATGTTTTATTATATAAGATAAATTGGTATGAAACTGCTGTTTCTAATGCAATCAATGAGTTTTTGTCACTCTTCTAACCCTTTATGGCATTCAAAGAGACTAAAGACAATTTACATTTTGGTGGGAAAAATAAAACCTTTTTTATTTTTCAACTCGAAAGATAATTAAGTTTTATCTAACATGATAGTTGTATTTTTAAACTATTTTTTAAAAGGGAGATAAAAAAAATAGACTTCCACCCCACATTTTACAAATGCTTAAAAAGAAGTGTTTCACTTTAGTTTCGAAATAAATTTTACACAAAATTGCAGTCTTGGATTTTCATGTGAAGTATTTATGCTTCATCATATTGTATCTATTTTTCTCATAATTTTTATAAGAGCATTGCTAGAGGGACACACGTGGCTGCTACCCTCTTTAGCCACTCGAGCTCGGGACCATCATCCAATCAGAATCAATATCTTACTCGCTACAGTGCCATGGTACTTTTGTATGGGCAAAACACTAATTTATTAATCAAAACCCCTACATATGTTACTCATATATAAAGTCTATTTTTTAGTGTTACACTCAGATGGCAAATTTGGGGGTTCCATATCTTTACTCTTTTGATAATTCAGTAGACATTTCATTTAAACATTTGCACTGTGTGATGTTTCGATTTCACTGATTGTAATAGAACTTACATCTAGTTCTCATCCCACATAAGATTATATAAACATTTGGTGAATATGAAAGATATCAAAAATCTTATAACAAAAGTTCTCCAAAGCATACTCAGCTTAAAGTCAAAGCTGAAACAATATATGTAGCTACCTAGTTTCATTTTTTTTAACAGCGAAAAAAATATTCATTCATATAAAAAAAATGCTAAAATTTACATGTGAACTCCTATTGACATTCAGTAAAATATTCATATAAGCGTTTCTTAAGTCGGGTCAATTCGATGTGTCTGTTCTCTAAGAAGCACCTATATATCTTGTTTTAGTGTCTCTTACTAATCGAACGGTTGGGCCAAGAAGCCATCAACAAATGTCTAGGAACCTGATCGACTAGTCCCAAGATAAGACCGGGTACATCTACCGCCTTGTTTTCTGGTGTATGATTGTGTTACATATGGATGTGAAAACTAGTGGGGCTATTGTTGGTTCCACTTAAATAGTTTTCATAAGTAAGGAAACTCTAAATTTAAAACAAGGCGTATCAAAACACCTAACAGTGAGTTAAGGAATGAATCGCAAGCTATCTTATTGGAATTTTAAAAAGTGTGGCAAAGGAACCGAACATGACTCCAATAACATTTGACAACATACAAGTGACTGTTTATATTCCAATTTTGGAACTTTGCAGTCAAATAATAACTTACCCGCTAACACATTTTTCATATTTTAATTACAAACAAAATGATTTTTTATTTATGCATGAGAGATTAGATACTTTTTATCTCACTTTTTTTTGTATAAAGCTTATAATTAGTTATGGGTGACTTTTGAAAAATTTGACAATCTAACTAGTAAACACCGTCATGCGCTATCAGATCATATACATTGTATTTGCTTATGACTGATAAAGCATATGTGAAAATCTGTAATTTCTTCATCCAAACAAAACAGTGTCTTCTATGTCAACAAATTAATGCTTTTTATAATGCTCCTCAAGAGTCAATATATCCTTTTGCCTTAGCGATGTTGAATTCGACAACCTATGATCTTCTTTCCAAAATAACAAAGTACTCTTGATGTATATATTAGATCCTTATAAACGTGGGAGATTCGCAGTATTCATATGGAATAATATTTGAATTAAAAGAAAAAAATGTATCAAAATGTAGGCTTAGGTCAGAAGGGAAAAAGAAAGATAAAAAATTGATTACCAGAATTAATTGCAAATATAAAATTCTTGCTTCACTATTTGAGCTACCAAGAGCCCCAAAGTTAACTCCAACTTTAAAAATTTTGGATGAGTTTAGAAAAGTCATGTATATGCCGCTTTAGATGAGGACAAAACACAAATAATAGGCAAAGAACCGTTAAAAACCCAAACACCAGTGCCTTAGTATTTTCCAATACATTATATCACTAGAAAACAAAAGTTAAACTAGAAGTGGTACTGATGCACCTAACCCTTGTAGTGGTGGACAGCATGGGTGACTCTCGAAAGCTCAAAAAATTAATTTAATATCATGCAAATCAATGACTCATGTATCAAATAAGAACAGATACTACACTTTATCTTAGCCAAAAGTCAGTGAAAGTTATAAGTTGGATTGAGTATTGATTCCTCTTTTATAGCTCACCTTCCTATCACACATTTGTACTTTCTAGATGTGGGTACTAAGCTTTGCCCAAAGGTTGGCCCTTAGTAGTGCTCATTGTACAGTAGTCTCTACTGATTTGTTGTGCTCATTAACATCCAAGATGACTACAAATAAAATAAATAAAAATCAACAAGATGTGCAAAATTTTATCTTTCTTTTAAAAAAGGAAACATTTATGTGAACATGACAATTTCTTCTTTAAAAAATGAAAACCGAGGTACAAACCTAAGTGGGGGGTGAATTGGGTTTTAAAAACTTTTTGGAAACTAAAACACAAGTTTTAACAATTTAATCATGAAAGGCACAGAACAATTAAGATACTTGAAATTTTAGGAGTAAATGAAGAGAATATGCAAACTTCGTTTATAGTGGTTCGGCAATATTAGAATCTTTCGGACCCTGTGTCCACTCTCTTCAATGAACCTCCTTGAAGCAATCCACTAATTGTAGTCAAGCAACTTCACGGGTGTTGCACAAACCTTAAAATCACTCTCTTCCACAAGGATGTTACAAGGAAGTGTTTAATCCTAAACACTTTAAGAGTTACACAAACTCTTTCTCTTTACATTGAATGATATTAAATGTAAAAGGAAAAGAGATAGATAGCAATAAATGCTTTACAAGATGAAGGTTATCTCTCTTTCAAGAACAAGCTCAAATAATGGCTCACAATAAAATTTTCAAGACTTTTGAGAGTATTACTGAGCTATAAATCAAATTTAGTGTTCTTTCTTGTTGTTTAAATGCTCATTGATGGGTGTTTTAATAGCCTCTGTCTTATATGGCAACTAGACACTGATTTGGTAGGTTTGAAGCATTAAATGCTCAAGTCTTGCATCTCAAACGGTCATATTTTTGAATTACCAAGGAATCAGTCAACTGGGTCTTTGTACCAATCGACTGGATCAAGTGTGAAAATCCAGTTTTTAGGCTTCAGACAAGTACCATTCGACTAGGTCTTAGGACCAGTCAACTGAGTCCTTTAACCAGTCAACTTAGAACCTGCTATCCATTTTACCAGTCGACTGGTTCAGAGACCTAGTCAGCTGTGTTAACCAAAAACATAGTTTTTATGCTTAAGAGCAATTTTTTGACTTAAAGACAATTTTCGGATTATTTTTGTAAAAACCTTTTGCAATCAAAGAGAGCCATAGTTAAGCTAGGTAATTGAAAACAAAGATTTACAACGTGAACCAATTACCTTAGAACCTATTCCAGATCTTTTGTCTTCTTTTGGAAATTGTACATGTCGTATTCTTGCGTCTTGTTTCTGAATTGAATGGTTTTGCCACTTAGACACTTAGATAAAATTGTTAGTGCAATTTAAGTTGTGTTTCTTCATTATTAAAATCAAATACAAGTCAACAAAAACTATGTACGTAACTCATCAATTCCTGTGATTATCCAAGAGGGTGAATTTGTCTTAGAGGGCTAGTGTGTGTGTGCTTCTGCTAGGATTTCTTGAGGAGAGGTACTCGATTCGGTTTGGTTTGGTTGTCAGTTGTTTAGTGTCATCTTTTTGGAAATTCGCCTTTAGAATTGGATTGTTTCTCCAATTCTTTGAGTTCCACCTCATTGAAAGTGATTGGGTTTGAATCCTCCTGCTGCTGCGGGGTAAGACAAGTCTTACCTCGACATGAACCAGCACTTTTGTATCTAGCCTACGTGTGTGGACACTCACACAGTGTCGATAGGGACCCTACTATCTCCCTTTCAACGTTTTGTTAGACACCAAACAAAAAATAATATAATAACATCCTATATCAACTCCGATAATGAAATTTTGTCGTTTATCCTAGCCCTTGATGGTTAAACCATTCCCAGAATATTAAATTATTAGTCACTAAAACAGGTGATAAAATGTGATTATGCACAAATTTCTCCATCACTACATTAGTGTGATCGATTTGAAATTTAGTGTGCGTGATTTAAATGATTATCAAATTAAATCAAATGGTTTATTTTGAAAAAAGTCATTTTTTTTTCACAAAATGACAAAGGAGTGTAAGATTATTCTCAATAGGTCATCTCTGTGTATAATAATAAACTAAATTAACTTATTTAAATAAAAGGTCATATGAAACATTGGTAGAGCAATGCAAAACTAGAAGTAGTCTAACCAAGACAATAAATTTTTAAACTAGAATTGGTGCGGTTGCACGAAAGCCCTAGAATAGTTTTACACGTACTTTTGGACCCAAGTAGCAACCTACTATTCCGAGTCCTCCCTTTTAAAAAGTTAATTTAATATCATGTGAGTCAATGACCCAAGTATAAGATATTTAATTGATTTGATTTGTGCCTAAATTATGGTTTTACAGATTGGTTTGGTGTCAACCTTCCCTCGCTTCTTGGCGTGGGACAAAAGCTAAGCTTAAAACAGTTCTTGCCTCATATGAGGTACTTGAAAAAGAAAATTACAATTATTTTCTGCTCCCTTTGACATGTGTTGCACATTGGTTAATTCTTAACTCAAGAAGCTAACTATCAGATGTATGCTATATATTGTATTTGTTTAGGACAATATCCAAAGCATATGAGCTTCATTGTCTACAATTTACAATCGAATATCACCGAAAGGATTGGTGGCTATAGATGTTGAGGTGCAACATTTAATCCTACAAATTAACTTTGTGGATCAATTAATAGTTCGAGCATTCCATTTCTATGGCAATTAACGAACGATCTCTAAATAGAGGAATGAAGAGTAAAGAGCACGATGCTATAAAATTTTAACGGTTTTGGTTGTTCCATGCGAGAAACTCACTTCATCACGCACATATGGTCATTCCGTTGACAAAGCTGAATCAGTATCATGCAGATTTAGCAATCCTATAAATAAAATTAAAATCAGTGCACATTTTGTTTAGAAGACGCAGGAAAGAAATATCATTTGAAAGCTAATTAATTTTGTTACAACTGACAAGAAAAATAAAATAAAATGTTTGTTTATACCGAAAATTCAATATGCTCCCATATAACCCTCAAAGCCTTGAACACTATAAGAATGGTCTAAACAGTGATAACAAAAAAAAAATTGAACTTAAGATTTGTAGGGCTTTACCCCAGAGGGAGCCCTTCCAAAAATTCTCAACGGTCGGGGCAGAACCCAGGCCTAAGAGGGGGTTTGGAAATAGTTTTCAACCAGCAATAGACGCGCCTCGGTTAGTACCTCACTAGCTGCGTCATTGCCCCAAGCGCAAAGATACTTAATTGAGAGTTTCAGCCACCCACATATAATGCCTCTCAAGAGTCAATCCTTTTGCCTTAGCAATGTGGGATTGGTTTCAATTCAAAAAACAAAACAATGTGGGATTGAACAACAACAGTCTTCTATTACAAAATAACTAAGTTGTCTTTGGGTGTGTTATATAAGTTCTGACAATACTTTATGGATTCGCAATATTCATGGAACAACAATATTTGAATTTAACGAAAGTATCCCAATAGATCAGCCCTTGCCGCTTTAGATGAAAACAGAACACAAGTAGCCAAAGAACCTTGAAAAGCCCACACTCTAGAGCCTTATTATTTTCCAATACATTATATGACTAGATGAAAAGCTTAACCTAGAATTTGAAAGGGTGCGCCAAGCTTTTGCCGCTTTAGATGAAAACAGAACACAAATAGCCAAAGAACCTTGAAAAGCCCACACTCTAGAGTCTTATTACTTTCCAATACATTATATGATTAGATGAAAAGCTTAACCTAGAATTTGAAAGGGTGCGCTTGGTCCTTGCCGCTTTAGATAAAAACATAACACAAATAGCCAAAGAACCTTGAAAATCCCACACTCTAGAGCCTTATATTTTCCAATACATTATATGAGTAGATGAAAAGCTTAACCTAGAATTTGATAGGGTGCGCCAAGCCCTTGCCGCTTTAGATGAAAACAGAACACAAATAGTCAAAAAACCTTGAAAAGCCCACACTCTAGAGCCTTATTACTTTCCAATACCTTATATGACTAGATGAAAAGCTTAACCTAGAATTTGAAAGGGTGCGCCAAACCCTTGCCGCTTTAGATGAAAACAGAACACAAATAGCCAAAGAACCATGAAAAGCCCACACTCTAGAGCCTTATTATTTTCCAATACTATGACTAGATGAAAAGCTTAACCTAGAATTTGAAAGGGTGCGCCAGGTCCTTGCCGGTTTAGATGAAAACATAACACAAATAGCCAAAGAACCTTGAAAATCCCACACTCTAGAGCCTTATTATTTTCCAATACATTATATGACTAGATGAAAAGCGTAACTTAGAATTTGAAAGGTTCCGCCAGGCCCTTGCTGCCTTAGATGAAAACAGAACACAAATAGCCAAAGAACCTTGAAAAGCCCACACTCTAGAGCCTTGTTATTTTCCAATACATTAAATGACTAGACAACAATGGTTAAACTAGAATTGGTAGGGGTGTGCCAAGCCTTTGCAGTAGTGCAAAGCATGAGCGACACTTGAAAGCCCCAATAGCAAGCTACTGTGGTGGACCCTCCCCCTAAAAAAATTAATTTAATATCATGTGGATCAATGACCCACGTATCAGATATTAAACTGATAAGAACAGATACTACACTTGATCTTAGCCAAAAGGCCGAGAAAGGTATGCTTAAGAAAGAGTATTGATTCCTCTTTTATAGATCACCTTTGTATCACAGTTATGTACTTTGTCGATGTGGGATAATAAACTTTGCTCTGAGATCTATTAACCCTTAGTAGCATGACCTGGTATATATTTAAACGAAAAGGATCTCAATTTGAACAACCCATTATTTGCAGCACACAATCACGTCCTTGAAATTGTATAGTTGGCGGTAACTTTTGTGTGTAAGATTTTTATTGATTTCAATCCATCATTAAGAGGAAGATTTTTTTTGATTTCAATCCATCATTAAGAGAGAGAGAGAGAGAGAGAGAACACTTTGTGCGGTAAATTACAAACTAAAAGAAGATGCTCAAGCTTGTTGTTTATGTTCTGACTTGCTTGGTCCAATGGTGCAAAAGATTTCAATTTACCACAAACAAAGTTTAACCCACCGAGCAAAACAATTTAGGATCGATCTATGTATTTTTTGATGCAATAATAGTAATATCTCATTTTCATTGGAGTCTCGATATGATACCAGTCTTCAACTCCGCCCTTTGTCTCTCTAATTGCCAAGTAACTTCTACTATTTGGAGGTTTTCTGCAGTGATTATTGATTACTGTTCCTGCCATTTTTTTGTTTATTTTCGGAACTTTTTGTGGAACTTGAAGGCATACAAACAGCCTTATGTGCACAGTCTTCAACTGACGTTAGCTTATGCATACAGAATGAATTCGAGGCATCAACACATGGGTAACTCATGAAACTATAGATACTAAAGACCAATTTATGATCAGCAATGGAGTAATGTATATCAACCTGTATAGTGCTTTGGTGCTTTTCCGTATTTCATTAGTTTACAAAAAACGCTGAAGAGCAAGTAGAATATTGTTTGTTCTTGCTTGTAAAATTAGCAGGCCTCAACTTACTATAAACTACAAAACTAATTTAATTAAAAGATTAGACTAGATTTGAGTGGGGGTTGTACTCTATTAGAGCAACCCCTCCAAAAATTGGTGTATGCCACTTTTTAACGACGAGCACACGGTATTCTTTAGTAAAAGGCGAAAGAATAGTTCGCTTTGTGCTCATCCCATGGCTCCATGAGTTGAACAATTGTTTTCCTATAAGCTATATACTCAAGTTCACAATTAGCAAAAGACTCATTTAGAGAGGACTGGACTGTACACAATTAGCAAAAGACCTGTTGTGAGCCAAAAAAGCGGACTTTTCAAATGCACACAATGATAATATCACAAAGACAACAAAAGGCTAAACTAGAAATGGTAGGGGTGTGCCAGGCCCTTGCAATAGTGCAACACATGGGCGACACTCAATGGCCCCAATAGCAAGCTATTGTGCTGGACCCTTCCCCTCAAAATATTAATTTAATATCATGTGGATCAATGACCCACGTATCAGATATTAAACTGATAAGAACAGATACTACACTTGATCTTAGCCAAAAGGCCGAGAAAGGTATGCTTTGGTTTGTGTATTGATTCCTCTTTTATAGCTCACCTTCGTATCACACTTTTGTGCCTTCTCGATGTGGGATGATAAGCTCTGCCTATAGGTTAGCCCTTAGTATGTAGTGCAACCTAGTATATATTTGAAGGAAAAAGGATCTTCATTTGAACTACCCGTTATTTGCAGCACACATTCATGCTTTAGAAATTGATTTGATCAGAGGAACCATGTGACGGTCACTTTTGTGTATAAGATTTTTATTAATCTTCTGACGCAGTAATGGAGTCATACCTCCAATTGATACTAGCTAGTCTTCCACTCCCCTTTGTCTCTCTAATTGCCAAGTGACTACTATTTGTTATGTATTCCCACAACCAGAATCACACAAAATGTTGTTCAAAATCCCACCATCTGTTACGTTTTGAAAATTAATCATTCTATCAGGTAGCAAAAACATACATAGGAATAATATTTTGTCAAACAAAATTATTTGTGTTCAAGGCAGTGCATTATTCGCAAATACCTGGACTGGATCAATGGACGATCAAGCAGGTCCATGGCCTAGGCTAGTGACCTCCATCGCAGTTTGGATGAGATGGAAACTGATCTTGGGATCAAGAATATCCATGCTTGGCTATCTAGTTTGAAGTCTATCCCAGATCGACTAAACATGAGATTAAAATGAGTTCATACACAGTACAAATAAGTTTGGAAAGCAACTAGGAAACTTACTTACCTGGACGGGGTCAATGCACGATCAAGAAGGTCCATGGCCTAGTCTAATGTCCTCCATTGCACTTTGGAGGGGCGCTCAGCCTAAGGTCTCCCAAAGTGGGAGAGCCTACGTCATTATTTGTTGCTGAGGGGGCCTGCGTTCGCGCGGCCCCTACCAATTCCATAGTTTTCAACTGTTACAATTGATATTTCTTTAGGGGATTTATAGTATTTGATGCCTCTGTTCACCACACTACCATAACATCTCTACATATTTGATAATTTGATTTGATGTTTTATTATATAAGATAAATTGGTATGAAACTGCTGTTTCTAATGCAATCAATGAGTTTTTGTCACTCTTCTAACCCTTTATGGCATTCAAAGAGACTAAAGACAATTTACATTTTGGTGGGCAAAATAAAACCTTTTTTATTTTTCAACTCGAAAGATAATTAAGTTTTATCTAACATGATAGTTGTATTTTTAAACTATTTTTTAAAGGGAGATAAAAAAAATAGACTTCCACCCCACATTTTACAAATGCTTAAAAAGAAGTGTTTCACTTTAGTTTCGAAATAAATTTTACACAAAATTGCAGTCTTGGATTTTCATGTGAAGTATTTATGCTTCATCATATTGTATCTATTTTTCTCATAATTTTTATAAGAGCATTGCTAGAGGGACACACGTGGCTGCTACCCTCTTTAGCCACTCGAGCTCGGGACCATCATCCAGTCAGAATCAATATCTTACTCGCTACAGTGCCATGGTACTTTCGTATGGGCAAAACACTAATTTATTAATCAAAACCCCTACATATGTTACTCATATACCAGTCTATTTTTTAGTGTTACACTCAGATGCCAAATTTGGGGGTTCCATATCTTTACTCTTTTGATAATTTGGTAGACATTTCAATTAAACATTTGCACTGTGTGATGTTTCGATTTCACTGATTGTAATAGAACTTACCTCTAGTTCTCATCCCACATAAGATTATATAAACATTTGGTGAATATGAAAGATATCAAAAATCTCATAACAAAAGTTCTCCAAAGCACACTCAGCTTAAAGTCAAAGCTGAAACAATATATGTAGCTACCTAGTTTTATTTTTTTTAACAGCGAAAAAAATATTCATTCATATAAAAAAAATGCTAAAATTTACATGTGAACTCCTATTGACATTCAGAAAAATATTCATATAAGCGTTTCTTAAGTCGGGTCAATTCGATGTGTCTGTTATCTAACAAGCACCTATATATCTTGTTTTAGTGTCTCACACTAATCGAACGGTTGGGCCAAGAAGCCATCAACAAATGTCTAGGAACCTGATCGACTAGTTCCAAGATACAACCGGGTACATCTGCCGCCTTGTTTTCTGGTGTATGATTGTGTTACATATGGATGTGAAAACTAGTGGGGTTATTGTTGGTTCCTCGTAAATAGTTTTCATAAGCAAGGAAACTCTAAATTTAAAACAAGGCGTATCAAAACACCTAACAGGGAGTTAAGGAATGAATTGCAAGCTATCTTATTCGAATTTTAAAAGGTGTGGCAAAGGAACCGAACATGACTCCAATAACATTTGACAACATACAAGTGACTGTTTATATTCCAATATTTGAACTTTGCAGTCAAATAATAACTTTCTGCCCCCGCTAACACATTTTTCATATTTTAGATAGAAACAAAAAGATTTTTATTTATGCGTGAGAGATTAGATACTTTTTATCTCACTTTTTTTTGTATAAAGCTTATAATTAGTTATGGGTGACTTTTGAAAAATTTGACAGTCTAACTAGTAAACACGGTCATGGGCTATCAGATCATATACATTGTATTTGCTTATGACCGTTAATGAGCACAACAAATCAGTAAAAGACTCATTTAGAGAGGACTGGACTGTACACAATTAGCAAAAGACCTGTTGTGAGCCAAAAAAGCGGACTTTTCGAATGCACACATGATAATATCACACAGACAACAAAAGGCTAAACTAGAAATGGTAGGGGTGCGCCAGGCCCTTGCAATAGTGCAACACATGGGCGACACTCAATGGCCCCAATAGCAAGCTATTGTGCTGGACCCTTCCCCTCAAAATATTAATTTAATATCATGTGGATCAATGACCCACGTATCAGATATTAAATTGATAAGAACAGATACTACACTTGATCTTAGCCAAAAGGCCGAGAAAGGTATGCTTTGGTTTGTGTATTGATTCCTCTTTTATAGCTCACCTTCATATCACACTTTTGTGCCTTCTCGATGTGGGATGATAAGCTCTGCCTATAGGTTAGCCCTTAGTATGTAGTGCAACCTAGTATATATTTGAAGGAAAAATGATCTTCATTTGAACTACCCGTTATTTGCAGCACACATTCATGCTTTAGAAATTGATTTGATCAGAGGAACCATGTGACGGTCACTTTTGTGTATAAGATTTTTATTAATCTTCTGATGCAGTAATGGAGTCATACCTCCAATTGATACTAGCTAGTCTTCCACTCCCCTTTGTCTCTCTAATTGCCAAGTGACTACTATTTGTTATGTATTCCCACAACCAGAATCACACAAAATGTTGTTCAAAATCCCACCATCTGTTACGTTTTGAAAATTAATCATTCTATCAGGTAGCAAAAACATACACAGGAATAATATTTTGTCAAACAAAATTATTTGTGTTCAAGGCAGTACATTATTCGCAAATACCTGGACTGGATCAATGGACGATCAAGAAGGTCCATGGCCTAGGCTAGTGACCTCCATCGCAGTTTGGATGAGATGGAAACTGATCTTGGGATCAAGAAGGTCCATGCTTGGCTATCTAGTTTGAAGTCTATCCCACATCGACTAAACATGAGATTGAAATGAGTTCATACACAGTACAAATAAGTTTGGAAAGCAACTAGGAAACATACTTACCTGGACGGGGTCAATGCACGATCAAGAAGGTCCATGGCCTAGGCTAGTGTCCTCCATTGCACTTTGGAGGGGCGCTCAGCCTAAGGTCTCCCCAAGTGGGAGAGCCTACGTCATTATTTGTTGCTGAGGGGGCCTGCGTTCGCGCGGCCCCTACCAATTCCATAGTTTCCAACTGTTACAATTGATATTTCTTTAGGGGATTTATAGTATTTGATGCCTATGTTCACCACACTACCATAACATCTCTACATATTTGATAATTTGATTTGATGTTTTATTATATAAGATAAATTGGTATGAAACTGCTGTTTCTAATGCAATCAATGAGTTTTTGTCACTCTTCTAACCCTTTATGGCATTCAAAGAGACTAAAGACAATTTACATTTTGGTGGGCAAAATAAAACCTTTTTTATTTTTCAACTCGAAAGATAATTAAGTTTTATCTAACATGATAGTTGTATTTTTAAACTATTTTTTAAAAGGGAGATAAAAAAAATAGACTTCCACCCCACATTTTACAAATGCTTAAAAAGAAGTGTTTCACTTTAGTTTCGAAATAAATTTTACACAAAATTGCAGTCTTGGATTTTCATGTGAAGTATTTATGCTTCATCATATTGTATCTATTTTTCTCATAATTTTTATAAGAGCATTGCTAGAGGGACACACGTGGCTGCTACCCTCTTTAGCCACTCGAGCTCGGGACCATCATCCAATCAGAATCAATATCTTACTCGCTACAGTGCCATGGTACTTTTGTATGGGCAAAACACTAATTTATTAATCAAAACCCCTACATATGTTACTCATATATAAAGTCTATTTTTTAGTGTTACACTCAGATGGCAAATTTGGGGGTTCCATATCTTTACTCTTTTGATAATTCAGTAGACATTTCATTTAAACATTTGCACTGTGTGATGTTTCGATTTCACTGATTGTAATAGAACTTACATCTAGTTCTCATCCCACATAAGATTATATAAACATTTGGTGAATATGAAAGATATCAAAAATCTTATAACAAAAGTTCTCCAAAGCATACTCAGCTTAAGGTCAAAGCTGAAACAATATATGTAGCTACCTAGTTTCATTTTTTTTAACAGCGAAAAAAATATTCATTCATATAAAAAAAATGCTAAAATTTACATGTGAACTCCTATTGACATTCAGTAAAATATTCATATAAGCGTTTCTTAAGTCGGGTCAATTCGATGTGTCTGTTCTCTAAGAAGCACCTATATATCTTGTTTTAGTGTCGCTTACTAATCGAACGGTTGGGCCAAGAAGCCATCAACAAATGTCTAGGAACCTGATCGACTAGTCCCAAGATACGACCGGGTACATCTGCCGCCTTGTTTTCTGGTGTATGATTGTGTTACATATGGATGTGAAAACTAGTGGGGCTATTGTTGGTTCCACTTAAATAGTTTTCATAAGTAAGGAAACTCTAAATTTAAAACAAGGCGTATCAAAACACCTAACAGTGAGTTAAGGAATGAATCGCAAGCTATCTTATTGGAATTTTAAAAGGTGTGGCAAAGGAACCGAACATGACTCCAATAACATTTGACAACATACAAGTGACTGTTTACATTCCAATATTGGAACTTTGCAGTCAAATAATAACTTACCCGCTAACACATTTTTCATATTTTAATTACAAACAAAATGATTTTTTATTTATGCATGAGAGATTAGATACTTTTTATCTCACTTTTTTTTGTATAAAGCTTATAATTAGTTATGGGTGACTTTTGAAAATTTTGACAGTCTAACTAGTAAACACCGTCATTCGCTATCAGATCATATACATTGTATTTGCTTATGACTGATAAAGCATATGTGAAAATCTGTAATTTCTTCATCCAAACAAAACAGTGTCTTCTATGTCAACAAATTAATGCTTTTTATAATGCTCCTCAAGAGTCAATATATCCTTTTGCCTTAGCGATGTTGAATTCGACAACCTATGATCTTCTTTCCAAAATAACAAAGTACTCTTGATGTATATATTAGATCCTTATAAACGTGGGAGATTCGCAGTATTCATATGGAATAATATTTGAATTTAAAGAAAAAAATGTATCAAAATGTAGGCTTAGGTCAGAAGGGAAAAAGAAAGATAAAAAATTGATTACCAGAATTAATTGCAAATATAAAATTCTTGCTTCACTATTTGAGCTACCCAGAGCCCCAAAGTTAACTCCAACTTTAAAAATTTTGGATGAGTTTAGAAAAGTCATGTATATGCCGCTTTAGATGAGGACAAAACACAAATAATAGGCAAAGAACCGTTAAAAACCCAAACACCAGTGCCTTAGTATTTTCCAATACATTATATCACTAGAAAACAAAAGTTAAACTAGAAGTGGTACTGATGCACCTAACCCTTGTAGTGGTGGACAGCATGGGTGACTCTCGAAAGCTCAAAAAATTAATTTAATATCATGCAAATCAATGACTCATGTATCAAATAAGAACAGATACTACACTTTATCTTAGCCAAAAGTCAGTGAAAGTTATAAGTTGGATTAAGTATTGATTCCTCTTTTATAGCTCACCTTCCTATCACACATTTGTACTTTCTAGATGTGGGTACTAAGCTCTGCCCAAAGGTTGGCCCTTAGTAGTGCTCATTGTACAGTAGTCTCTACTGATTTGTTGTGCTCATTAACATCCAAGATGACTACAAATAAAATAAATAAAAATCAACAAGATGTGCAAAATTTTATCTTTCTTTTAAAAAAGGAAACATTTATGTGCACATGACAATTTCTTCTTTAAAAAATGAAAACCGAGGTACAAACCTAAGTGGGGGGTGAATTGGGTTTTAAAAACTTTTTGGAAACTAAAACACAAGTTTTAACAATTTAATCATGAAAGGCACAGAACAATTAAGATACTTGAAATTTTAGGAGTAAAGGAAGAGAATATGCAAACTTCGTTTATAGTGGTTCGGCAATATTAGAATCTTTCGGACCCTGTGTCCACTCTCTTCAATGAACCTCCTTGAAGCAATCCACTAATTGTAGTCAAGCAACTTCACGGGTGTTGCACAAACCTTAAAATCACTCTCTTCCACAAGGATGTTACAAGGAAGTGTTTAATCCTAAACACTTTAAGAGTTACACAAACTCTTTCTCTTTACATTGAATGATATTAAATGTAAAAGGAAAAGAGATAGATAGCAATAAATGCTTTACAAGATGAAGGTTATCTCTCTTTCAAGAACAAGCTCAAATAATGGCTCACAATAAAATTTTCAAGACTTTTGAGAGTATTACGGAGCTATAAATCAAATTTAGTGTTCTTTCTTGTTGTTTAAATGCTCATTGATGGGTGTTTTAATAGCCTCGGTCTTATATGGTCATTAGACACTGATTTGGTAGGTTTTGAGCATTAAATGCTCAAGTCTTGCATCTCAAACGGTCATATTTTTGAATTACCAAGGAACCAGTCGACTGGGTCCTTGTACCAATCGACTGGATCAAGTGTGAAAATCCAGTTTTTAGGCTTCAGACAAGTACCAGTCGACTAGGTCTTAGGACCAGTCAACTGAGTCCTTTAACCAGTCAACTTAGAACCTGCTATCTATTTTACCAGTCGACTGGTTCAGAGACCTAGTCAGCTGTGTTAACCAAAAACATAGTTTTTATGCTTAAGAGCAATTTTTTGACTTAAAGACAATTTTCGGATTATTTTTGTAAAAACCTTTTGCAATCAAAGAGAGCCATAGTTAAGCTAGGTAATTGAAAACAAAGATTTACAACGTGAACCAATTACTTTAGATCCTATTCCAGATCTTTTGTCTTCTTTTGGAAATTGTACATGTCGTATTCTTGCGTCTTGTTTCTGAATTGAATGGTTTTGCCACTTAGACACTTAGATAAAATTGTTAGTGCAATTTAAGTTGTGTTTCGTCATTATTAAAATCAAATACAAGTCAACAAAAACTATGTACGTAACTCATCAATTCCTGTGATTATCCAAGAGGGTGAATTTGTCTTAGAGGGCTAGTGTGTGTGTGCTTCTGCTAGGATTTCTTGAGGAGAGGTACTCGATTCGGTTTGGTTTGGTTGTCAGTTGTTTAGTGTCATCTTTTTGGAAATTCGCCTTTAGAATTGGATTGTTTCTCCAATTCTTTGAGTTCCACCTCGTTGAAAGTGATTGGGTTTGAATCCTCCTGCTGCTGCGGGGTAAGACAAGTCTTATCTCGACATGAACCAGCACTTTTGTATCTAGCCTACGTGTGTGGACACTCACACAGTGTCGATAGGGACCCTACTATCTCCCTTTCAACGTTTTGTTAAACACCAAACAAAAAATAATATAATAACATCCTATATCAACTCCGATAATGAAATTTTGTCGTTTATCCTAGCCCTTGATGGTTAAACCATTCCCAGAATATTAAATTATTAGTCACTAAAACAGGTGATAAAATGTGATTATGTACAAATTTCTCCATCACTACATTAGTGTGATCGATTTGAAATTTAGTGTGCGTGATTTAAATGATTATCAAATTAAATCAAATGGTTTATTTTGAAAAAAGTCATTTTTTTTTCACAAAATGACAAAGGAGTGTAAGATTATTCTCAATAGGTCATCTCTGTGTATAATAATAAACTAAATTAACTTATTTAAATAAAAGGTCATATGAAACATTGGTAGAGCAATGCAAAACTAGAAGTAGTCTAACCAAGACAATAAATTTTTAAACTAGAATTGGTGCGGTTGCACGAAAGCCCTAGAATAGTTTTACACGTACTTTTGGACCCAAGTAGCAACCTACTATTCCGAGTGCTCCCTTTTAAAAAGTTAATTTAATATCATGTGAGTCAATGACCCAAGTATAAGATATTTAATTGATTTGATTTTTGCCTAAATTATGGTTTTATAGATTGGTTTGGTGTCAACCTTCCCTCGCTTCTTGGCGTGGGACAAAAGCTAAGCTTAAAACAGTTCTTGCCTCATATGAGGTACTTGAAAAAGAAAATTACAATTATTTTCTGCTCCCTTTGACATGTGTTGCACATTGGTTAATTCTTAACTCAAGAAGCTAACTATCAGATGTATGCTATATATTGTATTTGTTTAGGACAATATCCAAAGCATATGAGCTTCATTGTCTACAATTTACAATCGAATATCACCGAAAGGATTGGTGGCTATAGATGTTGAGGTGCAACATTTAATCCTACAAATTAACTTTGTGGATCAATTAATAGTTCGAGCATTCCATTTCTATGGCAATTAATGAACGATCTCTAAATAGAGGAATGAAGAGTAAAGAGCACGATGCTATAAAATTTTAACGGTTTTGGTTGTTCCATGCGAGAAACTCACTTCATCACGCACATATGGTCATTCTGTTGACAAAGCTGAATCAGTATCATGCAGATTTAGCAATCCTATAAATAAAATTAAAATCAGTGCACATTTTGTTTAGAAGACGCAAGAAAGAAATATCATTTGAAAGCTAATTAATTTTGTTACAACTGACAAGAAAAATAAAATAAAATGTTTGTTTATACCGAAAATTCAATATGCTCCCATATAACCCTCAAAGCCTTGAACACTATAAGAATGGTCTAAACAGTGATAACAAAAAAAAAATTGAACTTAAGATTTGTAGGGCTTTACCCCAGAGGGAGCCCTTCCAAAAATTCTCAACGGTCGGGGCGGAACCCAGGCCTAAGAGGGGGTTTGGAAATAGTTTTCAACCAGCAATAGACGCGCCTCGGTTAGTAACTCACTAGCTGCGTCATTGCCCCAAGCGCAAAGATACTTAATTGAGAGTTTCAGCCACCCACATATAATGCCTCTCAAGAGTCAATCCTTTTGCCTTAGCAATGTGGGATTGGTTTCAATTCAAAAAACAAAACAATGTGGGATTGAACAACAACAGTCTTCTATTACAAAATAACTAAGTTCTCTTTGGGTGTGTTATATAAGTTCTGACAATACTTTATGGATTCGCAATATTCATGGAACAACAATATTTGAATTTAACGAAAGTATCCCAATAGATCAGCCCTTGCCGCTTTAGATGAAAACAGAACACAAGTAGCCAAAGAACCTTGAAAAGCCCACACTCTAGAGCCTTATTATTTTCCAATACATTATATGACTAGATGAAAAGCTTAACCTAGAATTTGAAAGGGTGCGCCAAGCTTTTGCCGCTTTAGATGAAAACAGAACACAAATAGCCAAAGAACCTTGAAAAGCCCACACTCTAGAGTCTTATTACTTTCCAATACATTATATGATTAGATGAAAAGCTTAACCTAGAATTTGAAAGGGTGCGCTTGGTCATTGCCGCTTTAGATAAAAACATAACACAAATAGCCAAAGAACCTTGAAAATCCCACACTCTAGAGCCTTATATTTTCCAATACATTATATGAGTAGATGAAAAGCTTAACCTAGAATTTGATAGGGTGCGCCAAGCCCTTGCCGCTTTAGATGAAAACAGAACACAAATAGTCAAAAAACCTTGAAAAGCCCACACTCTAGAGCCTTATTACTTTCCAATACCTTATATGACTAGATGAAAAGCTTAACCTAGAATTTGAAAGGGTGCGCCAAACCCTTGCCGCTTTAGATGAAAACAGAACACAAATAGCCAAAGAACCATGAAAAGCCCACACTCTAGAGCCTTATTATTTTCCAATACTATGACTAGATGAAAAGCTTAACCTAGAATTTGAAAGGGTGCGCCAGGTCCTTGCCGGTTTAGATGAAAACATAACAAAAATAGCCAAAGAACCTTGAAAATCCCACACTCTAGAGCCTTATTATTTTCCAATACATTATATGACTAGATGAAAAGCGTAACTTAGAATTTGAAAGGTTCCGCCAGGCCCTTGCTGCCTTAGATGAAAACAGAACACAAATAGCCAAAGAACCTTGAAAAGCCCACACTCTAGAGCCTTGTTATTTTCCAATACATTATATGACTAGACAACAATGGTTAAACTAGAATTGGTAGGGGTGTGCCAAGCCCTTGCAGTAGTGCAAAGCATGAGCGACACTTGAAAGCCCCAATAGCAAGCTACTGTGGTGGACCCTCCCCCTAAAAAAATTAATTTAATATCATGTGGATCAATGACCCACGCATCAGATATTAAACTGATAAGAACAGATACTACACTTGATCTTAGCCAAAAGGCCGAGAAAGGTATGCTTAAGAAAGAGTATTGATTCCTCTTTTATAGATCACCTTTGTATCACAGTTATGTACTTTGTCGATGTGGGATAATAAACTTTGCTCTGAGATCTATTAACCCTTAGTAGCATGACCTGGTATATATTTAAACGAAAAGGATCTCAATTTGAACAACCCATTATTTGCAGCACACAATCACGTCCTTGAAATTGTATAGTTGGCGGTAACTTTTGTGTGTAAGATTTTTATTGATTTCAATCCATCATTAAGAGGAAGATTTTTTTTGATTTCAATCCATCATTAAGAGAGAGAGAGAGAGAGAGAGAACACTTTGTGCGGTAAATTACAAACTAAAAGAAGATGCTCAAGCTTGTTGTTTATGTTCTGACTTGCTTGGTCCAATGGTGCAAAAGATTTCAATTTACCACAAACAAAGTTTAACCCACCGAGCAAAACAATTTAGGATCGATCTATGTATTTTTTGATGCAATAATAGTAATATCTCATTTTCATTGGAGTCTCGATATGATACCAGTCTTCAACTCCGCCCTTTGTCTCTCTAATTGCCAAGTAACTTCTACTATTTGGAGGTTTTCTGCAGTGATTATTGATTACTGTTCCTGCCATTTTTTTGTTTATTTTCGGAACTTTTTGTGGAACTTGAAGGCATACAAACAGCCTTATGTGCACAGTCTTCAACTGACGTTAGCTTATGCATACAGAATGAATTCGAGGCATCAACACATGGGTAACTCATGAAACTATAGATACTAAAGACCAATTTATGATCAGCAATGGAGTAATGTATATCAACCTGTATAGTGCTTTGGTGCTTTTCCGTATTTCATTAGTTTACAAAAAACGCTGAAGAGCAAGTAGAATATTGTTTGTTCTTGCTTGTAAAATTAGCAGGCCTCAACTTACTATAAACTACAAAACTAATTTAATTAAAAGATTAGACTAGATTTGAGTGGGGGTTGTACTCTATTAGAGCAACCCCTCCAAAAATTGGTGTATGCCACTTTTTAACGACGAGCACACGGTATTCTTTAGTAAAAGGCGAAAGAATAGTTCGCTTTGTGCTCATCCCATGGCTCCATGAGTTGAACAATTGTTTTCCTATAAGCTATATACTCAAGTTCACAATTAGCCAAAAGGCCGAGAAAGGTATGCTTTGGTTTGTGTATTGATTCCTCTTTTATAGCTAGCCTTCGTATCACACTTTTGTGCCTTCTCGATGTGGGATGATAAGCTCTGCCTATAGGTTAGCCCTTAGTATGTAGTGCAACCTAGTATATATTTGAAGGAAAAAGGATCTTCATTTGAACTACCCGTTATTTGCAGCACACATTCATGCTTTAGAAATTGATTTGATCAGAGGAACCATGTGACGGTCACTTTTGTGTATAAGATTTTTATTAATCTTCTGACGCAATAATGGAGTCATACCTCCAATTCAACTCGAAAGATAATTAAGTTTTATCTAACATGATAGTTGTATTTTTAAACTATTTTTTAAAGGGAGATAAAAAAAA
This sequence comes from Bretschneidera sinensis, assembly GCA_023935145.1. Lineage (NCBI taxonomy): Eukaryota > Viridiplantae > Streptophyta > Magnoliopsida > Brassicales > Akaniaceae > Bretschneidera > Bretschneidera sinensis. Next base: position 161,583,356 of record CM043698.1, read on the forward strand.
TAGACTTCCACCCCACATTTTACAAATGCTTAAAAAGAAGTGTTTCACTTTAGTTTCGAAATAAATTTTACACAAAATTGCAGTCTTGGATTTTCATGTGAAGTATTTATGCTTCATCATATTGTATCTATTTTTCTCATAATTTTTATAAGAGCATTGCTAGAGGGACACACGTGGCTGCTACCCTCTTTAGCCACTCGAGCTCGGGACCATCATCCAGTCAGAATCAATATCTTACTCGCTACAGTGCCATGGTACATTCGTATGGGCAAAACACTAATTTATTAATCAAAACCCCTACATATGTTACTCATATACCAGTCTATTTTTTAGTGTTACACTCAGATGCCAAATTTGGGGGTTCCATATCTTTACTCTTTTGATAATTTGGTAGACATTTCAATTAAACATTTGCACTGTGTGATGTTTCGATTTCACTGATTGTAATAGAACTTACCTCTAGTTCTCATCCCACATAAGATTATATAAACATTTGGTGAATATGAAAGATATCAAAAATCTCATAACAAAAGTTCTCCAAAGCACACTCAGCTTAAAGTCAAAGCTGAAACAATATATGTAGCTACCTAGTTTTATTTTTTTTAACAGCGAAAAAAATATTCATTCATATAAAAAAAATGCTAAAATTTACATGTGAACTCCTATTGACATTCAGAAAAATATTCATATAAGCGTTTCTTAAGTCGGGTCAATTCGATGTGTCTGTTATCTAACAAGCACCTATATATCTTGTTTTAGTGTCTCACACTAATCGAACGGTTGGGCCAAGAAGCCATCAACAAATGTCTAGGAACCTGATCGACTAGTCCCAAGATACAACCGGGTACATCTGCCGCCTTGTTTTCTGGTGTATGATTGTGTTACATATGGATGTGAAAACTAGTGGGGTTATTGTTGGTTCCTCGTAAATAGTTTTCATAAGCAAGGAAACTCTAAATTTAAAACAAGGCGTATCAAAACACCTAACAGGGAGTTAAGGAATGAATTGCAAGCTATCTTATTCGAATTTTAAAAGGTGTGGCAAAGGAACCGAACATGACTCCAATAACATTTGACAACATACAAGTGACTGTTTATATTCCAATATTTGAACTTTGCAGTCAAATAATAAGTTTCTGCCCCCTCTAACACATTTTTCATATTTTAGATAGAAACAAAAAGATTTTTATTTATGCGTGAGAGATTAGATACTTTTTATCTCACTTTTTTTTGTATAAAGCTTATAATTAGTTATGGGTGACTTTTGAAAAATTTGACAGTCTAACTAGTAAACACCGTCATGGGCTATCAGATCATATACATTGTATTTGCTTATGACCGTTAATGAGCACAACAAATCAGTAAAAGACTCATTTAGAGAGGACTGGACTGTACACAATTAGCAAAAGACCTGTTGTGAGCCAAAAAAGCGGACTTTTCGAATGCACACATGATAATATCACACAGACAACAAAAGGCTAAACTAGAAATGGTAGGGGTGCGCCAGGCCCTTGCAATAGTGCAACACATGGGCGACACTCAATGGCCCCAATAGCAAGCTATTGTGCTGGACCCTTCCCCTCAAAATATTAATTTAATATCATGTGGATCAATGACCCACGTATCAGATATTAAATTGATAAGAACAGATACTACACTTGATCTTAGCCAAAAGGCCGAGAAAGGTATGCTTTGGTTTGTGTATTGATTCCTCTTTTATAGCTCACCTTCATATCACACTTTTGTGCCTTCTCGATGTGGGATGATAAGCTCTGCCTATAGGTTAGCCCTTAGTATGTAGTGCAACCTAGTATATATTTGAAGGAAAAATGATCTTCATTTGAACTACCCGTTATTTGCAGCACACATTCATGCTTTAGAAATTGATTTGATCAGAGGAACCATGTGACGGTCACTTTTGTGTATAAGATTTTTATTAATCTTCTGATGCAGTAATGGAGTCATACCTCCAATTGATACTAGCTAGTCTTCCACTCCCCTTTGTCTCTCTAATTGCCAAGTGACTACTATTTGTTATGTATTCCCACAACCAGAATCACACAAAATGTTGTTCAAAATCCCACCATCTGTTACGTTTTGAAAATTAATCATTCTATCAGGTAGCAAAAACATACACAGGAATAATATTTTGTCAAACAAAATTATTTGTGTTCAAGGCAGTACATTATTCGCAAATACCTGGACTGGATCAATGGACGATCAAGAAGGTCCATGGCCTAGGCTAGTGACCTCCATCGCAGTTTGGATGAGATGGAAACTGATCTTGGGATCAAGAAGGTCCATGCTTGGCTATCTAGTTTGAAGTCTATCCCACATCGACTAAACATGAGATTGAAATGAGTTCATACACAGTACAAATAAGTTTGGAAAGCAACTAGGAAACATACTTACCTGGACGGGGTCAATGCACGATCAAGAAGGTCCATGGCCTAGGCTAGTGTCCTCCATTGCACTTTGGAGGGGCGCTCAGCCTAAGGTCTCCCCAAGTGGGAGAGCCTACGTCATTATTTGTTGCTGAGGGGGCCTGCGTTCGCGCGGCCCCTACCAATTCCATAGTTTCCAACTGTTACAATTGATATTTCTTTAGGGGATTTATAGTATTTGATGCCTATGTTCACCACACTACCATAACATCTCTACATATTTGATAATTTGATTTGATGTTTTATTATATAAGATAAATTGGTATGAAACTGCTGTTTCTAATGCAATCAATGAGTTTTTGTCACTCTTCTAACCCTTTATGGCATTCAAAGAGACTAAAGACAATTTACATTTTGGTGGGCAAAATAAAACCTTTTTTATTTTTCAACTCGAAAGATAATTAAGTTTTATCTAACATGATAGTTGTATTTTTAAACTATTTTTTAAAAGGGAGATAAAAAAAATAGACTTCCACCCCACATTTTACAAATGCTTAAAAAGAAGTGTTTCACTTTAGTTTCGAAATAAATTTTACACAAAATTGCAGTCTTGGATTTTCATGTGAAGTATTTATGCTTCATCATATTGTATCTATTTTTCTCATAATTTTTATAAGAGCATTGCTAGAGGGACACACGTGGCTGCTACCCTCTTTAGCCACTCGAGCTCGGGACCATCATCCAATCAGAATCAATATCTTACTCGCTACAGTGCCATGGTACTTTTGTATGGGCAAAACACTAATTTATTAATCAAAACCCCTACATATGTTACTCATATATAAAGTCTATTTTTTAGTGTTACACTCAGATGGCAAATTTGGGGGTTCCATATCTTTACTCTTTTGATAATTCAGTAGACATTTCATTTAAACATTTGCACTGTGTGATGTTTCGATTTCACTGATTGTAATAGAACTTACATCTAGTTCTCATCCCACATAAGATTATATAAACATTTGGTGAATATGAAAGATATCAAAAATCTTATAACAAAAGTTCTCCAAAGCATACTCAGCTTAAAGTCAAAGCTGAAACAATATATGTAGCTACCTAGTTTCATTTTTTTTAACAGCGAAAAAAATATTCATTCATATAAAAAAAATGCTAAAATTTACATGTGAACTCCTATTGACATTCAGTAAAATATTCATATAAGCGTTTCTTAAGTCGGGTCAATTCGATGTGTCTGTTATCTAACAAGCACCTATATATCTTGTTTTAGTGTCTCTTACTAATCGAACGGTTGGGCCAAGAAGCCATCAACAAATGTCTAGGAACCTGATCGACTAGTCCCAAGATACAACCGGGTACATCTGCCGCCTTGTTTTCTGGTGTATGATTGTGTTACATATGGATGTGAAAACTAGTGGGGCTATTGTTGGTTCCACTTAAATAGTTTTCATAAGTAAGGAAACTCTAAATTTAAAACAAGGCGTATCAAAACACCTAACAGTGAGTTAAGGAATGAATCGCAAGCTATCTTATTTGAATTTTAAAAGGTGTGGCAAAGGAACCGAACATGACTCCAATAACATTTGACAACATACAAGTGACTGTTTATATTCCAATATTGGAACTTTGCAGTCAAATAATAACTTACCCGCTAACACATTTTTCATATTTTAATTACAAACAAAATGATTTTTTATTTATGCATGAGCGATTAGATACTTTTTATCTCACTTTTTTTTGTATAAAGCTTATAATTAGTTATGGGTGACTTTTGAAAATTTTGACAGTCTAACTAGTAAACACTGTCATGCGCTATCAGATCATATACATTGTATTTGCTTATGACCGTTAAAGCATATGTGAAAATCTGTAATTTCTTTATCCAAACAAAACAGTGTCTTCTATGTCAACAAATTAATGCTTTTTATAATGCTCCTCAAGAGTCAGTATATCCTTTTGCCTTAGCGATGTTGAATTCGACAACCTATGATCTTCTTTCCAAAATAACAAAGTACTCTTGATGTATATATTAGATCCTTATAAACGTGGGAGATTCGCAGTATTCATATGGAATAATATTTGAATTTAAAGAAAAAAATGTATCAAAATGTAGGCTTAGCTCAGAAGGGAAAAAGAAAGATAAAAAATTGATTACCAGAATTAATTGCAAATATAAAATTCTTGCTTCACTATTTGAGCTACCAAGAGCCCCAAAGTTAACTCCAACTTTAAAAATTTTGGATGAGTTTAGAAAAGTCATGTATATGCCGCTTTAGATGAGGACAAAACACAAATAATAGCCCAAGAACCGTTAAAAACCCAAACACCAGTGCCTTAGTATTTTCCAATACATTATATCACTAGAAAACAAAAGTTAAACTAGAAGTGGTACTGATGCACCTAACCCTTGTAGTGGTGGACAGCATGGGTGACTCTCGAAAGCTCAAAAAATTAATTTAATATCATGCAAATCAATGACTCATGTATCAAATAAGAACAGATACTACACTTTATCTTAGCCAAAAGTCAGTGAAAGTCATAAGTTGGATTGAGTATTGATTCCTCTTTTATAGCTCACCTTCCTATCACACATTTGTACTTTCTAGATGTGGGTACTAAGCTCTGCCCAAAGGTTGGCCCTTAGTAGTGCTCATTGTACAGTAGTCTCTACTGATTTGTTGTGTTCATTAACATCCAAGATGACTACAAATAAAATAAATAAAAATCAACAAGATGTACAAAATTTTATCTTTTTTTTAAAAAAAAAGGAAACATTTATGCGAACATGACAATTTCTTCTTTAAAAAATGCAAACCAAGGTACAAACATAAGAGGGGGCTGAATTGGGTTTTAAAAACTTTTTGCAAACTAAAACACAAGTTTTAACAATTTAATCATGCAAGGCACACAACAATTAAGATACTTGAAATTTTAGGAGTAAAGGAAGAGAATATGCAAACTTCATTTATAGTGGTTCGGCAATATCAGAATCTTTCGGACCCTGTATCCACTCTCTTCAATGAACCACCTTGAAGCAATCCACTAATTGTAGTCAAGCAACTTCATGGGTGTTGCACAAACCTTAAAATCACTCTCTTCCACAAGGATGTTACAAGGAAGTGTTTAATCCTAAATACTTTAAGAGTTACACAAACTCTTTCTCTTTACATTGAATGATATTAAATGAAAAAAGGAAAAGAGATAGATAGCAATAAATGCTTTACAAGATGAAGATTATCTCTCTTTCAAGAACAAGCTCAAATAATGGCTCACAATAAATTTTTCAAGACTTTTGAGAGTATTACTGAGCTATAAATCAAATTTAGTGTTCTTTCTTGTTGTTTAAATGCTCATTGATGGGTGTTTTAATAGCCTCAGTCTTATATGGCCACTAGACACTGATTTGGTAGGTTTGAAGCATTAAATGCTCAAGTCTTGCATATCAAACGGTCATATTTTTGAATTACCAAGGAATCAGTCGACTGGGTCCTTGTACCAATCAACTGGATCAAGTGTGAAAATCCAGTTTTTAGGCTTAAGACAAGTACCAGTCGACTAGGTCTTAGGACCAGTCAACTGAGTCCTTTAACTAGTCAACTTAGAACCTGCTGTCCATTTTATCAGTCGACTGGTTCAGAGACCTAGTCAGCTGTGTTAACCAAAAACATAGTTTTTATGCTTAAAAGCAATTTTTTGACTTAAAGACATTTTTCGGATTATTTTTGTAAAAGTCTTTTGCAATCAAAGTGAGCCATAGTTAAGCTAGATAATTGAAAACAAAGATTTACAATGTGAACCAATTACCTTAGAACCTATTCTAGATCTTTTGTCTTCTTTTGGGAATTTTACATGTCGTATTCTTGCGTTTTGTTTCTGTATTGAATGGTTTTGCCGCTTAGACACTTAGATAAAATTGTTAGTGCAATTTAAGTTGTGTTTCGTCATTATTAAAATCAAATACAATTCAACAAAAACTATGTACGTAACTCATCAATTCCTGTGATTATCCAAGAGGGCGAATTTGTCTTAGAGGGCTAGTGTGGGAATGCTTCTGCTAGGATTTCTTAAGGAGAGGTACTCGATTTGGTTTCGTTTGGTTGTCAGTTGTTTAGTGTCATCTTTTTGGAAATTCACCTTTAGAATTAGATTGTTTCTCCAATTCTTTGAGTTCCACCTCGTTGAAAATGATTGGGTTTGAATCCTCCTGCTGCTGCGGGGTAAGACAAGTCTTACCTCGACATGAACCAGCAGTTGTGTATCTAGCCTACGTGTGTGGACACTCACACAGTGTCAATAGGGACCCTACTATCTCCCTTTCAACGTTTTGTTAAACACCAAACAAAAAATAATATAATAACAACATCCTATATCAACTCCAATAATGAAATTTTGTCGATTATCCTAGCCTTTGATGGTTAAACCATTCCCAGAATATTAAATTATTAGTCACTAAAACATGTGATAAATTGTGATTATGCACAAGTTTCTCCATCACTACATTAGTGTGATCGATTTGAAATTTAGTGTGCGTGATTTAAATGATTATCAAATTAAATCAAATGGTTTGTTTTGCAAAAAGTCATTTTTTTTCACAAAATGACAAAGGGGTGTAAGATTATTCTCAATAGGTCATCTCTGTGTATAATAATAAACTAAATTAACTTATTTTAATAGAAGGTCATCCGAAACATTGGTAGAGCAATGCAAAACTAGAAGTAGTCTAACCATGACAATAAATTTTTAAACTAGAATTGGTGCGGTTGCACGAAAGCCCTACGTCGTTATTTGTTGCTGAGGGGGCCTGCGTTCGCGCGGCCCCTACCAATTCTATAGTTTTCAACTGTTACAATTGATGTTTCTTTAGGGGATTTATAGTATTTGATGCCAATGTTCACCACACTGCCACAACATCTCTACATATTTGATAATTTGATTTTATGTTTTATTATATAAGATAAATTGGTGTATGAAACTGCTGTTTCTAATGCAATCAATGAGTTTTTGTCACTCTTCTAACCCTTTATGGCATTCAAAGAGACTAAAGACAATTTACATTTTGGTGGGCAAAATAAAACCGTTTTTCTTTTTCTACTCGAAAGATAATTAAGTTTTATCTAACATGATAGTTGTATTTTTAAACTATTTTTTAAAGGGAGATAAAAAAAAAATAGACTTCCACCCCACATTTTACAAATGCTTAAAAAGAATGTTTCACTTTAGTTTCGAAATAAATTTTACACAAAATTGCAGTCTTGGATTTTCATGTGAAGTGCTTATGCTTCATCATATTATATCAATTTTTCTCAAACTTTTTATAAGAGCGTTGCTAGAGGGACACACGTGGCTGCTACCCTCTTTAGCCACTCGAGCTCGGGACCATCATCCAATAAGAATCAATATCTTACTCGCTACAGTGCCAAGGTACTTTTGTAAGGGCAAAACACTAATTTATTAATCAAAACCCCTACATATGTTACTCATATACCAGTCTATTTTTTAGTGTTACACTCAGATGGCAAATTTGGGGGTTCCATATCTTTACTCTTTTGATAATTCAGTAGACATTTCATTTAAACATTTGCACTGTGTGATGTTTCGATTTCACTGATTGTAATAGAACTTACCTCTAGTTCTCATCCCACATAAGATTATATAAACATTTGGTGAATATGAAAGATATCAAAAATCTCATAACAAAAGTTCTCCAAAGCACACTCAGCTTAAAGTCAAAGCTGAAACAATATATGTAGCTACCTAGTTTTATTTTTTTTAACAGCGAAAAAAATATTCATTCATATAAAAAAAATGCTAAAATTTACATGTGAACTCCTATTGACATTCAGAAAAATATTCATATAAGCGTTTCTTAAGTCGGGTCAATTCGATGTGTCTATTCTCTAACAAGCACCTATATATCTTGTTTTAGTGTCTCACACTAATCGAACGGTTGGGCCAAGAAGCCATCAACAAATGTCTAGGAACCTGATCGACTAGTCCCAAGATACGACCGGGTACATCTGCCGCCTTGTTTTCTGGTGTATGATTGTGTTACATACGGATGTGAAAACTAGTGGGGTTATTGTTGGTTCCTCGTAAATAGTTTTCATAAGCAAGGAAACTCTAAATTTAAAACAAGGCGTATCAAAACACCTAACAGGGAGTTAAGGAATGAATTGCAAGCTATCTTATTGGAATTTTAAAAGGTGTGGCAAAGGAACCGAACATGACTCCAATAACATTTGACAACATACAAGTGACTGTTTATATTCCAATATTTGAACTTTGCAGTCAAATAATAACTTTCTGCCCCCGCTAACACATTTTTCATATTTTAGTTAGAAACAAAAAGATTTTTATTTATGCGTGAGAGATTAGATACTTTTTATCTCACTTTTTTTTGTATAAAGCTTATAATTAGTTATGGGTGACTTTTGAAAATTTTGACAGTCTAACTAGTAAACACTGTCATGCGCTATCAGATCATATACATTGTATTTGCTTATGACCGTTAAAGCATATGTGAAAATCTGTAATTTCTTTATCGAAACAAAACAGTGTCTTCTATGTCAACAAATTAATGCTTTTTATAATGCTCCTCAAGAGTCAGTATATCCTTTTGCCTTAGCGATGTTGAATTCAACAACCTATGATCTTCTTTTGCCAAAAGTCAGTGAAAGTCATAAGTTGGATTGAGTATTGATTCCTCTTTTATAGCTCACCTTCCTATCACACATTTGTACTTTCTAGATGTGGGTACTAAGCTCTGCCCAAAGGTTGGCCCTTAGTAGTGCTCATTGTACAGTAGTCTCTACTGATTTGTTGTGCTCATTAACATCCAAGATGACTACAAATAAAATAAATAAAAATCAACAAGATGTACAAAATTTTATCTTTTTTTTAAAAAAAAGGAAACATTTATGCGAACATGACAATTTCTTCTTTAAAAAATGCAAACCGAGGTACAAACCGAGGTAAAAAATCAAATTTAGTGTTCTTTCTTGTTGTTTAAATGCTCATTGATGGGTGTTTTAATAGTATCGGTCTTATATGGCCATTAGACACTGATTTGGTAGGTTTTGAGCATTAAATGCTCAAGTCTTGCATCTCAAACGGTCATATTTTTGAATTACCAAGGAACCAGTCTACTGGGTCCTTGTACCAATCGACTGGATCAAGTGTGAAAATCCAGTTTTTAGGCTTCAGACAAGTACCAGTCGACTAGGTCTTAGGACCAGTCAACTGAGTCCTTTAACCAGTCAACTTAGAATCTGCTATCCATTTTACCAGTCGACTGGTTCAGAGACCTAGTCAGCTGTGTTAACCAAAAATATAGTTTTTATGCTTAAAAGCAATTTTTTGACTTAAAGACATTTTTCGGATTATTTTTGTAAAAACCTTTTGCAATCAAAGAGAGCCATAGTTAAGCTAGGTAATTGAAAACAAAGATTTACAACGTGAACCAATTACCTTAGAACCTATTCCAGATCTTTTGTCTTCTTTTGGGAATTGTACATGTCGTATTCTTGCGTCTTGTTTCTGTATTGAATGGTTTTGCCACTTAGACACTTAGATAAAATTGTTAGTGCAATTTAAGTTGTGTTTTGTCATTATTAAAATCAAATACAAGTCAACCAAAACTATGTACGTAACTCATCAATTCCTGTGATTATCCAAGAGGGTGAATTTGTCTTAGAGGGCTAGTGTGTGTGTGTGCTTCTGCTAGGATTTCTTGAGGAGAGGTACTCGATTCGGTTTGGTTTGGTTGTCAGTTGTTTAGTGTCATCTTTTTGGAAATTTGCCTTTAGAATTGGATTGTTTCTCCAATTCTTTGAGTTCCACCTCGTTGAAAGTGATTGGGTTTGAATCCTCCTGCTGCTGCGGGGTAAGACAAGTCTTACCTCGACATGAACCAGCACTTTTGTATCTAGCCTACGTGTGTGGACACTCACACAGTGTCGATAGAGACCCTACTATCTCCCTTTCAACGTTTTGTTAAACACCAAACAAAAAATAATATAATAACAACATCCTATATCAACTCCGATAATGAAAATTTGTCGATTATCCTAGCCCTTGATGGTTAAACCATTCCCAAAATATTAAATTATTAGTCACTAAAACACGTGATAAAATGTGATTATGCACAAATTTCTCCATCACTACATTAGTGTGATCGATTTGAAATTTAGTGTGCGTGATTTAAATGATTATCAAATTAAATCAAATGGTTTATTTGGAAAAAAGTCATTTTTTTTTCACAAAATGACAAAGGGGTGTAAGATTATTCTAAATAGGTCATCTCTGTGTATAATAATAATCTAAATTAACTTATTTTAATAGAAGGTCATCTGAAACATTGGTAGAGCAATGCAAAACTAGAAGTAGTCTAACCAAGACAATAAATTTTTAAACTAGAATTGGTGCGGTTGCACGAAAGCCCTAGAATAGTTTTACACGTACTTTTGGACCCGAGTAGCAACCTACTATTCCGAGTCCTTCCATTTAAAAAGTTAATTTAATATCATGTGAGTCCATGACCCAAGTATAAGATATTTAATTGATTTGATTTGTGCCTAAATTATGGTTTTATAGATTGGTTTGGTGTCAACCTTCTCTCGCTTCTTGGCGTGGGACAAAAGCTAAGCTTAAAACAGTTCTTGCCTCATATGAGGTACTTGAAAAAGAAAATTATAATTATTTTCTGCTCCCTTTGACATGTGTTGCACATTGGTTAATTCTTAACTCAAGAAGCTAACTATCAGATGTATGCTATATATTGTATTTGTTTAGGACAATATCCAAAGCATATGAGCTTCATTGTCTACAATTTACAATCGAATATCACCGAAAGGATTGGTGGCTATAGATGTTGAGGTGCAACATTTAATCCTACAAATTAACTTTGTGGATCAATTCATAGTTCGTGCATTCCATTTCTATGCCAATAAATGAACGATCTCTAAATAGAGGAATGAAGAGTAAAGAGCACGATGCTATAAAATTTTAACGGTTTTGGTTGTTCCATGCGAGAAACTCACTTCATCAGGCACATATGGTCATTCCGTTGACAAAGCTGAATCAGTATCATGCAGATTTAGCAATCCAATAAATAAAATTAAAATCAGTGCACATTTTGTTTAGAAGACGCAAGAAAGAAATATCATTTTAAAGCTAATTAATTTTGTTACAACTGACAAGAAAAATAAAATAAAATGTTTGTATATACCGAAAATTCAATATGCTCCCATATAACCCTCAAATCCTTGAACACTATAAGAATGGTCTAAACAGTGATAACGAAAAAAAAATTGAACTTAAGATTTGTGGGGCTTTACCCCAGAGGGAGCCCTTCCAAAAATTCTCAACGGTCGGGGCGGAACCCAGGCCTAAGAGGGGGTTTGGAAATAGTTTTCAACCAGCAATAGACGCGCCTCGGTTTAGATGAAAAGCCCACACTCTTCAGGGTTTGGCGCACCCTTTAGATGAAAACATAACACAAATAGTCAAAGAACTTTGAAAAGCCCACACTCTAGAGCCTTATTATTTTCCAATACCTTATATGACTAGATGAAAAGCTTAACCTAGAATTTGAAAGGGTGCACCGAACCCTTGCCGCTTTAGATGAAAACAGAACACAAATAGCCAAAGAACCTTGAAAAGCCCACACTCTAGAGCCTTATTATTTTCCAATACCTTATATGACTAGATGAAAAGCTTAACCTAGAATTTGAAAGGGTGCGCCAGGTCCTTGCCGCTTTAGATGAAAACATAACACAAATAGCCAAAGAACCTTGAAAATCCCACACTCTAGAGCCGTATTATTTTCCATTACATTATATGACTAGATGAAAAGCGTAAGCCAGGCCCTTTCTGCTTTAGATGAAAACAGAACACAAATAGCCAAAGAACCTTGAAAAGCCCACACTCTAGAGCCTTGTTATTTTCCAATACATTATATGACTAGACAACAATGGTTAAACTAGAATTGGTAGGGGTGTGCCAAGCCCTTGCAGTAGTGCAACGCATGAGCGACACTTGAAAGCCCCAATAGCTAGCTACTGTGGTGGACCCTCCCCCTAAAAAAATTAATTTAATATCATGTGGATCAATGACCCACGTATCAAATATTAAACTGATAAGAAGAGATACTACACTTGATCTTAGCCAAAAGGCCGAGAAAGGTATGCTTAAGAAAGAGTATTGATTCCTCTTTTATAGATCACATATTTTTTTTTATAGTTGGTGACCTTCAAAGTGAAATTTAACATGATCCAAGGGAAATATGTTTTGGCTCAAGTGAAAAATATGATCGTCAAGAAATTCAAATTTTGAAAGAAATTGACAATTTTCTAAGATTTTGAGCTCTCGTCTTTTTGTATATTTTCGTTAAAATAGTTATGATGGTCATTTCATTTTAAAATTAGCCACAAACTAGGTTTCAAAAAGTTACACCAAAATCGAAAGGATCATTTCCGTAAATGAAGACTTGAAAGTCAAATTATACCATCCAGAAGTTTTACTCGTGTTATTGGAATTCTCTCCCTCTTTTCTAAAATTTGTAATTAGCTTTTATCCGATTTTTTTATGGCTCGTGAACTCGAAAGTAGAATTTCTCATGATCTAAGTGAAATACTGTTTGGTCCAAGTGAAATTGGGATGGTTAAGAAAAATAAAATTTCGGAAGAAACTTGCCATTTTCGAAGGTTATAGCTCTCGTCTTTTGTGCATTTTCGCTAAAATAGTTATGATGGCCATTTCCTTAGAAAATTTTCTAAGAACTAGGTTTCAAAAAGTTACATCAAAGTCAAAAGGATCACTTCCCAAAACGGATCTCTGAAGGCCAAATTAAACCCTCTAGAAGTTTTGCCCGTGTTAATTGAATTTTCTCCCTCTTATCTATAATTTTTAATGCACTTTTACAGTATTTTTTTATAGCTGGTGACTTTCAAATTTAAATTTAACATGATTTAAGTGAAATAAGCTTTTGTCCAAATGAAAAAAAAAAAAAAAAAAAAGAGGACGATCAAGAAAAAACAAAATTTTGAAGAAACTTGCCATTTTCAAAGGTTATAACTCAGGTTTTTTGTGCATTTTCGTTTATGATGGTCATTTCCTTAGAAAATTTACCATAAACTAGCTTTTGAAAGGTTAAATCTAAACCAAAAAGATCATTTCCCAAAATGGAGTCTTGAAGGCCAAATTATACCTTCCTTAAGTTTTTCTCATGTTAATCGAATTTTCTCCCTCTTTCCTTCAACTTGTAATGCATTTTTATCCTTTTTTTTATGACCGGTGACCTCGAAAGTGGAATTTAACATGATTTAAGTGAAATAAGCTTTTCTCCAAGTGAAAAATAGGATTGTCAAGAAAAATTAAATTTTGGAAGAAATTGACAATTTTCGAAGGTCTCACGTTTTTTGTATATTTTCACTAAAATTGTTACAATGGTTATTTTCTTTGAAAATTTACAACGAACTCGGTTTCAAAAAGTTACAACAAAACCAAACAGATGATTTCCCAAAACGGAGTCCTGAAGGTTAAATTATACCCTCAATAAGTTTTGCTCGTGTTAATCAAACTCTCCCCCTCTTTCCTACAAAATTTTAATGCACTTTTATCCTATTGTTTTTGCTGGTGACCTCGAAAGTGAAATTTAACAGGAAATACACTTTGGGCCAAGTGAAATTTAACAAGATAACGGCTACTATATTTAATTTTATGTGTTAAAAAAATACGGAGTACATAAATTACCACACTTAGATGTATAGATTAGAATACAAAAGTTAAACATAGCACTCACCCATATCTTTTTTTTTAAAGCAAAGATACTATTATTATAAAAAGCATCAAAAAGACGATTTTCTTCATCCTCAACTTAATAATTAGTTATTATAAAAAAAACTTCATAATTAGTTAGTTTTGCCGTTTGAGAAACTAACTATTAAGAATACAAGATAGTGTTGATCCGAATGTCAGTACATAACAACAATATATAGATGGGATTTAAGTTAAAAGTTCCTTTTGTGCAGATTTTTGAAATGTTTACTGATTTGGTAGTTTCAGATTTTTTTCCTTTTAGGGTTGACCATTTTCAAAAAACTCTTCCAAAATTCAGTAATGACAAAAAAATAAGGATAGCACCATCCACACAAGCACACATGTGGGCTGTTAAGTGCTATGCATTTTATGGACAGGCGTACAGTCTTTTAAAGTTTACTGCATTAAATAATAATTTGTTTCATTGCATCTTGGAGTGTATTTTACACCAAATAAATTGGTTCATTATATCTTAGAATCTATTCTACACCAATTTATTTACAGTAACATTTAGTTCATTTCAATGTGAGAATCCATCCCGCTTATGTTTAAATTGAAAAGGGGAGAACACATGTCAAGCAAATTAAAAGATAAAAACTACAATTAAAGCAAATTGAATGATGAAAAAAAAACAGTTAAATATTAATAATTAATTCTAATCATCATCACCATCATCATCACCATCATCATGAAACACGCTTGATTCACATAAAAAGAATGAAACAGCAAAAACAGTAATTCTTGGGAAGTTGAGTACTAACACAGAGGAGCTTAAAATAAATTATCAATTTCGCGCATGCGTGATACATTTTCATTCATACATGGCTAAATGTACTATTGGAATGTACATATCAGCTATACCCCAATCTTTATCCCAAAAGGAAAATCTCAATCGATCTTATCTGTTTTCATTTTTTTACCTTTTGTCCAAGCAATTTTTCTTTCGTTTCTCTTTACTTCACTCTTTTACCAAACATAGCAAAAATTTGGAATTTGGAATAAAGCCAAAGGAGTTGTAAATGCTATTCTGTGATCTGAGGACAAAGTGTATGTCAGCGTTGATTTATATCAATTTAAAAGTTTGTATTTTGTTGGTTATACCATGCCAATTTGATATAGATTCTTCTCATCCTCTATGAAGAAGTGAAAACACATTCATTCAAATAAAGAGATTAATAATTTTACATTCATTACGAATTAAAAACAAGAATTTTTTTCGACATTCAGATTACACCATTTATAAGATCAAAAGGAAAAACAAAAGATTAGACCATTGACAACAACTCTTTCTTGGAATAAGACTACTGATCAGATGGCGAAGGAATGTATGTCTGATAAGGTAAGGTGCAGGAGGTGCCATGTTGCCAATGTTAACACAACAAAATCTTTGTCTACTTTGCACACCAACAGTAAAGACTACATTCACATTCTACAGGGCCAAGTTGAGATCCAACAACAAAACCACCAAATTGGACAGTACATGTTCTTATTGAAAGAAATACCTATGTTAGAAAAATGGACTTTTCTATGCCCACCAAGTGCTTGACCAAACTCAAACACTTAAATTGGCGCTGAAAATTCCATTGATCTTTAACACCACCATTAGAAGTGGCAATGGCAATGGAGGCAGCATCTCTAACTTCTTCTCAGTGATCCACAAGCTTCACCCTCTTGTTGTTGTGGCTGCCCATGTGTCCACCAAGTGCTTGATGAGATCATATTGCTTCTGTGAATGGCTTGAGAGAAGCACAGTGAGTTCCCTGGTCAATGTTGATGATTTGGTTAACATTAAGAAAAATTTCATTAGAAACAGTAAGTGTGTGTTCACCTTTGTTCCAATGGAAGGGTCCAAAATTCCTTTGTTTTTTTCACCTTTTTTTAGAGAAATATTTTAATTTTTTTCCTTGAATTTCACTAACATTGTAATAATTATAACTGACAAAATTATCCCTATAACTGAAGGTTTTTTTCTTTTAATTCTTCTCACCTTCTAATGGCCATAAAGTGACTAGTCCATGAGGATATGACAAAACATGATGATATGGAGAAGACTGCCTAAATGAATGGACGAAACTGCAATCTCACCATGAAAGACTTAATTGATATGCATGTAATTTTGAGAATTTTGATTTAAACCCTCAAAATTGATAAATGGTGCCCTTTCTTTGTGGTAGATTGAAAATATTTGGGAGAAATAAATACAGAAACATGGAGAGAAATGAAAAAAAAAATCTGATCTATTAAATAGTACGTACCTATGAAGAAAATATGGTAGATTACTGATCTGATCTATAGATTCGATCTATGTCCCTATCTTCCTTCTCAACCTTCAGCTTTATCATCAGATTCAGTTGACATGAAACTAACAAGGCTTTAGGGGTTGTGCAGAGATTGGAGGAAAGGAAGAGGCACCAATCACTCTCAATGCTTCATGGGTAGTGTAGATATAAATGGCCTTATATATAGATGTATTCTAGGGTTATAACTTGAAGGATAGCTTGGGAATAAAAACAAAAAAAAGTTGTCATTTTTTATGTTTGGTTTCGGGCTAAACATGGTTGGTGGGTTTACCTTTGATCTTATTTTGTCTCTTGTCTTTAAGGTAAGTTATTTTTTGTCCTTTCCAAATTTATAATTAAGTCGAAACACTTTATTTTGAAAAAGCCTGTGTTTTTTTAAATGCTTTATCAAGCTTGAAATTAAATTTTATTTTTCTGACTGTTATTTACTTGTAGTTTCCTTTTGATTTTCTCTCGTGTATATTTCTAAATAAAAACAAAATAAAAGGAAACTAAACTTGTATTTCCATTTCAAAGAAGTGGTAACAATATCGCATTTATCTTCGGATGAAGGAGAGTCAAAGTTCAAGTCCATGAGCATCTTTCTTTGAAGAGTTATCTTCCGGATCCAATTTATTATTATATTTCTTTTTAATTTGTTTCTTCATCGACTTCCATAACTTTTACAGTAAAGTTATAACAAAAACAGTCAACAACTTTAGGAAGGGATAAGGTGATGATCGTGGGTGTCAGCTAACTAGTTAGTAGAGTCGCTTATCGTTGCACAAGAGACCAAAGTTCAAACCTCACTCACACCAGCGATGGGAGAGGGTTACCTCCCGTTGTGTAGCTTGAATTTAAAATAAAATAAAATAAAAACGGAGTTCTGAAGGCCAAATTATACCCTCAATAAATTTTGCTCGAGTTAATCGAATTCTCTCTCTTTCCTATAATTTGTAATGCACTTTTATCCTTTTTTTTTATGATTGGTGACCTCGAAAGCGGAATTTAAAATGATTTAAGTGAAATAAGTTTTAGTCCAAGTGAAAAAAGGGATTGTTAAGAAAATCGATTTTGGAAGAAACTGAAAATCGAGTTTTGGAATAAACTGGCCATTTTCGAAGGTAATAACCAATTTTTATTCAGTCTTTGTGATTGAAAGTGTAAATTCAATGCAATTTACGAAGGATTTGATGATTCAAAACGTGTTTAAATAGGAATTTAGGGGTTGGAATCCAACATTAAGCCTTCTTAATATAAATGATATAATTATCTCTTTTTTAGTTATTTAGGAGTTTTAAAATTAAATTAATAGCTCATGATTTTTGTGCGTTTTCGCTATAATAATTAGATGGTTGTTTCCTTAGAAAATTTACTACAAACTAAGTTTCAAAAAGTCACATCAAAACCAAACAGATCGTTTCCCAAAACGGAGCTTTGAATGCCAAATTATACCCTCAAGAACTTTTGCTCATGTCAATCGAATTCTCTCCCTCTTTTCTACAAAATTTTAATGCACTTTTATCCTTTTTTTATGGTTGATGACTCCGAAAGTGAAATTTAATATGATCTAAGGGAAATACACTTTGGTGCAAGTGAAAAATATGATAGTCAAGAAATTGGCCATTTTTGAAAGAAATTAGCCACAAACTAGGTTTCGGGAAGTTACACCAATATCGAAAGGATCATTTCTGTAAACGGAGTCTTGAATGCCAAATTATACCATCCAGAAGTTTTATGTGTGTTATTGGAATTCTCTCCCACTTTTCTACAATTTGTAATTAGTTTTTACTAGATTTTTTGATGGTTTATGAACTCGAAAGTAGAATTTATCATGATCTAATTGAAATAATGTTTGGTCCAAGTGAAAATGGTATGGTCAAGAAAAATGAAATTTTGGAAGAAACTTGCTATTTTCGATGGTTATGGCTCACGTCTTTAGTGAATTTTCGCTAAAATAGTTATGATAGCCATTTCCTTAGAAAATTTTCCAAGAACTAGGTTTCAAAAAGTTACATCAAAGTCAAAAGGATCATTTCCCAAAACGGATCCCTGAAGGCCAAATTATACCCTCCAGAAGTTTTGCCCATGTGAATCAAATTCTCTCCCTCTTATCTATAATTTTTAATGCACTTTTATGCTATGTTTTTAAGGCAACTAACTTCCAAAGTTAAATTTAACATGATTTAAGTGAAATAGGCTTTTGTCCAAATGAAAAATAGGATGGTCAAGAAACAATAAAATTTTGAAGAAACTTGTCATTTTCGAAAGTTATAACTCAATTTTTTTGTGCATTTTCACTAAAATAGTTATGATGGTCATTTCCTTAGAAAATTTTCCACAAACTAGCTTTCAAAAAGTTACATCAAAACCAAAAGGATCATTTCCCAAAATGGAGTCTTGAAGACTAAATTATACCTTCCATAAGTTTTGCTCGTGTTTTTCGAATTCCCTCCCTCTTTCCTTCAATTTGTAATGCATTTTTATCCTTTTTATGGCTGGTGACCTCGAAAGTGGAATTTAACATGATTTAAGTGAAATAAGCTTTTATCCAAGTGAAAAATGGGATGGTCAAGAAAAATCTAATTTTGGAAGAAATTGACCATTTTCGAAGGTCTTGCGTTTTTTGTGCACTTTCACTAAAATTGTTACAATGGTCATTTTCTTTGAAAATTTACAATAAACTATGTTTCAAAAAGTTACATCAAAATCAAACGGATCATTTTCCCAAACGGAGTCCTTAAAGTCAAATTATACCCTCAATAAGTTTTGTTCGTGCTAATTAAATTCTTTCTCTCTTTCCTACAAAATTTTTTGTGCATTTTCACTAAAATTGTTACAATGGTCATTTTCTTTGAAAATTTACAATGAACTATGTTTCAAAAAGTTACATCAAAATCAAACGGATCATTTTCCCAAACGGAGTCCTTAAAGTCAAATTATACCCTCAATAAGTTTTGTTCGTGCTAATTAAATTCTCTCTCTCTTTCCTACAAAATTTTAATGAACTTTTATCTTTTTTTTATGGCTGATAACACCGAAAGTGAAATTTAACAAGATATTAGGGAAATATGCTTTGGCCCAAGTGAAAAGTAGAATGGTCAAGAAAAATCAAATTTTAGAAGAAACTGACCATTTTCGAAGCTTATTAGCTCAATTTTTTTTTTTGTGCATTTTTGTTAAAATAGTTATGATGGTTATTTCCTTTAAAAATTGGTGCCAAACTAAGTTTCAAAATTTACTTCAAAGCCAAAGGGATCATTTCCCAAAACAAAACCTTGAAGTCCAAATTATACTTTCTAGAAGTTTTGCTCGTGTTAATGGAATTCTCTCCCTCTTTTCATCAATTTATAATAAGCTTTTATACTATTTATTTATGGCTATTGACCTTGAAAGTAGAATTTATCATTATCTAAGTGAAATACTCTTTGGTCCAAGTGAAAATGGGATGGTCAAGAAAAATCAAATTTTGGAAGAAACTTGCCATTTTCGAAGGTTATTGCTCACTTTTTTTGTGCATTTTCGCTAAAATAGTTATAATTGTCATTTCCTTATCAAATTTGCCAAGAACTAGGTTTCAAAAAATTTACATCAAAACCAAATGGATCATTTCCCAAAATGGATCCCCAAAGTCCAAAGTATAACCTCAAGAAGTTTTGGTTGTGTTAATCGAATTCTCTTCCTCTTACCTATAATTTGTAATGCACTTTCACCCTATTTTTTTATGGCTGGTAACCTCAAAAGTGAAATTTAACATGATTTAAGTGAAATAAGCATGAAAAATATGATGGTCAAGAAAAATCAAAATTTTGAAGAAACTTGTCATTTTTGAAGGTTATAGCTCGCGTTTTGTGTGCATTTTCACTAAAATAGTTATGATGGTCATTTTCTTATAAAATTAGCCACGAACTAGCTTTCAAAAAGTAACATCAGAACCAAATGTATCATTTCCCAAAATAGAGTCCTAAAGGCCAAATTATACTATCCATATGTTTTGCTCGTGTTAATCAAATTCCCTCTCTCTTTCCTACAATTTATAATGTATTTTTATCCTTTTTATTTATGGCTGGTGACCTTGAAAGTGGAATTTAATATTATTTAAGTGAAATAAGATTTTGTCCAAGTGATAAATGTGATGTCAAGGAAAATCAAAATTTGGAAGAAACTCACCATTTTCGAGGGTTATAGCTCACTTTTTTGTGCATTTTCACTAAAATAGTTACGATAGTCATTTTCTTTGAAAATTTACAATGAACTAGGTTTCAAAAACTTGCATCAAAATCAAATAACCCATTTCCTAAAACGAAGACTTAAAGGCCAAATTACACCCTCAATAAGTTTTGCTCATGTTAATCGAATTATCTCCCTATTTCCTATAATTTGTAATGCAATTTTATCCTATTTTTTATGGCTAGTGGCCTCGAAAGTGGAATTTAACATGATTTAAGTGAAATAACTTTTAGTCTAAGTGAAAAAGGGAATAACCCAGAAAATCAAGTTTTGTAAGAAACTGGCCATTTTCGAAGGTAATAACCCATTTTTATTCAATCTTCGAGATTGAAAGAGTAAATTCAATGCAATTTAGAAAATATTTGACGTATAAAAACATGTTTAAATAGGGATTTGAGGGTTTGCATCCAACATTAAGCCTTCGCAATAAAAAATAATATAATTATCTTTTTAGTTATTTAGGAGTTTTAAAATTGAATTAATAGCTCACCTTTTTTGTGAATTTTTGCTATAATAGTTAGGATGGTCATTTCTTTAGAAAATTTACCACGAACTATGTTTTAAAAAGTTACATCAAAACTAAACGGAATATTTTCCAAAATGGAGGCTTGAAGGCCAAATTATACCCTCAAGAACTTTTGCTCGTGTTAATCAAATTCTCTCCCTCTTTCCTACAAAATTTTAATGCACTTTTATCCTATTTTTTTATTGCTGGTGACCTCGAAAGTGGAATTTAACGTGATTTAAGTGAAATAAGGTTTTGTCCCACAGAAAAATAGGATGGTTAAGAAAAATCAAAATTTGAAAGAAACTGGCCATTTTCGAAAGTAGCTCACGTTTTTATGCATTTTCACTAAAATAGTTATGATGGTCATTTTCTTTGAAAATTTACAACGAACTAGGTTTCAAAAAGTTACATCAAAACTAAACAGCTCATTTCCCAAAACGAAGTCATGAAGGCCAAATTATACCCTCCATAAGTTTTGCTCATGTTAATTGAATTTCATCCATCTTTCCTACAATTTGTAATGTACTTTTATCCTTTTTTATGGTTGGTGACCTCAAAAGTGGAATTTAACATAATTTAAGTAAAATAAGCTTTTGTCCAAGTGAAAAATGGGATGATCAAGAAAAATCAAAATTTGGAAGAAACTCACCATTATCGAAGGTTATTACGACTCACGTTTTTTGTGCATTTTCACTAAGATAGTTACGATGGTCATTTTATTTGAAAATTTACCAAGAACTAGGTTTTACAAAGTTACATCGAAAGCAAATGAATCATTTCCCAAAATGGAGTCTTGAAGGCCAAATTATACACTGCATAAATTTTGCTCGTGTTAATCGAATTCCCTCCCTCTTTCCCACAATTTGTAATTCAATTTTGTTCTTTTTTTTTTTATGGTAGGTGACTTCAAAAGTGAAATTTAACATTATTTAAGTAAAATAAGCTTTTGTCCAAGTAAAAAATGAGATGGTCAAGAAAAATCAAAATTTAGAAGAAACTGACCATTTTCAACATGTTTTTTGTGCATTTTCACTAAAATAGTTTTGATTGTCACTCCCTTTGAAAATTTTCCATGAACTAGGATTCAAAAAGTTACATCAAAATCAAACAGATCGTTTCCCAAAATGGAGTCCTGAAGGACAAATTATACCATTCATAAGTTTTACTCGTGTTAATCGAATTCTCGCATTCTTCCTTAAAATTCTCTCCTTATTTTTTTATGGCCCG
Organism: Bretschneidera sinensis; assembly: GCA_023935145.1. NCBI lineage: Eukaryota > Viridiplantae > Streptophyta > Magnoliopsida > Brassicales > Akaniaceae > Bretschneidera > Bretschneidera sinensis. Next base: position 161,605,816 of record CM043698.1, read on the forward strand.
AAAGTTGAATTTAACATGATCCAACTAAAATACACTTTGGTCCATGTGAAAAATGGGATGGTCAAGAAAAATCAAATTTTGCAAGACACTTGCCATTTTCGAAGGTATATAGCTTGCGTCTTTTGTGCATTTTCACTAAAATAATTATGATGGTAATTTGCTTCTAAAATTTGGAACAAACTAGGTTTCAAAAAGTTACAAAAAAACAAAAAGAATCATTTCCCAAAACAGATCCTTGAAGTCCAAATTATACTCTCTAGAAGTTTTGCTCATGTTAATCGAATTTTGTCCCTCTTACCTACAATTTGTAATGCACTCTTATCCTCTTTTTTTTTATGGTTGGTGACCTCAAATGTGAAATTTAACATGATTTAAGTGAAATAAGCTTTTGTCTAAGTGAAAAATAGGATGGCCAAGAAAAATCGAAATTAGGAAGAAACTGACCATTTTTGAAGGCTATAGCTTACGTTTTTTTGTGTATTTTCGCTAAAATAGTTATAATGGCCATTTCTTGAAAAATTTTGCAACGAACTAGGTTTCGAAAAGTTATATCAAACTCAAACAAATCATTTCCTAAAATGGAGTCCTGAAGGCCAAATTATACCCTCCCTAAGTTTTCCTTGTGTTAATCGAATTCTCTCCCTCTTTCTTACAATTTATAATACACTTTTATCCTCTTTTTTATGGCTAGTGACCTTGAAAGTGGAATTTAACACGATTTAAGTGAAATAAGCTTTTTTCTAAGTGAAAATGGGATGCTCAAGAAAACTTAAATTTCGGATGAAACTAACCATTTTCGAAGATTATAGCTCACGTTTTTTGTACATTTTCACTAAAATAGTTGCGATGGTCATTTTCTTTGAAAATTTGTAATGAACGAGGTTTCAAAAAATTACATCAAAACCAAACCAATCATTTCTCAAAACGGAGTCCTAAATGCCAAATTATACCTTCCATAAGTTTTGTTTATGTTAATTGAATTCCCTCCCTCTTTCCTACAGTTTGCAATACAATTTTATCCTGTTTTTATGGCTGGTGAGCTCGAAAGTGGAATTTAACATGATTTAAGTAAAATAAACTTTTGTCCAAGTGAAAAATGGGATGGTTAAGCAAAATCAAAATTTGGAAGAAACTGACAAAGGAGCGAGCTATGGAGTTGTCGAAGTCTTTTTACAATTCGAAGAACACAGTTTTAAACAATGCTTTTTGTGTATCTTTCACTTGCTCGTATATCCAATGAAGATTGTTGTTCACAATGTTTCGAGGATTGTCAATCATCAACTATACCTTGTGCTTTTGCAGGTGAAGGAGAAATTTCTAAATGAATGCATCACTATGAATCACCGACCTGAACAATAAAATATGTATTTTTGTGAAATCTGCCCGCTAGAGAAGCCTTCGAGTAAAAAAGAAAGTCATACAAAGGTTATCTGATAAGAAAATTTATAAAAGAGTGCTGGATTAAATGCGGATGCACTAATATTTGTGGAAATCGTGTTGTTCAACGTTGTATAACCGCGATTTCGCAGGTTAATGCTTCATCCCTTTGTTCACCCTCATTGTGGTTCTTGCTATTATTATAACTTTTACATTTTTATTAAGTAATGCTATTCAAACCCCTATAATCGACCAATATGCAGTAATTATACCAGTAATTTGTAGAAAACGCACTAATAGCTTCGACAAATGACAGTAGAGCTGATAATGATGCGAATGAGAACATGATTTGCACCTGTTTCTGCTTCTGTCTTTGTTTCAAAGAATATTTTTTTTCATCATTTTTATGATGTTGCCGCTTTGTTTTAAGGTAGCTGTTCATCAAAAAGTCAATAATTTGAAGCTTCGGATGACATTACTTTTTTTGTTTTTTTATTACAAGGTAGACAATTTAGACGCATTATTTTCTGAAAAAAAGAAAGAAGTATGATCATATAGATTGGTGAACCAACCAATCACTAACACAGTTAATCATAATTACCAGTTTGTTTTATGTTCAGATTGCATACATAGCCTATGGCAATGGCAATGGCGGCAGCAACTCTAACTTCTTCTCCCTGATCCACAAGCTTCACCCTCTTGTTGTTGTGCCTACCCATGTGTCCACCAAGTGCTTGATGAGATCATATTACTTCTGTGAAAGGCTTGAGAGAAGCACAGTGGATTCCCTGGTCAATGTTGATGATTTGGTTAACATTAAGGAAAATTTCATTAGAAACAGCGTGTGTTCACCTTTGTTCCAATGGAAGGGTCCAAAATTCCTTTGTTTTTTTCACCTTTTGTAGAGAAGTATTTTAGTTTTTTTTCCTTGAATTTCACTAACAGTGTAATAATTATAACTGAAAAAAATTATCACTATAACCGAAGGTTTTTTTCTTTTAATTCTTCCCACCTTCTAATGGCATAAAGTGACTAGTCCATGAGTATATGACAAAACATGATGATATGGAGAAGACTTCCTAAATGAATGGAAGAAAATGCAATCTCACCATGAAAGACTTAATTGATATGCATGTTACTTTGATTTAAACTCTCAAAATTGATAAATAGTGCACTTTCTTTGTGGTAGATTAAAATATTAGGGAGAAATAAATACAGAAACACAGAAAAATGCAAAAATCTGATCCGTCAAATAGTACATACCTATGAAGAAAATTTGGTAGATTACTGATCCGATCTATGGATTTGATCTGTGTCACTACCTTCCTTCACCTTCACCTTCACCTTCACCTTCATCATCTGATTCACCTGACATGAAAACTAACAAGGCTAGCTTTAGGGGTTGTGTAGAGATTAGAGGAAAAGGAGAGGCACAAATCACTCTCAATGCTTTAGGGGTTGTGTAGATGGCCTTATATATAGATGTAGTCTAGGGTTACAACTTGAAGGATAGTTTGAGAATTAAAATAAAAATAGTGGCCATTTTGTGTGTTTGGTTTAAGGCTAAATGTGGTTGGTGTGTTTACCTTTGATCTTATCTTATCTCTTGTTTTTAAGGTAAGTTACTTTTTGTCCTTTCCAAATTTATAATTAAGTCGAAACACTTCATTTAGAAAAACTTTTTGGTTTTTTAAATGTTTTATCAAGCTTGAAATTCAATTTTATCTGTGATTATTATTTACTTTTTTTTTGTAGTTTCCTTTTGATTTTCTCCAGCTTATATTTCTAAATAAAAACAAAAGAAAAGGAAACTAAACATATATTTCCATTTCACATAAGTGTTAAAATATCGCATTTGTCTTTGAATGAAGGAGAGTCAAGGCTCAAGTCCATGAGCATCCTTCTTTGAAGAGTTATCTTCCGGATCCAATTCATTATTATATTTCTTATCAATTTGTTTCTTCGTCCCTTCCATAACTGTTATAGTAAAATTATAAAAAATAAAAAATAAATTTTAAAAAAAACAACAAGCAACAACTCAATTAAAGGAATGGTTTAATATAGTGATGATCATTGGTGCTAGCTAATTTAGTTGATAGAAGTTTTTGTAGTTGCAGAGCTATATGTTTTGCATTAGTATTAGCCTAAGTTTTCCCTTCTTGAATATGAAGAAATGGTTTTGAAAACCGAAAATTAAAAGTTAAAAGGGTGATTTTATTAATTTATGTTGGAGATTAAAAAGTTTGAATTGTTTGGTTAATGACTCTAATTACAAAAACAATGTTAGGTTTGATCACTACCTTGCAATAGATGTTTTTATATTCTTTCTATTCAAGACATGTTCAAAAAAAGAAGACTAAAAAAAGGAGGAGAGATAAGGTTCCAATTAGGGGTGGATTCGAGCCGAATCAAACTCGAATACTAAAAGTATTCGAACTCGAGTTAAATGAACAGGCTCGAGCTCGAGTTCGATAAATTTTATGAAAGCTCGAGCTTGATAACAATCGAGTCTATTCGAGCTCGAGCATGAGCCTTGGATTGCTCATTCTAGCTTGAGTTTGAATCCGAACTATAATTTTAAAAAATATAAATATTAAATAAATATTACTTCGAGCACAATAATACTTTATCAAATTATTCGAGAACCATTCGAACATCTGTATATAAATCAAGAGTTAAGAATCAAAATAAGCATGAACCAGCTAGGTTGATCTTGGGCTTGATATACAATTGGAGTTAATAATATTTTCTAAATGTTCACAAATTTATAATTCCCCATGAAATTTTGGTACACATTGTCACTCTGAAATGTATAGCTTATCTCTCCTAGCATAGAACAAAATCACAAGATTAAAGAGAAGAAGAAACTAGGCTGTTGGCACAATGTATAATTAAGAAGCAATGAGTTTTTGTTTTCCTTCGAGTAATGTCATTTTTGCTACAATTACCTATTAGGCCATAAATGTGTTTATTATTTAATCTTTCAAGGCAAGCGATCAGCCACAAGGGAAGAAACTGCTAGGAAACATCTGAAAGAAAAATATTTGTTTTTGCCTATGTATATGAAAACCTCTTTGCGCGCAAGACTCTAATCCCTATACCATTCTAGTGCAGTGGTATTATTTTTTAGCTGAATCATACTCTTTTGTGCTCATCAATAAAATATAAATTGATCTTCTCGACTTTTATATAATTACAGAATGCTCAATTAATCAATAGATTCGGTTTAAGAATTTTTTCAAACAAAATTATTCGATTTAGAAGATCATGCTCATCGATAAAAGCAAAACTAATTTATTTAACACATTAAAGTCCTAGAAAATCTGTCATTTAGCATGCTTTCTATGTTTTTAAAATCGTGATTTTGATGGCCTTGTGGTAAAGCTTTGAAATTAATTCCATATGTTTTACAGAAGTAAATTTGGATCACTTTTGCAAGAAATTTAGTTTATAGTAAATAAGTATATATTATTATTACTATGATTGTCAAAATAACAAAATAAAATATGACTCGATATGATGTTTTCAAGGGCCACGGTTTTGCTGGGTTGACAAAAGTGCTAAACAAAAAGGAAAAATAGCTTCCATCTAAATTCTCCATGATATTGACATATATACAAAAATATCAACACATATATTGGAGCAATCTATTAAGGGCTTTGTAGATACTGTAAAGTTTAAGTCTTTTTCCACGGTCAATTAGTCTGCTTTCACGATATTTATTAATATAAAATAAAACATCGAGTATCATACATTTGTTTTAACAAAAAGTTTGCTGTTAAAACAAACTGACCGTGAAAAAAAAAACCACTATATTGTAAATAATGTCAAACTTGATGTTTTTCCTCTTATATAAACCCAACTTATGACCAGGTTTTATATACCAGGAAATTTGGAAAAAAGTGAGGTGATGAAGCTGTTCTTGTTCATTGCATAATTATATTCTTCGGTTTTAGCATCTTTTAAGCTGATGGGTCATTAGCAAGGATGAGCTCAATCAAAGTTGTTGTTCATAGCATTTCAAAGGAAAACAAGATTCATAGTCTCATTTTAATATAATATTATGATTTATAAAGCAAGCACAAGTTTGTATTATATTCGAATCGAATGAGCAAGAAAATCGTGAATGGTAGCACAATTGTACAAAATATAGGTACAAGATAGAGGGAGGAGAAAGAAAATTTTGAAATTAACCTTGCTGGACTTTACTGGAAACTATCATCGTCGTCATCATCTTCAGTTTCTTTGGTATTGATCATGACTCTAAACTATATAGATGCAATGAAATATAGCTTTGAGATAGGAACCTAAGATTGACTCTAACAAAGTGTATAGCACTCAAGCTAGATGTGAAGACCCTGGATTCCATTTGGCTGCTTTTGCTTGTAAGGAGAAAAACCAGATCCTATTCTAGAGTCGAATTAATTCAAACATTGACAATCGTTGACCATCCTGATGGTTCACCTTGAAAACAATTACAAAGCTAAAATAGAAATAAATCTTACTCCCATATGAACCTTAGCCAACTAGGATGACCTAAAATCTAACAACAAAAAGCAACCCCACCCCCCATCAAAAGAGTTAGAATAAATAAAATAAAGAACATCCATATCTATGCCACAAAAGAGGAAAAAAAAAAAAAAAAAAAAACTGGAAATGGGTTGAATTTGAACCACCCAACACAAACTGCTTATCCACAAGTGCATTACAATTTTCTTAGTATAGCTATTCACCAATGTTGGATAGAAATTAGAAAATCATTCAGCGCAAACCAAAATTTACTTGTTGCAAACTAATGCTTCAACTAAAATGTAGATCCCCAACAATTTAACAGTAGTCTAAATTAGATGGCAAGTCGATGAAGTACATGAACAAAAATCTTGGCATGAAAACTTAACTTGTAATGAGATTACCTGACTCACAGAACCTAGAACACAACCAATCTCCCAGTTTGCTGCTGTAGCAAATAGTATAACAAATGACTAGATACCCAGATCCTGGATAAACGTTCCTTCAAGCATCCAGATGCAGTTTTGCTAATCCATATATTAGGAATATATATTATACATACGAGACTTGACATTTGTCCTCTCTTGATATATCTGCAATACCAATGACTCAATTGATTGAAACATCAACTATTCTTGCAGAAACAGAAAAATGACTTCTTTTTGTAATGAGAAAATGGATTTCAAACATCTTTATACCGGACCAACAAGCATGTTACACACTCTGTATTTTGCTTGATATCTCTTTCACTTTTACACCTTCCTTCTCCAGCAGTAAATTAAGTTTTAAAACGTTTAATAAAGTAAAAGAATTGTAAGCATCAAGTACAGTTAATTGCAATGAAGTCAAGTAAACAAACCATAATCAGGTTAACAGTGTGCATTCATCAAAGCATGAAATATTACACATGATTCCTGAATGCAAGTTATGTAGCACCTGAACAGGCATGGTTGCACACATGAAGTTTTAAGCTCAAAGAATACCATGTAAATTGCATCTCATCAAATCTGATTATCCTCCCATATCTGTATTCAGTCATCGCAGCACAATTTCATCCTTATGTTCGCACCAGTCTGATATAGACACATTTGAATTTGGCACTCGCTGAACTCTCCTTGTTTAGCATTTATAGTTCTACATAACTGATGCTTATTGGCTGGATCATGTTAGAACTAGTATTTCATATGTTTAATAATTTAAACATGTATCTTCATATGGCTTCTACCTTGTGATTTCAAGACTTAAGAGGAGTTGAAGCTCTAGGGATACAATTGCCTTTGGAAGATGTGTCTTGAAATGCCATTACTTTTAGGGCTTATATCACAAGGGTATTCATATTAAAAAACCCTCCCCCCCCTCCCTCCCCAACCCACACTAAGCAAAGGCATGTGTGCGTGTGTGTGTGTATATATATATATATATATATATATATATATAAATGGGGCAAAACCAACCCATCAGCATTATGGAGAAGGCTAACTGAATGTATAAAGAAACTTCCTACCAATATAAAAATAAACCATTAGTAACAATCATAGTTCTTTGAAAGAAATTTTGTCCATAAATCAATTATCACGTCAACTATCGAATGGAGTGTTCCAGCTGGGCTTTCAACACATTTCTAAAGACAGTAATAGCAATGAGTTTGTTCCATCCTGAAGAAATTTATGTGCTGTGGTGGCCAGCAATGAGGACACTAGTGGGGTTCTAAAGAGTTGTTTGGCTTCTGCAATACTAAATAAATCTGCAAGTTTTGTGGGGTCTGTTGTAGTTACTATAGGGGCTGACCAGGAGGAGGAATTCGATGATTTTTTCGCAGCTGATACTGTAAAATTCTGCAGTATAAATAGACATAAGAAATATAATTTCCGCAAAGGTAGAATGAGATCGAATGAAGGACCCTTTGGCTTTAAGTTTCTTTCTAAGCAAAAGAAGAGAAAGATGAAAAAAATTCTAAATACCGGGATTTAGAGGCCTGTGGTGTGGACAATTCTAAGAAAAAATTGAGAGCTCTTCTCCTGGCTGTGGCATTTCTATTAGGGATGAAGAAGCTTGGAATGAGGCTATTAGGACTTGGGAGTTAAGTATGAGCATTGGTTTATCTTATGATGGTGAAGACAATGGAATCATTGAAAGATTATACCAGATGGAATTAAGGGACCGGAAAGAGTATGATGAGATGATGAAAAACCAGCCTTGATTATTGCCTTCAGGTCTTTTTTGTTCAATTTTTGGCAGTTCTTTTCTGGCTGTTGGGTCATGGATGCTTCTCCTTGCCTCCAGGTTTTTCACTGATGATAAAATTCTACATGAATGATTTGGCTTTAAGTAGCCTAAAACCTAAGCCAAAATGTTGAGAACCCATTTCCAGAAAACAAAAGAGTATATTTCCAAAGGTTTCTTTCCTTGGTGTGTCCATGCAATTTTTTTTCGTAAGTAGTTTTGTCCATGATACGTCTTCTGATAAGTAGTTTTGTCCATTATATTACTGTACCCAGAAAACATGTTGCTAGATGATAAGTCTAATATCCCATTAAACAGCCAAAAAGAGGAGAACCTCTTTTTTCCGGAAAGCATTTTATATTGCCACAGTTCAGCCTAGGACCACTTCTCACTCACAGAAACATGTAGCTGCATGTAATATTGTACATCATCCAGGATTATGAGTACATCACCAAGTTGTATGTAATATTGTCAAAAATTATAGTCAATATTCAATAACAATGTTCTGGGCCAAACAAAGGCTTTTTTTACTTGATTTTCGTCTTCCTGGTTATTAGATTTTATGGCTCCATTAACCATACTTTGTACCAAAAAAAAACAACGTTTTGGGCCAAGTTCTTGATTTACTCCTAAATCAGTCAGCATAACTACTCTGGTTATGACAAGGGCTCATTATTATGAGCCTAAGTTCTAAAACAATCCTTGGTGCCATGAGCAGAATCCATGTTACCATGTTTCTCTAGGTTCTCCACTCCCCCATTGCATCTCCACTTATCCAGTGGAAAACCTCACATGCCCGCCTCTCCAGTAAACTTAGAACGGCTAAAGCGATCTCCATGAAGCATGTTGGCAAATTCAGAAAGCCAAAGAACATTCCTCATCAAGAATAAATCACACTGCGATTTATGTAGAATAATCCCCTTCCATACAAGTGGATAATCAGTTATAGGAAGAGGTTCCACTATTATATTCTTTAGCTTCTTCCACTACCACTATCAGGGAAGTTACAACCTTTTTTTTTTTTTTTTTGTAAGACAGGGAAATCACAATTTTAATGTAACTTTTGGTTTTGTGTACTACTAGAGGATAATTTCATACTATTCATAACTGATAAAATTCAACAAATAAAAAAAAAAAAAAACTAAGCTTAAATGTGTTTGGAACCCCAAAGTTTAGGGCGTCTTAGCACTTCAAACCCCAACGTTTAAATTGTAGCAATTTTCACCCTCAAATTTTGAATTTTTGCAATTTGAAGCTTCCGTCCATATTCTATCTAAATAGATAACGGAAAGGACAAGTGCTGCATCAAGAAAAAACTTAGACTAGAAAAATCTAAAAATTAAAAATTAAAAGGAAACTAAACAAAAATTTAAATTAAAAACAAATAAATAAAGTTCAGGAAAAAAATCATGTTTTTCATCTTCCTCCTCTGATTATTAGTGCAGCCATAGCCGTTGAACTCTCAAAGTTTCAAACTCGGCCAAATCAAAATCATGCTTCAATTTTTTGTAAAATCAGATTTTTAATTAATCTAAAAATCTTCCAACGAATCATACTCCTACTGACCCATAAAAACCACCACCGACAGTTCACTACCCTCCAAGCATACCAAGACCCAGCCATTAGCCATACACTTTCAAAAGAGTTGCCTTCAGTCCTAGGAAAAATTCTAGCACTATCACCAAATCCTAAATCAAAAATCAAAACGGGAAATGTCGAGAAAATCGGTGCATGTCATCATCAATATTTTCCTCCCTCTCCCAGCGAAGGCTATGGCACATTTCAGGTGCTTATCCAAACCATTTTGCTTCCTAATCAATGACTTAGACTTTGTCCATTACAATCTTCTCTCCAGACCGACTCCAGTCGTGATGGATGAGAGGGAGAAGGTGAAGAGGGAAGGACTTTGTGTTTTGGGGTTAGGTTTGTTTTTGGGGAGAGGTTGCTGGAGCAATCGAAAATGGATCTACGGTTTTCTTTTGGTTTAAAATAAATGGATTTGGACTATGCTACACTGCTATGTAAAATTTTACTCATTCATTATACTATAATTATTTAAACACAATTTTATATTTAATAAATATTATATATATAATTATATATTTGACCGGATTACCGGTATGGGTTGGTTTGAAAATTGTAAACCCATGACCTAACCCAATCCATCGGGTTCAAAAAACTTTCGACCCAACCCAACCCAACTTCTAAAAAGACCCAACCCAACCCAACCCAACCCATTGTATCGGTTTGGGTCGGGTCCACGGGTCGACCGGTTCCATGCTCACCCCTAGTTTTTATGCTTAAAAGCAATTTTTTGACTAAAAGACATTTTTCGGATTATTTTTGTAAAAGCCTTTTGCAATCAAAGTGAGCCATAGTTAAACTAGATAATTGAAAACAAAGATTTACAACGTGAACCAATTACCTTAGAACCTATTCCAGATCTTTTGTCTTCTTTTGGGAATTGTACATGTCGTATTCTTGCGTCTTATTTCTGTATTGAATGGTTTTGCTGCTTAGACACTTAGATAAAATTGTTAGTGCAATTTAAGTTGTATTTTCTCATTACTAAAATCAAACACAAGTCAACCAAAACTATGTACGTAACTCATCAATTCCTGTGATTATCCAAGAGGGTGAATTTGTCTTAGAGGGCTAGTGTGGGTGTGCTTCTTCTAGGATTTCTTGAGGAGAGGTACTCGATTCGGTTTGGTTTGGTTGTCAGTTGTTTAGTGTCATCTTTTTGGAAATTCGCCTTTAGAATTGGATTGTTTCTCCAATTCTTTGAGTTCCACCTCGTTCAAAGTGATTGGGTTTGAATCCTCCTGCTGCTGCGGGGTAAGACAAGTCTTATCTCGACATGAACCAGCACTTGTGTATCTAGCCTACGTGTGTGGACACTCACACAATGTCGATAGGGACCCTACTATCTCCCTTTCAACATTTTGTTAAACACCAAACAAAAAATAATGTAATAACAACATCCTATATCAACTCCGATAATGAAATTTTGTCGATTATCCTAGCCTTTGATGGTTAAACTATTCCAAGAATATTAAATTATTACTCACTAAAACATGTGATAAAATGTGATTATGCACAAATTTCTCTATCACTACATTAGTGTGATCGATTTGAAATTTAGTGTGTGTGATTTAAATGATTATCAAATTAAATCAAATGGTTTGTTTTGCAAAAAGTCATTTTTTTTTCACAAAATGACAAAGGGGTGTAAGATTATTCTCAATAGGTCATCTCTGTGTATAATAATAAACTAAATTAACTTATTTTAATAGAAGGTCCTCCGAAACATTGGTAGAGCAATGCAAAACTAGAAGTAGTCTAACCAAGACAATAAATTTTTAAACTAGAATTGGTGCGGTTACACCAAAGCCCTAGAATAGTTTTACACGTACTTTTGGACCCCAGTAGCAACCTACTATTCCGAGTCTTCCCATTTAAAAAGTTAATTTAATATCATATGAGTCAATGACCCAAGTATAAGATATTTAATTGATTTGATTTGTGCCTAAATTATGGTTTTATAGATTGGTTTGGTGTCAACCTTCTCTCGCTTCTTGGCGTGGGACAAAAGCTAAGCTTAAAACAGTTCTTGCCTCATATGAGGTACTTGAAAAAGAAAATTACAACTATTTTCTGCTCCCTTTGACATGTGTTGCACATTGGTTAATTCTTAACTCGAGAAGCTAACTATCAGATATATGCTATATATTGTATTTGTTTAGGATAATATCCAAAGCATATGAGCTTCATTGTCTACAATTTACAATCGAATATCACCGAAAGGATTGGAGGCTATAGATGTTGAGGTGCAACATTTAATCCTACAAATTAACTTTGTGAATCAATTCATAGTTCGTGTATTCCAATTCTATGCCAATAAATGAACGATCTCTAAATTGAGGAATGAAGAGAAAAGAGCACGATGCTATAAAATTTTAACGGTTTTGGTTGTTCCATACGAGAAACTCACTCTCATTCCGTTGACAAAGCTGAATCATTATCATGCAGATTTAGCAATCCAATAAATAAAATTAAAATCAGTGCACATTTTGTTTAGAAGACGGAGGAAAGAAATATCATTTTAAAGCTAATTAATTTTGTTACAACTGACAAGAAAAATAAAATAAAATGTTTGTTTATACCGAAAATTCAATATGCTCCCATATAACCCTCAAATCCTTGAACAAAATAAGAATGGTCTAAACAGTAATAACAAAAAATAAAATTTGAACTTAAGATTTGTGGGGCTTTACCCCAGAGGGAGCCCTTCCAAAAATTCTCAACGGTCAGGGCGGAACCCAGGCCTAAGAGGGGGTTTGGAAATAGTTTTCAACCAGCAATAGACGCGCCTCGGTTAGTACCTCACTAGCTGCAGCATTGCCCCAAGCGCAAAGATACTTAATTGAGAGTTTCAGCCAATGTTTTAAAAAAGGGTTTTGGGGCGCGCCCCGGGCGAAATCGGGCAAAAAAGCCCAGGGGCGTGATTGTTGGGGCATAAGTTCTATATATATATGTTTGTTAGTAACATATCTATGACTAAGCACCTGTTGTATGGTGGTAGGTTGTTACATTAACATGCTGCAGGCTGGGTTCGATTCCGGCTCACGCATGCATGCGTGAAATCTTTCTTTTTTGCCTTCTTTTTTTTTTTTTACTTTTTTGCTTCCGTTTTTTTTTTTTGCTTTTTGCTTCCGTTTTTTTTTGCCTTCGTTTTTTTTTTTTTGCTTTTTGCCTTCCTTTTTTTTTTTTTTTTTTTTTTTTTTGCATTCTATTTTTTTGCCTTTTTTCCCTCCTTTCCACAGTTTCCTTTTTTTTTTTCCTCCTTTGTTTCCGCTGATGAGCAAATTCATTAAATAGACTCCATATTATATACTTTGCATTTCATTAATATAATTTTATAACAACATTAAGATTGCATTATCTATGTTATCTAATCTGTTGCTTTTAATAGATTTATATATGTGAATTTGTTATACCAATATAAGTGTGTAAACACTAATCAGTAAACATTTGACACTTAACATTGTGTTATTTTTATATTTGTTGAAATTTGGAACGTATTTCAGTTTTGTGATGAATAGATTGGTCAATTTGAAAATTAAAATTTAGTTTTTGGAGTGTGAATTATGATTTATTGATGAAAGATAAGATACATGTGAATTTGTTATATTATTGTAACTGTGTAATCAACAACCACTTAACATTGTGTTTGTGATGTTAACGTGTGTTTGTGAAATATTTTGATAAATATTCATTCATAAGTTTTAAGTTTAGTAAAGTTTATTGATAATTAATTTATTTATATTATTTCAATTTTTTTGTATTTTTATAATTTAATTAATATTATTTTATTCAAAACACCCCAACGTTTCAAAAGCTTACGCCCCAACGCCTCGGGGCTTACGCCTCGCCCCATTGAGACAAAACGCCTCGCCCAATGCCCTCGCCTCTGAAAACACTGGTTTCAGCCACCCACATATAATGCCTCTCAAGAGTCAATCCTTTTGCCTTAGCAATGTGGGATTGGTTTCAATTCAAAAAACAAAACAATGTGGGATTGAGCAACAACAATCTTCTATTACAAAATAACTAAGTTCTCTTTGGGTGTATTACATAAGTTCTAATAATACTTTATGGATTCGTAATATTCATGGAACAACAATATTTGAATTTAACAAAAGTATCCCAATAGATCAGCCCTTGCCGCTTTAGATGAAAACAGAACACAAGTAGTCAAAGAACCTTGAAAAGCCCACACTTTAGAGCCTTATTGTTTTCAAATACCTTATAGGACTAGATGAAAAGCTTAACCTAGAATTTGAAAGGGTGCACCAAACCCTTGCCGCATTAGAGGAAAACAGAACACAAATAGCCAAAGAACCTTGAAAAGCCCACACTCTAGAGCCATATTATTTTCCAATACCTTATATGACTAGATGAAAAGCTTAACCTAGAATTTGAAAGGGTGTGCCAGGTCCTTGCCGCTTTAGATGAAAACATAACTCAAATAGCCAAAGAACCTTGAAAATCCCACACTCTAGAGCCTTGCTATTTTCCATTACATTATATGACTAGACAACAATGGTTAAACTAGAATTGATAGGGGTGTGCCAGGCCCTTGCACTAGTGCAACGCATGAGCGACAATTGAAAGCCCCAATAGCAAGCTACTGTGGTGGACCCTCCCCCTAAAAAAATTAATTTAATATCATGTGGATCAATGACCCACGTATCAGATATTAAACTGATAAGAACAGATACTACACTTGATCTTAGCCAAAAGGCCGAGAAAGGTATGCTTAAGAAAGAGTATTGATCCCTCTTTTATAGATTACCTTTGTATCACAGTTATGTACTTTGTCGATGTGGGATAATAAACTTTGCTCTGAGATCTATTAACCCTTAGTAGCATGACCTGGTATATATTTAAACGAAAAGGATCTCAATTTGAACAACCCGTTATTTGCAGCACACAATCACGTCCTTGAAATTGTATAGTCGGCGGTAACTTTTGTGTGTAAGATTTTTATTGATTTCAATCCATCATTAAGAGGAAGATTTTTATTGATTTCAATCCATTATTAAGAGAGAGAGAGAGAGAGGGAACACTGTGTGCGGTAAATTACAAACTAAAAGAAGATGCTCAAGCTTGTTGTCTCTGTTCTGACTTGCTTGGTCCAATGGTGCAACAGATTTCAATTTACCACAAACAAAGTTTAACCCACCGAGCAAAACAATTTAGGATCGATCTATGTATTTTTTAATGCAATAATAGTAATATCTCATTTTCATTGGAGTCTCGATATGATACCAGTCTTCCACTCCGCCCTTTGTCTCTCTAATTGCCAAGTAACTTCTACTATTTGGAGGTTTTCTGCAGTGATTATTGATTACTGTTCCTGCCGTTTTTGTGTTTATTTTCGGAACTTTTTGTGGAACTTGAAGGCATACAAACAGCCTTATGTGCACAATCTTCAACTGACGTTAGCTTATGCATACAGAATGAATTCGAGGCATCAACACGTGGGTAACTCATGAAACTAGCCAAAAGTCAGTGAAAGTTATGAGTTGGATTGAGTAGTGATTCCTCTTTTATAGCTCACCTTCCTATCACACATTTGTACTTTCTAGATGTGGGATACTAAGCTCTGCCCAAAGGTTGGCCCTTAGTAGTGCTCATTGTACAGTACTCTCTACTGATTTGTTGTGCTCATTAACATCCAAGATGACTACAAATAAAATAAATAAAAATCAACAAGATGTGCAAAATTTTATCTTTTTTTAAAAAAAAGGAAACATTTATGTGAACATGACAATTTCTTCTTTAAAAAATGCAAACCGAGGTACAAACCTAAGAGGGGGGTGAATTGGGTTTTAAAAACTTTTTGCAAACTAAAACACAAGTTTTAACAATTTAATCATGCAAGGCACACAACAATTAAGATACTTGAAATTTTAGGAGTAAAGGAAGAGAATATGCAAACTTCGTTTATAGTGGTTCGGCAATATCAGAATCTTTCGGACCCTGTGTCCACTCTCTTCAATGAACCTCCTTGAAGCAATCCACTAATTGTAGTCAACCAACTTCACGGGTGTTGCACAAACCTTAAAATCACTCTCTTCCACAAGGATGTTACAAGGAAGTGTTTAATCCTAAACACTTTAAGAGTTACACAAACTCTTTCTCTTTACATTGAATGATATTAAATGTAAAAGGAAAAGAGATAGATAGCAATAAATGCTTTACAAGATGAAGGTTATCTCTCTTTCAAGAACAAGCTCAAATAATGGCTCACAATAAAATTTTCAAGACTTTTAAGAGTATTACTGAGCTATAAATCAAATTTAGTGTTCTTTCTTGTTGTTTAAATGCTCATTGATGGGTGTTTTAATAGCCTCGGTCTTATATGGCCATTAGACACTGATTTGGTAGGTTTTGAGCATTAAATGCTCAAGTCTTGCATCTCAAATGGTCATATTTTTGAATTACCAAGGAACCAGTCGACTAGGTCCTTGTACCAATCGACTGGATCAAGTGTGAAAATCCAGTTTTTAGGCTTCAGACAAGTACCAGTCGACTAGGTCTTAGGACCAGTCAACTGAGTCCTTTAACCAGTCAACTTAGAACCTGCTATCCATTTTACCAGTCGACTGGTTTAGAGACCTAGTCAGCTGTGTTAACCAAAAACATAGTTTTTTATGCTTAAAAGCAATTTTTTGACTTAAAGACATTTTTTGGATTATTTTTGTAAAAATCTTTTGCAATCAAAGAGAGCCATAGTTAAGCTAGGTAATTGAAAACAAAGATTTACAATGTGAACCAATTACCTTAGAACCTATTCCAGATCTTTTTTCTTCTTTTGGGAATTGTACATGTCGTATTCTTGCGTCTTGTTTCTGTATTGAATGGTTTTGCCACTTAGACACTTAGATAAAATTGTTAGTGCAATTTAAGTTGTGTTTTGTCATTATTTAAATCAAATACAAGTCAACCAAAACTATGTACGTAACTCATCAATTCCTGTGATTATCCAAGAGGGTGAATTTGTCGTAGAGGGCTAGTGTGTGTGTGTGCTTCTGCTAGGATTTCTTGAGGAGAGGTACTCGATTCGGTTTGGTTTGGTTGTCAGTTGTTTAGTGTCATCTTTTTGGAAATTCGCCTTTAGAATTGGATTGTTTCTCCAATTCTTTGAGTTCCACCTCGTTGAAAGTGATTGGGTTTGAATCCTCCTGCTGCTGCGGGGTAAGACAAGTCTTACCTCGACATGAACCAGCACTTTTGTATCTAGCCTACGTGTGTGGACACTCACACAGTGTTGGTAGGGACCCTACTATCTCCCTTTCAACGTTTTGTTAAACACCAAACAAAAAATAATATAATAACAACACCCTATATCAACTCCGATAATGAAATTTTGTCGATTATCCTAGCCCTTGATGGTTAAACCATTCCCAGAATATTAAATTATTAGTCACTAAAACACGTGATAAAATGTGATTATGCATAAATTTCTCCATCACTACATTAGTGTGATCGATTTGAAATTTAGTGTGCGTGATTTAAATGATTATCAAATTAAATCAAATGGTTTATTTTGAAAAAAGTCATTTTTTTTTCACAAAATGACAAAGGGGTGTAAGATTATTCTCAATAGGTCATCTCTGTGTATAATAATAATCTAAATTAACTTATTTTAATAGAAGGTCATCTGAAACATTGGTAGAGCAATGCAAAACTAGAAGTAGTCTAACCAAGACAACAAATTTTTAAACTAGAATTGGTGCGGTTGCACGAAAGCCCTAGAATAGTTTTACACGTACTTTTGGACCCAAGTAGCAACCTACTATTCCGAATCCTTCCATTTAAAAAGTTAATTTAATATCATGTGAGTCCATGACCCAAGTATAAGATATTTAATTGATTTGATTTGTGCCTAAATTATGGTTTTATAGATTGGTTTGGTGTCAACCTTCTCTCGCTTCTTGGCGTGGGACAAAAGCTAAGCTTAAAACAGTTCTTGCCTCATATGAGGTACTTGAAAAAGAAAATTATAATTATTTTCTGCTCCCTTTGACATGTGTTGCACATTGGTTAATTCTTAACTCAAGAAGCTAACTATCAGATGTATGCTATATATTGTATTTGTTTAGGACAATATCCAAAGCATATGAGCTTCATTGTCTACAATTTACAATCGAATATCACCGAAAGGATTGGTGGCTATGATGTTGAGGTGCAACATTTAATCCTACAAATTAACTTTGTGGATCAATTCATAGTTCGTGCATTCCATTTCTATGCCAATAAATGAACGATCTCTAAATAGAGGAATGAAGAGTAAAGAGCACGATGCTATAAAATTTTAACGGTTTTGGTTGTTCCATGCGAGAAACTCACTTCATCACGCACATATGGTCATTCCGTTGACAAAGCTGAATCAGTATCAGGCAGATTTAGCAATCCAATAATTAAAATTAAAATCAGTGCACATTTTGTTTAGAAGACGCAGGAAAGAAATATCATTTTAAAGCTAATTAATTTTGTTACAACTGACAAGAAAAATAAAATAAAATGTTTGTTTATACTGAAATTCAATATGCTCCCATATAACCCTCAAATCCTTGAACACTATAAGAATGGTCTAAACAGTGATAACAAAAAAAAAATTGAACTTAAGATTTGTGGGGCTTTACCCCAGAGGGAGCCCTTCCAAAAATTCTCAACGGTCGGGGCGGAACCCAGGCCTAAGAGGGGGTTTGGAAATAGTTTTCAACCAGCAATAGACGCGCCTCGGTTAGTACCTCACTAGCTGCGTCATTGCCCCAAGCGCAAAGATACTTAATTGAGAGTTTCAGCCACCCACATACAATGCCTCTCAAGAGTCAATCCTTTTGCCTTAGCAATGTGGGATTGGTTTCAATTCAAAAAACAAAACAATGTGGGATTGAACAACAACAATCTTCTATTACAAAATAACTAAGTTCTCTTTGGGTGTGTTATATAAGTTCTAACAATACTTTATGGATTCGCAATATTCATGGAACAACAATATTTGAATTTAACGAAAGTATCCCAATAGATCAGCCCTTGCCGCTTTAGATGAAAACAGAACACAAGTAGCCAAAGAACCTTGAAAAGCCCACACTCTAGAGCCTTATTATTTTCCAATACATTATATGACTAGATGAAAAGCTTAACCTATAATTTGAAAGGGTGCACCAAGCCCTTGCCGCTTTAGATGAAAACAGAACACAAATAGCCAAAGAACCTTGAAAAGCCCACACTCTAGAGTCTTATTATTTTCCAATACATTATATGACTACATGAAAAGCTTAACCTAGAATTTGAAACGGTGCGCTTGGTCCTTGCCGCTTTAGATAAAAACATAACACAAATAGCCAAAGAACCTTGAAAATCCCACACTCTAGAGCCTTATATTTTCCAATACATTATATGAGTAGATGAAAAGCTTAACCTAGAATTTGACAGGGTGCGTCAAGCCCTTGCCGCTTTAGATGAAAACAGAACACAAATAGTCAAAAAACCTTGAAAAGCCCACACTCTAGAGCCTTATTACTTTCCATTACCTTATATGACTAGATGAAAAGCTTAACCTAGAATTTGAAAGGGTGCGCCAAACCCTTGCCGCTTTAGATGAAAACAGAACACAAATAGCCAAAGAACCATGAAAAGCCCACACTCTAGAGCCTTATTATTTTCCAATACCTTATATGACTAGATGAAAAGCTTAACCTAGAATTTGAAAGGGTGCGCCAGGTCCTTGCCGGTTTAGATGAAAACATAACACAAATAGCCAAAGAACCTTGAAAATCCCACACTCTAGAGCCTTATTATTTTCCAATACATTATATGACTAGATGAAAAGCGTAACTTAGAATTTGAAAGGTTCCGCCAGGCCCTTGCTGCCTTAGATGAAAACAGAACACAAATAGCCAAAGAACCTTGAAAAGCCCACACTCTAGAGCCTTGTTATTTTCCAATACATTATATGACTAGACAACAATGGTTAAACTAGAATTGGTAGGGGTGTGCCAAGCCCTTGCAGTAGTGCAAAGCATGAGCGGCACTTGAAAGCCCCAATAGCAAGCTACTGTGGTGGACCCTCCCCCTAAAAAAATTAATTTAATATCATGTGGATCAATGACCCACGTATCAGATATTAAACTGATAAGAACAGATACTACACTTGATCTTAGCCAAAAGGCCGAGAAAGGTATGCTTAAGAAAGAGTATTGATTCCTCTTTTATAGATCACCTTTGTATCACAGTTATGTACTTTGTCGATGTGGGATAATAAAATTTGCTCTGAGATCTATTAACCCTTAGTAGCATGACCTGGTATATATTTAAACGAAAAGGATCTCAATTTGAACAACCCGTTATTTGCAGCACACAATCACGTCCTTGAAATTGTATAGTTGGCGGTAACTTTTGTGTGTAAGATTCTTATTGATTTCATTCCATCATTAAGAGGAAGATTTTTTTTGGTTTCAATCCATCATTAAGATAGAGAGAGAGAGAGAGAGAGAGAGAGAGAGAGAACACTTTGTGCGGTAAATTACAAACTAAAAGAAGATGCTCAAGCTTGTTGTTTATGTTCTGACTTGCTTGGTCCAATGGTGCAAAAGATTTCAATTTACCACAAACGAAGTTTAACCCACCGAGCAAAACAATTTAGGATCGATCTATGTATTTTTTGATGCAATAATAGTAATATCTCATTTTCATTGGAGTCTCGATATGATACTAGTCTTCCACTCCGCCCTTTGTCTCTCTAATTGCCAAGTAACTTCTACTATTTGGAGGTTTTCTGCAGTGATTATTGATTACTGTTCCTGCCATTTTTTTGTTTATTTTCGGAACTTTTTGTGGAATTTGAAGGCATACAAACAGCCTTATGTGCACAGTCTTCAACTGACGTTAGCTTATGCATACAGAATGAATTCGAGGCATCAACACATGGGTAACTCATGAAACTATAGATACTAAAGACAAATTTATGATCAGCAATGGAGTAATGTATATCAACCTGTATAGTGCTCTGGTGCTTTTCCGTATTTCATTAGTTTACAAAAAACGCTGAAGAGCAAGTAGAATATTGTTTGTTCTTGCTTGTAAAGTTAGCAGGCCTCAACTTACTATAAACTACAAAACTAATTTAATTAAAAGATTATACTAGATTTGAGTGGGGGTTGTACTCTATTAGAGCAACCCCTCCAAAAATTGGTGTATGCCACTTTTTAACGACGAGCACACGGTATTCTTTAGTAAAAGGCGAAAGAATAGTTCGCTTTGTGCTCATCCCATGGCTCCATGAGTTGAACAATTGTTTTCCTATAAGCTATAAACTCAAGTTCACAATTAGCAAAAGACTCATTTAGAGAGGACTGGACTGTACACAATTAGCAAAAGACCTGTTGTGAGCCAAAAAAGCGGACTTTTCGAATGCACACATGATAACATCACAAAGACAACAAAAGGCTAAACTAGAAATGGTAGGGGTGTGCCAGGCCCTTGCAATAGTGCAACACATGGGCGACACTCAATGGCCCCAATAGCAAGCTATTGTGCTGGACCCTTCCCCTCAAAATATTAATTTAATATCATGTGGATCAATGACCCACGTATCAGATATTAAACTGATAAGAACAGATACTACACTTTATCTTAGCCAAAAAGCCGAGAAAGGTATGCTTTGGTTTGTGTATTGATTCCTCTTTTATAGCTCACCTTCATATCACACTTTTGTGCCTTCTCGGTGTGGGATGATAAGCTCTGCCTATAGGTTAGCCCTTAGTATGTAGTGCAACCTAGTATATATTTGAAGGAAAAAGGATCTTCATTTGAACTACCCGTTATTTGCAGCACACATTCATGCTTTAGAAATTGATTTGATCAGAGGAACCATGTGACGGTCACTTTTGTGTATAAGATTTTTATTAATCTTCTGATGCAGTAATGGAGTCATACCTCCATTTGATACTAGCTAGTCTTCCACTCCCCTTTGTCTCTCTAATTGCCAAGTGTCTACTATTTGTTATGTATTCCCACAACCAGAATCACACAAAATGTTGTTCAAAATCCCACCATCTGTTACGTTTTGAAAATTAATCATTCTATCAGGTAGCAAAAACATACATAGGAATAATATTTTGTCAAACAAAATTATTTGTGTTCAAGGCAGTGCATTATCCGCAAATACCTGGACTGGATCAATGGACGATCAAGAAGGTCCATGGCCTAGGCTAGTGACCTCCATCGCAGTTTGGATGAGATGGAAACTGATCTTGGGATCAAGAATGTCCATGCTTGGCTATCTAGTTTGAAGTCTATCCCACATCGACTAAACATGAGATTAAAATGAGTTCATACACAGTACAAATAAGTTTGGAAAGCAACTAGGAAACAAACTTACCTGGACGGGGTCAATGCACGATCAAGAAGGTCCATGGCCTAGTCTAGTGTCCTCCATTGCACTTTGGAGGGGTGCTCAGCCTAAGGTCTCCCCAAGTGGGAGAGTCTACATCATTATTTGTTGCTGAGGGGGCCTGCGTTCGCGCGGCCCCTACCAATTCCATAGTTTCCAACTGTTACAATTGATATTTCTTTAGGGGATTTATAGTATTTGATGCCTATGTTCACCACACTACCATAACATCTCTACATATTTGATAATTTGATTTGATGTTTTATTATATAAGATAAATTGGTATGAAACTGCTGTTTCTAATGCAATCAATGAGTTTTTGTCACTCTTCTAACCCTTTATGGCATTCAAAGAGACTAAAGACAATTTACATTTTGGTGGGCAAAATAAAACCTTTTTTATTTTTCAACTTGAAAGATAATTAAGTTTTATCTAACATGATAGTTGTATTTTTAAACTATTTTTTAAAGGGAGATAAAAAAAATAGACTTCCACCCCACATTTTACAAATGCTTAAAAAGAAGTGTTTCACTTTAGTTTCGAAATAAATTTTACACAAAATTGCAGTCTTGGATTTTCATGTGAAGTGCTTATGCTTCATCATATTGTATCTATTTTTCTCATAATTTTTATAAGAGCATTGCTAGAGGGACACACGTGGCTGCTACCGTCTTTCGCCACTCGAGCTCGGGACCATCATCCAATCAGAATCAATATCTTACTCGCTACACTGCCATGGTACTTTTGTATGGGCAAAACACTAATTTATTAATCAAAACCCCTACATATGTTACTCATATATAAAGTCTATTTTGTAGTGTTACACTCAGATGGCAAATTTGGGGGTTCCATATCTTTACTCTTTTGATAATTCAGTAGACATTTCATTTAAACATTTGCACTGTGTGATGTTTCGATTTCACTGATTGTAATAGAACTTACATCTAGTTCTCATCCCACATAAGATTATATAAACATTTGGTGAATATGAAAGATATCAAAAATCTTATAACAAAAGTTCTCCAAAGCATACTCAGCTTAAAGTCAAAGCTGAAACAATATATGTAGCTACCTAGTTTCATTTTTTTTAACAGCGAAAAAAATATTCATTCATATAAAAAAAATGCTAAAATTTACATGTGAACTCCTATTGACATTCAGTAAAATATTCATATAAGCGTTTCTTAAGTCGGGTCAATTCGATGTGTCTGTTCTCTAACAAGCACCTATATATCTTGTTTTAGTGTCTCACACTAATCGAACAGTTGGGCCAAGAAGCCATCAACAAATGTCTAGGAACCTGATCGACTAGTCCCAAGATACGACCGGGTACATCTGCCGCCTTGTTTTCTGGTGTATGATTGAGTTACATATGGATGTGAAAACTAGTGGGGCTATTGTTGGTCCCACTTAAATAGTTTTTATAAGTAAGGAAACTCTAAATTTAAAACAAGGCGTATCAAAACACCTAACAGTGAGTTAAAGAATGAATCGCAAGCTATCTTATTGGAATTTTAAAAGGTGTGGCAAAGGAACCGAACATGACTCCAATAACATTTGACAACATACAAGTGACTGTTTATATTCCAATATTGGAACTTTGCAGTCAAATAATAACTTTCTGCCCCCGCTAACACATTTTTCATATTTTAATTACAAAGAAAAAGATTTTTTATTTATGCATGAGAGATTAGATACTTTTTATCTCACTTTTTTTTGTATAAAGCTTATAATTAGTTATAGGTGACTTTTGAAAAATTTGACAGTCTAACTAGTAAACACCGTCATGCGCTATCAGATCATATACATTGTATTTGCTTATGACTGATAAAGCATATGTGAAAATCTGTAATTTCTTCATCCAAACAAAACAGTGTCTTCTATGTCAACAAATTAATGCTTTTTATAATGCTCCTCAAGAGTCAATATATCCTTTTGCCTTAGCGATGTTGAATTCGACAACCGATGATCTTCTTTCCAAAATAACAAAGTACTCTTGATGTATATATTAGATCCTTATAAACGTGGTAGATTCGCAGTATTCATATGGAATAATATTTGAATTTAAAGAAAAAAATGTATCAAAATGTAGGCTTAGGTCAGAAGGGAAAAAGAAAGATAAAATATTGATTACCAGAATTAATTGCAAATATAAAATTCTTGCTTCACTATTTGAGCTACCAAGAGCCCCAAAGTTAACTCCAACTTTAAAAATTTTGGATGAGTTTAGAAAAGCCATGTATATGCCGCTTTAGATGAGGATAAAACACAAATAATAGCCAAAGAACCGTTAAAAACCCAAACACCAGTGCCTTAGTATTTTCCAATACATTATATCACTAGAAAACAAAAGTTAAACTAGTGGTGGACAGCATGGGTGACTCTCGAAAGCTCAAAAAATTAATTTAATATCATGCAAATCAATGACTCATGTATCAAATAAGAACAGATACTACACTTTATCTTAGCCAAAAGTCAGTGAAAGTTATAAGTTGGATTGAGTATTGATTCCTCTTTTATAGCTCACCTTTCTATCACACATTTGTACTTTCTAGATGTGGGTACTAAGCTCTGCCCAAAGGTTGGCCCTTAGTAGTGCTCATTGTACAGTAGTCTCTACTGATTTGTTGTGCTCATTAACATCCAAGATGACTACAAATAAAATAAATAAAAATCAACAAGATGTGCAAAACTTTATCTTTTTTAAAAAAAGGAAACATTTATGTGAACATGACAATTTCTTCTTTAAAAAATGCAAACCGAGGTACAAACCTAAGAGAGGGGTGAATTGGGTTTTAAAAACTTTTTGCAAACAAAAACACAAGTTTTAACAATTTAATCATGCAAGGCACACAACAATTAAGATACTTTAAATTTTAGGAGTAAAGGAAGAGAATATGCAAACATTGTTTATAGTGGTTCGGCAATATCAGAATCTTTCGGACCTTGTGTCCACTCTCTTCAATGAACCTCCTTGAAGCAATCCACTAATTGTAGTCAAGCAACTTCACGGGTGTTGCACAAACCTTAAAATCACTCTCTTCCACAAGGATGTTACAAGGAAGTGTTTAATCCCAAACACTCTAAGAGTTACACAAACTCTTTCTCTTTACATTGAATGATATTAAATGTAAAAGGAAAAGAGATAGATAGCAATAAATTCTTTACAAGATGAAGGTTATCTCTCTTTCAAGAACAAGCTCAAATAATGGCTCACAATAAATTTTTCAAGACTTTTGAGAGTATTACTGAGCTATAAATCAAATTTAGTGTTCTTTCTTGTTGTTTAAATGCTCATTGATGGGTGTTTTAATAGCCTCAGTCTTATATGGCCACTAGACACTGATTTGGTAGGTTTGAAGCATTAAATGCTCGAGTCTTGCATCTCAAACGGTCATATTTTTGAATTACCAAGGAATCAGTCGACTGGGTCCTTGTACCAATCGACTGGATCAAGTGTGAAAATCCAGTTTTTAGGCTTAAGACAAGTACCAGTCGACTAGGTCTTAGGACCAGTCAACTGAGTCCTTTAACTAGTCAACTTAGAACCTGCTGTCCATTTTACCAGTCGACTGGTTCAGAGACCTAGTCAGTTGTGTTAACCAAAAACATAGTTTTTATGCTTAAAAGCAATTTTTTGACTTAAAGACATTTTTCGGATTATTTTTGTAAAAGTCTTTTGCAATCAAAGTGAGCCATAGTTAAGCTAGGTAATTGAAAACAAAGATTTACAACGTGAACCAATTACCTTAGAACCTATTCTAGATCTTTTGTCTTCTTTTGGGAATTTTACATGTCGTATTCTTGCGTTTTGTTTCTGTATTGAATGGTTTTGCCGCTTAGACACTTAGATAAAATTGTTAGTGCAATTTAAGTTGTGTTTCGTCATTACTAAAATCAAATACAAGTCAACAAAAACTACGTACGTAACTCATCAATTCCTGTGATTATCCAAGAAGGCGAATTTGTCTTAGAGGGCTAGTGTGGGCATGCTTCTGCTAGGATTTCTTAAGGAGAGGTACTCGATTCGGTTTCGTTTGGTTGTCAGTTGTTTAGTGTCATCTTTTTGGAAATTCACCTTTAGAATTAGATTGTTTCTCCAATTCTTTGAGTTCCACCTCGTTGAAAATGATTGGGTTTGAATCCTCCTACCGCTGCGGGGTAAGACAAGTCTTACCTCGACATGAACCAGCACTTGTGTATCTAGCCTACGTGTGTGGACACTCACACAATGTGAATAGGGACCCTACTAACTCCCTTTCAACGTTTTCTTAAACACCAAACAAAAAATAATATAATAACAACATCCTATATCAACTCCAATAATGAAATTTTGTCGATTATCCTAGCCCTTGATGGTTAAACCATTCCAAGAATATTAAATTATTAGTCACTAAAACACGTGATAAATTGTTATTATGCACAAGTTTCTCCATCACTACATTAGTGTGATCGATTTGAAATTTAGTGTGCGTGATTTAAATGATTATCAAATTAAATCAAATGGTTTGTTTTGCAAAAAGTCATTTTTTTTTCACAAAATGACAAAGGGGTGTAAGATTATTCTCAATAGGTCATCTCTGTGTATAATAATAATCTAAATTAACTTATTTTAATAGAAGGTCATCTGAAACATTGGTAGAGCAATGCAAAACTAGAAGTAGTCTAACCAAGACAATAAATTTTTAAACTATAATTGGTGCGGTTGCACGAAAGCCCTAGAATAGTTTTACACGTACTTTTGGACCCGAGTAGCAACCTACTATTCCGAGTCCTTCCATTTAAAAAGTTAATTTAATATCATGTGAGTCCATGACCCAAGTATAAGATATTTAATTGATTTGATTTGTGCCCAAATTATGGTTTTATAGATTGGTTTGGTGTCAACCTTCTCTCGCTTCTTGGCGTGGGACAAAAGCTAAGCTTAAAACAGTTCTTGCCTCATATGAGGTACTTGAAAAAGAAAATTATAATTATTTTCTGCTCCCTTTGACATGTGTTGCACATTGGTTAATTCTTAACTCAAGAAGCTAACTATCAGATGTATGCTATATATTGTATTTGTTTAGGACAATATCCAAAGCATATGAGCTTCATTGTCTACAATTTACAATCGAATATCACCGAAAGGATTGGTGGCTATAGATGTTGAGGTGCAACATTTAATCCTACAAATTAACTTTGTGGATCAATTCATAGTTCGTGCATTCCATTTCTATGCCAATAAATGAACGATCTCTAAATAGAGGAATGAAGAGTAAAGAGCACGATGCTATAAAATTTTAACGGTTTTGGTTGTTCCATGCGAGAAACTCACTTCATCACGCACATATGGTCATTCCGTTGACAAAGCTGAATCAGTATCATGCAGATTTAGCAATCCAATAAATAAAATTAAAATCAGTGCACATTTTGTTTAGAAGACGCAGGAAAGAAATATCATTTTAAAGCTAATTAATTTTGTTACAACTGACAAGAAAAATAAAATAAAATGTTTGTATATACCGAAAATTCAATATGCTCCCATATAACCCTCAAATCCTTGAACACTATAAGAATGGTCTAAACAGTGATAACAAAAAAAAAATTGAACTTAAGATTTGTGGGGCTTTACCCCAGAGGGAGCCCTTCCAAAAATTCTCAACGGTCGGGGCGGAACCCAGGCCTAAGAGGGGGTTTGGAAATAGTTTTCAACCAGCAATAGACGCGCCTCGGTTAGTACCTCACTAGCTGCGTCATTGCCCCAAGCGCAAAGACACTTAATTGAGAGTTTCAGCCACCCACATATAATGCCTCTCAAGAGTCAACCCTTTTGCCTTAGCAATGTGGGATTGGTTTCAATTCAAAAAACAAAACAATGTGGGATTGAACAACAACAATCTTCTATAACAAAATAACTAAGTTCTCTTTGGGTGTGTTATATAAGTTCTAACAATACTTTATGGATTCGCAATATTCATGGAACAACAATATTTGAATTTAACGAAAGTATCCCAATAGATCAGCCCTTGCCGCTTTAGATGAAAACAGAACACAAGTAGCCAAAGAACCTTGAAAAGCCCACACTCTAGAGCCTTATTATTTTCCAATACATTATATGACTAGATGAAAAGCTTAACCTAGAATTTGAAAGGGTGCGCCAAGCCCTTGCCGCTTTAGATGAAAACAGAACACAAATAGCCAAAGAACCTTGAAAAGCCCACACTCTAGAGTCTTATTATTTTCCAATACATTATATGACTAGATGAAAAGCTTAACCTAGATTTTGAAAGGGTGCGCTAGGCCCTTATGGCTTTAGATGAAAAGAGAACACAAATAGCGAAAGTACCTTGAAAAGCCAACACTCTAGAGCCTTATTATTTTCCAATACATTATATTAGTAGATGAAAAGCTTACCTAGAATTTGAAAGGGTGCGCCAAGCCCTTGCCGCTTTAGATGAAAACATAAAACAAATAGTCAAAGAACCTTGAAAAGCCCACACTCTAGAGCCTTATTATTTTCCAATACCTTATATGACTAGATGAAAAGCTTAACCTAGAATTTGAAAGGGTGCACCAAACCCTGAAGAGCAAGTAGAATATTGTTTGTTCTTGCTTGTAAAATTAGCAGGCCTCAACTTACTATAAACTACAAAACTAATTTAATTAAAAGATTAGACTAGATTTGAGTGGGGGTTGTACTCTATTAGAGGAACCCCTCCAAAAATTGGTGTATGCCACTTTTTAACGACGAGCACACGGTATTCTTTAGTAAAAGGCGAAAGAATAGTTTGCTTTGTGCTCATCCCATGGCTCCATGAGTTGAAGAAGTGTTTTCCTATAAGCTATATACTCAAGTACTCTTTTGTGACATTATTGTTTACACGATGTGGGAATAAATCTTCTCTTTGAGCACATCCCAAAACCATATAAGTTCATTGCACGGTAATCTCTACCGATTGATATGATAAATTAGTCACACTCATTAACATTCAAGATGACTAAAATAATTTAATCTTCGAATTTTAAATTATTACTGACTGAAGAACACAAAAACATTAGTGTTTTTCACTGCCACCACTTTAACATTTGGGATTTTCACTTCGTCTTAGCATACTTTAAATTCTTGACATAAAAAAATTAATCCAAAAATCATGGAATAAAGTCACTTGAAATTAATGGAGGACAGTACACAAATTAAAAAGCCAAAGACCTGTCAATTGACAATAAAAAATTGAACTAGAATTTGTATGGGTGCACTAGTAGTGCAACGCTCGAAAGCCCCAATAACAAGCTATTGTGGACGAAATCGATGACCCACATATCAGATATTAAATTAATAATAACAAATACTACACTTGATTGATCTTATCCAAAAGCTCGAGAAAGGTGAAATCCAATAGACTAATGCCTCTTTGCTTTCAAAAATCTTTGTTTCATAATTTTAGCTTCGAGAGCCCGAAGTTAACTCCAATTTTAAAATTTTTGGCCAAGTATAATAAACAAACATTTTTGATATATATTTGAATACACACATGATAATATCACAAAGACAACAAAAGGCTAAACTAGAAATGGTAGGGGTGTGCCAGGCCCTTGCAATAGTGCAACACATGGGCGACACTCAAAGGCCCCAATAGCAAGCTATTGTGCTGGACCCTTCCCCTCAAAATATTAATTTAATATCATGTGGATCAATGACCCATGTATCAGATATTAAACTGATAAGAACAGATACTACACTTGATCTAAGCCAAAAGGCCGAGAAAGGTATGCTTTGGTTTGTGTATTGATTCCTCTTTTATAGCTCACCTTCATATCACACTTTTGTGCCTTCTCGATGTGGGATGATAAGCTCTGCCTATAGGTTAGCCCTTAGTATGTAGTGCAACCTAGTATATATTTGAAGGAAAAAGGATCTTCATTTGAACTTCCCATTATTTGCAGCACACATTCATGCTTTAGAAATTGATTTGATAAGAGGAACCATGTGACGGTCACTTTTGTGTATAAGATTTTTATTAATCTTCTGATGCAATAATGGAGTCATACCTCCATTTGATACTAGCTAGTCTTCCACTCCCCTTTGTCTCTCTAATTGCCAAGTGACTACTATTTGTTATGTATTCCCACAACCAGAATCACACAAAATGTTGCCCAAAATCCCACCATCTATTACGTTTTGAAAATTAATCATTCTATCAGGTAGCAAAAACATACATAGGAATAATATTTTGTCAAACAAAATTATTTGTGTTCAAGGCAGTGCATTATTCGCAAATACCTGGACTGGATCAATGGACGATCAAGAAGGTCCATGGCCTAGGCTAGTGACCTCCATCGCAGTTTGGATGAGATGGAAACTGATCTTGGGATCAAGAAGGTCCATGCTTGGCTATCTAGTTTGAAGTCTATCCCACATCGACTAAACATGAGATTGAAATGAGTTCATACACGAAAGCAACTAGGAAACATACTTACCTGGACGGGGTCAATGCACGATCAAGAAGGTCCATGTCCTAGGCTAGTGTCCTCCATTGCACTTTGGAGGGGTGCTCAGCCTAAGGTCTCCCCAAGTGGGAGAGCCTACGTCGTTATTTGTTGCTGAGGGGGCCTGCGTTCGCGCAGCCCCTACCAATTCCATAGTTTTCAACTGTTACAATTGATGTTTCTTTAGGGGATTTATAGTATTTGATGCCAATGTTCACCACACTGCCACAACATCTCTACATATTTGATAATTTGATTTTATGTTTTATTATATAAGATAAATTGGTGTATGAAACTGCTGTTTCTAATGCAATCAATGAGTTTTTGTCACTCTTCTAACCCTTTATGGCATTCAAAGAGACTAAAGACAATTTACATTTTGGTGGGCAAAATAAAACCGTTTTTCTTTTTCTACTCGAAAGATAATTAAGTTTTATCTAACATGATAGTTGTATTTTTAAACTATTTTTTAAAGGGAGATAAAAAAAATAGACTTCCACCCCACATTTTACAAATGCTTAAAAAGAAGTGTTTCACTTTAGTTTTGAAATAAATTTTACACAAAATTGCAGTCTTGGATTTTCATGTGAAGTGCTTATGCTTCATCATATTATATCAATTTTTCTCATAATTTTTATAAGAGCGTTGCTAGAGGGACACACGTGGCTGCTACCCTCTTTAGCCACTCGAGTTCGGGACCATCATCCAATCAGAATCAATAACTTACTCGCTACAGTGCCATGGTACTTTTTTAAGGGCAAAACACTAATTTATTAATCAAAACCCCTACATATATTACTCATATACCAGTCTGTTTTTTAGTGTTACACTCAGATGGCAAATTTGGGGGTTCCATATCTTTACTCTTTTGATAATTTGGTAGACATTTCAATTAAACATTTGCACTGTGAGATGTTTCGATTTCACTGATTGTAATAGAACTTGCCTCTAGTTCTCGTCCCACATAAGATTATATAGACATTTGGTGAATATGAAAGATATCAAAAATCTCATAACAAAAGTTCTCCAAAGCACACTCAGCTTAAAGTCAAAGCTGAAACAATATATGTAGCTACCTAGTTTTATTTTTTTTAACAGCGAAAAAAATATTCATTCATATAAAAAAATGCTAAAATTTACATGTGAACTCCTATTGACATTCAGAAAAATATTCATTTAAGCGTTTCTTAAGTTGGGTCAATTCGATGTGTCTGTTCTCTAACAAGCACCTATATATCTTGTTTTAGTGTCTCACACTAATCGAACGGTTGGGCCAAGAAGCCATCAACAAATGTCTAGGAACCTGATCGACTAGTCCCAAGATACGACCGGGTACATCTGCCGCCTTGTTTTCTGGTGTATGATTGTGTTACATATGGATGTGAAAACTGGTACACCTTCCTATCACACATTTGTACTTTCTAGATGTGGGATACTAAGCTCTGCCCAAAGGTTGGCCCTTAGTAGTGCTCATTGTACAGTAGTCTCTACTGATTTGTTGTGCTCATTAACATCCAAGATGACTACAAATAAAATAAATAAAAATCAACCAGATGTGCAAAATTTTATCTTTTTTAAAAAAAAGGAAACATTTATGTGAACATGACAATTTCTTCTTTAAAAAATGCAAACCGATGTACAAACCTAAGAGGGGGTGAATTGGGTTTTAAAAACTTTTTGCAAACTAAAACACAAGTTTTAACAATTTAATCATGCAAGGCACACAACAATTAAGATACTTGAAATTTTAGGAGTAAAGGAAGAGAATATGCAAACTTCGTTTATAGTGGTTCGGCAATATCAGAATCTTTTGGACCCTGTGTCCACTCTCTTCAATGAACCTCCTTGAAGCAATCCACTAATTGTAGTCAAGCAACTTCACGGGTGTTGCACAAACCTTACAATCACTCTCTTCCACAAGGATGTTACAAGGAAGTGTTTAATCCTAAACACTCTAAGACTTACACAAACTCTTTCTCTTTACATTGAATGATATTAAATGTAAAAGGAAAAGAGATAGATAGCAATAAATGCTTTACAAGATGAATGTTATCTCTCTTTCAAGAACAAGCTCAAATAATGGCTCACAATAAATTTTTCAAGACTTTTGAGAGTATTAATGAGCTATAAATCAAATATAGTGTTCTTTCTTGTTGTTTAAATGCTCATTGATGGGTGTTTTTATAGCCTCGGTCTTATATGGCCATTAGACACTGATTTGGTTGGTTTGGAGCATTAAATGCTCAAGTCTTGCATCCCAAACGGTCATGTTTTTGAATTACCAAGGAACAAGTCGACTGGGTCCTTGTACCAATCGACTGGGTAAAGTGTGAAAATCCTGTTTTTAGGCTTAAGACAAGTACCAGTCGACTAGGTCTTAGGACCAGTCAACTGGGTCCTTTAACCAGTCAACTTAGAACCTTCTGTCCATTTTACCAGTCGACTGGTTCAGAGACCTAGTCAGCTGGATTAACCAAAAACAAGTTTTTATTAGGGGTGAGCATGGGTCAGTTTGGTCGGTTTATTCTAAAAATTCAACCCAACCCATTCATACCGGGTTGAAAAAATCTCAACCCAACCCAACCCATGAACCCATCCAACCTCAACTCAACCCAACCCATTCTAATCGGTTTGGGTCGGTTTGGGCCACCGGGTTGATCTATTTTTTCTACTAAAAAATTAAATCATACATATTACATAACAAAAAAAATATTATATTAAATCCAAAACCAAATTCATACATATTTCAAGTAAAAGTTGTGTGCATCAGCTTTATATAAACTAATATTCAATACTTTTGTTAACATCTTGGATATTGTAATGAAAACAAGCATTAATAGATACCCTTTCCAACATACAACAAACCAAAATTCGCCAACCAAACGAGACGACTAGAAGCATAACAAACACTTTCTGGCATACAGCACACCAAAACTCTTTTAATTTTGTAGAATGATTGTAAATTAACCTTAAAGTCTTCGTGATCTAATTCCTACATAATGTCACACGTATATATCAGATAAAAACCATAAAGTAAACGAAAATATTGAAAGTTAAAATTGATTTTTTTTAGGATTCTTACGAAGAATATATATATATATATATATATATATATATATATATATATAGACACACACACACACACACACTCACAAAATCTAACTTACCAAAATATGGAGGTATTCCATCAATATTTAGGGAAAGTAGACTCCACTGTTAAACCTTTAACTCTAGAAAAAATAAGTGATACATCAGTACATGGAAAAATAAAAAACCGTGTAACCAATAAAATTATTAAAATGACACTGTAAAATTAATTACCTGATTCAAATTTCTCAAGCTCTTCCAAACTCTCTTCAACATGGATTGGTATTGGTCAAGCTCGCAACCAATCTTATGAACAAATAAGAGCTTCAACTATTCTAGGAGTCAAGGAACTACGAAAGACATCAAGAACACGACCACTCGTGCTAAAAACTGATTCAGAAGCAACTATAGAAATAGGCATTGCCAACACATCTCTTGCCACTTGAGAAAGAATTGGATATTTACTTGAATTAATTTTCCACCAATCCAAAATATCAAATTTCACATTATCTTTTTCATCAGCGTCATCAAAATACATATCCACCTTTGATTTATCCACACCAATTTTTTCCTCTTGGTACCTTTTGTATCGACTTGTCATCACAAAAGGAGGATCTTCCACAAAATCAACTTCCATCTCACTAGAAGTTTGAGTCCTTGAAATTGATTTACTACTTGAGGATGAAGAATTAGAAAGCAAACCATAATTATCAAACAACCGGACCAAAGTATCTTTCAATTTTTTACACATCCCAATGGCAACATCAAGTTCATAAATTTGACTAAAAGAAAACTTCACGTAAGTTAGTTTATATCTGGGATCAAGAACAACTGCCATAAACAACATCATATTTATTTTCTCAACATCCCCCCAATACTTGTCAAATTTCACTTTCATCTTCAAAGCCATCATACTCAAGTGTGGGTCTTCACTTCTTGGCCACTCAATCAACAGCTATTCAATACCAACAATTTGACTAAAGAACGAATTAGAAGTAACATATAAAGTACCAGAAAAATGCAAAGTAGCATCATAGAAAGTTTTCAAGAATTTAACCACTGCATGAGCATTTTTCCAATCATTCTCATTGGGAACTCCATTTTTATCATTGAGATAATGTAGAAAATGTGATTCTTGTTGTTCTTCCAACCGTTCAAAAGCCTTTTGAAATTTAAGTGCAGCTTCCAACATCATATAAGTTGAGTTCCACCTAGTTGAAACATCTAGGCATACAAGACACTTGGCTGATATTTTCTCTTCTTCCGCACATTTTTTAAAATTTTCCAAGCTCGCTGGAGAAGCCCTCACATACTTCACCGCATCACGAATCCGACCAACAGAGTCCTTACAATATTCCAAACCATCACTCACAACGAGGTTTAAAATATGAGCACAACATCTCAGATGGAGAAATTCACCATTCAAGACATTTACATTCCAATGGTTAATTCTTTTCATCATATACTTTAAAGATTTATCATTAGAAGTTGCATTATCAACCATGATTGTGAAAACTTTCTCAATACCCCATTCTAGCAAACATAACTCAAACAATTTCCCAATTGCTTCTCCTTTATGACTAGAAATTGGACAAAAGTTTAAAATCCTTTTTATGTAATTTCCAATTACTATCAATAAAATGCATGGTGAGACACATATAATTAATGTTTTGCACAGAAGTCCATGTGTCCGTTGTTAGGCAAACTCTTTGAGATTCTTTACGCAAAAGATCCCTTATCTTTTTTTTCTCAGCATAATAAAGTGCCATGCAATCTCTAGCTATCGTAAATCTTGAAGGAATTATAAATTTTGGTTGCAATGAGGCAACAAAATCCTTAAAACCTTCATGTTCTACAAACTTAAAAGGTAATTCATCAACAATGACCATTCTAGCAAGTAGGGTTCTAGATACTTCATGATCAAAACTTTTTGCCACACTCGAAATACTCAAAGTAGTAGTACCATCTTTTGCCATAGTTTGATAATCTGACAAAGTCTTTTGTTTCTTGCACTTAATATTATAAGGATACTTAGTACACCTATTCAAATGTTTCAACATTGTACTAGTACCATTATTAGTAACACAAGCATAAGTTTGCCCACAATAATTACATGTAGCTTTCTAATTTTCAGATTTCTCACTTTCAATCAAAGTAAAATGTTCCCACACATCTGATGTTCTTTTAGAAGGTTTTTTGCTTGAGTCACTCACCTTTTCCTTTGAAGCTGCAATTTATTTTTTTTTTTTTTGAAGTTGAAGATAAATCCTTGGGGTTATCTGCCATACTTGACAGTTGACACTTGACACCTGTATCAAAAATAAACAAACAAAAGTTAACATTTAAATCATAAACAAAGAAATCACGCCAACCCAACTTAATCAGTGGAAATCATAAATTTGAGGATCAAGTTTATACTTAACATTGAAATTTAATATGCTAATCCCCTTTGGATTGATAAGAACTGGAGGAGAAAAAGCAGAAGAAAGGAAGAACCATGGATTTTACAGCTGTGAAGGTTGTCCATGATTGGTTGAATTGATTACTTTCCCTTATTTTCAGTTAGAGCAATGCCAATCTGAGGATTATGGACTTGGAGTTGAAAGATGTTTTAGAGGCTGAATATAAGTCAAGGTCCGGCGTCTAGATTGTGGAGTTGAAAAATCAACTACTCAACTTGGAATAGTATTAAACAAAAAAATAATTTATTAATGGTCTTTCTCCCACGCAAAAATAATAATTGTATGCTAAATTACTAATAGGTAGTGCAGCAACTTCGATTTAGTTGCCGGGAAAATGTAGGGGAAAAATCAAGAAATTTTTTAATCTTGTAATAATTTTATCAAATTCACTTAGTAAATAGTTCATCAAGGGAAAACACTAGATAAAAAAAAAATTATGACGTTTGGTGTTAAATCTAAGTTTTTATGATATGAAATAATTTTTAACTTCGGTTCCAAAAAAAAAAGTTTGAGTTGAATCAATGAGAACTTCAGCGGTACTAAGAGTTCAATACCAACAGGAAGGAAAACAAGAGAAAAGAGAGGAGCATATGGGCTATGATGGGTTGAATATCCTGGCATTAGTAGCAAAATGCCCATTATATATTGGATAAAAAATTGGGCCTTAAATTTCTAGGAGACTTCAAGCCTATCTTGACAGTAGAGTCATTTGCAAATCTACCATTCAGAAAGCAGTTTTACTGTGGCCTCTGGTTTCATCTCGGTGCATATAAATCAAAGGAAAAGAAAAACATCAAAGAACAGTCACACCAAGGAAAATCAAAGTAGAATCATGGTGGGGCAGTGGACGGTGACTAAACAAAGCTGGAGCGATGAGGTGTTGGACGCTGATCAACAACTCAAGATTGCCAATCAGATCAGAGCTCAGTTCGACTCCTTGGCCCCTCCAAGCTTAACAGAAGCGAACCGGACTCCAACACATCCTCCGTTGTCTCCACTAGTTGATATTTACTTATTACTACCAATTAGTTACAGGGAGATGCATAATTGATTGTTAAAGCTAAAGGAACAGACATAAAACTCTAGAAAATGAAAGTTAACACTGCATACCTTTTTGACTTTCTCTAAACGATAGCCCCACAGCCCCTACAAAGAAACGAAGAAAGAGACATTGAGAAGACTGAAATGAGAGAGGTTAGGTTTAGTGAATTGTAACTTCTTTTTCCCAAAATACCCATCATTCTATTATCTAATTACAACAAGCTATGCCCTGTTTGCTTGTTTGAATTTGGACTATGCTACACTGCTATGTATAATTTTACTCATTCATTATACTATAATTATTTAAACACAATTTTATATTTAATTAATATAATATATATATATATATAATTATATATTTGATCGGGTTACCGGTTTGGATCGGTTTGAAAATTTTGAACCCATGACCTAACCCAATCCATCGGGTTCAAAAAAATTTCGACCCAACCCAACCCAACTTCTAAAAAGACCCAACACAACCCAACCCATTGTATCGGTTTGGGTCGGGCCCACGGGTCGACCGGTTCCATGCTTGCCCCTAGTTTTTATGCTTAAAAGCAATTTTTTGACTAAAAGACATTTTTTTGGATTATTTTTGTAAAAGCCTTTTGCAATCAAAGTGAGCCATAGTTAAGCTAGGTAATTGAAAACAAAGATTTACAACGTGAACCAATTACCTTAGAACCTATTCCAGATCTTTTGTCTTCTTTTGGGAATTGTACATGTCGTATTCTTGCGTCTTATTTCTATATTGAATGGTTTTGCCGCTTAGACACTTAGATAAAATTGTTAGTGCAATTTAAGTTGTGTTTTGTCATTATTAAAATCAAATACAAGTCAACCAAAACTATGTACGTAACTCATCAATTCCTGTGATTATCCAAGAGGGTGAATTTGTCTTAGAGGGCTAGTGTGGGTGTGCTTCTTCTAGGATTTCTTGAGGAGAGGTACTCGATTCGGTTTGGTTTGGTTGTCAGTTGTTTAGTGTCATCTTTTTGGAAATTCGCCTTTAGAATTGGATTGTTTCTCCAATTCTTTGAGTTCCACCTCGTTGAAAGTGATTGGGTTTGAATCCTCCTGCTGCTGCGGGGTAAGACAAGTCTTACCTCGACATGAACCAGCACTTGTGTATCTAGCCTACGTGTGTGGACACTCACACAGTGTCGATAGGGACCCTACTATCTCCCTTTCAACATTTTGTTAAACACCAAACAAAAAATAATGTAATAACAACATCCTATATCAACTCCGTTAATGAAATTTTGTCGATTATCCTAGCCTTTGATGGTTAAACCATTCCAAGAATATTAAATTATTAGTCACTAAAACACGTGATAAAATGTGATTATGCACAAATTTCTCCATCACTACATTAGTGTGATCGATTTGAAATTTAGTGTGCGTGATTTAAATGATTATCAAATTAAATCAAATGGTTTGTTTTGCAAAAAGTCATTTTTTTTTCACAAAATCACAAAGGGGTGTAAGATTATTCTCAATAGGTCATCTCTGTGTATAATAATAAACTAAATTAACTTATTTTAATAGATGGTCCTCCGAAACATTGGTAGAGCAATGCAAAACTAGAAGTAGTCTAACCAAGACAATAAATTTTTAAACTAGAATTGGTGCGGTTACGCCAAAGCCCTAGAATAGTTTTACACGTACTTTTGGACTCCAGTAGCAAGCTACTATTCCGAGTCCTCCCATTTAAAAAGTTAATTTAATATCATGTGAGTCAATGACCCAAGTATAAGATATTTAATTGATTTTGTGCCTACGTTATGGTTTTATAGATTGGTTTGGTGTCAACCTTCTCTCGCTTCTTGGCGTGGGACAAAAGCTAAGCTTAAAACAGTTCTTGCCTCATATGAGGTACTTGAAAAAGAAAATTACAACTATTTTCTGCTCCCTTTGACATGTGTTGCACATTGGTTAATTCTTAACTCAAGAACCTAACTATCAGATATATGCTATATATTGTATTTGTTTAGGATAATATCCAAAGCATATGAGCTTCATTGTCTACAATTTACAATCGAATATCACCGAAAGGATTGGTGGCTATAGATGTTGAGGTGCAACATTTAATCCTACAAATTAACTTTGTGGATCAATTCATAGTTCGTGCATTCCATTTCTATGCCAATAAATGAACGATCTCTAAATAGAGGAATGAAGAGAAAAGAGCACGATGCTATAAAATTTTAACGGTTTTGGTTGTTCCATGCGAGAAACTCACTTCATCACGCACATATGGTCATTCCGTTGACAAAGCTGAATCATTATCATGCAGATTTAGCAATCCAATAAATAAAATTAAAATCAGTACACATTTTGTTTAGAAGATGGAGGAAAGAAATATCATTTTAAAGCTAATTATTTTTGTTACAACTGACAAGAAAAATAAAATAAAATGTTTGTTTATACTGAAAATTCAATATGCTCCCCTATAACCCTCAAATGCTTGAACACTATAAGAATGGTCTAAACAGTAATAACAAAAAAAAAATTGAACTTAAGATTTGTGGGGCTTTACCCCAGAGGGAGCCCTTCCAAAAATTCTCAATGGTCGGGGCGGAACCCAGGCCTAAGAGGGGGTTTGGAAATAGTTTTCAACCAGCAATAGACGCGCCTCGGTCAGTACCTCACTAGCTGCGTCATTGCCCCAAGCGCAAAGATACTTAATTGAGAGTTTCAGCCACCCACATATAATGCCTCTCAAGAGTCAATCCTTTTGCCTTAGCAATGTGGGATTGGTTTCAATTCAAAAAACAAAACAATGTGGGATTGAACAACAACAATCTTCTATTACAAAATAACTAAGTTCTCTTTGGGTGTATTATATAAGTTCTAACAACACTTTATGGATTCGCAATATTCATGGAACAACAATATTTGAATTTAACAAAAGTATCCCAATAGATCAGCCCTTGCCGCTTTAGATGAAAACAGAACACAAGTAGCCAAAGAACCTTGAAAAGCCCACACTCTAGAGCCTTATTATTTTCCAATACATTATATGACTAGATGAAAAGCTTAACCTAGAATTTGAAAGGGTGAGCCAAGCCCTTGCCGCTTTAGATGAAAACAGATCACAAATAGCCAAAGAACCTTGAAAAGCCCACACTCTAGAGTCTTATTATTTTCCAATACATTATATGATTAGATGAAAAGCTTAACCTAGAATTTGAAAGGGTGCACTAGGCCCTTGCGGCTTTAGATGAAAAGAGAACACAAATAGCGAAAGTACCTTGAAAAGCCCACACTCTAGAGCCTTATTATTTTCCAACACATTATATGAGTAGATGAAAAGCTTAACCTAGAATTTGAAAGGGTGCGCCAAGCCCTTGCCGCTTTAGATGAAAACATAACACAAATAGTCAAAGAACTTTGAAAAGCCCACACTCTAGAGCCTTATTATTTTCCAATACCTTATATGACTAGATGAAAAGCTTAACCTAGAATTTGAAAGGGTGCACCGAACCCTTGCCGCTTTAGATGAAAACAGAACACAAATAGCCAAAGAACCTTGAAAAGCCCACACTCTAGAGCCTTATTATTTTCCAATACCTTGTATGACTAGATGAAAAGCTTAACCTAGAATTTGAAAGGGTGCGCCAGGTCCTTGCCGCTTTAGATGAAAACATAACACAAATAGCCAAAGAACCTTGAAAATCCCACACTCTAGAGCCGTATTATTTTCCATTACATTATATGACTAGATGAAAAGCGTAAGCCAGGCCCTTTCTGCTTTAGATGAAAACAGAACACAAATAGCCAAAGAACCTTGAAAAGCCCACACTCTAGAGCCTTGTTATTTTCCAATACGTTATATGACTAGACAACAATGGTTAAACTAGAATTGGTAGGGGTGTGCCAAGCCCTTGCAGTAGTGCAACGCATGAGCGACACTTGAAAGCCCCAATAGCAAGCTACTGTGGTGGACCCTCCCCCTAAAAAAATTAATTTAATATCATGTGGATCAATGACCCACGTATCAAATATTAAACTGATAAGAAGAGATACTACACTTGATCTTAGCCAAAAGGCCGAGAAAGGTATGCTTAAGAAAGAGTATTGATTCCTCTTTTATAGATCACATATTTTTTTTATAGTTGGTGACCTTCAAAGTGAAATTTAACATGATCCAAGGGAAATATGTTTTGGCTCAAGTGAAAAATATGATCGTCAAGAAATTCAAATTTTGAAAGAAATTGACAATTTTCGAAGATTTTGAGCTCTCGTCTTTTTGTATATTTTCGTTAAAATAGTTATGATGGTCATTTCATTTTAAAATTAGCCACAAACTAGGTTTCAAAAAGTTACACCAAAATCGAAAGGATCATTTCCGTAAATGAAGACTTGAAAGTCAAATTATACCATCCAGAAGTTTTACTCGTGTTATTGGAATTCTCTCCCTCTTTTCTAAAATTTGTAATTAGCTTTTATCCGATTTTTTTATGGCTCGTGAACTCGAAAGTAGAATTTCTCATGATCTAAGTGAAATACTGTTTGGTCCAAGTGAAATTGGGATGGTTAAGAAAAATAAAATTTCGGAAGAAACTTGCCATTTTTGAAGGTTATAGCTCTCGTCTTTTGTGCATTTTCGCTAAAATAGTTATGATGGCCATTTCCTTAGAAAATTTTCTAAGAACTAGGTTTCAAAAAGTTACATCAAAGTCAAAAGGATCACTTCCCAAAACGGATCTCTGAAGGCCAAATTAAACCCTCTAGAAGTTTTGCCCGTGTTAATTGAATTTTCTCCCTCTTATCTATAATTTTTAATGCACTTTTACAGTATTTTTTTATGGCTGGTGACTTTCAAATTTAAATTTAACATGATTTAAGTGAAATAAGCTTTTGTCCAAATGAAAAAAAAAAAAAAAAAAAGAAGAGGACGATCAAGAAAAAACAAAATTTTGAAGAAACTTGCCATTTTCAAAGGTTATAACTCAGGTTTTTTGTGCATTTTCGTTTATGATGGTCATTTCCTTAGAAAATTTACCATAAACTAGTTTTTGAAAGGTTAAATCTAAACCAAAAAGATCATTTCCCAAAATGGAGTCTTGAAGGCCAAATTATACCTTCCTTAAGTTTTTCTCATGTTAATCGAATTTTCTCCCTCTTTCCTTCAACTTGTAATGCATTTTTATCCTTTTTTTTATGACCGGTGACCTCGAAAGTGGAATTTAACATGATTTAAGTGAAATAAGCTTTTCTCCAAGTGAAAAATAGGATTGTCAAGAAAAATTAAATTTTGGAAGAAATTGACAATTTTCGAAGGTCTCACGTTTTTTGTATATTTTCACTAAAATTGTTACAATGGTTATTTTCTTTGAAAATTTACAACGAACTCGGTTTCAAAAAGTTACAACAAAACCAAACAGATGATTTCCCAAAACGGAGTCCTGAAGGTTAAATTATACCCTCAATAAGTTTTGCTCGTGTTAATCAAATTCTCCCCCTCTTTCCTACAAAATTTTAATGCACTTTTATCCTATTGTTTTTGCTGGTGACCTCGAAAGTGAAATTTAACAGGAAATACACTTTGGGCCAAGTGAAATTTAACAGGATAACGGCTACTATATTTAATTTTATGTGTTAAAAAAATACAGAGTACATAAATTACCACACTTAGATGTATAGATTAGAATACAAAAGTTAAACATAGCACTCACCCATATCTTTTTTTTTAAAGCAAAGATACTATTATTATAAAAAGCATCAAAAAGACGATTTTCTTCATCCTCAACTTAATAATTAGTTATTATAAAAAAAACTTCATAATTAGTTAGTTTTGCCGTTTGAGAAACTAACTATTAAGAATACAAGATAGTGTTGATCCGAATGTCAGTACATAGCAACAATATATAGATGGGATTTAAGTTAAAAGTTCCTTTTGTGCAGATTTTTGAAATGTTTACTGATTTGGTAGTTTCAGATTTTTTTCCTTTTAGGGTTGACCATTTTCAAAAAACTCTTCCAAAATTCAGTAATGACAAAAAAATAAGGATAGCACCATCCACACAAGCACACATGTGGGCTGTTAAGTGCTATGCATTTTATGGACAGGCATACAGTCTTTTAAAGTTTACTGCATTAAATAATAATTTGTTTCATTGCATCTTGGAGTGTATTTTACACCAAATAAATTGGTTCATTATATCTTAGAATCTATTCTACACCAATTTATTTACAGTAACATTTAGTTCATTTCAATGTGAGAATCCATCCCGCTTATGTTTAAATTGAAAAGGGGAGAACACATGTCAAGCAAATTAAAAGATAAAAACTACAATTAAAGCAAATTGAATGATGAAAAAAAAACAGTTAAATATTAATAATTAATTCTAATCATCATCACCATCATCATGAAACACGCTTGATTCACATAAAAAGAATGAAACAGCAAAAACAGTAATTCTTGGGAAGTTGAGTACTAACACAGAGGAGCTTAAAATAAATTATCAATTTCGCGCATGCGTGATACATTTTCATTCATACATGGCTAAATGTACTATTGGAATGTACATATCAGCTATACCCCAATCTTTATCCCAAAAGGAAAATCTCAATCGATCTTATCTGTTTTCATTTTTTTACCTTTTGTCCAAGCAATTTTTCTTTTGTTTCTCTTTACTTCACTCTTTTACCAAACATAGCAAAAATTTGGAATTTGGAATAAAGCCAAAGGAGTTGTAAATGCTATTCTGTGATCTGAGGACAAAGTGTATGTCAGCGTTGATTTATATCAATTTAAAAGTTTGTATTTTGTTGGTTATACCATGCCAATTTGATATAGATTCTTCTCATCCTCTATGAAGAAGTGAAAACACATTCATTCAAATAAAGAGATTAATAATTTTACATTCGTTACGAATTAAATACAAGAATTTTTTTCGACATTCAGATTACACCATTTATAAGATCAAAAGGAAAAACAAAAGATTAGACCATTGACAACAACTCTTTCTTGGAATAAGACTACTGATCAGATGGCGAAGGAATGTATGTCTGATAAGGTAAGGTACAGGAGGTGCCATGTTGCCAATGTTAACACAACAAAATCTTTGTCTACTTTGCACACCAACAGTAAAGACTACATTCACATTCTACAGGGCCAAGTTGAGATCCAACAACAAAACCACCAAATTGGACAGTACATGTTCTTATTGAAAGAAATACCTATGTTAGAAAAATGGACTTTTCTATGCCCACCAAGTGCTTGACCAAACTCAAACACTTAAATTGGCGCTGAAAATTCCATTGATCTTTAACACCACCATTAGAAGTGGCAATGGCAATGGAGGCAGCATCTCTAACTTCTTCTCCGTGATCCACAAGCTTCACCCTCTTGTTGTTGTGGCTGCCCATGTGTCCACCAAGTGCTTGATGAGATCATATTACTTCTGTGAATGGCTTGAGAGAAGCACAGTGAGTTCCCTGGTCAATGTTGATGATTTGGTTAACATTAAGAAAAATTTCATTAGAAACAGTAAGTGTGTGTTCACCTTTGTTCCAATGGAAGGGTCCAAAATTCCTTTGTTTTTTTCACCTTTTTTTAGAGAAATATTTTAATTTTTTTCCTTGAATTTCACTAACAATGTAATAATTATAACTGACAAAA
This sequence comes from Bretschneidera sinensis, assembly GCA_023935145.1. NCBI lineage: Eukaryota > Viridiplantae > Streptophyta > Magnoliopsida > Brassicales > Akaniaceae > Bretschneidera > Bretschneidera sinensis. Next base: position 161,650,586 of record CM043698.1, read on the forward strand.
TTATCCCTATAACTGAAGGTTTTTTTCTTTTAATTCTTCTCACCTTCTAATGGCCATAAAGTGACTAGTCCATGAGGATATGACAAAACATGATGATATGGAGAAGACTGCCTAAATGAATGGACGAAACTGCAATCTCACCATGAAAGACTTAATTGATATGCATGTAATTTTGATTTAAACCCTCAAAATTGATAAATGGTGCCCTTTCTTTGTGGTAGATTGAAAATATTTGGGAGAAATAAATACAGAAACATGGAGAGAAATGAAAAAAAAAATCTGATCTATTAAATAGTACGTACCTATGAAGAAAATATGGTAGATTACTGATCTGATCTATAGATTCGATCTATGTCCCTATCTTCCTTCTCAACCTTCAGCTTTATCATCAGATTCAGTTGACATGAAACTAACAAGGCTTTAGGGGTTGTGCAGAGATTGGAGGAAAGGAAGAGGCACCAATCACTCTCAATGCTTCATGGGTAGTGTAGATATAAATGGCCTTATATATAGATGTATTCTAGGGTTATAACTTGAAGGATAGCTTGGGAATAAAAACAAAAAAAAGTTGTCATTTTTTATGTTTGGTTTAGGGCTAAACATGGTTGGTGGGTTTACCTTTGATCTTATTTTGTCTCTTGTCTTTAAGGTAAGTTATTTTTTGTCCTTTCCAAATTTATAATTAAGTCGAAACACTTTATTTTGAAAAAGCCTGTGTTTTTTTAAATGCTTTATCAAGCTTGAAATTAAATTTTATTTGTCTGACTGTTATTTACTTGTAGTTTCCTTTTGATTTTCTCTCGTGTATATTTCTAAATAAAAACAAAATAAAAGGAAACTAAACTTGTATTTCCATTTCAAAGAAGTGGTAACAATATCGCATTTATCTTCGGATGAAGGAGAGTCAAAGTTCAAGTCCATGAGCATCTTTCTTTGAAGAGTTATCTTCCGGATCCAATTTATTATTATATTTCTTTTTAATTTGTTTCTTCATCGACTTCCATAACTTTTACAGTAAAGTTATAACAAAAACAGGCAACAACTTTAGGAAGGGATAAGGTGATGATCGTGGGTGTCAGCTAACTAGTTAGTAGAGTCGCTTATCGTTGCACAAGAGACCAAAGTTCAAACCTCACTCACACCAGCGATGGGAGAGGGTTACCTCCCGTTGTGTAGCTTGAATTTAAAATAAAATAAAATAAAAGCGGAGTTCTGAAGGCCAAATTATACCCTCAATAAATTTTGCTCGAGTTAATCGAATTCTCTCTCTTTCCTATAATTTGTATTGCACTTTTATCTTTTTTTTTTTATGATTGGTGACCTCGAAAGCGGAATTTAAAATGATTTAAGTGAAATAAGTTTTAGTCCAAGTGAAAAAAGGGATTATTAAGAAAATCGATTTTGGAAGAAACTGAAAATCGAGTTTTGGAATAAACTGGCCATTTTCGAAGGTAATAACCAATTTTTATTCAGTCTTTGTGATTGAAAGTGTAAATTCAATGCAATTTACGAAGGATTTGATGATTCAAAACGTGTTTAAATAGGAATTTAGGGGTTGGAATCCAACATTAAGCCTTCTTAATATAAATGATATAATTATCTCTTTTTTAGTTATTTAGGAGTTTTAAAATTAAATTAATAGCTCATGATTTTTGTGCGTTTTCGCTATAATAATTAGATGGTTGTTTCCTTAGAAAATTTACTACAAACTAAGTTTCAAAAAGTCACATCAAAACCAAACAGATCGTTTCCCAAAACGGAGCTTTGAAGGCCAAATTATACCCTCAAGAACTTTTGCTCATGTCAATCGAATTCTCTCCCTCTTTTCTACAAAATTTTAATGCACTTTTGTCCTTTTTTTATGGTTGATGACTCCGAAAGTGAAATTTAATATGATCTAAGGGAAATACACTTTGGTGCAAGTGAAAAATATGATAGTCAAGAAATTGGCCATTTTTGAAAGAAATTAGCCACAAACTAGGTTTCGGGAAGTTACACCAATATCGAAAGGATCATTTCTGTAAACGGAGTCTTGAATGCCAAATTATACCATCCAGAAGTTTTATGTGTGTTATTGGAATTCTCTCCCACTTTTCTACAATTTGTAATTAGTTTTTACTAGATTTTTTGATGATTTATGAACTCGAAAGTAGAATTTATCATGATCTAATTGAAATAATGTTTGGTCCAAGTGAAAATGGTATGGTCAAGAAAAATGAAATTTTGGAAGAAACTTGCTATTTTCGATGGTTATGGCTCACGTCTTTAGTGAATTTTCGCTAAAATAGTTATGATAGCCATTTCCTTAGAAAATTTTCCAAGAACTAGGTTTCAAAAAGTTACATCGAAGTCAAAAGGATCATTTCCCAAAACGGATCCCTGAAGGCCAAATTATACCCTCCAGAAGTTTTGCCCATGTGAATCAAATTCTCTCCCTCTTATCTATAATTTTTAATGCACTTTTATGCTATGTTTTTAAGGCAACTAACTTCCAAAGTTAAATTTAACATGATTTAAGTGAAATAGGCTTTTGTCCAAATGAAAAATATGATGGTCAAGAAACAATAAAATTTTAAAGAAACTTGTCATTTTCGAAAGTTATAACTCAATTTTTTTGTGCATTTTCACTAAAATAGTTATGATGGTCATTTCCTTAGAAAATTTTCCACAAACTAGCTTTCAAAAAGTTACATCAAAACCAAAAGGATCATTTCCCAAAATGGAGTCTTGAAGACTAAATTATACCTTCCATAAGTTTTGCTCGTGTTTTTCGAATTCCCTCCCTCTTTCCTTCAATTTGTAATGCATTTTTATCCTTTTTATGGCTGGTGACCTCGAAAGTGGAATTTAACATGATTTAAGTGAAATAAGCTTTTATCCAAGTGAAAAATGGGATGGTCAAGAAAAATCTAATTTTGGAAGAAATTGACCATTTTCGAAGGTCTTGCGTTTTTTGTGCATTTTCACTAAAATTGTTACAATGGTCATTTTCTTTGAAAATTTACAATGAACTATGTTTCAAAAAGTTACATCAAAATCAAACGGATCATTTTCCCAAACAGAGTCCTTAAAGTCAAATTATACCCTCAATAAGTTTTGTTCGTGCTAATTAAATTCTTTCTCTCTTTCCTACAAAATTTTTTGTGCATTTTCACTAAAATTGTTACAATGGTCATTTTCTTTGAAAATTTACAATGAACTATGTTTCAAAAAGTTACGTCAAAATCAAACGGATCATTTTCCCAAACGGAGTCCTTAAAGTCAAATTATACCCTCAATAAGTTTTGTTCGTGCTAATTAAATTCTTTCTCTCTTTCCTACAAAATTTTAATGAACTTTTATCTTTTTTTTATGGCTGATAACACCGAAAGTGAAATTTAACAAGATATTAGGGAAATATGCTTTGGCCCAAGTGAAAAGTAGAATGGTCAAGAAAAATCAAATTTTAGAAGAAACTGACCATTTTCGAAGCTTATTAGCTCAATTTTTTTTTTGTGCATTTTTGTTAAAATAGTTATGATGGTTATTTCCTTTAAAAATTGGTGTCAAACCAAGTTTCAAAATTTACTTCAAAGCCAAAGGGATCATTTCCCAAAACAAAACCTTGAAGTCCAAATCATACTTTCTAGAAGTTTGCTCGTGTTAATGGAATTCTCTCCCTCTTTTCATCAATTTATAATAAGCTTTTATACTATTTATTTATGGCTATTGACCTTGAAAGTAGAATTTATCATTATCTAAGTGAAATACTCTTTGGTCCAAGTGAAAATGGGATGGTCAAGAAAAATCAAATTTTGGAAGAAACTTGCCATTTTCGAAGGTTATTGTTCACTTTTTTTGTGCATTTTCGCTAAAATAGTTATAATTGTCATTTCCTTATCAAATTTGCCAAGAACTAGGTTTCAAAAAATTTACATCAAAACCAAATGGATCATTTCCCAAAATGGATCCCCAAAGTCCAAAGTATAACCTCAAGAAGTTTTGGTTGTGTTAATCGAATTCTCTTCCTCTTACCTATAATTTGTAATGCACTTTCACCCTATTTTTTTTATGGCTGGTAACCTCAAAAGTGAAATTTAACATGATTTAAGTGAAATAAGCATGAAAAATATGATGGTCAAGAAAAATCAAAATTTTGAAGAAACTTGTCATTTTCGAAGGTTATAGCTCGCGTTTTGTGTGCATTTTCACTAAAATAGTTATGATGGTCATTTTCTTATAAAATTAGCCACGAACTAGCTTTCAAAAAGTAACATCAGAACCAAATGTATCATTTCCCAAAATAGAGTCCTAAAGGCCAAATTATACTATCCATATGTTTTGCTCGTGTTAATCAAATTCCCTCTCTCTTTCCTACAATTTATAATGTATTTTTTATCCTTTTTATTTATGGCTGGTGACCTTGAAAGTGGAATTTAATATTATTTAAGTGAAATAAGATTTTGTCCAAGTGATAAATGTGATGTCAAGGAAAATCAAAATTTGGAAGAAACTCACCATTTTCGAGGGTTATAGCTCACTTTTTTGTGCATTTTCACTAAAATAGTTACGATAGTCATTTTCTTTGAAAATTTACAATGAACTAGGTTTCAAAAACTTGCATCAAAATCAAATAACCCATTTCCTAAAACGAAGACTTAAAGGCCAAATTATACCCTCAATAAGTTTTGCTCATGTTAATCGAATTATCTCCCTATTTCCTATAATTTGTAATGCAATTTTATCCTATTTTTTATGGCTAGTGGCCTCGAAAGTGGAATTTAACATGATTTAAGTGAAATAACTTTTAGTCTAAGTGAAAAAGGGAATAACCCAGAAAATCAAGTTTTGGAAGAAACTGGCCATTTTCGAAGGTAATAACCCATTTTTATTCAATCTTCGAGATTGAAAGAGTAAATTCAATGCAATTTAGAAAATATTTGACGTATAAAAACATGTTTAAATAGGGATTTGAGGGTTTGCATCCAACATTAAGCCTTCGCAATAAAAAATAATATAATTATCTTTTTAGTTATTTAGGAGTTTTAAAATTGAATTAATAGCTCACCTTTTTTGTGAATTTTTGCTATAATAGTTAGGATGGTCGTTTCTTTAGAAAATTTACCACGAACTATGTTTTAAAAAGTTACATCAAAACTAAACGGAATATTTTCCAAAATGGAGGCTTGAAGGCCAAATTATACCCTCAAGAACTTTTGCTCGTGTTAATCAAATTCTCTCCCTCTTTCCTACAAAATTTTAATGCACTTTTATCCTATTTTTTTATTGCTGGTGACCTCGAAAGTGGAATTTAACGTGATTTAAGTGAAATAAGGTTTTGTCCCACAGAAAAATAGGATGGTTAAGAAAAATCAAAATTTGAAAGAAACTGGCCATTTTCGAAAGTAGCTCACGTTTTTATGCATTTTCACTAAAATAGTTATGATGGTCATTTTCTTTGAAAATTTACAACGAACTAGGTTTCAAAAAGTTACATCAAAACTAAACAGCTCATTTCCCAAAACGAAGTCATGAAGGCCAAATTATACCCTCCATAAGTTTTGCTCATGTTAATTGAATTTCATCCATCTTTCCTACAATTTGTAATGTACTTTTATCCTTTTTTATGGTTGGTGACCTCAAAAGTGGAATTTAACATAATTTAAGTAAAATAAGCTTTTGTCCAAGTGAAAAATGGGATGATCAAGAAAAATCAAAATTTGGAAGAAACTCACCATTATCGAAGGTTATTACGACTCACGTTTTTTGTGCATTTTCACTAAGATAGTTACGATGGTCATTTTATTTGAAAATTTACCAAGAACTAGGTTTTACAAAGTTACATCGAAAGCAAATGAATCATTTCCCAAAATGGAGTCTTGAAGGCCAAATTATACACTGCATAAATTTTGCTCGTGTTAATCGAATTCCCTCCCTCTTTCCCACAATTTGTAATTCAATTTTGTTCTTTTTTTTTATGGTAGGTGACTTCAAAAGTGAAATTTAACATTATTTAAGTAAAATAAGCTTTTGTCCAAGTAAAAAATGAGATGGTCAAGAAAAATCAAAATTTAGAAGAAACTGACCATTTTCAACATGTTTTTTGTGCATTTTCACTAAAATAGTTTTGATTGTCACTCCCTTTGAAAATTTTCCATGAACTAGGATTCAAAAAGTTACATCAAAATCAAACAGATCGTTTCCCAAAATGGAGTCCTGAAGGACAAATTATACCATTCATAAGTTTTACTCGTGTTAATCGAATTCTCCCATTCTTCCTTAAAATTCTCTCCTTATTTTTTTATGGCCCGAAAGTTGAATTTAACATGATCCAACTAAAATACACTTTGGTCCATGTGAAAAATGGGATGGTCAAGAAAAATCAAATTTTGCAAGACACTTGCCATTTTCGAAGGTATATAGCTTGCGTCTTTTGTGCATTTTCACTAAAATAATTATGATGGTAATTTGCTTCTAAAATTTGGAACAAACTAGGTTTCAAAAAGTTACAAAAAAACAAAAAGAATCATTTCCCAAAACAGATCCTTGAAGTCCAAATTATACTCTCTAGAAGTTTTGCTCATATTAATCGAATTTTGTCCCTCTTACCTACAATTTGTAATGCACTCTTATCCTTTTTTTTTTTATGGTTGGTGACCTCAAATGTGAAATTTAACATGATTTAAGTGAAATAAGCTTTTGTCTAAGTGAAAAATAGGATGGCCAAGAAAAATCGAAATTAGGAAGAAACTGACCATTTTTGAAGGCTATAGCTTACGTTTTTTTTGTGTATTTTCGCTAAAATAGTTATAATGGCCATTTCTTGAAAAATTTTGCAACGAACTAGGTTTCGAAAAGTTATATCAAACTCAAACAAATCATTTCCTAAAATGGAGTCCTGAAGGCCAAATTATACCCTCCCTAAGTTTTCCTTGTGTTAATCGAATTCTCTCCCTCTTTCTTACAATTTATAATACACTTTTATCCTCTTTTTTATGGCTAGTGACCTTGAAAGTGGAATTTAACACGATTTAAGTGAAATAAGCTTTTTTCTAAGTGAAAATGGGATGCTCAAGAAAACTTAAATTTCGGATGAAACTAACCATTTTCGAAGATTATAGCTCACGTTTTTTGTACATTTTCACTAAAATAGTTGCGATGGTCATTTTCTTTGAAAATTTGTAATGAACGAGGTTTCAAAAAATTACATCAAAACCAAACCAATCATTTCTCAAAACGGAGTCCTAAATGCCAAATTATACCTTCCATAAGTTTTGTTTATGTTAATTGAATTCCCTCCCTCTTTCCTACAGTTTGCAATACAATTTTATCCTGTTTTTATGGCTGGTGAGCTCGAAAGTGGAATTTAACATGATTTAAGTAAAATAAACTTTTGTCCAAGTGAAAAATGGGATGGTTAAGCAAAATCAAAATTTGGAAGAAACTGACAAAGGAGCGAGCTATGGAGTTGTCGAAGTCTTTTTACAATTCGAAGAACACAGTTTTAAACAATGCTTTTTGTGTATCTTTCACTTGCTCGTATATCCAATGAAGATTGTTGTTCACAATGTTTCGAGGATTGTCAATCATCAACTATACCTTGTGCTTTTGCAGGTGAAGGAGAAATTTCTAAATGAATGCATCACTATGAATCACCGACCTGAACAATAAAATATGTATTTTTGTGAAATCTGCCCGCTAGAGAAGCCTTCGAGTAAAAAAGAAAGTCATACAAAGGTTATCTGATAAGAAAATTTATAAAAGAGTGCTGGATTAAATGCGGATGCACTAATATTTGTGGAAATCGTGTTGTTCAACGTTGTATAACCGCGATTTCGCAGGTTAATGCTTCATCCCTTTGTTCACCCTCATTGTGGTTCTTGCTATTATTATAACTTTTACATTTTTATTAAGTAATGCTATTCAAACCCCTATAATCGACCAATATGCAGTAATTATACCAGTAATTTGTAGAAAACGCACTAATAACTTCGACAAATGACAGTAGAGCTGATAATGATGCGAATGAGAACATGATTTGCACCTGTTTCTGCTTCTGTCTTTGTTTCAAAGAATATTTTTTTTCATCATTTTTATGATGTTGCCGCTTTGTTTTAAGGTAGCTGTTCATCAAAAAGTCAATAATTTGAAGCTTCGGATGACATTACTTTTTTTGTTTTTTTATTACAAGGTAGACAATTTAGACGCATTATTTTCTGAAAAAAAGAAAGAAGTATGATCATATAGATTGGTGAACCAACCAATCACTAACACAGTTAATCATAATTACCAGTTTGTTTTATGTTCAGATTGCATACATAGCCTATGGCAATGGCAATGGCGGCAGCAACTCTAACTTCTTCTCCCTGATCCACAAGCTTCACCCTCTTGTTGTTGTGCCTACCCATGTGTCCACCAAGTGCTTGATGAGATCATATTACTTCTGTGAAAGGCTTGAGAGAAGCACAGTGGATTCCCTGGTCAATGTTGATGATTTGGTTAACATTAAGGAAAATTTCATTAGAAACAGCGTGTGTTCACCTTTGTTCCAATGGAAGGGTCCAAAATTCCTTTGTTTTTTTCACCTTTTGTAGAGAAGTATTTTAGTTTTTTTTTCCTTGAATTTCACTAACAGTGTAATAATTATAACTGAAAAAAATTATCACTATAACCGAAGGTTTTTTTCTTTTAATTCTTCCCACCTTCTAATGGCATAAAGTGACTAGTCCATGAGTATATGACAAAACATGATGATATGGAGAAGACTTCCTAAATGAATGGAAGAAAATGCAATCTCACCATGAAAGACTTAATTGATATGCATGTTACTTTGATTTAAACTCTCAAAATTGATAAATAGTGCACTTTCTTTGTGGTAGATTAAAATATTAGGGAGAAATAAATACAGAAACACAGAAAAATGCAAAAATCTGATCCGTCAAATAGTACATACCTATGAAGAAAATTTGGTAGATTACTGATCCGATCTATGGATTTGATCTGTGTCACTACCTTCCTTCACCTTCACCTTCACCTTCACCTTCATCATCTGATTCACCTGACATGAAAACTAACAAGGCTAGCTTTAGGGGTTGTGTAGAGATTAGAGGAAAAGGAGAGGCACAAATCACTCTCAATGCTTTAGGGGTTGTGTAGATGGCCTTATATATAGATGTAGTCTAGGGTTACAACTTGAAGGATAGTTTGAGAATTAAAATAAAAATAGTGGCCATTTTGTGTGTTTGGTTTAAGGCTAAATGTGGTTGGTGTGTTTACCTTTGATCTTATCTTATCTCTTGTTTTTAAGGTAAGTTACTTTTTGTCCTTTCCAAATTTATAATTAAGTCGAAACACTTCATTTAGAAAAACTTTTTGGTTTTTTAAATGTTTTATCAAGCATGAAATTCAATTTTATCTGTGATTATTATTTACTTTTTTTTGTTGTTTCCTTTTGATTTTCTCCAGCTTATATTTCTAAATAAAAACAAAAGAAAAGGAAACTAAACATATATTTCCATTTCACATAAGTGTTAAAATATCGCATTTGTCTTTGAATGAAGGAGAGTCAAGGCTCAAGTCCATGAGCATCCTTCTTTGAAGAGTTATCTTCCGGATCCAATTCATTATTATATTTCTTATCAATTTGTTTCTTCGTCCCTTCCATAACTGTTATAGTAAAATTATAAAAAATAAAAAATAAATTTTAAAAAAAACAACAAGCAACAACTCAATTAAAGGAATGGTTTAATATAGTGATGATCATTGGTGCTAGCTAATTTAGTTGATAGAAGTTTTTGTAGTTGCAGAGCTATATGTTTTGCATTAGTATTAGCCTAAGTTTTCCCTTCTTGAATATGAAGAAATGGTTTTGAAAACCGAAAATTAAAAGTTAAAAGGGTGATTTTATTAATTTATGTTGGAGATTAAAAAGTTTGAATTGTTTGGTTAATGACTCTAATTACAAAAACAATGTTAGGTTTGATCACTACCTTGCAATAGATGTTTTTATATTCTTTCTATTCAAGACATGTTCAAAAAAAGAAGACTAAAAAAAGGAGGAGAGATAAGGTTCCAATTAGGGGTGGATTCGAGCCGAATCAAACTCGAATACTAAAAGTATTCGAACTCGAGTTAAATGAACAGGCTCAAGCTCGAGTTCGATAAATTTTATGAAAGCTCGAGCTTGATAACAATCGAGTCTATTCGAGCTCGAGCATGAGCCTTGGATTGCTCATTCTAGCTTGAGTTTGAATCCGAACTATAATTTTAAAAAATATAAATATTAAATAAATATTACTTCGAGCACAATAATACTTTATCAAATTATTCGAGAACCATTCGAACCTTTGTATATAAATCAAGAGTTAAGAATCAAAATAAGCATGAACCAGCTAGGTTGATCTTGGGCTTGATATACAATTGGAGTTAATAATATTTTCTAAATGTTCACAAATTTATAATTCCCCATGAAATTTTGGTACACATTGTCGCTCTGAAATGTATAGCTTATCTCTCCTAGCATAGAACAAAATCACAAGATTAAAGAGAAGAAGAAACTAGGCTGTTGGCACAATGTATAATTAAGAAGCAATGAGTTTTTGTTTTCCTTCGAGTAATGTCATTTTTGCTACAATTACCTATTAGGCCATAAATGTGTTTATTATTTAATCTTTCAAGGCAAGCGATCAGCCACAAGGGAAGAAACTGCTAGGAAACATCTGAAAGAAAAATATTTGTTTTTGCCTATGTATATGAAAACCTCTTTGCGCGCAAGACTCTAATCCCTATGCCATTCTAGTGCAGTGGTATTATTTTTTAGCTGAATCGTACTCTTTTGTGCTCATCAATAAAATATAAATTGATCTTCTCGACTTTTATTTAATTACAGAATGCTCAATTAATCAATAGATTCGGTTTAAGAATTTTTTCAAACAAAATTATTCGATTTAGAAGATCATGCTCATCGATAAAAGCAAAACTAATTTATGTAACACATTAAAGTCCTAGAAAATCCGTCATTTAGCATGCTTTCTATGTTTTTAAAATCGTGATTTTGATGGCCTTGTGGTAAAGCTTTGAAATTAATTCCATATGTTTTACAGAAGTAAATTTGGATCACTTTTGCAAGAAATTTAGTTTATAGTAAATAAGTATAAATTATTATTACTATGATTGTCAAAATAACAAAATAAAATATGACTCGATATGATGTTTTCAAGGGCCACGGTTTTGCTGGGTTGACAAAAGTGCTAACCAAAAAGGAAAAATAGCTTTCATCTAAATTCTCCATGATATTGACATATATACAAAAATATCAACGCATATATTGGAGCAATCTATTAAAGGCTTCGTAGATACTGTAAAGTTAAGTTTTTTTTCCATGGTCGATTAGTCTGCTTTCACGATATTTATTAATATAAAATAAAACATCAAGTATCATACATTTGTTTTAACAAAAAGTTTGCAGTTAAAACAAACTGACCGTGAATAAAAACCCCACTATATTGTAAATAATGTCAAACTTGATGTTTTTCCTCTTATATAAACCCAACTTGTGACCAGGTTTTATATACCAGGAAATTTGGAAAAAAGTGAGGTGATGAAGCTGTTCTTGTTCATTGCATAATTATATTCTTCGGTTTTAGCATCTTTTAAGCTGATGGGTCATTAGCAAGGATGAGCTCAATCAAAGTTGTTGTTCATAGCATTTCAAAGGAAAACAAGATTCATAGTCTCATTTTGATATAATATTATGATTTATAAAGCAAGCACAAGTTTGTATTATACTCGAATCGAATGAGCAAGAAAATCGTGAATGGTAGCACAATTGTACAAAATATAGGTACAAGATAGAGGGAGGAGAAAGAAAATTTTGAAATTAACCTTGCTGGACTTTACTGGAAACTATCATCGTCGTCATCATCTTCAGTTTCTTTGGTATTGATCATGACTCTAAACTATATAGATGCAATGAAATATAGCTTTGAGATAGGAACCTAAGATTGACTCTAACAAAGTGTATAGCACTCAAGCTAGATGTGAAGACCGTGGATTCCATTTGGCTGCTTTTGCTTGTAAGGAGAAAAACCAGATCCTATTCTAGAGTCGAATTAATTCAAACATTGACAATCGTTGACCATCCTGATGGTTCACCTTGAAAACAATTACAAAGCTAAAATAGAAATAAATCTTACTCCCATATGAACCTTAGCCAACTAGGATGACCTAAAATCCAACAACAAAAAGCAACCCCACCCCCCATCAAAAGAGTTAGAATAAATAAAATAAAGAACATCCATATCTATGCCACAAAAGAGGAAAAAAAAAAAAAAAACTGGAAATGGGTTGAATTTGAACCATCCAACACAAACTGCTTATCCACAAGTGCATTACAATTTTCTTAGTATAGATATTCACCAATGTTGGATAGAAATTAGAAAATCATTCAGCGCAAACCAAAATTTACTTGTTGCAAACTAATGCTTCAACTAAAATGTAGATCCCCAACAATTTAACAGTAGTCTAAATTAGATGGCAAGTCGATGAAGTACATGAACAAAAATCTTGGCATGAAAACTTAACTTGTAATGAGATTACCTGACTCACAGAACCTAGAACACAACCAATCTCCCAGTTTGCTGCTGTAGCAAATAGTATAACAAATGACTAGATACCCAGATCCTGGATAAACGTTCCTTCAAGCATCCAGATGCAGTTTTGCTAATCCATATATTAGGAATATATATTATACATACGAGACTTGACATTTGTCCTCTCTTGATATATCTGCAATACCAATGACTCAATTGATTGAAACATCAACTATTCTTGCAGAAACAGAAAAATAACTTCTTTTTGTAATGAGAAAATGGATTTCAAACATCTTTATACCGGACCAACAAGCATGTTACACACTCTGTATTTTGCTTGATATCTCTTTCACTTTTACACCTTCCTTCTCCAGCAGTAAATTAAGTTTTAAAACGTTTAATAAAGTAAAAGAATTGTAAGCATCAAGTACAGTTAATTGCAATGAAGTCAAGTAAACAAACCATAATCAGGTTAACAGTGTGCATTCATCAAAGCATGAAATATTACACATGATTCCTGAATGCAAGTTATGTAGCACCTGAACAGGCATGGTTGCACACATGAAGTTTTAAGTTCAAAGAATACCATGTAAATTGCATCTCATCAAATCTGATTATCCTCCCATATCTGTATTCAGTCATCGCAGCACAATTTCATCCTTATGTTCGCACCAGTCTGATATAGACACATCTGAATTTGGCACTTGCTGAACTCTCCTTGTTTAGCATTTATAGTTCTACATAACTGATGCTTATTGGCTGGATCATGTTAGAACTAGTATTTCATATGTTTAATAATTTAAACATGTATCTTCATATGGCTTCTACCTTGTGATTTCAAGACTTAAGAGGAGTTGAAGCTCTAGGGATACAATTGCCTTTGGAAGATGTGTCTTGAAATGCCATTACTTTTAGGGCTTATATCACAAGGGTATTCATATTAAAAAACCCTCCCCCCTCCCTCCCCAACCCACACTAAGCAAAGGCATGTGTGCGTGTGTGTGTGTGTGTATATATATATATATAAATGGGGCAAAACCAACCCATCAGCATTATGGAGAAGGCTAACTGAATGTATAAAGAAACTTCCTACCAATATAAAAATAAACCATTAGTAACAATCATAGTTCTCTGAAAGAAATTTTGTCCATAAATCAATTATCACGTCAACTATCGAATGGAGTGTTCCAGCTGGGCTTTCAACACATTTCTAAAGACAGTAATAGCAATGAGTTTGTTCCATCCTGAAGAAATTTATGTGCTGTGGTGGCCAGCAATGAGGACACTAGTGGGGTTCTAAAGAGTTGTTTGGCTCCTGCAATACTAAATAAATCTGCAAGTTTTGTGGGGTCTGTTGCAGTTACTATAGGGGCTGACCAGGAGGAGGAATTCGATGATTTTTTCGCAGCTGATACTGTAAAATTCTGCAGTATAAATAGACATAAGAAATATAATTTCCGCAAAGGTAGAATGAGATCTAATGAAGGACCCTTTGGCTTTAAGTTTCTTTCTAAGCAAAAGAAGAGAAAGATGAAAAAAATTCTAAATACCGGGATTTAGAGGCCTGTGGTGTGGACAATTCTAAGAAAAAATTGAGAGCTCTTCTCCTGGCTGTGGCATTTCTATTAGGGATGAAGAAGCTTGGAATGAGGCTATTAGGACTTGGGAGTTAAGTATGAGCATTGGTTTATCTTATGATGGTGAAGACAATGGAATCATTGAAAGATTATACCAGATGGAATTAAGGGACCGGAAAGAGTATGATGAGATGATGAAAAACCAGCCTTGATTATTGCCTTCAGGTCTTTTTTGTTCAATTTTTGGCTGTTCTTTTCTGGCTGTTGGGTCATGGATGCTTCCCCTTGCCTCCAGGTTTTTCACTCATGATAAAATTCTACATGAATGATTTGGCTTTAAGTAGCCTAAAACCTAAGCCAAAATGTTGAGAACCCATTTCCAGAAAACAAAAGAGTATATTTCCAAAGGTTTCTTTCCTTGGTGTGTCCATGCAATTTTTTTTCGTAAGTAGTTTTGTCCATGATACGTCTTCTGATAAGTAGTTTTGTCCATTATATTACTGTACCCAGAAAACATGTTGCTAGATGATAAGTCTAATATCCCATTAAACAGCCAAAAAGAGGAGAACCTCTTTTTTCCGGAAAGCATTTTATATTGCCACAGTTCAGCCTAGGACCACTTCTCACTCACAGAAACATGTAGCTGCATGTAATATTGTACATCATCCAGGATTATGAGTACATCACCAAGTTGTATGTAATATTGTCAAAAATTATAGTCAATATTCAATAACAATGTTCTGGGCCAAACAAAGGCTTTTTTTACTTGATTTTCGTCTTCCTGGTTATTAGATTTTATGGCTCCATTAACCATACTTTGTACCAAAAAAAAACAACGTTTTGGGCCAAGTTCTTGATTTACTCCTAAATCAGTCAGCATAACTACTCTGGTTATGACAAGGGCTCATTATTATGAGCCTAAGTTCTAAAACAATCCTTGGTGCCATGAGCAGAATCCATGTTACCATGTTTCTCTAGGTTCTCCACTCCCCCATTGCATCTCCACTTATCCAGTGGAAAACCTCACATGCCCGCCTCTCCAGTAAACTTAGAACGGCTAAAGCGATCTCCATGAAGCATGTTGGCAAATTCAGAAAGCCAAAGAACATTCCTCATCAAGAATAAATCACACTGCGATTTATGTAGAATAATCCCCTTCCATACAAGTGGATAATCAGTTATAGGAAGAGGTTCCACTATTATATTCTTTAGCTTCTTCCACTACCACTATCAGGGAAGTTACAGCCTTTTTTTTTTTTTTTTTGTAAGACAGGGAAATCACAATTTTAATGTAACTTTTGGTTTTGTGTACTACTAGAGGATAATTTCATACTATTCATAACTGATAAAATTCAACAAATAAAAAAAAAAAAAAAAAAAAACTAA
The DNA here is from genome assembly GCA_023935145.1 of Bretschneidera sinensis. Taxonomy (NCBI): domain Eukaryota; kingdom Viridiplantae; phylum Streptophyta; class Magnoliopsida; order Brassicales; family Akaniaceae; genus Bretschneidera; species Bretschneidera sinensis. The sequence continues at coordinate 161,666,118 of CM043698.1, forward strand.
GCTTAAATGTGTTTGGAACCCCAAAGTTTAGGGCGTCTTAGCACTTCAAACCCCAACGTTTAAATTGTAGCAATTTCCACCCTCAAATTTTGAATTTTTGCAATTTGAAGCTTCCGTCCATATTCTATCTAAATAGATAACGGAAAGGACAAGTGCTGCATCAAGAAAAAACTTAGACTAGAAAAATCTAAAAATTAAAAATTAAAAGGAAACTAAACAAAAATTTAAATTAAAAACAAATAAATAAAGTTCAGGAAAAAAATCATGTTTTTCATCTTCCTCCTCTGATTATTAGTGCAGCCATAGCCGTTGAACTCTCAAAGTTTCAAACTCGGCCAAATCAAAATCATCCTTCAATTTTTTGTAAAATCAGATTTTTAATTAATCTAAAAATCTTCCAACGAATCATACTCCTACTGACCCATAAAAACCACCACCGACAGTTCACTACCCTCCAAGCATACCAAGACCCAGCCATTAGCCATACACTTTCGAAAGAGTTGCCTTCAGTCCTAGGCAAAATTCTAGCACTATCACCAAATCCTAAATCAAAAATCAAAACGGGAAATGTCGAGAAAATCGGTGCATGTCATCATCAATATTTTCCTCCCTCTCCCAGCGAAGGCTATGGCACATTTCAGGTGCTTATCCAAACCATTTTGCTTCCTAATCAATGACTTAGACTTTGTCCATTACAATCTTCTCTCCAGACCGACTCCAGTCGTGATGGATGAGAGGGAGAAGGTGAAGAGGGAAGGACTTTGTGTTTTGGGGTTAGGTTTGTTTTTGGGGAGAGGTTGCTGGAGCAATCGAAAAGGGATCTACGGTTTTCTTTTGGTTTAAAATAAATGGATTTGGACTATGCTACACTGCTATGTAAAATTTTACTCATTCATTATACTATAATTATTTAAACACAATTTTATATTTAATAAATATTATATATATAATTATATATTTGACCGGATTACCGGTATGGGTTGGTTTGAAAATTGTAAACCCATAACCTAACCCAATCCATCGGGTTCAAAAAACTTTCGACCCAACCCAACCCAACTTCTAAAAAGACCCAACCCAACCCAACCCAACCCATTGTATCGGTTTGGGTCGGGTCCACGGGTCGACTGGTTCCATGCTCACCCCTAGTTTTTATGCTTAAAAGCAATTTTTTGACTAAAAGACATTTTTCGGATTATTTTTGTAAAAGCCTTTTGCAATCAAAGTGAGCCATAGTTAAACTAGATAATTGAAAACAAAGATTTACAACGTGAACCAATTACCTTAGAACCTATTCCAGATCTTTTGTCTTCTTTTGGGAATTGTACATGTCGTATTCTTGCGTCTTATTTCTGTATTGAATGGTTTTGCCGCTTAGACACTTAGATAAAATTGTTAGTGCAATTTAAGTTGTATTTTCTCATTACTAAAATCAAACACAAGTCAACCAAAACTATGTACGTAACTCATCAATTCCTGTGATTATCCAAGAGGGTGAATTTGTCTTAGAGGGCTAGTGTGGGTGTGCTTCTTCTAGGATTTCTTGAGGAGAGGTACTCGATTCGGTTTGGTTTGGTTGTCAGTTGTTTAGTGTCATCTTTTTGGAAATTCGCCTTTAGAATTGGATTGTTTCTCCAATTCTTTGAGTTCCACCTCGTTCAAAGTGATTGGGTTTGAATCCTCCTGCTGCTGCGGGGTAAGACAAGTCTTATCTCGACATGAACCAGCACTTGTGTATCTAGCCTACGTGTGTGGACACTCACACAATGTCGATAGGGACCCTACTATCTCCCTTTCAACATTTTGTTAAACACCAAACAAAAAATAATGTAATAACAACATCCTATATCAACTCCGATAATGAAATTTTGTCGATTATCCTAGCCTTTGATGGTTAAACCATTCCAAGAATATTAAATTATTACTCACTAAAACATGTGATAAAATGTGATTATGCACAAATTTCTCCATCACTACATTAGTGTGATCGATTTGAAATTTAGTGTGTGTGATTTAAATGATTATCAAATTAAATCAAATGGTCATCTCTGTGTATAATAATAAACTAAATTAACTTATTTTAATAGAAGGTCCTCCGAAACATTGGTAGAGCAATGCAAAACTAGAAGTAGTCTAACCAAGACAATAAATTTTTAAACTAGAATTGGTGCGGTTACACCAAAGCCCCTGAATAGTTTTACACGTACTTTTGGACCCCAGTAGCAACCTACTATTCCGAGTCTTCCCATTTAAAAAGTTAATTTAATATCATATGAGTCAATGACCCAAGTATAAGATATTTAATTGATTTGATTTGTCCCTAAATTATGGTTTTATAGATTGGTTTGGTGTCAACCTTCTCTCGCTTCTTGGCGTGGGACAAAAGCTAAGCTTAAAACAGTTCTTGCCTCATATGAGGTACTTGAAAAAGAAAATTACAACTATTTTCTGCTCCCTTTGACATGTGTTGCACATTGGTTAATTCTTAACTCAAGAAGCTAACTATCAGATATATGCTATATATTGTATTTGTTTAGGATAATATCCAAAGCATATGAGCTTCATTGTCTACAATTTACAATCGAATATCACCGAAATGATTGGAGGCTATAGATGTTGAGGTGCAACATTTAATCCTACAAATTAACTTTGTGAATCAATTCATAGTTCGTGTATTCCATTTCTATGCCAATAAATGAACGATCTCTAAATAGAGGAATGAAGAGAAAAGAGCACAATGCTATAAAATTTTAACGGTTTTGGTTGTTCCATGCGAGAAACTCACTCTAATTCTGTTGACAAAGCAGAATCATTATCATGCAGATTTAGCAATCCAATAAACAAAATTAAAATCAGTGCACATTTTGTTTAGAAGACGGAGGAAAGAAATATCATTTTAAAGCTAATTAATTATGTTACAACTGACAAGAAAAATAAAATAAAATGTTTGTTTATACCGAAAATTAAATATGCTCCCATATAACCCTCAAATCCTTGAACACAATAAGAATGGTCTAAAGAGTAATAACAAAAAATAAAATTTGAACTTAAGATTTGTGGGGCTTTACCCCAGAGGGAGCCCTTCCAAAAATTCTCAACGGTCAGGGCGGAACCCAGGCCTAAGAGGGGGTTTGGAAATAGTTTTCAACCAGCAATAGACACGCCTCGGTTAGTACCTCACTAGCTGCAGCATTGCCCCAAGCGCAAAGATACTTAATTGAGAGTTTCAGCCAATGTTTTAAAAAAGGGTTTTGGGGCGCGCCCCGGGCGAAATCGGGCAAAAAAGCCCAGGGGCGTGATTGTTGGGGCATAAGTTCTATATATATATGTTTGTTAGTAACATATCTATGACTAAGCACCTGTTGTATGGTGGTAGGTTGTTACATTAACATGCTGCAGGCTGGGTTCGATTCCGGCTCACGCATGCATGCGTGAAATCTTTCTTTTTTGCCTTCGTTTTTATTTTTGCTTTTTGCCTTCATTTTTTTTTGCATTCCTTTTTTTTTTTTTTTTTGCATTCTATTTTTTTGCCTTTTTTTCCCTCCTTTCAACAGTTTCCTTTTTTTTTTCCCTCCTTTGTTTCCGCTGATTAGCAAATTCATTAAATAGACTCCATATTATATACTTTGCATTTCATTAATATAATTTTATAACAACATTAAGATTGCATTATCTATGTTATCTAATTTGTTGCTTTTAATAGATTTATATATGTGAATTTGTTATACCAATATAAGTGTGTAAACACTAATCAGTAAACATTTGACACGTAACATTGTGTTATTTTTATATTTGTTGAAATTTGGAACGTATTTCAGTTTTGTGATGAATAGATTGGTCAATTTGAAAATTAAAATTTAGTTTTTGGAGTGTGAATTATGATTTATTGATGAAAGATGAGATATATGTGAATTTGTTATATTATTGTAAGTGTGTAATCAACAACCACTTAACATTGTGTTTGTGATGTTAACGTGTGTTTGTTAAATATTTTGATAAATATTCATTCATAAGTTTTAAGTTAGTAAAGTTTATTGATAATTAATTTATTTATATTATTTCAATTTTTTTGTATTTTTATAATTTAATTAATATTATTTTATTCAAAACACCCCAACGTTTCAAAAGGCTTACGCCCCAACGCCTCGGGGCTTACGCCTCGCCTCATTGAGGCAAAACGCCTCGCCCAACGCCCTCGCCTCTGAAAACACTGGTTTCAGCCACCCACATATAATGCCTCTCAAGAGTCAATCCTTTTGCCTTAGCAATGTGGGATTGGTTTCAATTCAAAAAACAAAACAATGTGGGATTGAACAACAACAATCTTCTATTACAAAATAACTAAGTTCTCTTTGGGTGTATTATATAAGTTCTAACAATACTTTATGGATTCGCAATATTCATGGAACAACAATATTTGAATTTAACAAAAGTATCCCAATAGATCAGCCCTTGCCGCTTTAGATGAAAACAGAACAAAAGTAGCCAAAGAACCTTGAAAAGCCCACACTCTAGAGCCTTATTATTTTCCAATACATTATATGACTAGATGAAAAGCTTAACCTAGAATTTGAAAGGATGCACCAAGCCCTTGCCGCTTTAGATGAAAACAGAACACAAATAGCCAAAGAACCTTGGAAAGCCCACACTCTAGAGTCTTATTATTTTCCAATACATTATATGACTACATGAAAAGCTTAACCTAGAATTTGAAACGGTGCGCTAGGCCCTTGCGGCTTTAGATCAAAAGAGAACACAAATAGCGAAAGTACCTTGAAAAGCCAACACTCTAGAGCCTTATTATTTTCCAATACCTTATATGAGTAGATGAAAAGCTTACCTAGAATTTGAAAGGGTGCGCCAAGCCCCTGCCGCTTTAGATGAAAACAGAACACAAATAGTCAAAGAACCTTGAAAAGCCCACACTTTAGAGCCTTATTGTTTTCCAATACCTTATAGGACTAGATGAAAAGCTTAACCTAGAATTTGAAAGGGTGCACCAAACCCTTGCCGCTTTAGAGGATAACAGAACACAAATAGCCAAAGAACCTTGAAAAGCCCACACTCTAGAGCCTTATTATTTTCCAATACTTTATATGACTAGATGAAAAGCTTAACCTAGAATTTGAAAGGGTGCGCCAGGTCCTTGCCGCTTTAGATGAAAACATAACTCAAATAGCCAAAGAACCTTGAAAATCCCACACTCTAGAGCCTTATTATTTTCCAATACATTATATGACTAGATGAAAAGCGTAACCTAGAATTTGAAAGGTTCCGCCACGCCCTTGCTGCTTTAGATTAAAACAGAACACAAATAGCCAATGAACCTTGAAAAGCCCACACTCTAGAGCCTTGCTATTTTCCATTACATTATATGACTAGACAACAATGGTTAAACTAGAATTGATAGGGGTGTGCCAGGCCCTTGCAGTAGTGCAACGCATGAGCGACAATTGAAAGCCCCAATAGCAAGCTACTGTGGTGGACCCTCCCCCTAAAAAAATTAATTTAATATCATGTGGATCAATGACCCACGTATCAGATATTAAACTGATAAGAACAGATACTACACTTGATCTTAGCCAAAAGGCCGAGAAAGGTATGCTTAAGAAAGAGTATTGATTCCTCTTTTATAGATTACCTTTGTATCACAGTTATGTACTTTGTCGATGTGGGATAATAAACTTTGCTCTGAGATCTATTAACCCTTAGCAGCATGACCTGGTATATATTTAAACGAAAAGGATCTCAATTTGAACAACCCGTTATTTGCAGCACACAATCACGTCCTTGAAATTGTATAGTCGGCGGTAACTTTTGTGTGTAAGATTTTTATTGATTTCAATCCATCATTAAGAGGAAGATTTTTATTGATTTCAATCCATCATTAGGAGAGAGAGAGAGAGAGAGAGAGAGAGAGAGGGAACACTTTGTGCGGTAAATTACAAACTAAAAGAAGATGCTCAAGCTTGTTGTCTCTGTTCTGACTTGCTTGGTCCAATGGTGCAAAAGATTTCAATTTACCACAAACAAGGTTTAACCCACCGAGCAAAACAATTTAGGATCGATCTATGTATTTTTTGATGCAATAATAGTAATATCTCATTTTCATTGGAGTCTCGATATGATACTAGTCTTCCACTGCGCCCTTAGTCTCTCTAATTGCCAAGTAACTTCTACTATTTGGAGGTTTTCTGCAGTGATTATTGATTACTGTTCCTGCCGTTTTTGTGTTTATTTTCGGAACTTTTTGTGGAACTTGAAGGCATACAAACAGCCTTATGTGCACAATCTTCAACTGACGTTAGCTAATGCATACAGAATGAATTCGAAGCATCAACACATGGGTAACTCATGAAACTATAGACACTAATGACCAATTTATGATCAGCAATGGAGTAATGTATATCAACCTGTATAGGGCTTTGGTGCTTTTCCGTATTTCATTAGTTTACGAAAAACGCTGAAGAGCAAGTAGAATATTGTTTGTTCTTGCTTGTAAAATTAGCAGGCCTCAACTTACTATAAACTAAAAAACTAATTTAATTAAAAATTAGCAAGTAGAATATTGTAGTCTATTAGAGAAACTCCTCCAAAAATTTTTGTATGCCACTTTTTAACGACGAGCACACGGTATTCTTTAGTAAAAGGCGAAAGAATAGTTCGCTTTGTGCTCATCCCATGGCTCCATGAGTTGAACAATTGTTTTCCTATAAGCTATATACTCAAGTACTCTTTTGCGACATTATTGTTTACACGATGTGGGAATGCATCTTCTCTTTAAGCACATCCCAAAACCATATAAGTTCATTGCACGGTAATCTGTACAGATTGATATGATAATTTAGTCACACTCATTAACATTCAAGATGACTAAAATAATTTAATCTTCGAATTTTAAATTATTACTGACTGAAGAACACAAAAACATTAGTGTTTTCACTGCCACCACTTTAACATTAGTGATTTTCACTTCGTCTTAGTATACTTTAAATTCTTGACGTAAAAAAATTAATCCAAAAATCATGGAATAGAGTCACTTGAAATTAAAGGAGGACAGTACACAAATTAAAAAGCCAAAGACCTGTCAATTGACAATAAAAAATTGAACTAGAATTTGCACGGGTGCACTAGTTGTGCAACACTCGAAAGCCCCAATAACAAGCTATTGTGGACGAAATCGATGACCCACATATCAGATATTAAATTAATAATAACAAATACTACACTTGATTGATCTTATCCAAAAGCTCGAGAAAGGTGAAATCCAATAGAATAATGCCTCTTTGCTTTCAAAAATCTTTGTTTCACAATTTTAGCTTCGAGAGCCCGAAGTTAACTCCAATTTTAAAATTTTTGGCCAAGTATAATAAACAAGTCACTCCTTTGCTGCTTTATTTGAATTTAATTAACTTACTTTAAAGGAAATTAAATTAATAAGAAGATTTAAATCCAATAAACTAACGCCTATTTGATTTCAAAGCTTCCGGTTTAACATATTTGTTTTTAACTTAGTCTTAACTTTAGACCCTCTACTTGAAAAATTAATCAACAAGGAAAAGACTCATTTAGAGAGGACTGTACACAATTAGCAAAAGACCTGTTGTGAGCCAAAAAAGCGAACTTTTCGAATACACACATGATAATATCACAAAGACAACAAAAGGCTAAACTAGAAATGGTAGGGGTGTGCCAGGCCATTGCAATAGTGCAACACATGGGCGACACTCAAAGGCCCCAATAGCAAGCTATTGTGCTAGACCCTTCCCCTCAAAATATTAATTTAATATCTTGTGGATCAATGACTCACGTATCAGATATTAAACTGATAAGAACAGATACTACACTTGATCTTAGCCAAAAGGCCGAGAAAGGTATGCTTTGGTTTGTGTATTGATTCCTCTTTTATAGCTCACCTTCATATCACACTTTTGTGCCTTCTCGATGTGGGATGATAAGCTCTGCCTATAGGTTAGCCCTTAGTATGTAGTGCAACCTAGTATATGTTTGAAGGAAAAAGGATGTTCATTTGAACTACCCGTTATTTGCAGCACACATTCATGCTTTAGAAATTGATTTGATCAGAGGAACCATGTGACGGTCACTTTTGTGTATAAGATTTTTATTAATCTTCTGATGCAGTAATGGAGTCATACCTCCATTTGATACTAGCTAGTCTTCCACTCCCCTTTGTCTCTCTAATTGCCAAGTGACTACTATTTGCTATGTATTCCCACAACCAGAATCACACAAAATGTTGTTCAAAATCCCACCATCTGTTACATTTTGAAAATTAATCATTCTATCAGGTAGCAAAAACATACATAGGAATAATATTTTGTCAAACAAAATTATTTGTGTTCAAGGCAGTGCATTATTCGCAAATACCTGGACTGGATCAATGGACGATCAAGAAGGTCCATGGCCTAGGCTAGTGACCTCCATCGCAGTTTGGATGAGATGGAAACTGATCTTGGGATCAAGAAGGTCCATGCTTGGCTACCTAGTTTGAAGTCTATCCCACATCGACTAAACATGAGATTGAAATGAGTTCATACACAGTACAAATAAGTTTGGAAAGCAACTAGGAAACATACTTACCTGGACGGGGTCAATGCACGATCAAGAAGGTCCATGGCCTAGGCTAGTGTCCTCCATTGCACTTTGGAGGGGCGCTCAGCCTAAGGTCTCCCCAAGTGGGAGAGCCTACGTCGTTATTTGTTGCTGAGGGGGCCTGCGTTCGCGCGGCCCCTACCAATTCCATAGTTTTCAACTGTTACAATTGATATTTCTTTAGGGGATTTATAGTATTTGATGCCTATGTTCACCACACTACCATAACATCTCTACATATTTGATAATTTGATTTGATGTTTTATTATATAAGATGAATTGGTATGAAACTGCTGTTTCTAATGCAATCAATGAGTTTTTGTCACTCTTCTAACCCTTTATGGCATTCAAAGAGACTAAAGACAATTTACATTTTGGTGGGCAAAATAAAACCTTTTTTATTTTTCAACTCGAAGGATAATTAAGTTTTATCTAACATGATAGTTGTATTTTTAAACTATTTTTTAAAAGGGAGATAAAAAAAATAGACTTCCACCCCACATTTTACAAATGCTTAAAAAGAAGTGTTTCACTTTAGTTTCGAAATAAATTTTACACAAAATTGCAGTCTTGGATTTTCATGTGAAGTATTTATGCTTCATCATATTGTATCTATTTTTCTCATAATTTTTATAAGAGCATTGCTAGAGGGACACACGTGGCTGCTACCCTCTTTAGCCACTCGAGCTCGGGACCATCATCCAGTCAGAATCAATATCTTACTCGCTACAGTGCCATGGTACTTTCGTATGGGCAAAACACTAATTTATTAATCAAAACCCCTACATATGTTACTCATATATAAAGTCTATTTTTTAGTGTTACACTCAGATGGCAAATTTGGGGGTTCCATATCTTTACTCTTTTGATAATTCAGTAGACATTTCATTTAAACATTTGCACTGTGTGATGTTTCGATTTCACTGATTGTAATAGAACTTACATCTAGTTCTCATCCCACATAAGATTATATAAACATTGGGTGAATATGAAAGATATCAAAAATCTTATAACAAAAGTTCTCCAAAGCATACTCAGCTTAAAATCAAAGCTGAAACAATATATGTAGCTACCTAGTTTCATTTTTTTTAACAGCGAAAAAAATATTCATTCATATAAAAAAAATGCTAAAATTTACATGTGAACTCCTATTGACATTCAGTAAAATATTCATATAAGCGTTTCTTAAGTCGGGTCAATTCGATGTGTCTGTTCTCTAAGAAGCACCTATATATCTTGTTTTAGTGTCTCTTACTAATCGAACGGTTGGGCCAAGAAGCCATCAACAAATGTCTAGGAACCTGATCGACTAGTCCCAAGATACGACCGGGTACATCTGCCGCCTTGTTTTCTGGTGTATGATTGTGTTACATATGGATGTGAAAACTAGTGGGGCTATTGTTGGTTCCACTTAAATAGTTTTCATAAGCAAGGAAACTCTAAATTTAAAACAAGGCGTATCAAAACACGTAACAGTGAGTTAAGGAATGAATTGCAAGCTATCTTATAGGAATTTTAAAAGGTGTGGCAAAGGAACCGAACATGACTCCAATAACATTTGACAGCATACAAGTGACTGTTTATTTTCCAATATTGGAACTTTGCAGTCAAATAATAACACATTTTTCATATTTTAATTACAAACAAAAAGATTTTTTATTTATGCATGAGAGATTAGATACTTTTTATCTCACTTTTTTTTTGTATAAAGCTTATAATTAGTTATGGGTGACTTTTGAAAAATTTGACAGTCTAACTAGTAAACACCGTCATGCGCTATCAGATCATATACAATGTATTTGCTTATGACTGATAAAGCATATGTGAAAATCTGTAATTTCGTCATCCAAACAAAACAGTGTCTTCTATGTCAACAAATTAATGCTTTTTATAATGCCCCTCAAGAGTCAATATATCCTTTTGCCTTAGCGATGTTGAATTCGACAACCTATGATCTTCTTTCCAAAATAACAAAGTACTCTTGATGTATATATTAGATCCTTATAAACGTGGTAGATTCGCAGTATTCATATGGAATAATATTTGAATTTAAAGAAAAAAATGTATCAAAATGTAGGCTTAGGTCAGAAGGGAAAAAGAAAGATAAAAAATTGATTACCAGAATTAATTGCAAATATAAAATTCTTGCTTCACTATTTGAGCTACCAAGAGCCCCAAAGTTAACTCCTTGAAGCAATCCACTAATTGTAGTCAAGCAACTTCACGGGTGATGCACAAACCTTAAAATCACTCTCTTCCACAAGGATGTTACAAGGAAGTGTTTAATCCCAAACACTCTAAGAGTTACGTAAACTATTTCTCTTTACATTGAATGATATTAAATGTAAAAGGAAAAGAGATAGATAGCAATAAATGCTTTACAAGATGAAGGTTATCTCTCTTTCAAGAACAAGCTCAAATAATGGCTCACAATAAATTTTTCAAGACTTTTGAGAGTATTACTGAGCTATAAATCAAATTTAGTGTTCTTTCTTGTTGTTTAAATGCTCATTGATGGGTGTTTTAATAGCCTCAGTCTTATATGGCAACTAGACACTGATTTTGTAGGTTTGAAGCATTAAATGCTCAAGTCTTGCATCTCAAACGGTCATATTTTTGAATTACCAAGGAATCAGTCAACTGGGTCCTTGTACCAATCGACTGGACCAGGTGTGAAAATCCAGTTTTTGGGCTTAAGACAAGTACCAGTCGACTAGGTCTTAGGACCAGTCAACTGAGTCCTTTAACTAGTCAACTTAGAACCTGCTGTCCATTTTACCAGTCGACTGGTTCAGAGACCTAGTCAGCTGTGTTAACCAAAAACATAGTTTTTATGCTTAAAAGCAATTTTTTGACTTAAAGACATTTTTCGGATTATTTTTGTAAAAGTCTTTTGCAATCAAAGTGAGCCATAGTTAAGCTAGGTAATTGAAAACAAAGATTTACAACGTGAACCAATTACCTTAGAACCTATTCTAGATCTTTTGTCTTCTTTTGGGAATTTTACGTGTCGTATTCTTGCGTTTTGTTTCTGTATTGAATGGTTTTGCCGCTTAGACACTTAGATAAAATTGTTAGTGCAATTTAAGTTGTGTTTCGTCATTATTAAAATCAAATACAAGTCAACAAAAACTATGTACGTAACTCATCAATTCCTGTGATTATCCAAGAGGACGAATTTGTCTTAGAGGGCTAGTGTGGGTGTGCTTCTGCGAGGATTTTTTAAGGAGAGGTACTCGATTCGGTTTGGTTTGGTTGTCAGTTGTTTGGTGTCATCTTTTTGGAAATTCACCTTTAGAATTAGATTGTTTCTCCAATTCTTTGAGTTCCACCTCGTTGAAAATGATTGGGTTTGAATCCTCCTGCTGCTGCGGGGTAAGACAAGTCTTACCTCGACATGAACCAGAAGTTGTGTATCTAGCCTACGTGTGTGGACACTCACACAGTGTCGATAGGGACCCTACTATCTCCTTTCAACGTTTTGTTAAACACCAAACAAAAAATAATATAATAACAACATCCTATATCAACTCCAATAATGAAATTTTGTCGATTATCCTAGCCTTTGATGGTTAAACCATTCCCAGAATATTAAATTATTAGTCACTAAAACACGTGATAAATTGTGATTATGCACAAGTTTCTCCATCACTACATTAGTGTGATCGATTTGAAATTTAGTGTGCGTGATTTAAATGATTATCAAATTAAATCAAATGGTTTATTTTGCAAAAAGTCATTTTTTTTCACAAAATGACAAAGGGGTGTAAGATTATTCTCAATAGGTCATCTCTGTGTATAATAATAAACTAAATTAACTTATTTTAATAAAAGGTCATATGAAACATTGGTAGAGCAATGCAAAACTAGAAGTAGTCTAACCAAGACAATAAATTTTTAAACTAGAATTGGTGCGGTTGCACGAAAGCCGTAGAATAGTTTTACACGTACTTTTGGACCCAAGTAGCAACCTACTATTCCGAGTCCTCCCTTTTAAAAAGTTAATTTAATATCATGTGAGTCAATGACCCAAGTATAAGATATTTAATTGATTTGATTTGTGCCAAAATTGTGGTTTTATATATAGGTTTGGTGTCAACCTTCTCTCGCTTCTTGGCGTGGGACAAAAGCTAAGCTTAAAACAGTTCTTGCCTCATATGAGGTACTTGAAAAAGAAAATTATAATTATTTTCTGCTCCCTTTGACATGTGTTGCACATTGGTTAATTCTTAACTCAAGAAGCTAACTATCAGATGTATGCTATATATTGTATTTGTTTAGGACAATATCCAAAGCATATGAGCTTCATTGTCTACAATTTACAATCGAATATCACCGAAATTATTGGTGGCTATAGATGTTGAGGTGCAACATTTAATCCTACAAATTAACTTTGTGGATCAATTCATAGTTAGTGCATTCCATTTCTATGCCAATAAATGAACGATCTCTAAATAGAGGAATGAAGAGTAAAGAGCACGATGCTATAAAATTTTAACGGTTTTGGTTGTTCCATGCGAGAAACTCACTTCATCACGCACATATGGTCATTCCGTTGACAAAGCTGAATCAGTATCATGCAGATTTAGCAATCCAATAAATAAAATTAAAATCAGTGCACATTTTGTTTAGATGACGCAGGAAAGAAATATCATTTTAAAGCTAATTAATTTTGTTACAACAGACAAGAAAAATAAAATAAAATGTTTGTTTATACCGAAAATTCAATATGCTCCCATATAACCCTCAAATCCTTGAACACTATAAGAATGGTCTAAACAGTGATAACAAAAAAAAATTGAACTTAAGATTTGTAGGGCTTTACCCCAGAGGGAGCCCTTCCAAAAATTCTCAATGGTCGGGGCGGAACCCAGGCCTAAGAGGGGGTTTGGAAATAGTTTTCAACCAGCAATAGACGCGCCTCGGTTAGTACCT